>CM031695.1:18794462-19994462 GCA_018466805.1 Hippocampus abdominalis | reverse complement strand
ATGGAGAAATTCCCAATTCACAGTGGCAAAGTTATGAAAGGAAGAAGTAGAAGAACAAAATATAGGGGCTGCTGGAAAGGTAGCCACTCTCGCGGCGCCATCTTGGAGTCAAAATAACACAACACAACACAACACATAAGAAACAGACAGCCGTGCAATCTTAATCACTTTTCCTGTATACACTTTGTTGTTTGAAGCAGATGAAAGGGGAGAGGATCAGTGTCCTTTCACCAGTGGATCAGGGACGTCATGCTGAAAATGTGCACACGTCTGCTACAAGCTAAGTTTTGAAAGCAAACACGAAGCTGAAGCGTCCATTGATTAAAAGAGATTGGCTCACATCTCCTGTCCCACAAAATCCGCTTCAACTCCAAGCCGCGACTCACAGTTCCACATACGTATCGGCGCTCTGCGCTGACGCTCCTTTCTTATCGTCGGCTCCTCAAGCCTTGCATCCATCCAGCCGCAGACCGTCCAACAGCACTGATCTCTCCGCTGGACAAAGCGGGGCTGTGTAAAATGCTGCCCATTATAGGCGCAGAAAAACACAAGCGCCCCAGAGCTGTCCAGCAACGACAGTCAAATGGCACCGACATTCCTCCCAATCAAAACAGTGCTGGTATACTCATGCTGCCGAGAAGGCGCAACCGCCAATATCACTTGTCCTCAGAGGTGAGCTGGACACTGTCAGAGAGGATTTTGGGCAAGATGAAGGCATAATACACCCTAGACTGGTTTACAGACATATCACTTGTTGAGACAATTAACCCTTTTCTGGCAATCTGGCAAGAATCTGGTCCACTTGGAAAATACCCATACCAGCACATGGATACTGTAATATGCAATCGCCACAGAAAAGTCAAAGCTGGCTGGTGTTAATCCAATCATTCCGCTTATCCAAGGTTGCTTCGTAGGGGCGGCAGCTCGAGCAAGGAAAGCCAGACTTCCCTCTCTACAGTCACTTTGCCCAACTCTTTCCCGGGGATACCAAGGTTTTCCCAGGGCAGCCAGAACACAGTCTTTTCTAGCATATCCTAAGTCGTCTCTCAGGCCTCATCTCGGTGGGATGTGCTGGGAACATCTCACCAAGAAGGCATCCCAATCAGATGCCTGAACTACTTCACCAGACTCCTCTCACTGCGGAGCAATGGCTCTACTCTGAGTGCCTCACAGATGACCGAGCTTTTCATTCTGTCTCTAAGGGAGAGCCCGCACACCCTGCGGAGGAAACTCATTTCAGCTAATTGTATCTGAAGTTGTGTTCCAACGGTCACAATCCACATCTGCCGACCACAGGTGACAGTAAGGATGCAGATAGACTGGTGAATTTAAAGCTTTGCCTTTCGCCGCAACTGCTTCTTCACCATGAGGAACCAATACAGAGGCCATATCACTGTAGACGTTGCACCGTTCCGCCTGTAATGTCCAGTTCCATATATTCCCCTCACTCGTCAGCAATACCTCAACATACTTGAACTCCTTTACCTAGGGCAAGATCTCATCCCTGTCCCGAGAGGTCACTCCACCCCAGGCTGCTTGTCATTCAAACGAGGGGAAGTTCAGCTCCGCCTATGTCAAAACTAAGTGTATGGCCCAGCCTACTGCCCAATGAACCTCCAGAGATGCTGAGTGGCAACGGGCTGGATAAAGTCCAGTATTTATCCAATGGATGTCCAGTTTTGCTCAGTGGAACAATCCACTCTATGAAGCGGTAGACGCCCAGCGTCTGACGGTGTAAAAGCGGTTTGGTGCCGCGGGCACGAGTGAGACGGAAGGCATGTGAGAATGACAATAACAACGGCCAGTAGGCTCAAATGCTTGATGCAGAGGATTCAGTGATCTGATTCTGAACAAAAGATGAATGTATTCTAGTGCATATTTCGTCAGTGAAAGGCACACACAGTTGTCGATATTTCACCATGTTTTTTTTTCATTTGGGGGCCCAGGGCTTTTAGGGGAAGCTGAGCTTCCCTTGCAGTCTCAGAGCATTCACCACGGCCCCAACCTTTTCCAAGTGAGACATGATCTCAGATTTGGACCTGCTGGAATTCATTACAACCTGAAGCCAACAGCACCACATTTTCTGCAAAAAGTACAGATGCAATATTGAGGCTTAATGCTTCAGTTGCACCTTGATATTCTAAGGTTATGAACAGAATCATTGACAAAGCGCCATCTGTGACCAAACTCGCATTGGTCGTACAGGAACCAACCAGCCCGCATCTGGGGGTTCAATACAACCTTTTTTTTTTTTTTAAGCACCCCTGACAGAACTCACCGTTGAACGCCTCCTCCACAAAACTGGTTGGCTAAACTCCCTGCCGAGAGTGTAAAGCTGGTCCACTATTCCACGGAAAGCCACACTTCTCCTCCTAGGTGCACCCTACTCTGACGCCTTTGTATTCAAATACTGTGGTTTAGTGACAAAGTTAACAATTCTTATCTCCTTTTCATGTAACTTAAAAGTATCTTCTAGAATGACATTTGTCTGAGAAAAGTGACTTTTTTGAGACAGATAAATTACTTTTACGTGAGAGCTGAAACAAAGGTAGCTTTGAACCAACTCAATAGTTCCACACCGCCCTGCGGGATCTGAACTGACAGTTTGTGAGGATTACAAAAGATAAGGCCAAAGAAGGCTCACGCAGGTATCACAGAATGACAATAACAATGGCCGGTAGGCTCAAATGCTCGACACAGAGGATTCAGTGATCTGATATGCCAGTGTGCCTTTTTCCAGGACGTGAACACAAAGCCTCGATAGGCTTAACTCGAATGGTCTATTATATTTCGTATTGATTTCTAAAATACAATTATGTGACAGCTTCAGCGGATACATGTCTTTAAATCCAATTTGATGATACACAAACTCATTGGTCAACCAGCTAAAATTACTCCAAGAGTGCAATGACGACTCATTCAGGAGGTTGCTGGCCTCACTTCAGGTCAGTGTTCACGAATCTTTCAAAAAGAAAGACATTTGCCAAAAAGCTGAATTTTAATCCACTTGAGATGGTGTGACCTTAAACGGGCAGTTCATGCGAGAAAACCCTCCAATATGTCGAACAAGAGTGAGCCAATATTTCTACACAACCCATGAGTAGGTTCGGAGGGCAATTACTCAAATAAGGTCAGGTTGTTTTGGATTTTATTTGTGGCTTAATAAATTGAGTTTTCATTTATAAACTGTATTTTTTTTAATTTCCTTGAGTTGTCTTTGTGCGATATTAAAATTGAGTTGATGAACTGCAACCTTTGTGTGTGATCAATATGCAAAGAACACAGAAATCAGGAAGGGGGAAAATATTTTTTCGCAGGGCTGTGTACTGGTACAAATTTAATGCTCATCTATTTGCATATGAACACGATAAGATGATTCTTTGTAATTTATAGAGAACAAGGGAACATTTTCATCCTTCCTCCTACTCCTTTTGAGCATATAAACTGTACTGAACCAATGTTGGACGAGAAGCTTCCCGGAGTGCTTCACAAAATCAGAACAGCTTTTTTGTTTTACATAAGTGACCCGAGTGCCCCAAGTCCGAACCCGGCGTTTCTCCTGTCGTCTCTCACAGTTGTTGTCTGCTGTGATTGATGAAGTGTTTCTGACCCAGCGTTGCCTTCTCAAAGCCTGACTTCCCCTTCGAGCTGTTCCTTTCTGTGTCTTACGGTTACTTTCTTTACTTTTCTGCTTTCGTCCTTTTTGCTGTGGGGTAGCATTTTTGTGTCACTTCAATGCTCCCTCTCGCTCTGGCGAGAGGCAAAACCTCTCCCTCAATCCCTCTAATCTGCTCTCTATGTCGAGGGTCACGTCTCCCTCTCTCTTTATACCCCCCCGCGCCTGTTGGGAGGTGACTGCTCTGGATGACTTTTTGTTAATTCAACATCCTAAAGACAATGCTGCCACACGCTCTGCCAGCACTGAGTCATGACTGATGGCAACCCTCAGGATGAAGTTAAACAGAAAACAACATCATCAGGCCACTGCTTGTTCTACATTTGCTTCCGGAGCTCAAATCCAAACAATCTGAAAGAACAATATCCTTTGGAAATACATGCGCAGATGTAGCCTGAATATCCCCACTTGTAACATCCCATAACTATGTTTAGCTTTGCTAGCTCGGTGCGATCTGCGCATGCTCTGTCTTGATGTAATGACCAGTCTTTGGGAATGTTACTTTATGAGTAATTAGTTGTAGTGAATCATTACTGGCTCAGAAAGTAACTGAGCAATTGAATCACTCAAAATTAAAAGTACAGTCAAACCTCGGTTTTCGTCCATAATACGTTCCAGAAGGCTGTTCGAAAACCGAAATTGTTCGAAAACCGAAAACACACTCTTTTTAAAATAAAAATGTTTACTGAACACGTCTGCTCACAATGGAAAGCAACACGAGGAAGCGTCACTTCCTCGTCTACCCGAGGAAGCATCACTTCCTCGTGTAAGGAAGGCGAGAGGAGTCAAATAGTGCATTCAAGTGCGCTCAGTTTGTTCGAGCACCAAAAAATTGTTCGTCCTCCGAGGCATAAAAAAATGGACATTTTTGGTCGAAAACCGAATTGGTCGAGAACCGAGATGTTCGAAAACCGCGGTTTGACTATATATCATTAATAGACAAAATAACGAATTCCCTGAAAAAATGCTCTCCATCAATAGTAAGCACTTCAACAACATACATGTTGTTTATTTATGAATGAATTAATTTGATTAAGAAATCATTCGAACCCTCAATATTAGATATGTCAAAGTCAACAACATGTACCTCTACACCACAGGTGTCAAAGTCAAGGCCCGGGGGCCAAATCTGGCCCGTCACATCATTTTATGTGGCCCGCGAAAGCAAATCAAGCATGTGAAGTTCCATGATGCTTGCTAAAGTTTGAACCAAAGTTTCAAATTTTCATATGTAATCCACAATAACAGTCATTATTCTTGACTTCTGATTTTAAAACTCGTTATTCATCAATTTGTTGTGGCTGTGCATGTTTCATATAGAGAGGATTAAACATTTATATGGTTTCCCAAAATTCATAACGGCCCTCCAAGGGAAACCGTAACTACAATGTGGCCCGCGACAAAAATGAGTTTGACATCCCTGCTCTGCACGGTGTATTTTTGTCACATTACAAGTGGAACACAATACATACAACACAGTGTTTTAACTCTGCCTTCTACGGCCAAGTAAAGTAAATTTACAATCTCAAAACAGCGGTCATTCTGTACTTGAAGGATCTCGTTCAGACCTTAACAGCTAAACAATGTAAAGTATGTTTACTAGCAAACTTCATAAAACGCTCACAACCTGAGACCAATAGTCTGTAGAACACAGGCTGACGGGATTTCAAACATTTTCTTCATTTAAAATGTAAACAGGTCAACAACTTTTATGTCACAATAGCAATTCTTCCCATCACCAATATCCCTCGTTCCAGCGGGCTCTTCCATCCAGAATCTATTCCAATGGATTACTTCCTCTTGAGCCTGTGCCTCAAGCATCTTCCTGTGGCAATCAACAGAAGATAGCCAGAAACTGTTTGTCCCTTTTGCCACTTCGAGTGCATTCTATTCTTTTCAGTTGATCCCAGTGTTGAGAGCCAATAGGAGCTTTTTTAATGACGGTAATTGTGCAACATTGAATGCATTGATAACCCCAGTACTAACTACACAACAATACGGGCTCCCTGAACCTCACAAACACCATAATTACCCCCCGCTCTTCAATAGATCCCACATGAATAGACTGAAGCCCATCTTGTTTTTACCGGATAAATTCCTTCTTCTTTTTTTATTTAATGTTTTATTTATTTATTTACTGGCATGAGAATCCCAGTGAATTTATAATCATAGCTATTTGATGAATGAAATAATTACAATTACAATTACCGTAATTTCTGGACTATAGACCGCACCTGATTATAAGCCGCACCACTACATTTGTAAAGGAAAAAAAAACATTTTGTACACACATAAGCCCCACCTGTCTACAAGCCGCAGGTGCCCATATTGTTACATGAGATATTTACAAAGAAAGACGGTACATAGGCGGCCGTTAAAAAAGTCTTTATATAGGCCGCTTCATTAAATAAGCGAGTTGAAAGCGTGTGACAAAAGTCGCGGCTTATAGTCCGGAAATTATGGTACTTGTCCTTCTGCCAAAATGTCATAGAATCTTTTTTCGTTTTTTTTTTTTCCCCCCGCACTGCACAAATTAACTACAAAAAAATGAGCATAGTCATGCAAATATAACCCATGTGTATATGAAAATGTAATGGCTTTTAACATCATAAACCTCCGGAGGAATGATTCCCAATTGTCAGACTATTCGGCACAGTTGCCATCATGGCCCTCAGGCTACTTGTGTGCCATGTTTCACTCTTTGATCCCTTGTTTTATGTCTTTCCTCTTTCTCTTCCTCTGTTTCAGTGTCCCCAGATGTGAAGCATGAAATCAGGTAATTCAGCAACACAAAAGCCTTTGAAATGTAAATTTGTGAGTGTGTGCGTCTGCATTGCTGAGCAAGTGAGAGAGCGTGAAAAGCTTTGGATTGGAAATCGGCCAATGAGTGAAGGAACTAAAAGTGGCTCATTGTTATTGATGGTGTGCTCATTTCTTATTTTTATTTTCAAATATTATTTTTATCATTTCACTATCAGAGACGTCCTCACCGGGCAGCCGAGATGAAGAAGGGTGTATCACATATAGTTTTTGAGGGACGTGATGAACCTAAACATGACCAGAAACTAAACAAAATCACAGTCACCAGTAAAGCTTCACAAGTTTAGCTTCAGTCTCCTCTGCCATTACAAAATGGAAAAGGAATGACTAATATAGTCACCTGCACAAAATAATGCATTAATGATAGCCCATCCAACCAATCCATTATTCATCTCGCTTATCCTCACTTCACCGCGAGGTCGTGCTGGAGACTCAGCTGAAGGCGCTAGGCGGCGTACACTATGCATTGTTTGCAAGATCATCGCAGGGCACACATACACAAATAACCAGTTATACTCATGAGCTCACATATGGACAATTTACCATGCTACCGAACTACCACGTAGCGGCATATTTTTGGGTGAATGGGAGAGGAACCAAATTAAACTAACTTTTCTATATATATATCTATATATATATATATATATATATAGATATATATTAACCATTCCAGTGAAGGTAATACAAAGACTCATCTGAACAGTCATGAATTCCTCCAGGCGGGGATTGTCAGTTTTTATATATATATAATGTGTGTGTGTGTGTGTGTGTGTGTGTGTGTGTGTGTGTGTGTGTGCATGTGTGTGTGTGTGTGGTGAAAGGATTTTTGCTGTCAAAACCCAAACATAACACTACAACCCAAATACATGCATTCTAAGTCGTGCCTGATGGGTTTTCTTGTGAGAAACGGTCATCTTGTGAATATTGTCATGAAATTATCGTGGCTGCTGGCTGAAAGACTTGCTGAAATTCACTCACTCAAACGCAAGAGTGATGATTAGTTGGGGAGTTCCCATTATTGAAGATGACCTTTACGCATCCAAAGGTTAGGACCATTAAGTTGAGCGTGTCTGGACAGGTAGGGTTTGCCAAGGGGCAGCCAGCCAGGGGGTGTCATTAATAGCTGAGAACGTATTCCCATTTTGTGGCATTTTCTCGAGCGACAGTATATGAAAAGATTAGGCAGCAAAAGAAGGACAGCGCCAGTAAGGGTGATGGATGAAGCAACCCCTTTTGTTAACATGAAGGTAGGATGTGGGACAAAACCTGGCAGCCCCATAATCTTTATCTTGAAGATGAGGGAGTGGAGAATGAAGACAAAGAATATTACATTCCCTCCCTACTAAGAGGCAACGACCGGAATTCATCTGTGTGAGCCATTGAGAGAGCGAGTGAGAGAATGTTTTTCTCCCATGCAGATTTCCAGTGCGGCAGCGACTTGAAGAGGAGCAGCAATTTTCTCGGGTACAGATAATCCTTTCATGAAATGACAGGAGGTGATAGAAAAGGTAGAAAAAACAATGTTTGAAGATGACCCAAGGCAGCAAGTTGTGCCGAGGCTGAGCAATGACAAAGTACAGAAACGAAAGAAAAACGTGTAAAAGTACTGTTCTCCATTTTTTCTACAGAGGAAAGAACAGCAAAGGCAGTTATGGCAAGCAAACAAAACCGATTACTGGTTTGTCAGTTTGAATTCCTAATGACCTCACATCATCTGTCTCCTCCCATCATTTTTTCTTCAATGCAGCGTTTAGCTGCCTGGGTGGACTGCAGTGCTCTATAAACTGACAATCCTCGCCTGGAGGAATTCATGACTGTTCAGATGAGTCTTTGTATTACCTTCGCCGGAACGGTTGACGTAAACTTCAGGCTCAGAGAAACAGGCACAGCAAGATCATGCCAACCAAGTCAAGATCCACGTTTGTTTTCTTTTTTCAGGGGATAGCTTTTATCCAGATCAGGTTTGACATGATCATTCTGCAGGCAATCAGATCAAGTGTTCGTTCACATTTTAGTAGCAAGTGCTGTTTGCAACTGTCGACGTTTCAACAGCTGCTTTAAACACCAGTTGTTGCTTTTTATATAAGAGAGTCCCAGAAATACGGTAATGGGCCAAGCTTGTATAATATCAGGAAGTAGGGCACATTACATAAATGCAGTGGCAATTATATTGCTTGTCGTGCTTGTCTGTTTGCCTCATTTAGATTAGTTTGCAACGATGCAGAACTTGTGAGGTGGAAGAAGATACATACGTTCAACATCAGGTTAGTTTGGGTGCTGCAGAGGCGATTGCTCTAAGAGTGCAAGGCCCTAAAATGTCAACAAGTAAGTGATCAAATATATGTGTGCACGTAGAATTGTGTGGGCATGTTATGTTATGCGCTACAACACACTCATCCTTTGTTCTGAATTAGCTTCTCTTTACTGGTTACGACGCGACTCTCTTCTCATTCTTTCCCGCAGCTTCACTGTGCTTTAAACTGTGTAGATGCCGAGTGTCGACCACGCGGACTCTGGGCGTTGAGAGAGTTCAGTGTAGGTTGTCCCAACGCATTGAAACGAATGAGACGAGTCATTGGATAAATGCTGGTTTTGTCCCGCCCACCGGACGCTCAGCGTCTCTGGGAGTCTAAGGACAGTGGGCGTTTATCGGCTGGCCCGGACGCTCAGCTTTTCTGCATGATCAGGGGTAGGCAACTCTGGTCCTAGAGAGCCGCAGTACCGCATGTTTTCCGTCTATCCCTGCTGCAACACACCTGATCCAAATGATCAGTTATTTAGACGTCACCGCTTTGCACAGATTTGGATTTAGTTTTTTTCGGTGTATTCTCAAAACTACTGACCCAGGATTTTGGATGAGTCACCAAAAGAAAGCCATCAAGTCTGGACTATTATTCACATTTACCCACATCAAAAGGTAGATGTGAAAGAACACAGGTTACAATGCGTTGAGAAGTGGTCCCCTCTCTCTTTTTTTTTTTAAGAGATGTTCTTCAGGATAGAGAAAAGCGTAACTGGTGCCGTTTCTCTTTTCTTGCTATGCCCCATCATGCTATCTTAAATCTATCATCCTCCAAAGACCTGCTGTAACTGGACCTTTTTATATCCATCCATCCATTTTCCGAACCGCTTGATCCTCACTAGGGTCGCGGGGGGTGCTGGAGCCTATCCCAGCCGTCTTCGGGCAGTAGGCGGGGGACACCCTGAATTGGTTGCCAGCCAATCGCAGGGCACACAGAGACGAACAACCATCCACGCTCACACTCATACCTAGGGACAATTTAGAGTACCCAACGAGCCTGCCATGCATGTTTTTGGAATGTGGGAGGAAACCGGAGCACCCGGAGAAAACCCACGCAAGCCCGGGGAGAACATGCAAACTCCACACAGGGAGGCCGGAGCTGGGATCGAACCCGGTACCTCTGCACTGTGAAGCCGACGTGCTAACCACTGGACTACCGGGCCGCCCCCCTTTTTATATTCTCAAAACAATTTACAGAGACTTCAGTTAATCCTGGGATCCAGGTGCAGCTCCTCAGGAGCCCACAGACAATAACAGTTATCCCCCTATTCCCTAAACTTCAAAGTATTGATCGAAAAAGCAAAGCGAATGGGGTGAGAAGGTCATCTTTGACCTACTTTGTCAGCCACCTCCATAAACTGCATATAATTACCTGCACTCAAATCAATTAAATGGCACAGTGGATCTATATTCTGCTATAAAGTTCTGTTATATTCAAGCATGTGAAGACATCTGAACCAAAGTAATTGCTTCAAGGTGTGGGTGTGTGTGTGTTCCTCAGGCTTTTGTTCAACTTGGATTTTACACTTGGATTGCTGCGTTGTGTGATCTTCATCCAAAGGATTCAAAGTTGGGCATTCCGTCAGTACTGGTGGAAGTTTCTGTCAGTCCGTCACCGACAGATGCCCGTTTTGCTGACAAACGATATGAAACTGAAACAACGCGCTGACGAAAGAGGGTTTTCGTCTGTCACCGGAATTGTCTCTCACTGTGTCATACTGGCGGACCTTCTCGGATTCCCATTTTGCTAACGACTGACGTGTCTCACCCTGTTTTTCTTCACAACGGTGCACACACTGGGCTTCAAACAAAGCGGAGGAGGTGATCCTTGTCCTCTGACAGAAAAAAAAAACTTCACTTCTGGCGAGCGGTCCACATCGACTCCAGCAGAAGAACAGACAAGCCTGCTCCTTCTAGTACAAAGGTTAGTTGCCTTGTATGTTGTCTGTATGTGGATTCGGTAGTGTTATGCAGTGAAATAAAAAAGTTCACTGTTCACATTTTTTTGGGGATGTATTAAAATGATGACAGACACTGGTGAAAGAAAATGGATGGTTGGATGAATGGACCTTGAGTTTTTGACTATAACGATATTGGATACTTTATTAGCAGCTCATTCTGTTTTTCAATACCGCTGATGGAAAAGGATCAGCGCAGCCACTTTAATCTCGTGAGTTTTCTTTGTGACTTTAATCTTGCATCTTATTGATTATTTTAGCATTGGAGTGCACTCACCAGTGGAAAAATAGTTTGATTTTGTAACCCATCCGTATATCATATATAACGAATAGGTTCCAATAGGGCTTTTTGTCTATTGCCCTTCTATTTGTCCTCACAGCCTGGTTGATAGACAACTCTCTGTCGTTTTCAGTTCCACTGTCATTAATCTCAAAAGAAGTCAGAGTAAGTAAATATTCAAATGTTAATGAATCTTTATCCAGTTTCTTCTTCTTCTTGACATCTCATCAACATCCTGGTAATGTGACAAGTCAGAAAAAAACTCCTCAATTCACGAACAAAGAATGGAAACGATTCTCAAGATCAACTCAGAAAAGACACACACTGACTGTGACATTCTTCCCTGGGTCCCTGGAAACCAATTGTGGGATGTTCCCATCACTGAGTGTTGTTTACTGCTGGAGCTTTTTCAGCTCACTGACTTTTTTCTATTCTTTTCCACATCCACTCAGCTGTGCACCAAGACATTTGAATTTGACTCCCCACAATTTCTTTCTGCATTCAAGCTTGTGGATGTATGTATGCACATTCAGCGCCTTGACATGAAAAAAAAGGACAATAAATCACACTATTAATGAAATAAATAACCAATAAAATGTTCTCTTTCCTAATATTTTCACCATTATTTGACAGGGGTCCGTCCAGGATTTATTTATTTATTTTTTTTTGAGGGACGGGTTTCTGATAGGGGGCGGCCCCGTAGTCCAGTGGTTAGCACGTCCGCTTCACAGTGCAGAGGTACCGGGTTCAATCCTAGCTCCGGCCTCCCTTTGTGGAGTTTGCATGTTCTCCCCGGGCTTGCGTGGGTTTTCTCCGGGTGCTCCGGTTTCCTCCCACATTCCAAAAACATGCATGGCAGGCTCGTTGGGTACTCTAAATTGTCCCTAGGTGTGAGTGTGAGCGTGGATGATTGTTCGTCTCTGTGTGCCCTGCGATTGACTGGCAACTGATTCAGGGTGTCCCCCGCCTACTGCCCGAAGACTGCCGGGATAGGCTCCAGCACACCCCGCGACCCTAGTGAGGATGAAGCGGTTCGGAAAATGGATGGATGGATGGGTTTCTGATAGGGCAAACATTGCATAAGTGTGGAATAGAAGGTTACATTCTTGGCATGTACAAGTCTCGATAGCGTGGCCAGACTGAAAAAAAAAAAACGATATGAAAATGCATCTCTGTTATTGTTCAGGCCGGGCAAAATGTGGAGGCGGACCTTATCCGGTTCGCGGGCGATAGTTTGGGGACCATCGGTTTAGATCAAAGAATATTTATGTGTTAGAATGGCCCAGTCAAAGTCCAGACCAAAGTCTCATTGAACATCGGTGGCAAGATTTGAAAATTGCTCTTCACAGATGCCCTTTGTCTTTTTCTGGCTGGCTTAATTATTTTTTTTTAATGTATTTTAAGAAATGGGCACTGTTAGAGACATTGCCCAAAATACTTTTTTTTTTCCCCCCTAAAGCATTTACGATATGTATTTTACTTCAAAATAATTTGCTATGAGTTCATACAATATAAAACGAAACCAACATTGAGGTTTGTGATTTTAAGGAGATAAAATATGAACACTTTTTTTTCTCCTTTTCTTAACATTGAAAAGACCTGTACACTGCAGACACATTCATATTCCCCGTGTTACAGTATTGTGTGTTCAACCATCATTTTATTATTGCAAAAATAGCACCTCTATAAAAGACCGAATCTTTTTTCTGTTTTCCAACTCACACGCTCAGGTTAAAGACACAAGAAAGCTTGTCAGGGAAAAATAATAGTCGAGCACTTTTTTTTCTTTCACTCTCTCTCTGCCTTTGTTTAGATTTACCTTAGTGCCTTTTATCCCAATGTCACACCCATTTAATGCTTGCTTCTTTCGATTGAGGCTTTAAATATAGTTGTTGGTGCACTTCAGCATAAAAAAATAAAATAAAAGTATGGCTTTCAATCGAACTGCAGTGATCTTCAGTCATACGCACAACACCAGTCCCTCTTCAACTGGAGATGACCTTCTACAATGTTGTGGGAAAGAGACAGACACCATTTACCGAGCTATTTTCTAAGGTTTTGTTCAAGAGAGCCTCCCAAAGCGTTTTCTCTTACCCATACTCCTTCCCTTTCTTTCCCCCCCGTTTCTCTTCATGCTGCTCATTCATTCAGCGCAGCCTTTTATAGGGTCCATCAGTTGCCATCTCCCAACTTCCCTCGCTCTGAAAAGGGGGCCACCCTTCTCTCTTCTCCTTTTCAGAGCCAATCATCAACATTTACTCTCAACTCCTCCGAATTTGATGCCTCTAATACAACTGCTTTTAAGCCGGATGAAAAGTAGCAGAATAGTTCGTGGGAATAGACTATCGGTGCATGAAGGTACGGCTTAGTGCGGACTAAAAGATTTTAATGCTACTTCTGTGAGGTTCTGCGTGAACCATGACTAAAAATGCAGTCACTATATTCAATGACATAAAGGTACTTAAGAACACGAAAGTGAATGAAGTGTGTATGTCAGGGGTGTGCATAAAGTGTCGAATCCAGCCAAGAAGCAGACAACAAGTTAAGTGAATGGCACTTGCGTGGTAGGTTGATTGAACGCCGGTGTGATTGTGAACACCAATGGGTGTTCGTCTCTGTATGCCCAGCGATTGGCACTCAACCAATTCAGGGTGTTCCTCACCGACTGCCGGGTTTGGCTCCAGCATGCGATTATTGCAATTAGCATTATGAAAATGGACAATATTGAGTGTTTAACCTACCGAGGCAGCTTTTATTAATTTATGCAGGATGTAGACAGTCGTTTTTCGCCTTTTGCAGCAACTAAGATACAATATCACTAACACGAAGATAAACTTATATTAGCGTTTCAATTTTCAATATACCACTCAGAATTTTTTTCAATGGAGTTGTACAAGCTCGAATTTAAAATCATGAGGGGAATTTATTAAATTAGTCATTGTACTCCGACCTCAGGTTTCCATAGCTCACCACAAACTTGTCTCGAAGCTCTTTGGGCAGTTCCTGTCACCTCAGCACTTGGTATTTGGTATGACATGCTTGTCACTTGTCAGGTGTGACATTTTGTATTTTATAGGCAGATATATGCCTTTCCAGATCATGTTCAATGATTTCAACTTGGGCAGACCAATAAAAGGTGGACAGGCATGTGAAGGATGATCAAGGTAGTCTCTCAGTCTGAGTGCAGTATGATTGAAATTTCCACTTGAGCAAAACAAATGACAATAATCCAAATCCCGATTGCAATGAAGTGAGGGCATGGTGAAAAATGTAAATCAGAGAAAACAATGATTTGAGGATAATTTTCAACCGAATGCACTGACGCCTGAGGGATCAATGTTCACGGGAATTCAGCATTGTTTTCGGCCTTGCCACTTACGTGCAGGAGATTTCGCCAGACCTCTGAATCCTTTGATGGAATCATCCGCCGTCGATGATGAAAACTGGAAATTTCTTGCAATTGTGTGATGAGAACAGTTATGTTTCGACTGCCAGACTAGTTGCTCACAAAATGGTGAACCGTGTTGCAAACAAAATATTAGGTCATCTGACCAAAATCACTCGGGCTCATCCTCTTTTAGCCATTAATATTGCCGGCAAATTTGCTAAGATTTTGATGAAAACTAATCAACATGTCAATTCACCGATGAGTTCCATTTTCGTTGGATTATTGACTTTTTCATATTCAACAAAAGAAGCAGGAGACAAAAGTTTGGTCATGAATTTTACGTCAACCAATTTCTGCCGAGAGACATGAACCCAAAGGTAAAACGTGAGCGGAATATTTGAGGATTTAACGACATAGCTGAAATGCACAAACTTGTAAGAATGTACTCCTGTTTCCTCCCAAATTCCCAAAACGTGCTTGGTCGGTTAAAATTAACACTCTAACTTGTCCCTACGTGTGATTGTGAGTGCGAATGATTGTTTGTCTATTTACGGCTTGTGATCGCCCTGCTTACTGCCTGACAACAACTTGGAGAGGCCCCAGCACGCCCCTCATCGGGATAAAGCACCTTTACTATTCCAAAAACTGTAAGAAATATGGTCTGTCCTGTGTGAATATGAAATGTGAAAAGGAATGTTCAAAGTAGAAGTATGAGCCCACTTACCATCCAAATTTGGGTCCTGGAAGCTCGAGCTATTTTTTGAAGCGGATGTTATTTTAAAGTCATCAACCCATTATTCTGTTGTCATCAGAGATATCTTAACCAACAGGGAAACTCCTAGCAAACACAGACATTGACTGTCTGAGTTATGAAGTGTTAAAAAGTACTTGGAGAGGGTCCCAAAAGAGAGGGGAAATCTCCTGAAGAGTTTGAAAACATTTGTCTGCACCTTCATCTCCAGCCGTCGAGCCCACAGAGACGTGGTAAACATATTTTGCAACTTTGAGCAAGTTGATAAATTATGCAAAAGACTTGGGACAAACTTTTTGATTTTGAAGACAATTTGGGGTCTCGTTTTTCAACTCCAAATAAAACAGGAACATCATTAGAATTTGGCCCATTTAACTTTTAAACATATATTATAGCGGTGATTCCCAGCCAGTGTGCTGGGGCACATTAGCGTGCAATGAGAGCTCTGATGATGTGCTGCGGGAAATGATTGAATTTCACTTCATTGGTCAGAACATTTTATTTTTAAACACTTTTGTGTGGTGGTGTGCCATGAGATTGTTTTTAAATACTGTATGTGCCTCATCTCAATGAATGTTGGGAACCACTCCATTATCGTCATCTTGATCCTCTACCTATTGAACTTTTTCTTTCAAAACAATAAACATTTCGATCACGTCTTTCATGTTGGTCATCAAACACAGTCTTGAAAAAAAAATGACCAGCTCTCTAATCCCGGATATCATCTGTCCAAACGGTGTTGCCATCACGCTACAGCTGCAGATACATCAGGTAGAACTTCTGATGAGTGACTGTTTTGGAATTCCCAGAAAGTAGACACGTGTGGAATAATCGGGGTGTCTTTTCAGCCTTTTGTACCAAGTATGATTGGGCTACTGTTTGCATGCTTGCCACAAACTGTACTTTATTCCATTGTGAAACAATTGTGGATTAATTGCTGCAGAGGAGAGCAGGGTATTAGGGACCGGAGCAAACACTTGTAGAAATCCTTACCTGAAGTGATAATGCGTTGCTCACCGGGGAAATCATCTTAAAACTGTCTCAGGATCTTATTTCAGCAACCCTGAGCTGATTATGGGTCGAAAAGAAAGACAGTGCTGCGCCTTGAACAACCAAAAATGAGGCCAGCTGACTGCTGACACACATTGTAACTGAATGTTTTGGCCTTCGGCGCTCGGCTGTGACCCTTGTCATCAGCACTTCAGCAGGGGTATGGAAGTCTCAAGGGACATGAATAAAGTACAGTGACAGTCTGTTAAAGAAATAACACATTCACTCTACTTGAATGTGAAATTTGACTTCCATGACTCAAGTCCCATTTCATGTGAACAATTAAATGCAGCGGTGAGGTCATGAAGGGAGTTCAGTGCACTATGGTCGAACAATCTTTGCAAATTCAGTGGAATACCATTTTGCTGGGCAATTGTAGAAAAACACACATACACACATACACACACACACGCACACACACACACACACACACACACACACACACACACACACACACAACCACATTCGGTAGAAGTCCCTCTTAGCCAATAGGATGCCAGGAAGATGCTAGGAGGTGATAGCCAATGGCAGAGCAGCTATAAGTATGTTGCGTTCAGGACACTCGGAGTTGTGACTAGCAACCCATACTGTATTTTTACCTTTTGTATCTTGAACTCTCTTTCGTAACAAGAGGCAATATGTTGTTGTTGTTGAGGCGTTTCGTAATTTAAGAATTTCGTGCGAAGAGACGTTCGTAAGTAGAGGAACCACTGTACTCATTTAGTTGAAAACTTTAAGCACGCCCACGATACTTGTGAGGATGAGCGGATTAGAAGACCGATGGATGGATGGATTTGTTTCCTCCTGATCTCACTGCACCACATTTTATCTTAAATTTGAAACCCATCAGCATCTCAGGTATGTTGACATAAATGCCCCCTGTATTTGAAAAGTATTTCCTTGCAAATAATAAATGGATGACACTGGTGCTAAAGTCAGGTAAATATATATATATAGATCTATCTATCTATCTATCTATCTATCTATCTATCTATCTATCTATCTATCTATCTATCTATCTAT
This sequence comes from Hippocampus abdominalis, assembly GCA_018466805.1. Lineage (NCBI taxonomy): Eukaryota > Metazoa > Chordata > Actinopteri > Syngnathiformes > Syngnathidae > Hippocampus > Hippocampus abdominalis. Next base: position 19,977,214 of record CM031695.1, on the reverse strand, counting down.
CTATCTATCGATCGATCGATCGATCGATCGATTGATCGATCGATCGATCGATAGATAGATATAGATATATCTATCTATATATATGGTATATATACACAGTCATACCTCGGGTTTTGACCATAATCTGTTCCAGAAGGCTGTTCAAAAACCAATTTGTTTAAAACCGAAACCACGCTCTTCTAAAAAAAAATCTTTATTGAACACGTCTGCTCACAATGGAATGCTACAATTCCTCGGGTAAGGAAGGCGAGAGGAATCAAGTGGCGCATTCAAGTGTGCTCAGTTTGGTCGAGAACCGATTTTCGGTCGTAATCCGAGCCATAAAAACTCAAAATCATTGGTCGAAAACCGATTTGGTTGAGAACAGAGATGTTCGAAAACCGAGGTTTGACTGTATATACTGTAAATATATATACTGTAAATATATATATATATATATATATATATATATATATATATATATATATATATATATATATATATCAGCCAGTTTTTAAAAGGCATTTATTGATGATGCCTTTGAAGCTTCTCCAGCTACTGATGTATTCAACACCCCGCCGCGATGGTCATGAGGTGTGTCTTGAGGTGTGTCTTGCCTGTCATGTCAGATTGCCCGCTTGCATGTCTATCAGAATTGACAAAACTCAAATAACCCAGATTATTACTCTCAGCCTCCATTTAGCCTGGTCTTTATCTTTCCAGCACACAACCTGAGCTGTTGTTTCATTTGTAACTTGGTTCTTTCTCCTGCAACCCTTCCTCTTGTATTCCCCCCCCCGCCTCCCCCAACCCCACCCCCCACCCCATTTCTAATCCTGACCTCTCAAAATTCCAAAGCATCCCTTCTTCCTGCCACCATGCTGGGGGGATTTGCAGGGATCATCAAGGGAAGATGATGTGCTTTGCAGCTTTTTAAAAAATATATATTTTTGAACCTGCCTCTGTAATGCTTTATCTCAAACAGTTTAGATGATGCACTGGTGTTCCTTAGGGCTTGTTTAGTGGCTGACAGCATTGAAAAAAAAACACAAAAAAGACAGCAACATCATGTCTCGGCACGCAAAAGTCAAACAACAAAGACTTGTTTCTGAGGGAAATGAGGGAGTGGGTAGGAGAGGAAAAGGGTTTGTGTGTGTTGTGGTGGTGGCAAGGTAAAAACACCGGATTGAAGGTGAGCTTTGAACAGGAATGAGGGGAAGAAAACACAAAGCGAAGCAAAAACAAAAAACCCAAAAAGCTTGAAGTGCAGCAGAGGGAGAACGCGTTTCTGGGTGAGCGTAGACTTGAGGCAATGGCTGTGATCCTTTCTCCTCCCTCCTTCTCAACACTTCACGAGTTGCCAAATTAGTGGCACAACTTGTGAAATCCACTTGAAGAGGCAATTATATCCCCCTCCATAAATCCAGTGTCAGTGCCATTTTATTAAGAGAGGAATATGACTGGCATTGAGCTTGTTGTTATACAAATGAATGAAGAGAAACCAGTGTCAGAGGAGAGACTTGATTAAAAAAAAATGCAAACACACGCACAAAACAGATTAAAGGCTTTAAAAAGAGCAATGATAACTGAGAAGAGTAAAAATATTAAAGATTAATTAACTTTTTTTTTGAGTACCTGTCAGATACACTGCATTAAATTTGTCAACCACACTTCATTTCCACGAGCTAAATAAAAACGCTTGTTGGATTCCACTTGGTGCGTGTTCATCTTTAAGTCGTCCACAAGATCCTGCTGTAAAGAGTATTTCTTTGTACAAACTCCAATTCCAGTGAAGTTGGGTCAGTAAAAATTGAATTGAATGATTTACAAATCTTTTTCCGCCCGTATTGAACTGAATACATTAAAAAGACCAGATATTTAACGTTGAAACAAATGAAACGTATTATTTCACACTCAGTCATGTTATTTTGACTGCGCTTTCATCATCGCCTCCATCTGTGAATTTCACCAGTCCGGCAATCTGTCAGAATGTAAAATAATAATAACAATACCGTATTTTACGGACTATAAGTCGCAGTTTTTTTTATAGTTTGGCTGGGGGTGCGATTCATACTCTGGAGTGATTTATGGGTGAAATTATTAACACATTAATATATCATTTCACATGTTATTTTCACAAAAAAACCTCAAGAGGCCGCTCTAGACCTGTGTTGATAAAACCACGATGAGTCTGACGTAAGCGACGTAGAAGAGGAAGCGCTGCATCTTTTACATCCGGAGTCGGCGGAGTTCTTTAAAAGTGACACAGAGGATGAAGATTTCATTGGATTTTGTGATTTGGAGCGACATTGATGGTTTGGTGAACTTGTTAGCATGTTATGTATGCTATAGTTGTCTGAATAACTCTTAATATGTTATTTGAACATACCGGGCACGTTCTCAGTTCGTTTTTTATTCGTCATGTAACGTTAGCATATCGTACACTTATTCAGCCTGTTATTTTCCATTTTATTTGAATTTTAAATTGCCTTTCAAGATGGCATGTATGTTCTTGGTGTTGGATTTTATCAAATAAATTTACCCCCAAAATGCGACTTATACTCCAGTGCGACTTATATATATATATTATTTTCTTCTTTATTATGCATTTTATGGTTGGTGTGACCTATACTCCGGAGTGATTTATAATCCGTAAAATACGGTAATCATAATGATACATCATGGCCCATCAAATGACATGGAATTTGATTAAAATATTAAATAGGGTGCACTATATTTCAATGGGGGGGGGGGGCATTCCGTCAGACGGACGCAAGGGTCCGTCAGTCCGTCACTCTTTCTGTTAGTATTTCAGATCGACCCACGTCAGCCTATCGACGTCGAGAAGGCAATTTCTACATCACACAGACGCCACGCAAGCCAAAATGCAGGAAAATAAATGTTTGAAAATGTAAATAAAAACGACAGACCAACACACAACACCGCACGTGGTTTCCCAATTTTAGAAAGACAATTCTCAGGCTCCGTCCTTCATGCTTTCAAAGGCTCTTACTCATGTAGCCTCCGTGGACTGCATAAACTGTGGCAAATTTGGACAGTGGAGTCGTGCCGAAAATGATGTCATGCGGCCGAAAATGCGGCCTTTGGATGAGCCGGCCTGTGAACATTTGGACACACTTTGACTCCACGCGTTAATCAAACCAAATCTCTTCATTGTTTGTACATATGACACCAGGTTTTCGATCCAGACTGATTTCTGTGAAGGGGCATAAAAAAATGTGCTCTATTTGAACAGAATTCAAATGTCCAAGGTACACCCTGGATGGGTTTTCCAAACCCAAAAGTTGTATTTCTTTTGGATGATGTCCTTTGGGCAGTATGAATCCATGAGGCAGGTATATTAAAAGGTCAAGATGATGGATTATTTGATATTGTCAGCATATAAAACCATATTGCGCACAGTGGCACGAAGACGCGTTCTCTCGTGAGGATTTTGCTCTCCTCACATATTAATTTCCCCGTATTCACTCTTTTCTTCATCACTCACACACAGCATGCTCAATTATGCTGCACTTTGCAAAGAACACCCTCTCATCACGTTGGCACTTATTCAGCTTTGCACTTACACACTGGCACTTTATCATTACATAACATCCCCCCCCCCAACCCTACACCCACACACACACACACACACACATATCCACACACACATTTATCACCCTCCTATCATTTAGAGAGGTGTACTGTGAGTGCAGTTGTGATATTAGTCTCATTAAAGCAGGCGCTAATTGCTGGCTTGAGAGACAACAGAGGCAACCTTCATAAGAGGAATTTCGAATGTTAACTCGATAGAGACACACCGCTGTTTCTCGCTGCACTGCGGTAACACCAAGTGCACAGAGTCTCATTATGCACACACACACACACACACACACACACACACGTTTACATACACGTGGTTGCCAAATGTACCGTACATACAAACACGACCCACAAAAGCATTAATAATACATTTCTCTCATCTATTTTTCTGGCATTGAGGTGCCTGTTATTGAGAGAGCATATTGTCACCGCACATTTAAACTCTCTTCTCTGTGTGCTAATTATGAATAATAAAGCAGATGTTTAAATAATTGCCACGGTGGTCCTTTGGTGCCTCTCCAGCAGCTAACTAGGTCACATTTGATGAAGCATTTCCCGCTGACCCCATCCACCATTCAAACCCCTAATATTTAGCAGAAAGGTTCTGAGAATCCATGGAAATCATCCAGGAAATGCAAGGAGGATTTTTGGCAAGGGGGGCAAGGGTCTTTTCATTTTGAGAATCCTCCATTGTCACATTTTTATTTGTGTGAGGAAAATATATTAGAATCAATTACGTTCCAGTTTAATTCAATTCATATCTCGCCGCATTGCCATTCCATTGTGATTTGGATTTTAATATTTTTCACTCCTAATTACCCAGTCGTATGCCATGTCAGTTTAGGAATCTTTTAATTGAAGTGTGAGGAGTAGAAATCTCTGTGAATGTGCCTCTCATTTACATAAAGACCTCATCATCTGTCATTTTGTCTTCAAGTCACTTGCACTGACACATGCTTTCAAGGCCCATTAGCCACAATTCCTGACATCCACATGGAATATCACAATGGGGAAGATTGAAGGGATTATTTATAGAATTTTGAGAAAGCCTTTCAGTGATGGCATTTGAATTGGAAAGAATGAACTATCGCAACATATTCGACCTTATTCATGGATTAACCATTATTAAAAAATATTTTCCCTTGTATGTTTTCATTCTGTATGAGGTTAAAAAAAAGTGACCGAACACTGCAGTAACTGTCATTCCTGATTAAAAAAAAGAAAAGAAAAAGAAACATTGCTTGATCCAGACCTCAATCAAATTTATATCAAAAGGAATTTTAATATTGAAGTTTACATTCCACACAAGTAAATAATACTAGTAGAACACCTCTGCCCTCTCAGTGACCGTCATTTCCTAATCGTGCATATGCACCTATTTGTGCGCAAAGTATGCACTATGCACACTTGCACTTCAGATGTGTGATTCATCAATGGCTTCATACTTGAATTCGTGCATATTCTGCAAAATAATTTAGAACATACTCAGACAATTCATGAATTTTCTGCATCTGCACCATATTGAAACTAGAGGTGTCAATATATTGCGTTAATTGTGAATAATTAATTACAGTCATATTTAGCGCGTTATGTTTTTTAATCGCATTAATCTAAATTTTAATCTTTAACTTTATTGTTAAAGTCGCGAGTGCATCCACAGCTAACGCTAGCACTAAAAGTAAAAGCGTTACCAATATAACGACCTAAAGCAAAGCTCTTCGCCAAACTAAACTCGAGTAGAACACCCCGCTTATGAGGCATGAAGTCACTATAGTTGATGTGTCCTCAGTAGCCTACCAGAAGTGGTTGATGTTTATTTCAGCACTTTATTTTCTCATGATGAACAGTGTTATTTCTGAAGTGCTAACTTACAGCACTGTGATTTATGGGTCTTTTATTTTTTTTTTTATTATCCAAAACAAGTTCAGTGTTGAGTACTTGTATTGCTCAGAAAAATGTTCTTACTGTTTTTGATATGTTAACCTAAGCACTTTCTAAGGGCCTGATGTTCTATTTTATTTCCATCCATCCATTTTCCGAACCACTTGATCCTCACTAGGGTCGCGGGGGGTGCTGGAGCCTATCCCAGCAGTCTCCGGGCAGTAGGCGGGGGACACCCTGAATCAGTTGCCAGTCAATCGCAGGGCACACAGAGACGAACAACCATCCACGCCACACTCACACCTAGGGACAATTTAGAGTGTTTAATCAGCCTGCCATGCATGTTTTTGGAATGTGGGAGGAAACCGGAGCACCCGGAGAAAACCCACGCAAGCCCGGGGAGAACATGCAAACTCCACACAGGGAGGCTGGAGCTGGAATCGAACCCGGAACCTCTGCACTGTGAAGCCGACGTGCTAACCACTGGACTACTGGTCCGCCCCTATTTTATTTTTATTTTGTAATTCTTTGGAGATTTACAAAAAACAAACAAAACAGTCATATTCCCCCTCGTGGTTGAAACTAAAGGTTGCAGGTAGGACTTTGACTAGTCTCAAAAACTGTACAGCAGAAAGTAAATGGCTAGGACTGCATCTGTCCAAGTCTGCTGAAAAACAATAAAATACTTTATCATGCCACTTTTTCTTTTATCTTTTGATCTTCCTCAATAATATAACCAATGTAAAATGAAAATAGGGGGTTTCTCAGCACTAGATGCGATTAAAATATAGATTAATTAGTTCAATTCGTTACAGATCATAATTAATTAATCTCACAATTTTTTTTAATCGCTTGACAGCACTAATTGAAACTACAGGCATTTATATCAACAAAGTGAAAAATTGGCTCATGAGTTGACTACTGTCCTAAATAATTGAAGGACATAACAAATCACCACAGTCTTTGTCCGCAGTTGTCACTCAATGAGTGACAGCAATACGCTGACCATGCATATGGAAAAGCCAGCCAACTGCATTTCCTGCTTAATCCGAGGCTTAAAAGTTTTCGTATCGATCAAGTACACACGCATATTACAAAACAGCATTTCCTGACATTTAGAGTTGACAAGCGACCATCCAGGAAAATTCTAAAAGCACCCACCATCGCGTCTGGCAAAAATGCCTTTTTCAACAACTTGTCGATTCACTTCGAATTTATTTTTGTGTGCAGCATATCTATAATTGAAGATATTTTGAGGTGAAGTTTTGGAATTGATTAAAAATGGGTGACAGAATTATACGATGCCAGGTTTTGTGTTTCAGCAAGTTTTTAGACCTAAATATTGTGCTGTCATTACTTCTTTTGCGAAAACAGCCCATCACTTTGATGAAGGCAGTGCATGCATAATGACAAAAATAATATTGTCGGAGGGAGTTGATGCTGGAATTCCCACCATGCCTTGATGTGGCCTTTATGTACTTTAATTATTTGTTTACTGTTGATGTTTGGTTGCTATTTATTGCCCAATGTAGTCATCGTCGCATGTTTTCACCCAGCCTATTATTTATTGATTTTCATTAACTGTTAGCATTAATAATGTACCCCAAAGTTTTTGTTGTGTGGTGGTTTATCACATACCTGATTTGTTGCTCAGCACCTCATCTGCTGAGTGGCCTGAGTGTGCTTAATGCTTTTCTGAAGCCAAACAAACAAATCATATCAACAACAGAGGGACTGTTGTTCATATGATAACACACATTGTGGAAATCGTAGAGTAATTGCCAATAGAAATACTAGGCGAGAAATAGTCGAATACACATCTTTCTATCGTCCAAGCAGACGGTGAGTTTTAACCTTGCATACCTTACTCAATGCAAATATGCGCACAGGAGCTTCAGGCATGTGATGTTTGCTGGCGAGGGTTTTCAGACCTCTCGTGAAGGTTCACCTTTCAGGCAAACAAGCAGGAAAAAGAAAACCTTAAAGTGAAGACACCCGACCAAAAAGTAGCGGTGGAGCCGAGGAGTTGGAGAGCAGCCAAGAAACCCTCAGGAGAGGATAAAAATCAGCAGAGTGAAGAGTGAGTCGAAAGGAAGAGAAGAGAATGCAGACAAGGGAGCCGCACTCTTTTAAACTCTTCTTTCCCAAGGGGTCAGGCCTTCCAAAGTGGCGCGAATCAAGATTTCTCCGCCCCATCATCTTTACATTCTTTACTAATTACCGTACGTCTCAGTAGCTACAATTATTAGAATTTCTTTGATCAAATCTCCTACCCACGGGCCTCTCAAATACACAAATACAAATTCCAAAATTGACTTTGAACATGTAGACATACAATAGTGCCATAATACCTCAGAATCACAAACAGTAAATGGTTAGTGAATCACAGTAAAGTAGTTTTATCAGTTGTATTATACAATATGCCTGTATGGTGTAGATGTGTACAGAATGTGTCATTAAACATCCAGACAGACTTTTCCAACCACATTTGAGTTACAACGACACATAATGCACATTGCAGACTTTTAAGTTATATGATGCAGGTCCTATCCCCTGTAAGTGTGCAATTAAATAGTAATGTAAATTTTTTGGGTGACAGCAGCAAAGCAGTAGGAGTGTCCTTGCCTTCCCCTCATACCCAGCAAGGGGTAGGTGTCGAGAAAGCAGTGAGGTTTTGTCATTCGGAGCTGTTCAGTGGCTTCCTGCTGTTGAAGACGCTTGAGCTTGTGTCATGTCCTGTTTGTGTTATGTCATTGTGCTAAGCTAATTTTTTTGACGTGCTTTTTTTTTGGTGGCTTTTTGCACCGTTCATCTGCACAGTCATGAGAATTGGAGGATCTGTATGCCTTTTATACTGAAAAAAGGGTTTCGCTGCACCGGGGGAGTTTGTTGTGTTTTATGATATTGTAACATTTAAATGGAAATGCATGAGGACAAAACAAGGTTTGCGTGGTGTCAGACAGAGAGAAAAGTGAAAATAGTCGAGAACGATGACACAACAACAAAACAGAACCATACAGCAGCAATAAAAAAAAACACATGGTAACTGATATCTATAATCCGACATCTTTTCTGTGCAGTGAAGATACGCACTATGAGGAAAGGTCACAATAGCTAATCAATAAAACAGGACAGGGTAAGACAGGACCGCACGAGTGTTCACATTTACGTAAAACTGTCGGAACACCTCATGGCGAATGACGAGGAAGCTGCATTGATCCATATCTATCTATCTACACGAATAGTCACATTCGTTCGAGGTCCCTCTTAGCCAATGGGATGCCAGGATGATGCTCGATAATAGCCAATGGCAGAGCAGCGATTAGTATGTTGCGTTCAGGAAACTTGGAGCTGCGATTAGCAGGCAATACTGTATTTTTACCTTTCGTATCTTGAATTTCTTTCGTAACAAGAGGCAATATTTTCCTGTTAAGACGTTTCGCAACTTGAAAATTTCCTATGAAGAGACGCTCGTAAGTAGAGGTACCACTGTTGTTCATGATGAACTACGAACAATACGGCATAGGACAGGGTAAAACAAGACGGCACAGGTGCCTCTCTGAACCAGTTGTGTTCATATCTTGGGGATTTATCAAAGAAAATAGATCTGCCATGAGAGAAACTGCGTGTAAAGTAATAATTTCCTCATTGTCTCATAAGTGATCCTTGGAGAGCGTAATTGTTGTGATTATTTTCCAGAGGTTTAAGCGGGCATGAGTAGTTTTCGTTGTTGTTGTCAGACGTGATCGGTGAATAACCATTTTGCATAGCAATCAAGTTGTCACGTCTGCGGTGCCAACTGGCTCATTAGCGGCCTTGTTGATCCACTGGCACGTAACAACACAATATTGATCTTGACTTTGGATTATTGTTTGGCAAATCATGACAGTACACGATTTGCTGTTGCGTTCTGAGGAAACCAGTGCAGTGGATTAAAAAAAATAAAATTTTTGGGGAAAAAAATAAATAAAATAAGACGAGGCTGAAGCAATACTTTTTCCTCAATGCTCACATAATAAAACAGTCGATTTCAAATCTCCTGCTTGAAATGTGAGGAGATTCAATCAGGTGGTGACCTTTCCATAAGTTGTTCAAAATAGACATGCCGCATTCATATGATTGGTGAAAGATCAGCTTCTTTCTGCAATATATGTTTTACATCGGGTTTCGATGCCAAATGCTCAAATGTTGAGGTATGAAATTAAATGTGTTGCCAATGGTGGATGAAATGAATGAAACATTGTACTTGTAAGACTTAATGGTATTTTGTGATAAAAGCCATCACAGTGTGGCCTCAGGTTTATCAATTATATGCCTGAAATATTTAGCGGTGTATTTTGTTCTTTTCCTGAGGCATTTGATTCCTGGCCTTGTGTTTTTGATGCAGTGCCACATGAGGGATCAAAGGTCAGTCGCATTCAATGTTGGTTTTCGGATTTGCTGCTTGGAATAATGAGATAGATGGATACAGTAACTTCAGCTCATGAGGGAAATTAGATTTGAAGGCTTCATGAAGTTTTTCAAACCTTTCCACAAGGACAGTGATTGTTACTGGTGAAAGATTGAAGAAGTGGAATTAGTTTTAATCATCCAGTCTCTCACACACATACACACACACGTTCGTATTTTTGATACAATAAGTGACGTCAACACCGGATTTTTTATCCATCCATCCACCCATTTTCCGATCCGCTTTATCCTCACAAGGGTGGCGGGGGGTGCTGGAGCCTATCCCAGCCGTCTTCGGGCAGTAGGCGGGGGACACCCTGAACCGGTTGCCAGCCAATCGCAGCGGATTTTTCTTTCTTTTTTTTTTTAAGTCCTGGTGAGAAATCTATCAGATGATGTCGTTAATATGTCATTTAAATAGTATCAATCTGGGTGATTCGTGACGGGAATTAAGTTAAGTGCCTACAAGTTGTGGCCGTGGTGTAAATTGCATATTGTAAATTGCATATGTTTTATTGAGAATCTTTTCCTTTAGGGCAAATCCAAATAATGAATACAATTTGCATTTTTCAGAAATATATCAAGAATGAGTGTTGTACAGTATATACTTGGTTTCCCTTGCCCTAGTTCCAAAATGTCTTCTGTGTCCAAGGGATATATCGTGTGAAATTGTCAGTATTTTCATTCTTTCAATCTCCCTGTAGCAGTTTGGACAGCAAATGCTATCAGAGCATTTTCAGTCTTACATCAGCTCATTATTTTGTCACAGCAGTTTATGATAACATGACCTTTTCAAAACATTCAAATATTATAATGTGTGTGTGCGTGTGTGTGTGTGTGTGTGTGTGTGTGTGTGTGTGTGTGTGTGCGTGTGTGTATTTAAGTACTGTATGCACATTTCCAGCTTGGTCAGGTATTTTGATATAGCCTGCATGTATTTCAGAACTCTATTCAGTGATTGCTTGCGGTGTGAAACAAAAACAAACAAATAAACCCCCAATCATAGTATATGCAAAAAATATGCAATACAGTATATGCAAAGGTTTGCATTTGAATCTTGTATATTAGTCATTTTACAATGTTATTTTGTGACATTTTAACTGTAGGCAAATGATTAGCTCAAAGATGGCAAATAGGAAAATGGAATGGGCAGACAATACAAGAGGACTGTGCAACCATGAGAACTCTGTTTCTATGCTGCCTTGTATGGGCAAAAAAAATGTGGTTTTGGTGAAAGACATCAGAGAAGAAAACCAAACTTTTCTGTGACATTGGTCACCTTCTGATCGGCCTGATCTCAATCAGGCTGAAATCTCTAAGAGATCTTGCCAGGTCATAGTGGACTGAGGATGCTCATTGACATCCGCCTGCAGCCCTATATAAGATGAGCTGTTTCATAGTGTGTCTTGTTTTTTTTTCTTGTTTTTTTCTTACATGAGATGAAGTTCTGCATGTCTCAGTTGTGGGTGTGTGGGGGGGGGGGGGGGCTGAGAAAATAATTTAGAAGTATCCATCCATCCATTTTCCGATCCGGAGAAAACCCACGTAGGCCCGGGGAGAACATGCAAACTCCACACGAAGGTGGTCTGTGCACTGTGAGGTCTACTCGCAAACAATTTAGAAATATATTTTAGAAAATTAAATTGAATGCTGAAGGGACTAGACTGGGGATAAACATATTTCTGGCAGGGCTTTAGCCCCCAGCTTCCAGCCCCAGTGTAGCCCCATCCCCGCTCTCATTATACCGTATTTTCCACACGATAAGGCGCTTCGGAGTATAAGGCGCATCCACAATGAATGGCCTATTGTAAAAAAAAATTTATATAAAGGGCGCACTGCATTTTAAGGCGCAAAGAATAGAAGCTACAATAGTGGCTGAGCTTATGTTATGCAAAAATACAATACAATACCTTTATTTGTACTGTTTAGTGCTTTCACAACTGCTGCAGCTGTAACAAAGTGCTTTAAAATATTTAAAATACTACGTGCAAGAAATCAGAATATTGATCCATATACAAGGCACATCAGATTATTTGGTGCACTGTCGGCTTTTGAGAACATTTTACGCTCTTAGGTGCGCCTTATAGTGCGGAAAATACGGTAATTGGAACAAGCAATATATGACAGCTTCAACCTATCATATGAGCTAGTTGTTTGGATTCATGGTTTGTCTCACCCAACAACAACACACTTGTTAGAATTTGTTCAAGCCTTTCTTGCGCGTATGCGACCAGTATATATTTAAAGTAATTTGTATTTGATACACGGCATAGTGCATTGGATACAAAACTTTTTCCCATAAAACTCATTTTGCAGACGAACTTAGACAATGAAAAACTGAGTAAGGTTTTTTTTAATGGCAGAGAAGGGCCCTAAATAAGAGAAACTGAACTGCATAGTTGGGACAATTGGACTTTTCCACTGTCGTGGAATCAATTATTTATACAATAATGATTAGTGCAGACTGGAGAGTGCTCAGTAAAGCCATCACTTGAACGCCGCAGGGTTTTACAATATAATCACTCGATGTAATTTCACAAAGTATTCGATTATTAAAGTGATAAAGCAGTCCGAAGTTGACAATATTGAGTAGGAGTGCTCGACATAAACCTTATGTTGGTTGTTTTGCATTATATTATCAAATAGTTACGAATGGAATTACTGGGGCATTTCAGAATAAGAATATACTGATGCGATTCATGTATTGATCGTGCATATGAAATATTCTACTGTCTAAATATGAATATCGGAAGATCAAAGGTGAGGAATAAGATGCATGAAACACATTATGATGTTACGTGGTTTGCAGTCACAAGCTTAGCCACTGCAAACAAATACCAAGGTGCAGAGACATCTATTGCCAGTCACTCTGTAACAACCTCTTGCTCTGAGTCAGACTGGTTGAAACACCGCATTACATTCTCTGTCAATTCAAATGGGCTGTTAAAATATGTGGCAAACGGCATATCTCTGTGAACACTGCCAAACACTGAAGTGTATTTTTATTGCACTGCATCATATTCAAAGTTTTTTTTCCAACCTCTTGCTCAACCTTCTTTTGATTCTTTCCATTAAGAGTCCTGTTTTGAGATTATTGTGCCTCAGATGTCCATCATACTGGCTGCAGAGAAGGCATAAATGTGTGCTACCACATTACCAGTGTCCTCCAACTACCGCCCTCATCCCGGAGCTCAAAACGGTAACTGGTAAAACACACATTTTTATTATTTTTGTGCATGTTTATTGAGAAGTCAGATGTCATCAGTTTCTTTCATCTCCGTCATTCTCAGTAAACGGGAGCGGGAAAACATTACATAATCAGTCAAGGACAACTTCTTTTCATTGCAAGCAGTAATGGCAGGTAAGCAATCTCTGCTGGACATCTTCACTGGATGTCTGGGATTCTGTAAAATATGAAGATCCTTCCTTCCGTATGCAGCGAGTGTTGCATTTTATTTTATAAAGCCATCGCCGTGAATGGCATGACTAACAATGAGTTCTAGCCCATGTTGTTTGTTTGCTATGGTGTGAAAGTAATGATTTCTGTTGACAGTGACTGTAAAATTCAAATGTTCTTTACTGAAGGCAGATTCCTTTACTCAGATTGATACATTTATTCTTTAGACATGCTGTTACTCGAAATGAATTATGTATCAATATGTCTAAGAAGACTGCATCTATGTTGAAATGGCAGCAAAGTCACAAGGTAATCTTCCCCTTGATGTGGGGTTGTCCAGAGAGTGACAAGGCCACCACATAGCTCCACCCCAGTGCTGCTTCTTCCACAAAACAGTGCATGAGTTGCACCGAGGCCCGGGCAGGACAATGACCATCAAGCGGTCTGACTGCAGGAACCTAAAGTCACTTAGTAGGCACACCGAGTGAGTGCCACCCAACTATAGTGTTTGTATACAAAGCACTAAAAATATATCCCCTTCAAAATAAAAACTAATTGATGGAAGGTAAGCAAATGTTATATATTAGCAGATACCATGACAGTTTATGTAGAAGTTCACTCTGCACCTTGAAACAAAATCCCTTATTCAGCAAAAGCTTCTGGATGCTAGCTAAGAAATAAGTTTACATGTTCTTCCCCGGCCTTTGTGGGTTTTCTCCGGGTACTCCAGTTTCCTCTCACATTCCAAAAACATGCATGGCAGGCTGATTAAAAACTCTGAATTTGAACTCTGGGTGTGAGCGCAAATGGTTGTTCATCTCTGTGTGGCCTGCGATATGCTGGCGACCAGTTTAAGGTGTGCCCAGCCTCCTGTCTGAAGACACCAGTATGCCTTGCAACCCTTGTGAGGAGAAGTGGATTAGGAACTGGATGGATGCATGGACATACTATATTCAACACCTCACACTTAGTTATTCTTTGTGACTACTGGCACTCATATGTACTTGCGTCAAACACGGTTGAAGTTTGATGTCTAACACTTCAAACGCATTTAAAGGCACACATTCCAGGCATGAAATTTTATGAATGTTTAAAATGTTCCTAAATAATGATCTATCAGGAAAATAAATTCAAAATGCAAACAAAATCAGCGAGTTTCCTATTATGAATTTTGTTTGCATTGTAGAGGTCAACTATTAACTTAATCATGAGTATTGAGTATCAGTCAAAACTCGGCAGTTTGATACGACAGAACTTTGCAACGGTTTCTGTGGTGCATTTCAGTGCCGTGTCAGATCTGCCTCCTTGTGAAAGTCTATATTTCATCCAGTCCATTAGACTGTTGGGGCCATAAGAATTCAATCATCTTTGCGTCACTCTAGTCACGTGAAAGCATCTAAAGGTTCAAAATCATCTGCTGTTCCATTCTGTAATTCATTTTTCTCCAGCCAAGCTGTTCACAAGGGGCATGAAGCTAATTTTAATTCTGAGATGGAACAGAGAGAAGTGAATCTTGATGAGGGTTTATTGATTGTGGCAGTGTCATTTCAGGAAGATCCTATAACTTGGTGATATCAGCATAGCAATATTATCATTTGTAAGAATGCTTTCTAACAGGTAACAATGTGCTCGACGGTCTGGCTATACAACCCCGCTACCTTCCAACTTGGCCAAAAATGCATCCTCACGAAGCCTTTTTGAAATGAAATACATTGACTTTAAAGCAAACAAAATTTCCTTTCTCCAAAAGTCAACAACACAATTGCAATTGGTTGAATGTTTATCCATGCAATGAACATCTGTTCAACATATGGTAAATCCTAAAAATACATGGTGTACAGCGGTTTCCACAGTGGACACCTTATCATGTTATCAGGTTACAAGGTGCATGAAAGGGTTAAAAAAAAAAATCCCTTTCAAATTCAAATATTGCACTTTATTTTAGCGTATGGAAAGTCTTTCTTTGAGCAAGCAGTTGCTGAAGTTAAAGGGCTTTGAGTAAAGCGGCAGACATGAATTAAATATACAGTACATTGTTCAAATTGACGTCAATTATTAATATAGATTAAAGTCTTGGTTCATTTGAGCTGCAAATGTTGAGTGCTGGCGAACTGGAAGCAACGGAATTAAAATATTTAATTGTCTTTAAACTCTTTGGTCATTACAATGGGGTACTTACTGATTTTGGTGTGTGTTAAATGGAAAATGCCTTGAGCTAGGAAATGGATGACTCGAGTGGCTCTATGTGGATGACTGACAGAACAAATAATGCACCTTACTGTGATAATTTATGATAGTTTCTTAATGCTGCAGACAGATGAGCTGACAGTCACCACAAAAATCCAAAGAACCAGGAAATTGTGACCATTGTGATCTTTGTGACGCAAACATAAGGGCGAAATCTGACTTTGTTGCATCCGGCAGAATCATTCCCTTCACGTTCAAATATTCCACATGACATTGCCAATACAATGACCCTGTATCATGAACACTGTATCAAACTGATCAAGCATGAAGTTTGAAATGCGTTCTCTCTTCTCCCCAAGACACAAATGAACATCTTTGCTGAGTGATGTGCCTTCTTCAAAAGCACTTTGATAGTGTTTCAGACACCAACTGCTGTCCCTCCACCTAGCCATCTGTTGAAAACTGCGCCTCCTGATGGCCAAGTCATATACAGTACTATCGAACTCAGATGCTGCCGCAAATTCGTTTTAACTCTGATGGTCTTTTCACAAGGCAGAGCAGCTTGAGCTCCACTTACACAGAGAGGTGTAGCAAGGTAAAGTGAATGTGACAGATCATGAATCTGGAAGTCAAACAGTGCCTTGCCATCTGGAACATCCAATTCTACATTAGCCATTAAATACACATTCATTATGACCCGTGCACACAGACGCATACGAGTTCTGAATGCTTGACAACAATGTGCGAGTGCGAGAGGGAATGTCGTTTGATGCCTTTTTGAGATACTCTTGTCCTTTCAAGGAATTTTGGATGAAAAAAAAGTATTTTGTTTGGTGCAATTCATTAACTTTTTTCTTTTCTTGCGCTGTAGCAACCAAGGGTTTTGCATGTAGCTGATATAATGAGCTTGTTAATGGATGACCGACTGCTGGACAAAAAATGTGATGGGTTAACCAGTGAAATGCCAGAAATGTTTGATCCAACTGATCCAAAAATCTTAAAAGAGTCGGAATGCTTGATATGGATTTCTCATTAACAATGAGATGAACCGGTTCGGCGGTTAAATGAATGAATGGATGAGTGAATAAACTTTGCGCTGTCGATGGTGCCTCAGAGGGCCCCGTGGTCCAATGGTTAGCGCGTCAACCTCACAGTGTAGACCTCACAGTGGGTTCGAACCTTGTGGAGTTTGCATGCCCAGGGAGGGCCAGCATGAATTTCTCTGAGTACTCCGGTTTCCTCCCACATTCCAAAAATATGCATTTCAGGTAATTTGGTACACTCAAAATGGTCCCTAGGTGTGAGCATGGATGGTTGTTCGTCTCCGTGTGCCCTGTGATTGGCTGGCAACCGGTTCAAGGGACAGCTGGGATAGACTCCAACAACCTCTGCGACCCTTGTGAGGATAAAACAGATCAGAAAATGGATGGATGGATGGATAAGATATAAGAATATATCTGCATAAGGTGGCTGTGCTATTTAAAATGGGTGAGTGGGGGTGAGTCCAGGTTTTCAGGTCAGGTCTGTCTATTCAATAGCCTGGCAGTAGTCGGCAGGAACGAGTGGCGGTACCTCTCCTTCTTGCAGCGCGGGTGTATCAGTCTCTGGCTGAAGGAGCTGCCCAGTGCTGGCTGAGTGGCCTGGAGGGAGTGGGAGGGTAGTAGTAAGTACGACATTGGAAGAACATTTGGGTTCATTCAAGCATCTGTTTAATTCCAAAGGTTAAAAATAACTGAAAGATGTTATTGAAAAGCCATAGATTTGTAGTTGACTGGGAAACTGCAAGGTCTCGAGAGCTCATTACTCGGAAAATCTGATTGAAAAAAGGTGTCTAATTGACCACAAGATGTGGAATAACTGGCGCAATGAGGCGGCGTGATTCATTTTAGTCTTCTTCACTGAAAAAAAAGACACCTGCACCAAGGCCTTCAATGGAAAAAGACGCGACGGCGGAGTGACGCCAGGACAAAGAGTCACGGTCACAGCACTGTGAAATGCATGCAAGTTACTATTTAATTTATTTATTTTTTTATGTGTCCAAGCTCGTAGATTGATCATTTAAATTTGTAATTTCTCAAAAGCTATCAATTTTTTTTAATCGGAAAATGGTTATACCCAACCCAGATAGAGCTGAAGAAAATGGTTGGATTGACGTTTAGATTTTTATTGATCAAATAAATGTTTGGTCCAAAAACACGTTTCGATCGTTCCTTTCATTCTATAATAGTGTAGTTACTTTGAATCTTCAAAGGTTTGAATTTTGAAGATTTGAAATGGAGAGAGGTGACAAAATGTTAACGCCCGCCTGAGAAAACTATTTGTATCGACTTTTTAACCAGCAGGACACGCCGTCGAAGAGTGAATGGGGTAGTTTCCAGTGTGCTCTCCTTTTCCACAGGTTTTCCTCAAGGTTGTCTCACCTCTTTATTTTCTACACTAGTGTGTGCCCAGAAGATTCATGAAGGCACATTTTCAAGTTCTCTGATAAGGTTATTGTTAGTCTTCTACAGAAGGGTGAACAGGGCCATGGGCCTGCTGGATGTGAATCACGTCTCATCTCAAACGAAATGTGTCAAAAAGCAATAACAGGAATATTGATTTTTAGAAAATCACTCTCTGTTCCAAGACCTGCTTTTATTAAAGATTGCTGATGTTGAGATGGTGGAGAAAGAAAGAACTGGGTGAGGACCTCATCTTGATGTCACCTCCGAAAAGGTTAATCAACGACTGTACTTTCTAAGGAAGAAATGAGAACCTTCCAAGTTTCAGCTGAGATGAGTCTTCCAGAAGTTTTATTGAATTGGTTTTATTTATTGAATTGGATTGTTGCATACTTTGGAAATCTGAACTTGTCTGAAAACAGAAGAATCACCTCTGCAGCCTGGTTAAAACTGCTGGGGAAAATCTCAGGGATGTCTGGAGCTCATGTCCATCTATAACGGACAGGTCCTCAGGAAGGCAAGTGATATATTGTATGGTCCTCATCATCCACTCCAAAATGAGTTTCAGCTTTTGCCCCGGGGCCATCGGTTTACGCTCCGAGAAAAGAGAGGAAAGACTTCAGGTTTCATTAATTCCAAATGCAATTTACTTCATGGCAACTGCCTCTTATATTGCTCACGTTGGATATGTGCATCTTGCACTTTTTTTGGGGGGGGGGGGCGGAGTGTTTGCAATGATTGAGAATAATTGCCTATTTCTGGTATTAGTTCTGGACTAGATTTGCTTTTATTATCATTATGAAGATTATGTCTTATTTTATTTTGTCATCGGCTCTGTGCTCTTGCTGCCACCTTAATTTCCCTTTTAGGTACAATGAAAAGAGATTCTGATTTATTGTATTTTCATTCATCGGTTGACTCCGCTGCTTTTCTATCTGACTTGAACATTCACTTATCTGAAACCGTACAATTCCATATCCTTAGATTGTATTCAATATTTCACATTCCACGTGCTTGCAAACGTTTCCATTCGGGATTCACACTTAATTTCTCCAGAAATAGCATGTCTAGTGGTGAAGGCTGAGAAAGAGAAAAATAAATTAAATATATATGAATTAGATTAACACATCGTGAGATACATTTAAAATAAATGAACACATAATTAAAAAGACTGTGTGTTACGTTTTGGTAATTCACATGGCGGAGTTTGAACCCAAAAGCTAGGCTAAAGTGCTCACCCCAAAAAAATTAATTTACCGCTGCACTTTGAGGTCGACGCACTAACCACTAGACCACCGGGCCGCCCAAAAGTAAAACATTATTGGAAAAAAAAAAGAAAAAAAAGATACAAGGAGACTTTGCTGTTTGACTCCAGTTTTTTATGATTTGGAGACTAAAGTTAGTTGTTAATTCAATCTGTTAACTTATTAGCCGTTTTCAAAAACCAGTGTGAAGCAAAATTTGAGGGAAATTATTAGTTTCGTTTGTGCTAGTTTGTGCTTTAAAACATTTGTTTGTGCTGCTACTGTTCTTTTGTGATTAGTTGAGTTTTTTAGCTCATCCATAGTTCACCCAGAATGGGCACAGATTGGGACCGTTTGTTTGTGATGATTTCTGCTGTAAAAACGTTCGGTTCGCCTATTCAGAAGTATTTGATGTGGAAATTAAGACGTGTTTTGCTTGTAAAAACTCAGTCACGAGAAAATTTGAGATATGAACTGTTAAGATTAAGGACAGATCAGGATTTAGACATTGAGTAAATTGTTTCCAAAATTGTAAATTGTATCCAATCAATCTGCCCATATCAATGCACTGGTGTGCGTTATGTAATCGTGTTTAGCTTTTGTCTTGAGTTTCATTCAAGATCAGACATTTCTCAAAGGCATATGAGTCTTCAGCAACACTCTCAGTCCTTTTTATTGAAACTATATTGCAGCCATATGGCTGTCTGAAATAGGTTCCATATGAATGCACACTTGAGCTCTGAAGAGTCCACCTGGGTGTTGTATGTTGCCAATAGGGCTCATTTACACCACCCTAGACAGCCTCTGAGCAATGTTGTAAAGCTACTGGCATGATCTTGCCGTTATGTTGGAGGAAAGATCCCACCAGCGAATGAAGATCCTCCCTCACATTCAGGACGGACACATTATAGATATGTCCTTTGAGGCTCATGTATCGATGACAAATGGAAGGGAAACCAAAGTAAGGTGATGGACAACATAAACTGCAGACGTTTACTGAACCCTTGATGGCAGTGAATCCTATTCATTTCGAGCATTCACACCTATACACATGTATTACAGGAGACATGATGAAAAATTTACTTTTTAATATTTGTATGGATGCTTGGAATGGCGGCCCACCCTTTAAGTAAAATCAAACAGTACAATTATCGGCCCCACTCCTGAAAATGTTCCAAGGAGCAAGCCATTCTGCATATTCTGTGATGATGTGACTAATGAACAGTACTGTTATATACATCATGGTGTTGTGCGTGCAAGATGTGCAAACACAGGGCATGCAAGGCGGGAGTGCAGGGTACACTCAATGTAGAGATTGGAGATGTGTCTACATGCCACAGAAACGTTTTTCATTCTGGAAGCTTGTTTGACGTCCACACTCTATGGGCTCTGCTTCCACTCGTAGAAGCAAACAGCCGTCTGCCAAGCGATGCGGAAGATGACGGCCATATGCCGGCAAGAATGAGCCAGTGAGATTCAGCCCACTTGTTGGCAATGAGACAAAAAAAATGTGTTCAGCATTGACCCGGCAGTGTGTGGAGGCACGATGAATTTTGGCGTGCTGCATGAGACAGATCTCACCCCTAAAATGAAACAATTCACCATCATGAAATTGGATGATGCTCAGGGTGTTTTGATGAAAGCATGCCACAGAAATGGTATTAGCACACCTTGCTTGCCAAAAAACAACATCTTCCAAGTTTACGATTTGTGTGTGTTCGTGCTTGTGTGTGTGTGTGTGTGTGTGTGTGTGTGTGTGTTCTCAAATACAACAGTTATTCTGTAATGCTGTGATGACATGAACAGTCATGATGATCATGCAACCTCTGTGCCCAGAGAAAGAATTGCAAAGATTTCTTGAAAGCTATCTGGCAGCAGATAAAGCACTAATTGCCTTCAAGGAAAAAAATTAAATAAAGAAAGTGGGGCAGGAAAACATTGCATTAATCAGCTGGCACTGGGTTTTGGACCAGCTATGGAGCAAAAATGAAATGTTGAATAGAAGTCATGTGGAAGTTCATTCCAGCTGGCCTACTTTCCTAAGCCAATAAAAACCCGAAGCTGCATCTCATATTAACCACATCTAACAACCCCAAACGACAAAAGTCAATAACAAATGTGATAAATTGACCTAATGGTGCACTTGTCAGGAGTATGTAAAGAAAAATTGAATTAGATAGATAGATAGATAGATAGATAGATAGATAGATAGATAGATAGATAGATAGATAGATAGATAGATAGATAGATAGATCGATAGATATAAATCCTCGTCTCACCCATCGGGTGGTGTCCCCCATTCAGCTCGGGTTCTCTACCAGAGGCCAGGAAGCTTGAGGTTTCTGCACAGTATCCTTCCCGGGATCTGTTGCAACCATTCATCCACATCACTGCCCCTGAGTGCTCCGACCACCAGGTGACAGTGCTGACGACTGTCACCTTTACCTTCCAGGTTCTCTCCAGCTCCTCTCTGAGCCCTTGGTATTTCTACAGTTTCTCGTGTTCCTTCTTTCTGATGTTTCCGTCACTTGGGATTGCTACATCTACTACAACGGCTTTCCTCTGCCCTTTATCTATGTTCACGATATCTCGTTGGTTCGCCATTATCATCTTGTCAGTCTATATCTGGAAGTCCCACAGGATCTTCGCTCTGTCATTCTCCACCACTTTTGGAGGTGTTTCCCATTTTGACCTTGGGGTTTCCAGTCCATATTCCGTACAGATGTTTCGGTAGACTATGCAAGCCACCTGGTTATGGCGTTCCATGTAGGCTTTCAATGCCAGCATCTTACACCCTACAGTTATGTGTTGGATTGTCTCAGGTGCCTCTTTGCACAACCTATACCTTGGGTCTTGTCTGGTGTGGTATATCTGGGCCTCTATGGCTCTGGTGATCAGGGCCTGCTCCTGAGCAGCCAGGATGAGTGCCTCTGTGCTGTCCTTCAGGCCGGCCCTCTATAGCCACTGATAGGACCTCTTGAGATCAGCCACTTCAGTTATGGTCCGGTGGTACATCCTGTGTATGGGCTTGTCCTTCCATGATGATCCCTCTTCCAACACCTCATCCTCTGTTCCCCATTGTCTGAGGCATTCTCTGAGTACGTCATCCGTTGGAGCCTTCTCCTTGATGTATTCATGGAGCTTGGATGTTGGATGTTTGTGGCTCTCACACTCACTAGTCCCGGGCCTCCTTCCTTATGGCTTGCGAACAGTCTCAGGGTGCTGGATTGGGGATGGAA
This sequence comes from Hippocampus abdominalis, assembly GCA_018466805.1. Taxonomy (NCBI): domain Eukaryota; kingdom Metazoa; phylum Chordata; class Actinopteri; order Syngnathiformes; family Syngnathidae; genus Hippocampus; species Hippocampus abdominalis. The sequence continues at coordinate 19,954,794 of CM031695.1, read as the reverse complement.
CCCCCCATGCATGTTTAGGAGCCTTCGGTATCTTAACATCCGTGGTCTGAATCTCTTCCTTTGGCCACCTTATTATTCCTGCAGGGTATCTGATCACTGGCAGGGCATTGATGTTTATTACCTGGGTCTTGTTCTTGCCATTGAACTGGCTTCTTAGGACTTGCCTCACCCGCTGGAGGTATTTGGCCGTAGCCGCTTTCCTTGTTGCAAGTTCGAGGTTGCCATTGTGGTATGCTGAGGTACTTGTAGCTGTCACCAATGTCTGCTATTGTTCCTTCTGGGAGTGAGACCCCTTCGCTGTGTGGTTGTGAACATCTAAGTACAGCTCAGTCATGTAATTCCAGGTCGGTTGTTTTCTGAAAACCATACGGACCTTGCGCTTTGCCTTTCGCAATTCGGTTCGCATTTGGGTTCTCAGTCACGTGAACCCCCCCGTGCCCCCATCCCAATTTAAGAAATCGTTGAGTATGTACAAAGCATATTCGTTGCCCCCTCACTGAACTCATATTGCGGTGCCATCTTAATATTTCAATGTCCAATGTTTTTACATTCCAATTCATGGATGGTGTCTGGCTGCAGACCAAAGTTGGAAAAGAGCAATGTTTCTCACATCGTGCCCGTTGGTGAGCAGAGATTTGGGAAGTCATATATATTCACATGACACATATTGTGGTGGCTGGTGCCAAGAGCTCTTGGTATATTTTATTTTGAGATGTATTTAGTGCTTCAATGCTGCAAAAGCTAATGGGATTATACAGTTTGACAAATCCATATCAAACTCTTGAAACTCATTTGAAATTTTAATCCATCACACTGGCAAACTGAGTTGACATCATTTCATACTAAGGCAATGCAGATGTTCAAGTATAGTGTTTAAAAATATACAGTATATATATCAGCAATCTTTATGATCAACGAGTTGCTTTCCCATAATCATCACAAACTCAACACACCCGCGACTTTTGATGCCTTGTCGACATGGAAAATGTTTTTCTTGGTATGATGCTCGGGGTTAAGGGGGTGTTGAGTTTGTAGGTTCGATATCCATATTTTTGCATTTCTTGCATCATGGTACTACCACAACATTTAAGAAGCTGCAGTTTGCTTCCATCTTTTTATTGCCTACCATATTAAATGGCATTCTCAATATGAACGGTAGACACATCAGGCTTCCGTACACTCTGGGAGAGCAGGCTCACATCAAAAAGCCAATTTGCAGCAGTCTCTGGATTTCTAAATGTAATCGGCACAATTGGCTGCACTTGATAAGGGCACCAATAGATCACACATTCGCTGACATGAATCGAACAAAATATGTTGGTAGTAGACTTCAGGCAGGCGCTCTGTGTGATGGCTGGCTTCTTGTTAAGTGAAAGAATAGCATAAATTGCAGAAGTTCTGTCCATTCATGCATAAACATTTTTCTTCCTTGTATAACTTGCAGGTGACAGTGGCTACCCCCTCAGATCTTGGCTCCTTGTTCCCAAGTACTCTCCAATAGAGTCCTCCCTCATGCGCGCTCAGTGGTGGAACATGTCATTCAATTCTTGAATGCCAATGGCGGTATTTTGGATAGGTCAGGAGGCAGACGGCAGTTCCACCTGAGGAAGTCGTTAAGAATGATATCGGCGTGTGGAATTCTCTAGAACGTGGCACTCAAGGCATTCCTCTTCCTCCTGGCAACCCTCCACGGTTGTTTGAGGACCCTGGCCCACAGCTCCTTCTCTGACACCTAGGTTACCAACATGGAGCACGCCTCCGTGATCAAGTCATGCAGCGTTTGTCAAGAGTCCCCATTGAAGGTATTTTTTAACAAGTTCTTTTAATGAATTTGCAACGTTGCACATCACTTCTGTCATCAGTCAGTTGTGCCCAGACTGCATTAATTGCATCGATTTTGTCTCTGCAAGATGGCCTTGGTGAGAACCATTCAGACACATCTTGCGCATTTGCGTGTGTGTGTAGGGGGGGTTTGCTGGGCCTCGATAGCTTCCTCCGACTGCTCATTGCCGGTTTCAATGCCTGCTGCTGGTATCTCTGGAGAAAGGAAGGAATTAAGGACACACCTCCTTTCCTCCACCTTGCCGATGCTTGTGAAGTTTTGCTTCCGATTCACTTTTGAGGTTGTTGCCAAGATTCATGGCTGATTTATATTAATTTTCCTGCTTGGTTAAAAATTATGGTTAATTGGGATGCGATCCATGTGCGCACTTTCCCGAATGGAAGTCTGACGAATGGAACATGTCATACATTTGTTCGGTCTGATTTCTGCACTTTGAGTAAGACCCCGAAATCACAATAACAATCATATTGTTTCTGACAGGTATCTACTCATCAAAATAGGCAACGTTAGATCTATTATCTGCCCTTAAATCATGTCCAAATTGTAGTGATAGTATTGTGGAGTTTATGCCATGTTGCATATGATTACTGCACCCTCATACCAAATGTCTAAAAGAGTGCACACTGTATTTCGTTACTTCTAATTGAAACCAGAAAACAACCGTGTAAGCATTTTCCTTTCCTCCCTGCATTGGGTTCTACTTTTTGTGTAGTGGAGCTGAATACATAAGCTCAATAATTCTCCCCTGACAAGTGTCATTGTGTCCCATTTCTGAAGCAAATGAAACAGCCTCAAATCACGTTTTCTTTCATGTAAACCCCCAGAGAAACTCAGCAAGAAAAAGGTTTTACGATCATCATTTACAGCTGAATCCCATGTTGCTGACCCACAGCAGTTCAGCTGAAATGCGTAAACAGCACAGCACTTCCACCTCCCTAATTCACTTGTAGAGTCGATTAAAGCAACAGACTCTGCTGTGCAATGCACACGCACATGCTCACAAACGGCTTCAATTCTCTCGGTTGTGACATCATCCTTTTTCCCATCGCTTCGCATCAACCATGTTTCTCACAAATGGACATATTCTCCCATGTGCTTTAGAGTGAAAGGGCACACAGTTTTTTTTCTGGCAGATTCGACTGACCACTTACGGAAAGACATTCATTTATTGAATGCATCTTCATGCCAGATATGCAAACCTCAAAATATTCGTGTTCCCTGTCAAATTTGGCTTTGCTTGTATTCTCCTGGTGACCAGCCAACCCATGAGCACACAGATGATCAACCAGAATTTTGTGGTTTATTCGTTCCTCCAAGCTTGCCACACCCCAAGTGATGCTGAAATGAACAGTAGAGGAAAAATCACAGTTGGTGACTATTTGCCGCACACCTAATAATTGAACACTACACATCTACCAAAATGCTGCAACTGAGAACATGTGACCCTCTATCAGGTTTTCAAGTTCCAGCCAAGAACTTTAGCAATTTGGTCGCTAAATCTCCATCCATCCATCCATCCATTTTCCGATCCGCTTTATCCTCACAAGGGCCGCGGGCGTGCTGTAACCTATGCCAGCTGTCTTCAGTCAGTAGGCGGGGGACACCCTGAACCGGTTGCCAGCCAATCGCAGGGCACACAGAGACAAACAATCATTTGGGCTCACACTCACACCAATGGGCAATTTAGAGTGTTCAATCAGCCTGCCATGCATGTTTTTGGAATGTGTTTCTAGTCGTTCTGTTTGTGCAAGACTAATAAATTAATAAATGGTAAGACAAATTTGTTTTGCAACACAGGTTTTGCGTGAGTAGACGCTTGCACAAAACAACTACATGAGTGGAAATTTGCAAGGGATGAAGGCCACATAATCAAAACAGAGGCGAAAAAAGTGAACAGTGGAATACAAAGTGCAAAAAAGCAACCGGTGGTAGGGATTACATTTGCATGATTTAATGGGGTTTTTTGTTTTTATTTTTCATAGAGGTCAAATGGATTTGAATGTGGTTGTGCATTCACATGTTTTTTTAACGAAACATACAAGCTACCGGAAAAAAAAGACCATTGCTGGCAAAATACACCAAATTCATCAACCATAAATGAAAAATTCCCGGCTCTGCAAATAATATTCCAAAGTTAAAGACAGTTTAATTGATTACGTTTCGATATAAAACGGTGTGATTAATTTTCTTTCCCATGAGCATGAAAACAAAAGGGGAAGGTTGGGATACAAAAGCCTCCAAATATACACACAAACTATTTTACCTCCTTATGTTTCTGCTATTAAAGGTGTATTTGCCCTCCCCACATTTAAAACTGTTGTGGCCACAATTTTTACATCTAATCGGATATTCTCAGATCGCATCAGGGACTCAACATGCGGAAATCAACATGTCGTATTGGTCATATATAAACCATGAATCTCAAAAGAGGCAGACCCGATGTTTCCTGTCATTGCGTCATTGACATGTAATAAAGAACACAAAAGAAAGTAACCTCTCAGCTAATGACCTCATTAGAGAACATAATCTTAACATGATTGGTCTTTGCAAGACATGGTTCAAACCTAATGAGTTTTTACCGCTAAATGACCTCGCCTCCAAACATTGCAAGTTCACGTCCTCATAAGATGGGTGGGGGTGTAGTCGTTATTTTTGAATCTGCTCTCAAGCAACGCCTTAAAAGTTTTGAAGTTCTCGTGATGGGTTACCATGGCCTCATTGCAGTTTTATCTTGCAGCTATTTACCGGCCCCTTGGCCCTAACACTGGCTTTTCGATACATTTTCTGAATTTGTGGCTGACGTGGAGCATTTCTTTCTATATTGCCGAGTCTTTGGCCAAAAAGCTGTCGCATGGAACCATGTCCTTGTTTTTTCAACAACACTTTGCCTATTGCGGTCTTTTACTTTTCCGTATTAAGTCTGCAGCTTCTTGTTTTGTCCAGCACTGCTCGGAAGTCCCTTGGCAGTCATCTTACGGCTGATGAGCTGGAACACTGCCATCAAGATCCCTCTGCGCCCACTCTTGATTATACCAAGAAAGTTCGCCACCTCCGCTATAGTTCATGGGTTACTGTTGTGCGCTTAAATCACGGTGTTGGAATTGCTGCCTGTAGTAATGGACGTCAGGAAGGTATTAATTGCAGTACTGCAGTGCATGTAAATCATGAGTTGCACTCAGCTGCGAAAAAAGGATTCGATTAAAATCAACAAGATAGATAGATAGATCGATCATATTTTCACCTCCATGAAAATTTACTGTTGGCCAAAACCTTTTCATTTAATTTTTCTTCTACTTCCTCTTCCTCTTCTTCTTGGTTCAGGGGCAGATTGCAGCTCGTTGGTCCATATCGCCACCTACTGTACAGTTTTCCATATGAAGTCAATGCAACCAACCCTACTCGTATTCAATTCAGCCCCGCGACCAAACATAGGAGACAGTCTTGAATGGCAATAATTTCTGCAAGATTTCACAGGAAATCACAACCACAAAGGTTTCTATGCAAATAAACACACACACATACAATATTAGACTCAAATAAAAGTTGCAGATTTGTGTTGTCATAGCATAGTGAAGTGATCTCATCTGGTTCTAGTCAATGCAGTCCTCTCTAAGAAACCCCTGTGACCAAACACACGAGAAAGACCGACGTCTTTTGATCTTTTTTTTAAGACTCCCGCCATGAATCAAACATCAGCAAAACAATTGTCCGTCAGTGACAGACGGACCTTCCACCAACTCCCAGATCAATCCAGAGATGATGGGAGAATGAGGGTATTGCTTTTTTTACTGTGTCATGCTGAACTCAATCGATGAAAGAATGGAGGCCACAGTGACACACTGTGAGGTACGCAGGATGATTACAGTATTTCAGTTTGTGCGTGAGACACAGTGAGAGAGAGAAAGAGTAGAAGGACAGTAGATGGATCTTACCAAGGATTTCAGTCCATCACTCATATTGCCTGCTTCCTCCGGTGGTATACGACTCTGAAACATGTGCACCATGCTGTGAACCTCAGCACTTTTCAGATTGTCCATCCCCTTGACTATATATCACCTCACTCTAGGAATATCCTGAAGACCCCATGAGTTACAGACCTGACACACACAGGTACATGTGGGCGCACACACGCATGCACGCACGCAAATGCACACGCCCCCCAAACACACACGGCATCATAGCTGCCATCCATCAACCACGCAAACTCCACCTCTAAATTCCATCGCTTCAGACGTATTTGGTAGTAAGCATGTGTGTCTCACAATATATCATCTCGAGTGGCCAGTGTATTACAGGACCCTTATATACAAAGAAGAGTGTGTGCATGTGTGTGTGTGTGCATGTTTGTGTGCGTTGGCATTAAGAATGAATAATTTTGTTTTTTTTCTGACAGGAGATTATGTATATTTTTTGGGGAGTCGTAAGTGTTTCATAAAGGCAATCTGCAGTGCAATACCTACAATATTAACATCGAATCTCTCGGGAACAAAACAAACACACATACACACACACACACACACACACACACACAATGCTGTCAAGCACCTTCCACACAGATTGCCATGGGATGTGGGAGTTATTAAAGTGAAGCAGCTCAGGAGGGCTTGGATGTGAACGTGATGAAAGGCTCAGCAGAGGTTCAGATGTTGCAGGTTGTGTTTTATCCTTGGAGAGCTTTGTCATTGAACCACCATATTTAAAGCATTAAGCTTTTATGGGCCTCTTCTGTATTGTGGGACACACGTTGACAGCAAATTTGAAGTCAGCTGCCGCCATGCAACAGTGACATTCCATTGACATCCTTGTCAACAAAGTTTAGGAAACGTACCGGTAGTTTTTTTCAGTTTTTTCGTGCTTTGATGTCGCCATCTGATTTGCTTGACCATCTCCGTTGCCTCTGACTGCAGCCCGCAGATTGGGGTTGGACTAAATGTACAGTAGGTGGAGCTAAACGTTTGACTCCGAAGTGGTCAAAAAGGCCATTTTGACATCCATTCTGGGTGAACAGATGGTCTTGCAGGCCCACGGAAGCACGTCCAGCCTTTTCTGGGGCGCTGAAAATGCAGGAGTTGATGTTGTTTCTGAGTGTCTCGGCCAGCGGGGGCCCTCCTTGCAAGTACGCTGAGGAACGTCAACTATTTTCTCATGCAGTTGTTCACAAAGAGGAGCATCTCTTCTCATCTCTGCTTGTGAATGACAAAGCAATTCGGTTGAAGCTAATTTTACACCCAATCATGTCACCCACCTGTTCCCAGTTAGCCTGTTCATTGGTGGGATGTTCCAAACAGGTGTTAGACGAGCATTCCTCAACTACCTCCGTCTTTTTTGCCACCTGTTTCAGATTTTTGGGAATGTGCTGAGGCCATAAAATTCTAATTGAATTACTATTTGCTAAAAACAATAAAGTTTATCTGTTTGAACATTAATTAAATATTACACTATTCCTTGTGCCGTGCACTATTAAGGGGCTGTTCCATTTTGTAGGGGCGTGTAAGGAAAAAATGTACTGCACTCCAAATGACCCACAATGCATTTTTCCATTTTCTCGTCATAAATAGAAGGGCACTGTCTTCCTATTGGTTATTGCCGAACTTTTGTTATTGAGTATGTCACACTACATGAGCTTCGAGGCGTCAAAACAACACAATACCGATGACAAGACACAACGTTTGTCTCTGACACGTTTATTGGCTCAAAACCGGCCTACATGAGTGCAGTCTGACATCGGCATTAGGGATCACCACTTGACTTGATCACCGCTGTGGGGAAACAGACCCCCCCTCTCCCCCCCACACACACACAGCATGAACTGCGGTGAAGCTGAGAGGGTTAGCATACTCAAAGCAATGTTCCAAGATGGCGGTACCTGTAGCTGTAAATTGTATACAGTGATGATTTACGCATATCAACACACACAATGGCAACATGCTAAGAAGCTTTCTAAAAAGGCTAAACAAAAGAGAAGAAAGTATGAGACCTCTCAGCTGCTTGGTCACAGATCAATGTGGCAGCCTTCTTGTAATTCAAGACTCCCCTTTACATTAGCTATGAAATCGATATTTGATGGATGGGACAGATTTATTCCGCTGCTGGTGCTGAACCTGCCATGCTGGACGATGTAGGGGGCCTGAAAGATTTTAAGGGATCTCCAAAGCTTCAGAAACTTGGAGGAAATTGTGCTCACGAGAGAATTTGGGATAGTATAATTCAAAAGTCTGTTCATGATGCTGGCACAAAGGGTAATATACTCTCAGAGGCAACTTGCCACCTTTCTAACCAATGGTAATAATGCAAATGCGCTTTAGAAAGTAAAACAACAAATATGGAAGAAGATGGTTCATAAAAACAAACCACTGTTAGAAAAGAACATCGTACATTTTTTAATCACTACAGCAAGTCTATAACACCTTTTGTGGGGGGCTTCAACCCATTTATCTTTTTTTTTCTTCTTTCCATTTTCTAGTCGTAACTGAAAAATGAATTGGCTCATTTCAAGAATATTAAACCGAAAAACGGGCCACTAGACTGAGTTTAATTTGAATATTTAGTTGTTTGTCTTGATATGATCCAGAAGTCTGGAAAAAAGCATCAGCACTGATAATGTGGTTTTACCTTTTTAGCCACCGGCACCAGAATATAAACGCCATTCCATGCCCATTTCCTGCCTATCATTGCTCACTGAATGAATGAAAATGAATGTTGTTGTTGAAGTGCTCCATAGAGCCACACGTTTTGTTCCTCTAAACCAGACATGTCCACCTCCGGTCCTCAAAGGCCGCTGGTCTGCGTGTTTTCTATGTTTCCCGACTCCAACACACCCTGATCCAAATGGTCAGCTCATCAGCAAGCTATGAGGAAGCCTGATAATGATCCTGACCGTTTGAATCATGTGCGTTGGACGAGCCAGAGAGAGAGAAACGGGCAGGACAGCGGCCCTTGAGGACCGGGTTCTGACACCCTTGCAAATTTTAATGCAGCTGATGGATGAATTGATTAATTTGTGGTGATGGTCCTGATTGATTGGGGTTTCTGCCAATGCTCGTTACCAATCACCCAGGTCAAGGAAACCCAACCAATTAAAATCAGATTCCTTCCTGTGGCCCATTTTTCAACAAAGTTTCCAACTTATACATTTTGGAGGGGGGCAAAAACAGAAATTCCTGCCTTTTTTTGCCATGATCGTTTCCTCACAAAACAATTTGGACTGAGGACTGAGGTAGACAGTGACACCCACCTTTCTTGTTATGTCATTGCCCTGGGTGTTTTATTGATTTATTTCTTTAAATAAGGGCTACTATAGCTCAAGCTCGTGACAGCTTTTGGTGAAACGTAACTCTGAAGCAAGACCATGTAGAAGGAAAAGATGTATTTTTGAAAACCAGCCGTCAAGAAAAACAGGAGACTTATTATTATTTTTTTTTAGCTCAGGGGCTCATGTCTTCAACATGACTTGAATGCATCGAGAAAGTTGTGGTCCACAAAAAAAATAAATAAAACAGACATCATTGTTCAACTAGAGAGTCTAAGGAGTGATGATACCAGGATGATGAGGGAGAGGACCGGGTCACCAATTTTCAGTTCTGAAGAACTGTTAATGTTCATAAATGTGCATAATAACGATTGAGAAGATTGGCTTGGTTGTAATTTTATGAATACTTAATGTGGCTCAGGAACACGTACCGAAACTTGACCTCCAGCGGTTCCCACACAAATTGAGTTTGACAGCCCTGACTGACTAATTAAATTTACTGGCCTCCTTACTTGTCACAAGTCAACAATTTGAAATAATGCCGTTCATGTTGTCTGTTTCTTAGCAGGAGCGAAATTTTGCTGCCACGTGTCTTTTGTTTATGCTGAAATAATTCAGTCATGCTACTTGCTTTGGTTTCAAAGGCCTTTAAACATAATTTGCAGTGGACCATTTGTTACTCCCTGTTGTCTGAATTTGCAAACTGTAACTGATTCCCAAAAAACTTTAAACGGTGCCTTTCAGTCAACTAGCATTTCTCTGATGGCCACCGTGTCATCAGTTTTAACAGTGGCAAACCAGCTCATAACCCCCACCGCCCAAAAAAGACATATTATTTCTTCTTAATAATACCAATTTTAAAAATTGAAAATTTACTGTGGTTGCACACTCACGAGTACAGTAGACAACAAAAAAAGGCACACATAATGTCCCGAACTTTAGGGGCAGACTTGAGCCCTGTAAAATATTAAAAATATGTTTTATTAAAGCAGCACCTCCATTAAATAACGTTCTCCCGTCGCAGGCAAGCTCTGCTGAGACTGCCATCTTGAAGTGCATCCCCAACATTGTCACTACGCATATCTATGCGCAAACCATATCCAGTTTGGCTTTTCTCATTGAACTGTTTACATGACGCTCATTCGGATTAGCAAAAGCAATCTTTCACCCTTGTGAATCAAAATTTAATTCCATTCAGATGGGGCCTTATTATTCAGGTTGAGGCGTTTGTATGGAGTATTTTCATTTGCTTGTTTATTCAGACTCATTCGAATCGGAATACGTGGCTCCGGCTTCCGTCAATATTTCCGCTCCCCTGCGTCCTGCTTGATGACCATGGGTTGCCTACTTTTTATTGAGTCACTCTAACAACACCGCCCGTACTGAATAAGTCATGTGCTTTTGAAGAAGACATCCTTTTACTATGCATTGGAAGGATTTTGTATTTATTTTCATTCGTATGAAACATACATCCAAAGAGAGAAAAAATAAATACATGCAAGGTCTTAATGTACATGCAGCATTGAAGCGATGTGAGAATGAGGGGGCTGCTCATAATCAACGCCTCAAGCACTTGTGGTAAATTGCAAACTCTATGCTGATAATACCTTTAGAAGCTGAACCGTTGAGTCACATTTTTCTGGCTGTGACATTATCTGGACTGAGCAGTTTCAGCCTCAACAACATTCAGGCGTAATATGCAGAATGATACGTGTCTCATTTATGAAGTGGCTCGAATACACACACACCTATCTGGAGGAAAAATTAAGGATTTGTTCTGTTTTAACAAAGTATGAAAAATGCTTTCCCCTTGTCGCTTCCTAAAAAACTGTTATTGTCATCCGCGTCAAGCAGTTTCTCATTCCTCATCAGGTAAAACCTTAAAGGGGGGAAATACACAACTCAAACGGCGGCAGATCTTTACAATTCTGTTGTGCGACATGTGCAATCTGGAAATGCTAATACACACTTCCAGTTTTACAATATTTTGAATCATATATTGGATACACAGAAAATAAGCAATTCATATTGGATGATATTACATTACTGTAATAAAATAGGCCGGTGGCAAGCCCCCATAAAAATGTCACATGAACAGTGCCATGAACAGGGTCCTTCCCTGAGCAACTGTGATGTCATTTTCAGTCGACAAGTGGCAAAATGGCTGCCCCCTTTGTTGGATACAAACAGGTGTATTTTGCCGTTGAATTAATTTCCCACAAACAAAATATAAATCAGAATGCTGTGTTTAGACGAATGGGAGTGCATAGAACATTTTATTGTCAAGAACATTTGACCTGACTTCCATTTTAAGGCCATTACAGATGAGAGCAATGCTATGCTCTTAGCCATAGGGTGTTTTTAGCTGTGTTTTGTTTGGCTCATTATTCTGTTGGAAGACCCATGACTTTCAGAAAGTAGGCAGCGTATTTCTCTTTTGAATACTGTACCTCGATTGTCTTGAGATTTCATTGTTCCTTGCATTCAAGACACCCTGTGCAAGATGGAGCAACGTAGTATTAGTAGTCATAACAAAGCCTTTGGGGTTCGCCTTTAATTAATTTGGAGGTTGTTCTTTGTTACCATGTTCAATTTGTCATCAGTTATGCAGGGAGGTTGGCTACAATCCTGTGGATCTTCCATTACTGAATGATATGTGCAATTATTGTCAAAGGAACATCAAGCTGCTTGGAGATGCCCTTGCAGCCTTTACGTTTAATGCGATTGTTTCGAATTTGTGTTGTCTATAAATTCTCTCTTTTGCATTTTCTGTTTATTGTATTTACACACCGTGTTACCTAACAGCACAGTGACTACTTAATGTGAACCTTTAATTACTGTACTAGAGCCTAGGGGGGTCACTGACCTTCTTGAGGCGTAGAGCTACTTGTTGGCTGCTCATGAGTGCGAAAGGCTACCTGTTTGACATACTCTTCTGAATTTTAAAACTTTTAATCAGATACAATTATTATTTTATCTTGTTATTCTTAGGCCTGGGGAAAAGAAATTGGCTAACTCGGCTCGGTGGACAAGAAAAATTGATTCACACACAGATTTTTGCCATAAATGGGGGAGGGGGGACATGAGTGATGAAATAATTGATAGGATTATTAATTCCAAAGAGATTCATTCGTGAGAGCCCTAGTGATTAATAACACATAATGACTTTTCATTTACATGAAGACACCGATCACGTTAATGATTGCTCACAATCATTAGGAAACATAAATACCAGCCATCAACAGCTGTCTTGGGGCAGTAGGCGGTGTACACCCTGATCTGTTTGCCAGCCAACCACAGGGCACACATAGACAAACCACCATTCATGCTCACAATCACACCTACGGCCAATTAAAAGTGCTCCATTGACTTGTCATGCATGTTTTTCGGAATGTGGGAGGAAAAAGGAGTACCCAGAAAAAACCCACACAGGCGCAAGGAGAACATGCAAACTCCACACAGGGAGGCCGAAGCCAGAAATGAGGCCGCCCTATGACAAAATCAAATTCGGTAAATAAGAACCATGTTAATGAATAGGAAAACCAGATTTCCTGCCTCCTATGCAAACTTCAACATCTGATAACTTAATTCAACCATTTTAGATATATTTAACCCATTATAATTCATAGGCCAGACAAAGCTTTGATCAAATTGTTGAACTGAAAGGAGCCATTGAACAAGAATGAATTAAATGACTAACCTGAATCTTATTGAGGTTTGCCGTACAGATTATTTTGTTTTATTAGTTTATCACTTGGATAACAGATACTGGGACAAAATAGAATTTGGAATTGTAGTACATTTTGAAAATACAACTTTGGCTTCATAATTCTGCGTGCATGTGAGCGAACAAGAGAGAGAGAGAGACAGAGAGAATGAGAGCGTGGGTTGTGTGAGACCGAATCTATAGAACGTATCCGGCACACTGACGTGATGACCCAAGCATTCAATCTCTGTGTCTCTCTCTCTCTCTCTCTCTCTCTCTCTCTCTCTCTCTCTCTCTCTCTCTCTCTCTCTCTCTCTCTCTCTCTCACACACACACACACACACACACACACACACACACACACACACACACACACACACACACAGTCAGCAGGAGCAGCAGCAGACGCTCAGTACTGCCCTCATTGTGTGGATCGCAGCAGGAAGATCAGGAGCATAGGCTCCGGTTCAGCTCCAGCGCGGGGAAGATAGATTTCCCGTGACTGTCTCTCTCTTGAGCCGCTTCTCCCTGACTCCCTCCCCCAAGAGTTCATTTTTATTCCCCTCATTTGTTTTTCAAGACGATAAAGGACATCCAGTCGTGCGTCACTGTGCAATAACTGCACATTTTATTTTTTTATTTATTTTTTTGCTGGGACTTTTAAAGATGGCTTTTAGATGACATGCTTTTTTGGATTTTGATATGAGGAGCGAGAGGGTGCGTATCGCCATCCGAATCGCCCTCTGATCATTTGCTGCAGCTGCTGGTGAGCTGCTCACCAAGAAGCCACAAATATGTGGTCACCCTGAGCAAAAAGGGGAAGGCGGCGAATGGATTTTCTTGCAATGCTTCTCTGCTTCTGACAATGTTCCAAATCCATCTTCCACACAGAATTCCGTTCATTTCCAGTGTTTTTATTGTTTAACAGGATTGCCTTTTTTTCTTTTCTTCTTTTTTTTTTTGTGCTGAGGAATTTTGGATTTGTTTTCGCTTCCCAAGCAGAGGTCAGTTGACATCTTTTGTATCAAGATCTCCTCTTCATATACAACATTAGCTTCACGCCCTTGATTTTTGCAGTCTTGTTTGTATGTACGTGTGTGACATCTTACGTGTGAGTCATTTTTTGTCCTCATATGTCAACTCTCTCCTCCACTTTTTTTATTCAGCCCAAGGCTCCCAACGCAGATGCCGGATCCATGTATTGACGACCACTTTTGGCTGTAAAAATGCTGAGCGGTGTCCTCTTTCTGAGCGTCCTCACGGTCACCAGCCTGTCGCCATTTGAGACGGAGAGCCGCAAAACTTCAGCCTCCAAAGATATCTGCAAGATCCGCTGCGCCTGCGAGGAGAGAGAGAACATTTTGAATATTAACTGTGAGAATAAAGGATTTACCACCGTCAGCCAGTTCCAGGCGCCGCCGAATAAGATCTCGCAGCTTTTTCTAAACGGGAACTTCCTCTCTCGTATTAGCGCAAATGAGTTTGTCAATTACGGCAATGTCACCTCTCTGCATCTGGGGAACAATGGATTACAGGAGATCGGCAACAACGCTTTTCAGGGGCTGCGCTTCTTGAAGAGGCTGCACTTGAACAACAACAACCTGGAGGGGATAAAAGAGGACACGTTTGCGGGACTTGAGAGTATGGAGTATTTACAGGCAGATTACAATTATATCAGCACCATTGAACCCGGCGCTTTCAGTAAACTGAACAAGCTTAAAGTGCTGATCCTCAATGACAACCTCCTGTTGTCTTTGCCTCCCAACGTTTTCCGCTTCGTGCTCCTGACCCATTTGGATTTACGCGGTAACCGGCTCAAGACTTTGCCCTTTGCAGGGGTACTGGAGCACATTGGCGGAATCATGGAGATCCAGCTGGAAGAAAACCCCTGGAATTGTACGTGTGATCTGATTCCTCTCAAAGCCTGGTTGGACACTATTTCTGTCTTTGTGGGGGACATCGTGTGCGAGACGCCATTCAGGCTGCACGGTAAAGACATCACGCAGCTTATAAAGCAGGATCTGTGCCCGCGCAGAAATGCCGGCGAGCGTGCTCACCCAGCCTCTGACTCTCACTCTCAAGGGGCACTGCCCGCAACCTACCTCCCCGGCATGATTTCCCCCACCCGTCTCCCGAAGGCTTCGCGGCCGCCTAAAATGCGGTACAGGCCCACCCCTCGCATCGCAAAGGACAAACACGTCTTTGGGCCGATCATGGTTTACCAGACCCGCTCTCCTGTGCCTATTCTGTGTCCTAGTGTGTGTGTGTGCACATCGCAAAACCCAGACAGTGGACTTAACATCAACTGTCAAGAGCGGAAGTTGCACAACATAAGTGAGTTGAACCCCAAGCCCTCCTACCCGAAGAAACTGCACCTGACCGGCAACTACCTTCAAGTGATCTACAGAACGGATCTAACGGAGTACAGTCTTCTGGAGCTACTTCATCTCGGAAATAACAGGATCGCAGTCATCCAGGATGGGGCATTTGAGAATCTGACAAATCTGAGGCGGCTCTATCTGAACGGGAATTACATCGAGGCGCTTTCACAATCACTTTTTGCTGGCCTGCAATCGCTCCAGTATCTCTATTTGGAATACAATGTCATCAAAGACATTTTACCGCAGACATTCAACGCTTTGCATAACCTTCAGTTGCTTTTCCTCAACAACAACCTGCTTAGATCACTGCCTGACAATGTTTTCGGGGGCACTATGCTAACCAGGCTGAATTTACGGAATAATCATTTCTCACATCTCCCCGTGAAGGGTGTGCTTGACCAGTTATCCGCATTTATCCAGATTGACCTGCAGGAGAACCCCTGGGACTGCACCTGTCATATTGTGGCACTCAAAAACTGGATGGAGCTGTCCAGCACCAGCGTAGTGGTTAATGAAATCACTTGTGACTCACCCTCGAAGCACGCCGGTCGCTTGCTGCGCTCACTGCGCAATGAGGCCATTTGCCCTGAGCCAAGCGTGGAGCCTCCGCCTCAATATGCCCCCCCTACCAAAACCCCGACATTAGCGAGTCCTAGCACTGAGTCACCGACACCCTCTTCCCCTTCCTCTTTCAGCTCAGTCAGCCCCACTGAATCGCGAGTCCAAACGCCTGAGTTGCATCCAGAAGTCCCACTTTCAGTCCTCATTCTCGGGCTTCTGATCGTTTTCATCCTGTCTGTCTGTTTTGGCGCAGGACTCTTTGTTTTTGTTCTAAAACGACGCAAAGGGGTGGAACACATCCCAACGGGCTCCAACAATATCGATCTGAACTCGTTCCAAGTACAGTATGGCTCCTACAATCCTGAACCAACCCGCGAGAAAAATTCGGAAAGTCATGTCTATAATTACATCCCCGCACCCGTGGGTTCCATGTGCCAAAATCCAATTTACATCCAGAAAGATGGCGAGCAGGTGGCATATTACCGAAACCTCAAGGAGCTAAGCTTTGGGCCGCTGAATGCAAAGAAAGATGATATTCTCACGCGTAGCCCGGGAGCTTATACCATTAGTGCGGTGGATTTCAAGGATAAATCCCCAGCATCGCCTCCTGAGATGCTATATCAAAACGTAGGAGAGAGGCCCAACAAGGAGCTTCCGACAGCTGCCGGCACCTCTCCCTTCAGTTACAATTTCTGCACTTTACCCAAGAGACCATGCATCGTGCCCCCCTATGAGGCTGCTACAGCCCCGCGTCACGTCACCAACCAGGACAGGTGGAACAAAACGGCGGTGTACGGAACCCCCAGAAAATGCTTTGGGGTGGAGCTCCCTTCCAAAAACAGTGAGCATCAATTTCTTCTTCACGGGAAGCTAAAAACAGAACCGGACTATCTGGAGGTTTTGGAGAAACAGACTGCTATGAGCCAGCTGTAAGAGAGCGATGATCCTTCCGGTCTCCACCCCTCTCGGCCCCCAAGGATCTTTGCGGCATTCATCATGATTATAAAGTGTCAGTAACTGTTCTTGTAGCCCACTATATTGCTATCTTATCTCAGTGTTGAAGCTCAGATGACAGACAGAAAAAAAACTTCTTTTTTATGTGTTACATTCTCTTTTTTTCCCCAATATGTATAAAAAGATTCTCAGAAGTATATTATAATGCCATTCTATTTTTTCTTCGGGGGGGGGAAAGTATAAATTATTCCATCTGTTTAAAAAAAAAGATAGCAAGACAGTGTAAAAATATGGCCTTGTGCGTTTGTTTCTATAAAACTGGATTTCATTCCCCCTGAGATGCAGAAAATGTGAATTGATGGGTCTTTGCAACCTGAGGGAGGGCTACAGAATGACATTTCTGTATATACATAGACTGCACATATGAATGGTGAGCGTTAAATCATCAAAAATAACCTCCTGAAATGTATTGAGCCAATTCTCACTACATGACTCCATGAAGTGCCTTTGCACTCCAGTTAATTTTTTTTTTTCATCATTGATGCACTCTGCAGATTGATTTTAACTGGAAAATGTATTTTAAGGAATCAAATCTTTCTGTAAATTACAAAATATATATATTTGTCAGTTGGGGGGGGGGGGAGAAAAAAAAGGAAACTAAATGTACTTGAAAATGGGTGTGACATTATAACTTTGGACGGGGACACGTGTATTTTGATCCCGTCATGTCTTTGGCAATGTACAACTTTGAAACATTGTATGCTATAAGGGAGCAATATAGAGTTGTACAGTTGAGCCATTAAATTTTCACTGAGGCACTTTGTCAAGATTCTGATCTTAAGGTGCATTTTGTTTAGACTGCAGGATTATTTTGGGATGTGGCACATGCTGTGAGTTGCTCTAATGAGGGTATGTAAGTGTCTGTGTATGTGTGTGTGTGTGTGGTGGGAGGCAGAAAAATAGAAAATAGAGCTCGCCTGCAGCTCGTGCTTGTCGGTCTCTCCACTGAAATGAAATGACACTTTCTTCTAAGTTTAATGAAATCTCCGGTTTTCCTCTTTTGAAGCCTCATTCAACATTTGGCAGAAATAAGAACATCATGTATCAAATATTGGATATGGTGCAATTTAATATTGAGAGCAGTAGGTACTGGAAGTGTCATAATATAATTTAATGGAGGGAGAGGGGGACGGGGGGGGGGGGGGGGAGAAGAAACTGTTCCAAGATGCCTTTTTTGAAGTCCTGATTCATTGGTGTGTGTTTCTGACACAGACACACACGCACATTTTATGAGCAGAATAATTCCCTGTGGCTGATAAGTGAAAAGAAAAAGTTTTCCACTTTAAATGAGCACTAGAATGCAGCACAAAGTGGTCTTACTCTGGAATCTCCTAAAAGATGTTCTCAGCATGAGGGTGTTAACATCTGACTTGGCACAAGTGAGAAAACCAACCCGATTTGATTGATTTTAAGCCTGCTACCATCTAATGTGACAAGGATGAACTATTTTCCTCCAAGAGGTCTTTTTACTCCATCAATGGCCTTCAAACCAATCCCAGCCTTCGTTTTTTTTTTCTTTTTTCCCACTACAAACTCACCCCACCATGTCTCGTGCCTTTTGTTGCCGTGCTTTTCTCCTCCCTGCTGGATCTGTGCCGTCCATTGTGTGTCTGTCCGAGGTGCTGAAATGGTGTGCAAGGGGATCGTACACCAATCTGATGGCGGAGCCAAATACGAGCTCTGTGTGTGGGAGGCAAGTGCGGGTTCATGTCTTTGAGATTCAGGTAGCAAAAAAAAAAAGAAGAAAAAAAGTCACGCTTTGGGTCTTAAGGTGTCCCGAGATGTGTGACAGTCTGGGAACTATTGCCTGAGAATTGCCTTGAGGCTTTTGTGAGAGAGAGAGAGAAGATGTTGCATATAAACTGGTGGTTTTCATGAATTTCTGTGTTGTTTTTTTGGGGGGGGGGGGGTGGGGTTGTTACATGATAAAGTAATATTGCACACAAAGCAATCCGTGCAATCTGTGCTGTGCTTCAACTTGCTATGGCCCGATATGCCTCTGCTCTTTTTTGATGTTAATTTCAGGCTATAAAAGCCATGTTATTATTTTTAGAATACGGGTTAGGAGATTTTAAAGGAATGTAGTGAACTCATCGTGTCACCTTGCTATTTTTGGACTCCACCTCACCCTTCTATTCATTTTGACCGCATTAAAGGCTCAGTGCGGATAGCTGCAGTCCTGTCTCGCCTACAGATTAGCCTGGAAACAGTCCACTCGTTTATAATGATATCGCAGTACTATTTTAAGGTATGCGTGTGTGCAAAAGGTGCATCTTAGGCAGGGAGGGGAATTGGACCGTAATTCTGTAACGCTTGCTTTAATTTGATGCAGATCTAAGGCCACAAGTACTAATCAGACCCCAAATCTATTCTTCAAATGTTCCAAATGGCAAGTAATCTTGGGCTTCAATCAGGCTGAAACCTTATTAGTACTAGGCAATGATTAATGGGTCGTTTCAATAAACCAGCAAGGTATCACAGTTTCTCCTCATGAGCAGAGTTTTGCACAACGGTGTTGTTTCAGAAGGAGCGAGCTGAAAAAGCAATCGCCTCGAATGCTGTGATTAATCTTGCCGCCGTATGCAATGTCTTATTTTCTCAAATCCCAGATGCTTTTCTAGCATTAGGCTGCATTCTGTGGAACATTTTTATTCTTTCCTTGTGACCCCTGAGAGTTGAACTTTTTACTCAGAATTGCTTTCACTTGTGGTTTCTGATGCGGCGGCACACGGTGAGCAGAGCTGTGAATGCTGTCATGTGGGTTTCTGCCCCCCCACGGCCCCGCCCGTCTTTTTTAACAAGCATTGCCATTTCAGCTGCTTGGTGAATGGGACGGAGAAGAAAGAGAGAGCGAGGGTGGGGAAGTGGGAGGGGGGGGGGGGGTTTAGGGGAAATGAACAGAAAGAGAGGGAGAGCGCAAAAGTGTGCCGTTCACTCCTCTGCTCTGAAAATGGAGTGATTTTCCTTCCTAAGGCACAATTGCTCCTCTGTGTCTTTTTAGTGGCACTGAAGGAAGGGGAGAGAAAATGCTCTCTATCTGTAACACACACACACACACTCCACACACACACGTGCGCACGCACGCGCACAGGGGATATGGGAGGCTTAGATTGTGCCGCCTTGCACACCAATGAGGAGGCTTTCTCCACCAGAACACTCCCTTCTCTTATCTCGAAGCCCTGGGACTCCGGTGTATGAGTGTGAGAGTGAATGAATGAGTGACTGAGCGGCTGAGGGCGCGTTCATATATTCCGACAGTGCCCGTGTGTCTGACGGTATCGTGGCAGCTCTGTCCTGGCCACTGCTCTTCGATAAGATTCAAAGGGATAAATAAGAAATGTTGTGTCTAATATGCTTTGTGCCCTTTTCTTTTTATGTTTCACTACCATTGTTGTCTCTCTCTGCCCCTCTCTCTAAGAGTGATAGGGTAGAGAACTATAAATTGGTATTCTTGTTGAGTGGCTCAATTTGTGGCAAAGCGATTCAGAGATGACTTTGAACCATGGGGGCTGTTGCTTTGAGTTGATTTATGGAGGCCATTTCCGTGTTCTTGCCAGTGGATATGGTGGTGTATGTTGCCATTTTTCTTCTGGTGCGTGATTGTGTGGGTTATATTGTGCGTGAAAGGTGATTTTTTCACCTAAAATTTTAATTATTTTCCTGAACTGACTGCTTCCATTCGTTTTCCTCTCTGGACTGATGAGCTTGGGCATCTTTCAAGGTGCCTGGTCTCATTAGCACTTTTGACAAGGCACCACTAACAGTCTACTTTCAAAATCTAATCTGGTTTGGATGTTACTCTCATTTAAAATTCACTATTTTTAATCACAAAAGAATTGCCTCTGAATTTATGAATGTTCTGGTACACACGTGTTACTTTAGAATGAGTTTAATCAAACCAGAAATTTTGTCAGCATATGACATTTAACATTTCAGTGAAAAAGAAAATTCTACACACCCCAGTTCAACTTTCAGGTTGTTGTGTGAAAAAAAACTGAGACCGAGATAATACATTTCAAGACTTTTGGTACTAGTAATGCGACCAATTACCTGTACAACGCAATTGGGTGGACAAAAAGTTAAAGAAATATTGTGGAGTGGGAAGTAATAAATAATTGCACAAGGTGGATGAAATTATGGATAGCGTGAAAGAGCAATGTGAACAGAAAACCTTCAAGCTTTTCCAAGAAAGACCAAACAGAAGATGACATGAATGGCTGAATTATTTTTTTTATTATTTACCTTGCTCTAATTTTTTTTTCTAACCATATATACCTGGCAAGTTAAACAGCGCTGTGTAGACTTTTTATACATTGTAGAGTTAATAAGAAATGGACGGGGAAGAAAAGCTGAAATGAAGCTTCTGTTAGGCTTTTTTTTTTTTTTCTTTTTAAATTAACAGCTTCTCTTTATTGCCACGGATTCTTGCACGTAATCGTTTTTGCCAAATAAATCTTACCAGTTTCATTTTGTTGGCTGAGTCGGAAAAAAAAGGGAGACATAGTGTATGGAGGAATAGCTTGCCACAGTTAAAATGCACTGCAAATGAAATTTTACTGGAATGTGTTCAATTTTTTTTTATTTTTATTACAGATGTCTTACATGCGCTACAATAAAAAGCAAATATTGCTCAGATTGTGTCAGGTATTACACCCAATCGGTCCACAACGTGGAAACATCTTGTCTTTTAAGCTCCTTCCAAATAAGGATTTTTTAGAAAAAAATAAAATTTAAACTTGAAAAAGTCAGACATATAAAATTTGACGCATCTATGCTAACTTAATTGGATGAAACTTTTTTTGGTAGCATCTTGGGTCCACGTGAACAAAAAACTCATCAGAAACAGACTTAGTTATTAAATAATTAATTAAAATTAATGTAAAAAAATATCTAACTGCTTACTGTAAATTCTCCAATAAATACAACAATTCAGAAATAAACTGTAAATAAACAACCATTAAATAACTTTTTTTAAAGTATAATAAAAGATAGGCAACTGCGGTATCAACACTCTTTTTTTTTGTTTGTCTAAGAAACAAATGACGCAGACAAGTGCAACAGCAACAGTTTGATCAGGCTGCGCCATTACGCTATTAAAAAAACAACAACGGCATTTTTTATTGCTTTGGCTCGATTGAAAGAACCCGAGAGAGTTTGTTGAAATGCTTCATTTGCTCAGTGCTGGTGGTTGTTTTTGCAAGCTGCATTGACAGTCACACTCATGTGATCGTGTTTAAAATGACTTAACGCTTGACATACAGTAATGCCCAAAGCATATCGCAAGCGATGACGTCCGGAGGCTGGAGGATGATCTGCAACGCGTTGGTTAACAGGCTTGATTTATTGTCAAAATGTTTGGCAGTCACACGAACTGTCCCTTACCCAATATGTTCTGCATGGGAATGTCTCTATCCTGCACCACTTTTTTGGCTCGCGTAATCCAAATTAAGACAATCGGATATGTAAATAAAACAAAGAAAAACGGTTCCATTCTGTACGAAAGACCATAAAGGGTAAAAGATGACCAAAAGTTTCTCTTCGTCAAATAGCACACAGACTGAAAATATTCTGGGCTGCTGAAATCACCATTTTACAAACAGTCTGTTTCGCTGATTACACTGCATGAATTAATAAGGCTAACACACCCTCGACCGGATCTGGATAAGCTTTTGGGCAACAAATCATACACAATTCATAACGCAAACAAACTATGAACAAAGTCTTGCGCAGACTTGCCTCAGGGTCACGTTATCTTTTGTAGTGTATGATCTTCATTTCGTGGAAAATCTGTTCAGTCCTGCGATTGTTGGCGAAGGGAGAAAAATGCGCGTTCACCTCAGAGTTCGTTCCAAGTGGCAAATGTTTTCAAAACGTTCGCCTGCATCATTCGCTGCATTAGAAAACTTTGACAGAGTGACAATTTCCAATGATGAATATTGAAAGCAGGATGAATCCCCCCCCCCCCCCTCTCACATGCACACGATTGTTCATTCAAGGAGTTTCAATCACGATTTTTTGCGCTTTAAGCTTTAGGCGACGCCCTCATTTCGCAGAGAATTGTGTCTTAAATCACGGCTGGGCAAATTTGATGATTGCAAGGCTCACAAATGATTTTATGCTTATCCCATGAAAGCCAGACTGGAAAACATGCACTACCTTCAGCCCCCTACTGCTTTAGCAGGGCTAAGACATTTGTTTTTTTCAAAGCAAAGCAAGCCTGCCAGGTGGCTAGCAACTGCATCGGACGGGCACCGTAACTAAAGAGATCCGGCACGCGTCCACTGAGTCCGGCCAACCGACTTTGACGCATCGTCAATGGACACTGACCCGCGGAGCAGACAACTCTTGCCTGAAACGTTTGAGCTCAGTGCCACCGAGTACAACTTTATTCGATCTCTGTTCAACCTTCCCTTTGTGAGGATGACAATATTGACTTCCAAAATGGAATTCAGTGACACACAGAAGCTAGAGTGAGGATGAATTGCTGGTGTCTGTGAAGTCATTGCTTCATATAGCAGAACCAGATGAAGTGTGTTTGTCTGAACATTGAGGGTACCCTTTACATGCCCTTTGCTACGGAATGCCAAATGGAAAAAGGAATTGTGCATTAGAATGTGGCAGAAGGTACTCCAATTTCCACCCCCGTGGGCCAAAATTTGCTCCTGAGTTCATCGAAGAGTCTAAATTGACCATAGATGTGAATGTCAGTCTAAACGGTTGCTTGACTCTTTGTGCCCTGTCATGAACCCTTTCAGGAACAGCGGTTACCTCAGTGAACAGCCTATCATGTTATCAGGTTCCACGTTATCATTATTGGTGCATGAAAGGGGTAAACTCACCTGAAATAGACTCGAGTCACCATAATTAGGGCAGGAGAATGGACGGATGGACTGCAATGCGAGACGCATCACATCATAGCAATCCCCGGCCGGATACGATGCAAATATACCCTGTGGGGTGTGTGAGCAGAATGTTTTTTTTAAAAGTGGATTTTAAATGAATTGCTGGCATGACTCATCTTCTCGTAAATGTTTGCCTCAACACTGATGTGTGTGGTTTATGATAATCTAATTTACTGGTGCTTTATATCACTTTATCTGTCTGTAGGGCTGATGTTGAATATTAATATTTACTCGGATGCTGCTGTCATGGCCGCAAGTCTTTTTTTTTTTTTTAATCCAGGTTATACAAATGACAGATGTAAACCCTCAGCGTAATCAGTCGTTGCGCTGCTCTTCCAGCAAAGACGTGACAACTTTGCCACAATATTCAAAGTCGGGTATATTGGATGGGATCAATGTTTGCGTATGGACAACTAAAAAGGCCATTTTTATTTTTATTGGATCTGAAAAAAACAGAAAACAAAGAACAGATCAAATGCAGGGAACGCATTTGCAGCCATACAGTAATAGTATGAGTGTTGTTGCTCATTTTTCAGCCTTCCCACAACTGTAACATCTCAACACCAGGTTATTTGGTAAATATGGAATACATGCAACGGCTTGAATGTTAATAATTGAATGGGCATGAAACAGAAATGTGTAAAAAGCAAATCGAGTGAGGTCGTAGGTGTCCCTCGGTTGAATGTCGAGGCACGACGCTTTCAGATGGGTGCTTCATTTAAATTGCAGCTTTGACATCATCAAACACTGAATCAAAGAAGCGAACGCCCCCGTCGAAGCTCTGCAACTCGATTCCGTGAAGGGTGTGACAATCAAGCTTAGCGAGGTGGAATTGATTTCTTAAGAGGACTTCACATTAAATCATTTAGAGACGTATGAAATAGTGAAACAAAATGCAGCTATTTCATTCTATGATACAACCACAACAACTACAAAAGTACACTCCCTCATATAACCTGATCATATTTATGATCTATGCATCGTATTTTATTGTCTGAAAGGCTATAATGCCCTCTGTAGCATTAGAAAGTATGAGGTAGCATATACAATATTGCCAAGCTGACTTTTATTGCGTGTATGAACTAGCTATGCTTTTCGGATTTGTCGCGCCAAGAGCAGCTTTCTGCCTTCTGTTTTGAGAATGTGCTAGCCGTGGCGCTGCATGAGCCTGTGTCAGCATCTATGCGACGATGGTTAAGAAATGAACAAAGATGGATGATGGATCAGGTGCTTATTTTTGCTGCGAGTATCTGCAGGCCTGATATTCCACATGTCGAAAACATATTCTGGAACGTGACTTTCACAGCATAATCGCAGTGTGTACAAGTGTTAATTTTCCTTCCACATCTTCTAAAGAAAGCACCAGTCACATCATTTATTGTGCAATTTAAATTTCTGAACCACACAATAAAACCGTGTCAGCGTGCCAGTGATTCAATAACTGTGCAGGCATTTCATAGATTAAAAGCTTTCAGCGAGAGGCAGTCTCATTGGCTTTCAAGGTTCTTTTTCCTATCAGTCTGCTCTATTAGTTTGACACGGTGAACCCGTAGACATATCTGATTCCACATTGGAATCATTCCAATTGAGTACCACTTTGAGGGTAAGAGGCTGTCAAAGCAAGCGGTGTCAGCCTGAGATGAAAATTGCTTTGGGTTTGGTTACACAAACTGTATGCCAGGAGCCTATTCCTCCATATTATTTTTGTAATTTTATGATTTGTATTTGTTCCATCCATGTTCTAATCGGCTCATCCTCACGAGGGTTGCAGGGCATGCTGCAGCCTATCCCAGGTGTCTTCGGTTAGTAGGCGGGGGGCACCCTGAACTGGTTGCCAGCCAATCGCAGGGCACACAATGACTAACAACCATGCACACAATGACAAACAACCATTCGAACTCACAATCACACCTGGGGACATTTAAGAGTGATCCATTAACCTGCCATGCATGTTTTTGGACCACAAGAGGGAACCAACGTACCCGGAGAAAAGCCACGCAGGCACGGGGGAGAACATGCAAACTCCACACAGGAAGGCTGGATCAGGAATCGAACCCTGCACATTTGCACTGTGAGGCAGACGTGCTAACCAATCGATTGCAGTGCCACCCTGTATTAGTCCTTACAGGTATTAGTTAATACATGTTTTAAGTTCTTACATCTTTGAACGCTTTTATCGCATTTTACGGACTACAAGTTATGTTTTTCCCACCCAACTATGTGGCTTTTAATGTGAGTTTATTTCAGATTTTTTTTTACTGACGAGCTTCAAACCGTCAATCGATTTACCCAAAGCTCGTCACATCCAACAAATAAGATTACGCTCACTGTGGAATTTGCAATCAGTGGAATTTGTCACGGATTTCAAAGCTTTCCGTGAAATCGATTTTTTTTTTTTTAATTGAAAACAAATATTTTTGTTTTCCTGTTGAATAGCTTGTGTTATATATGTGTTTTTATGAAAAAGTACAAAACATTTATTTCAGGCTTTTCATCCATCAAAATCAATATTTGGAGGATAATGTATATGCGCAATATGTTTTTTTTATGTTAATTCAAAATGCATATGTTAATGATCATAAAACATTTCAACAACATACAGTACCAATATTCTATGATATCAAAGATGCACTTGGGGCTTTTTACTTCTCTTGCCAAGTGCTCTCTTATTTTCCTACATTGCCTAGCAAATGCAGCAGATCTTCTTTTACTTGAATGGAGTTACGTGTCATTTATTTCCATTCAGGTGTACGCCACTCTTTCCTTGACTCTCAGATAGAATAACTGCCGGGATGAGATTTCTCTATTTTTAGGTTTGCCACATTGTTGAAAAAAATTGACCAGTGGACAAATCCTGAAACAGGAGAATGAAAAGAGAGAAGAATCAATTTCAGAGTGGGCGAGAGGAAAGAAATGGTTAAGATGTACACTTGAAGGAGAAGGAAAGTGGAGGCAGAGACGGAGGAGGGATTGGGAAAAAAAAGACAAACGGAATCGATCAGACTCGATTCAATGGACTCATCGGGCCCCTTTGCCCCTTCACACATTTTAAACAATTTTTATTTCGGGAATGTGCAGTGCTTGTGTGAGCATCAAATTCCGAAGCTTTGTCACCGCCTTATGGGTCTCACAACACTCATTTTGTCCATACCAGATTCAGCAGCTCCATGGGCCAAAACATTCTCGAGACTTATATCAATGTGAGTACCATCAATGTGAGGTACTCACATTGTGGTGTATTTCGATTTTTATTGGTTGCTCTGTCCATTGGAATAAATCAATTGTGACGTTATAGGCGAGAAACTTTGGGTTATTTTAAGGCAGGTTTGAACGACACGATCTTGCTTAGTTACCGATTCACTTTTGACACGAATCACTTATTGTCATAAACTTTCCAACTACAATTTTCATCTTTGGGCTACTGAGAAATGAAAATTCAGACCTCAAGGAGGGTGTTTTGGGAAAAATAATCTAAAAATTGACATTTTTGTCTGAAAAAACATCTATTTTTGTCAAAACTTCTAAAATTATTTCAGTGTGAAAACAGAAAAAATATCTCTAAAAAATATCTTAATGGAACGAAACATCGAAAAAATCCTTCTTCAATGTTAAAGGTGACAGGCCCGTATTGTTTTTTTTGCGAGAAAGAGACAGTTGGATTTCTTTTTTTATAATACTATCGCTTCTTATCTGCAAATTAAAGAAATTGGGGGTCAGGGTGGGGAGGGGCACCCACCACAAGCCATTTTAGTCACAGTCATACTAATGATCTATTATCCATTTTTTTCAATGGACCTAAATTACTTAAAATGACTAAATTGGTGGATATCGACGGTAAATGCTGTCGTTGGCTGTTTAACACAAGTACATTATGCATACATTACTCTACTATCCTTAACCGAGTATCCTTAAGGCACAATTTGATTCCTGCTTTACATATGAGACACGTTCTGAATGTGGTTTTGGAAAGAGAGGAAAAACGGAAAAAAAAAGCTGGCACCATTGAATTAATGAACAGCAGCACTTAAAATCTGAATGTCTGTAACTCAACCCTGCTGCTACATAATGAAATACACTTATGACTTGACATCACTACTTGGCGTGTGTGTGTGCGTGTTTGTGTGTGTGTGTGTGTGTATGTTTCTGTCGGGGGGGGGGGGGGGTGTTAATGCAACTGACAAGTTTCATCGAGTACAGCTTGAATATAGCTATTAGTTTCAGTGACATGCACCATTGCCAGATGCAAGACTATGTTTTAGATGAAAAAGAGGTATAAGGAAGCATGGCAGTCATAAGAAAATGTGACAGCAGAAATGAGGAGGGAAGGGAAACGACAATTTATTCATGAAAATCATTCCATTTTTGGTCAGGCAAAATTCTTTGAGGATGACAAATGTGCAATGCAAGAAAAATAGGAAAACAACCAAGCTGTGCTTTCAAATAAAACAGACACTTATTACAGCGGGAGCTCCAAAGTCAAACATTTCATGAAAACAAAACAATTCTTGAAAATGGAACCCTTACCAAGCATAACATGCGTATCATGATACTTCTCGGTGAGCATCTTTTACAGTCACTCTTGTGGCTCTTTTTATGTTCTTTGAGATGCGACCAAAAAGGGTACCAGTGATGGCCAAGTGTAAATATGTGATGATCACCGTAAAACCAGAAATGAAACCTTCATTTGCGGAGGAAAGTGGTGAAAAACATCTCTGTCCTATTTGCTCCTCGCAGTTTGGTTCCACATAGGAGGGAAAGAAAAACGGCATGGACACTAAACTAATCAGTACCCGGAGAAAACCCATGCAAGCCCGGGGAAAAAATCCCGGCTCCAGCCTTCCCACACAGAAAGGCCAGAGGTGGGATCGAACCCACGACCTCTGTACTGTGAGGTCAACGCACTAACCACTGGTCCACCGGGCCATCCGTGAGCAGACTTAAACAAACTTATTTTCCTCTATTACTGGAGAATCTTAATTCAATCACGTGTGGTGGGAGCTTATCAATCACATCTCGCTTTATCTTGTCAGAAAACCGATGCATTTGGAAAAGATTGTTTGACCTTGGAGGTTAATGACAAATAGTGATAGATCTCCTTTCTGGGGCTTTGTGGTGAATGCATGAACTGTAATTAAAATGTAGTTGAGCACTATGGAGCGGGATAATGATCACAAAAGTTTGACCCTCAGTGAGATTTGCAGTAGTGGAAATAGGGAATCCCAGTTTGACCAGCTCCTTCCTCCAGCTCAAAGGGGGGAGCGGGTGGGAGGTTGGGGCTATGTTGTTCCCAGCCAGCTGTGTAACATAGGCCCCGCAGCGTGTACCGGGTCTGCCCCAAAGCCTCCTGCCTCGTCACCAGAGCTCATCACCAGGAAGGCATTTAGTAGGCATCTGAAAAAGATGCCTCAAGCCAAACTGAAATAGCTCCTCTCAAGGAAGAACATTCCCGGTGCCCTGTCAGTGTGAGGTTAGAGTAGATCATGTTGTCATTTGTTATATATGTGGCTAGCCATTGAGGATCAGAGGGCTCCTCGTGATGGTTTTATGAGGATAGGAGACCAAACAATGCTAAAAAGTCATGAAATCACTAAAAAAAATATTTGTTATTCATAAAACGGTAAGAGATGGCTTGATGTGGAATTAAAAAAAATATATATCCTTCCTTTTTTTTCCCCAAGCACATCGGGGATAATTTTCAAGTTTGGTAAAAGCTACATTGAGGATAACAGAGGCTTGCAGCTAAATCAAACTTTTCTGAAACATTTTGGGGACTGATTAGTGCAAAGGGCTGCCAATGTGATACACATCTGAAATAACAAATTTGCTCAAATTACATTCAATAATAGTAAGCAGATGGGATAGGCTCCAGCACGCAGTTCAGCTAACGGATGGGTGGATGGATGTTTTCTATTTTCGGAATCTGATCATTTTAATGATGTTTAATTCAGAAACAGATACTTGATATGTGGAACCTTCGGGCGGTTCGGGATATTGCCGAACGGCCATTCTTTATCCTGGCAGGTCCACCATCGCCTCGATTACGTTTTTGGCATGTGACAGCTGCCGTAAACCCCACTACTGAAATATGAGGCTGGAAGTCCTTCATTTGACAGTTGCGGGCTTATTCCAAAAAAATTGCACCACATAGCACCATTTTTGCCAAAGTCTTGAAAGAGGAACTAAGGGATGCTTTTTTTTTTGTTCTCATGTACAGTACTATAAAACTGGAACATCAATTAAATCTCATCAATTTAACGTTAATGCAATTATTTACGATACAAATAATAATAATAATAATAGTAATAATAATACATGTTATTTATAAGTGCCTTTCAAGACACCCAAGGACACTTTACAATCAGGCACCCGTCTTCGTATCATATTTCTGCAGAGCCACAGTTCATATTTGCACATCCGACAGCAGCTGTATCAGAACCTTCTTGCTTGGCTCTCGACGAAGGCGGACGCTTTTGCTTTCTGCTCCTGGAGGAAGTGGAGAATGGTGTGCCTGTCAACACTGTCCATTGAGGATGTGGAAGACAGCTACATTATTGGCCTTCTGATAACAGGTATGCTGCTGTTTGGTGTTAGCAGTTTCCTGATCTATCGCAAAATTCAACCCACGGGAGCGACTTTATTGG
This sequence comes from Hippocampus abdominalis, assembly GCA_018466805.1. Lineage (NCBI taxonomy): Eukaryota > Metazoa > Chordata > Actinopteri > Syngnathiformes > Syngnathidae > Hippocampus > Hippocampus abdominalis. The sequence goes on along the minus strand of CM031695.1, from coordinate 19,924,497 downwards.
AAGTGAAGAGGCTGCCGGTCTTTAAGGATGGCATAGTGCGGATGTCCAACACTCAGACTCAGACTGAGCTCAACCGCAAAATTGATGCGGTTTTGGAGCATCATTGCAAGATGGACAACTACTTGGAGAAGTTGGAATCCGTGCTCAGAAATTGAAAGAAATCGCGGATTTGGCTGATCGACGCCATTAAAGAGACACAGGCCAAGGACTCAAGGCTGTCTGGAATTGTTGGCAGCCTGTTATCAAAACAACATCTGCTATCTCGACCTTTCCCCTGGATGAAAGTACGCATGGAAGCTAGTGCCCTACCATCACCCCCTCCTTCTCGGCCATAGACTGATAACCCAGAACTGTCTCCATGAGAAGACCTTGACGTAGCAGCTGCGGCCCGACACGCACACACAACTAGACAATCACACGCGCATACACTCCCTTGTATCACCGCCTTCATTGTTCATGTCTTGCGACTTGTTGTAACTGTCATACGCTTGTTTTACGTGCTGGAGTTTTTTTTTTCCTGGTCTCAAATTATCATCAGATGAGGATAGTTCGAGCGTGTTTTTTTTTCTCCCCCTCTCCCTCCCTTGTGGTTTCTTTCTGACTTCCGGGTTGAGTGAACGCTGGCGCGTTTGGCTGCCGCTGCTCAACCCGCATTGTTTTTGTTCCTGATTCTAAAGTGTCATTGTGTGTCTTGAAAGGCGCTTATAAATAAAATGTATTATTATTATTATTATTATTATTATTATTATTGATGACCCAATATCAGGTTCTGATGTTGGGTTACAATACTATACGATACATTGCATTACAGATCCCAGAGTGTCACATGGCGGAAGAGAATGAATTAGTCCCTGATGTAGTTTTGAGGTAATTGGATGGGTATGTCTTCATGGATGCTCATAGCAAGTGAACATGCACACATTAATAAAGTCAATCGCACAATATCCCACTGCTAGCGATCAGGCTCTCACTGGGGCTAAAGCAGATGGAACTTGTGTCAGATGCCCATCTGTCTCTTAAAGCAGCTCCAGCTTGCCACCGTGACAATGACACTCAGTTATCCATTAGTATGTAGAAAGTGAACTTCTATCCTGAAACAAGCGAAGTGGAAACAACATTAGCGCTTCACTGTTTGGATGCCTTCCATGATGCTGTTTGAGTATGCCAGGACTGAAACATGCAGACCAAGCAAATTCTGACAATTACCTTCGCTATCCTTTTCACAGGTGGTGGTTGCATCTTATTTGCTCAGTGTTGGAGCGTTTCCGACCACCTGTGCGTGTCGGTTAGCGGCAAAGCGCAGGAAAAAAGAACCTCAGTTTCAAAACATCCCATATGGAATTGCTCTCTACGTGGCTGTGAATAGATTACACACACATGTGGTTGAAATGTATTTCTAAAATAAGCTCCAAACTTGTTTTTATCCATCCATCTCTGTCCTAATTGCTCCTCGCAGTTTGGTTCCACATAGGAGGGAAAGAAAAATGGCATGGATACCAAACTAATCAGCTCTGTCAGTGTGAACATCCATTTTCTGATCCGCATTACCCTCACAAGAGTCGTGGGGGGTGCTGGAGCCTACCCAGCCGTCTTCGGGCAGTAGGCGGGGGACACCCTGAATCGGTTGCCAGCCAATCGCAGGGCACACACAGATGAAGAACCATCCACGCTCACACTCACACCTAGGGACAATTTTAAATGTTCCGAATGACCTGCCATGCATGTTTTTGGACTGTGGGAGGAAACCGGAGTACCCAGAGAAAACCCACAGAGGCCCAGGGAGAACACGCAAACTACACAGGAAGGCCGGGATCGAACCCACGACCTCTGCACTGTGAGGTTGACGCAATAACCACTGGACCAGCGGGCGGCCCAACTTGTTTTTGTTCAATTAAAAAAATTACAATACACTTTTTTTCCCCTGTCAAACTCCTTCAAAATCAACTGCACACACATCTTTACTGCATTCCGCTGCCGGTTATCCAATCTCACGCAGTGAATGTGTCCAAGTTCCTTTTTGATTTTGTATCAAACATATCTCCACCCAAACGCCATATTGTGAGAAAGGAAAGAGAGGAATCACCTCAGCTTTATTTTCCTTTTTGTGCTGCTCTGTTAAACTCCCGCAAGATTCTCACATTTTACCCATGTAATGTTCCCTTCCAATTACTGTAGCTGCCTTTCTTTCCTTGGGAATGTGCTGCCTGCTGTTCAGTCTAGCTGCTGCAGTATGTCGACATGCCAGCACTCCGCAGTTAGTCTCGTGGCGTGTGTGCTCGTGTGTAAGGCTAAATCAATAGTCTGTAATCAGCTAGGGATTGTTTTGACCCTTTCTAGCTATAGTGGAAAGAGTTCAAGCCTCGAAGAACGCGCTGACTGCGAAGTTCATGATTTTTCACCATGACACACCTCGCCATGTTGTCTCGTTCCTTATCGTTCTTGCTCATGCACGCACGCACAACAACTACACACAAAAACCACAAGTGAGAGTCAGAGCAAGTATTTGCCATAAAATGTTATGATCAAATGCATGGTTTGAGTTATATGAGAGCCCAGCAACTACGAAGCGCAGCTCGGTTGCTAAAATGCGAGGGTTCATCGACCTGTATTTATGGGCAAACTTCAGTATTTTAGAGAATATACCCCATCTTCTCATGTAAAAATGACTGTTTTTGTTCATGAGTGTGTATGTGTGCGCCTGTGTGAGAGTGTGTGTATATGCCTTAAGTGTAGAGCTTTTAATGCCTTTTAGTCAATGTGGGCAAGACCTGCGGGAATATTGCAAGTCAATATTTCAATACAACCACCCACAGTCCCCTGCAGTCAGGGAAAGAAAACGTGTAATGGTACAAAAATAAAATGTACTTTACTTTTCAGAATAAATTGATTTGTAGGCTCAAAAATTATGCTTGTGTCTCTGTACAGTATGCGCACGGCAATTATCTTGAATGATTTATAGAAATGCCTCATTTTCTATCTGTGCTTTTTTTTTTTTCTAAGCCACTCTCATTGTAACCTTGTACAACTTCCCAGCAGACTGACCTTGATGGTAAAATTTGGTACTTTGCTTTACGGGAATGTCGTAAAGTAGCTCTGAGAGGTAGACAGGCAACAAAAAAGGATGATAGGTGGACTTTCAGTCAGAATTATTATCTATACTGATTGTACCATGGTTAAACTTTGAAAGCAACTACCCTTGGTCTATGTTCACACAGCAGGTCAATTCTGATGGTTTTGCCCAAATGCGACATGTATCACATGTAAACATTGTAACGTTCATGTAATGTGAACAGTCCAATCCCAATGTTTTCAAATGCAACCTGGGTGTTTGTCATACGTAGATACAAATCGGATAAGTATGCAATGCTTCAACAGTATGAACGCGCATCCGTACATATATGACCTAGACGTTATCGAAAGCCCAATATTTCCACTGTGTAGGTGGGAGGGAGTGCTCGAGACCACTGACATCGTCATGAATCCTCAAAGTTGTTTTGAGGAACAGTTGTTGTCTTTACATTTGATTTTAATTTAATTCCACTTGAAATATAAAGAATTAAGTGGACATTTGCTGTGATAGTAGTAATTCAGCCATGCTGACGCTTCATTATGCACGGCAATGATGTAACATCATCTTTAGTAGATATCTCCATGAAATGAGATTAAAAAAAGCATCGCGTCATTTCCCCAAAATATTTCAACCTCCTCCCGCATTGCTTCCATAAACACCGTGCCACATTTTGCGTGCCCTCCTAATTGTGCTTTGTGCACATGCATATCACATTGCGGACGATTCACATTGGAAGTCACATTTGTGAGCGAAATTTCTCCAACGTACAACACTTTTCCAATCAATATCATCACGAAGCCTTTTCCCTTACATGAAGCTATAAAACATTTCCGAATCTACAGATTTTCTTGCTTATTGCTTTATATTGTTTGAATTGCTGCCACCATCAGGGGTGGAGGGTTAATGTTAGCCTGAGAGAAGAGTAGTCAACATAAAATGTTTGCAATTAAAGTGAGTATGTATGTGTAGTTTTCATTGGAAGGGCAACTGGCCCGGAGACGACTTCCTCGGCTGACTGTTCGGCATCATGTCATGTTGATGTACAGCTAGATGCATTCTGGCGACCATAACAGTGATCGCGACTGTAATGCGATGCAATTGAAAGAGACGTTAAGGTCATGGAGAAGCTTGGAATGGAAAAATCCCTCATATACTTAGTATACTAGAGGTCATTTCTGGGGCAATGGCCATGGGGACAACTTGATTGTGATTGGCTACAGTATGCCTGCGTATTTCTCTCTAATAGACAAAGTGACCGAGCACCTCAAATGCTGCTGGTTAATCAATGCCTTATCCCTCCCTGTTGGAACGTCTGCCACTGATGGCAATGATTCAGAAAAATGACTTCGGTTTGAGTGCAGGATAATTAAATTGCATTGTATAACCCACTGCTTCTCCAATAGGCAGATCTCAAGGGAAACATGATTGAAGACTCGACATACAGTTCATTGGCGCTGGGGTCGGTTGGGTCTCTCAAATAGGTTTAGGAGACTTATTTAACTCATTCCCGTCCCCAAACACACACTCTCTCGCTCTCTCTTCATATATATATATATATATATATATATATATATATATACATTTCCAGTGCCCGTAGTTGAGTCGATTTCACAGTGCAGAGGGTTCAATTCCAGCTCCGGCCTTCCTGTGTGGCGTTTGCATGTTCTCCCCGTGCCTGTGTGGGTTTTCTCAACATTCGCGACACACACACACACACACACACACACGCAAACCAAACCCAACCCCCTGTCAGTGAGATATGGGCCGTAATGCTTAATCAGCATCACTAAAGCCTTTTCCCTTTCATTTAAATTTCAATATCCACAATCATCCCTACATATCGGGTTGAACTCAGTTTGAATTCAGTTCAACAGATTTTTACTGAACTGAGCTTAACTTTAAATAGCGCAACAGAGTACTGCTTAAATTTGGTCAACTTGGTTTTACGACTCTCCGATTTGAGCTATTCTTGGATTAAATTAAACCTCGTCGGTGCAACCCATCCTAAAGCTTGTTCATTTAGCCAAGCAACAACGTGAAATAATCATAAAGGAAATTAATTTTCTCTGCCTGCATGATGTAGATTCAACGGATAAACTATGACACAAACTAAAGATGAAATTCCCTTCTGGACTAGATTGTGGTTGAGCTCCATGAGCCCACTTTAATTGAAACCAAGCTCCGTTTTCTGTTTTTGCTTGAGATCACCGCAAAATGTACCCCTTGCTCAGCTATAAAAAAAAAAAAAAAAAGCCAGAAAGAACTTCGAAGAAAAGAAAGATGCCTTTTTCGTTCCGAGGGGAATAATATTCTCTCTGATCACGTATTGCTCTTGAGGATCTCATCACAAAGAAGTGCGGTGCTTCCAACTCAGCGGCTTTGTTGAACCGCAGCAAGTTATTACAAGGGAAACTTCTGTGTTGTCGCAGAAGATTTGATGATAATCTTGCTCTTTGTTTGGCTGACATGCTCTGATGACTACTGAGGCTTTTCAGCCGTGATGCAAAAAATTAGTTCATCTTTATTATGCTCACCCCGTACCTAAACAACATCCAGAATGCGAGAAAACTCATTGGATTGTGAATGCATGCTTTGAAACCAAGCCACCCTAACTTTGTGTCCATGGGCTACGGGTGTGTTGATGAGACTTTCTGGTTATATATTGGTGGTAGGGCGGCCCGGTGATGCAGTGGTTAGCGCGTCAACCTCACAGTGCAGAGGTCGTGGGTTGGATCCCGGCTCCGGCCTTTCTGCGTGGGTTTTCTCTGGGTATTCTGGTTTCCTCCCACATTCCAAAAACATGCATGGCAGGCTGATTGAACACTCCAAATTTTCCCTCGGTGTGAGTGTGAGCGCGGATGGTTGTTCGTTTCTGTGTGCCCTGCGATTGGCTGGCAACCGGTTCAGGTTGTCCCCTGCCTACTGCCCGAAGACGGCTGGGATAGGCTCCAGCACCCCCCACGCCCCTTGCGAGGATAAAGCGGAATGGAAAATGGGTGGATGCATATTGGTGGTGGGAGAGAATGAAACAGAGAGAAGACCAAGAAAAACAATCTGTAATCAAAAGAATAATGTGTTTATGTTAAAGTTGGTGGGAGACAGAAGCTAAAAGATCAATAGGTGATTTCGAGCAAAGTAAAACGCAAAGCATCAACAACTGATATCAGTATCAGTATAAACTCTTTTCCTGCCTCCGTCATGTGTCTTCATGGGTGTCCGACATTGACCTAAATGTCATGAGGGAGAGCTGAGGAGCAGAGGTGAGGGGAAACGAGAGATTTGATGACTAAGGTGAGAAAATGAGGTGAGCGGGAGTCAGTTAGGGCACTCACGGAGAAGAAAGAAGAAAGATAGAATCTTGTCGATTGGACACCTAAGATCCGCTCCGCTTGTGTGACTGTTCAAGTTCTGACAAGCAATGTGTGCGTTTAATTAATGATTAATGTGATCGCTCCTCTGGCCGGTAATTAATGATAACCTCGTACGAAAGCAATAAACAGAATGCAGCAGTGCGTATGGTTAAAGGGGAACTAAACACAAGATGTCAAAACTTTGTTATATATCTTAACGTGCATATCTTCTTGATGTGCTGCTGTTTGCTGAAATCTATTAAGTACTTATTTTAATGGCCTGTGTAATAGGTGGACATTTGGTTGTAATGAAATCTCCATGGAAGAGATTGGCAATAAATGTCACAAAGGGCATAAGCTTCTCCAATTGATTAAATCAGTCAACAAAGTCCTGCTCAAGCTTCAGCAGAAGGTCAAATGACTGCACTTGTTTACTGGTGTCACATAAGTTTTTATCGATTAACTGTTGGTGAGAGGAAAGATGATGTAGCCCCAAACCCCCCACCCCTAAAAAAAATGGGTGAAGCATTTAGCATTTAACATTTAACGTTTAAACTTACGGGCAGCCTAATGTCATAATATGACTTTGAAATTATATTTAACTTTTGGGATCATACTTTCTGGTATATTTACAGTTTGAATGATTAATGTAGGCAATTTTTAATTTTTTGGGGTGGGGGGTGGCAAAAACCCATCCTGGAGACTCGAGAGGATGATTATAGGCGTAAGGCCATATGAAGCTTCTCAAGGATGTAATCTAAAAACATGACCATATTTATTTCCCTGTAAATTAATAAAGGTTCAAAAGCAGATGTAAAGGAACCAAATTACTGCATTAAAAGTTTGAAGCTCTTTTTATGATGATGAACCCTGCCAATAAAAATCAAGATCTTTCGGTAAAATTCAATAAATAATTCACACTAAACCAACGGCATAAACATTGGGGCAATGTCCACTATTGCAGGAATGTGTGGAAAGAGAGATGACCTATATTTAGGGGCACTCATATGACTTAAATTCTATTAACATCTGATTAAGTTACGGGCAGTACGCATCGTTTCATAGTTCCCGACTTTATGCGTTTTATGATATGAAACATGTTTGTGACAACCATATGCGGCATTAACCCTTTGAAGTTAGGACGGCCACCGAGGGGCCCGCCGTCATCTGTCAAAACAAATCGCTGATGCACGTCGTCAGCTGAATACATGTTTATACATGTCATACATCTTTTAAAAACTGAGTTTCTGGAGATTTGAATGGTGCCCAACATTTTACAATTGTCAAATTTGAACTGGAACTGAGACCTCAAGCTTTGATTCTGTAGTGTTTTCAAGTCCTAATCAACATTCTAAATTCATTTTCAAGGCATATTTCGTGAAAAGAAATGAGACAAACATAAGATTTGGCTTTTTTCTCTGTTTTCAAACATCCATATTTCAGTGACAGGAGGAGCGCTTACACAGATTCTGACTGTTCAAAATGATAACATTTTGAATATTTCAAAAAGAGACCAAAACTATGCTGATACTCCAAATCGTTCAAGAACAGCTACAAATTTACTTTGGGTACACCTTTTTTCAGGCATTTTTGGCAAAATTGCCTCAGGGGGTTAACACTGTCTGAAAGAGAGAAAAAAAAATACTGCCACTACAAGAGTCACCCATACTTGGTTGAGCATTTTATTCAGTAGCTTGTGTGAATAATGAATGATGTCCAAAGGGATAAAATGAGTCAGGCAGACTTCTTTTACAATGATGAATGTGGCGATATTGGAAGTCATAAACACTATACAGCCTGCACAGCAGCTTTTCATTCGCCTCTTTAGTCATTGTTGTAAATGGAGTGGGGGGGGGGGGGGGGTGTTGCACGAACCAAAAGGCAGTCTATATCCTGAGGACATGGAGCAGCAGGTCCGTTCGGAGCTCCTGTGGGTGTTCACAGCATGGACTGTTTACTGAGACACAGAATCACACCTGGTGTTTAACGCGGCACCGTCAAAAAGTGTTCTACATTCATCTCTGCGTCTGGCTGTCTTACCTGCCCAAGTACAAGAGAAATGACACAACAAGTCCAAGTCCCAGATCACGTGGAAAGGCATAACCACATCACGTTAAGTGTATGACTAAGGGAAAAATGGTCGAGCCCGGACCTCTGCACGGATGTCATTTTTTTCAGGATTCGGGATGAGTGACTTCCAGGGGTCAAGGAGATGAATGTCCATTCTTATGTGTAGCGCTGCTGCATGAGACGAGAGCACACCAGGGTGCATTTACCTTGAAGCAGTGTGCTGCGTGACATTCTGTCTCAACATCACAAAGCATTTGGACTGTTGGTTGTTTGGACAACCATGCCGTTTTGGGGCTCTCCTGAAAAGTGATGAGTTTGGAAGTACGAGAATTCCTCGCAATGCCAGCAATATGTAATAACAATTAATATACGATATTAAAAAAATGGACAGCTTCCGTAGCCCTTTTTGCTTTGATTCATTGGAACTTGTGCTGCTCCTTCTTCGTCTGTGTCGGCCGGCAGGGGCAATATAATACAGTATAAAATAAAAGCTTTAAAAAAAATGTGCTTAAAATATAAATCACACATTTTTTCTGGCAAGCAAGACCAGCCTATCCACAGTCCAAGTCATGTAAGGCTGCATGGTTTGACCGGACCACGTCTGCTGTTGCAGAGGAAAACAACATCCTCCCACCCCCCACCAACTCTCTGACTGTTTTCTCCCGGGTACCGTTGTACAATCTGTCAAACTGCAAATGGCACACTGGCGGAGGACAAAATGGACAGCACAAAAAGAAATCCGCTCATAAGTCAAATTTTTGTTTGCAGCACAAAGCTAAAATTCAATTGTGCAACGACTCGTGACTCGGAAAATCCTGAAAGGTGTTACCACTGTGTGTGTAAGCAAGTGGCTTTAGTGCTATTTTGGCTGCTTCTGAAAAATAAGCATTTTGATACGTTGAACTAATTGAACTGGAACCTAGAATAAATCCTCAATTTATTTGTGTGTTTTTTAGAGTAACCAAATGAGCTGAAAGCAATTTCAAGACTTGGGGAAAAGTTTCATTGCTGAGCTCAGCAAAGCAAATAACTGAAGTAGCTGATCTGCAGAAAAGGTGAAAGACTGCAGCAGATTTTTCTTCTGTCTTTCAGAAAATTAAAAAAAATGGCACCCTGACTGTTATTTCCTGGGGAACATGCCTTCTGCCCGGGTTTTGACTCATTAAAAAAAGTTTTCTTGTGTTTCAAAGCAACATTTTATTTATTTATTTATTGCGTTTGCTGCATTGTATGTATCACTCAATCAATTTTTTTTCAACACTTTTGTGGCTGACTAATGCGGAGTCCTTCTCTGCTGTCTGCTCAACAACAACAAAACATTTCACATACTTGCTTCACTTTTGCCATCCTCCTCCATAATCCTGTCTGGTCATTCTCACTAAAATTGTTTCACTAATCAGACAGTTGTGGCTATGGTGGGCTCTTGAATTTAATCAGAGGACTAATTAGTGCTCCTATGAGGTGTGAAGCTGTGACTCCAAGGCCACGACTCTGCGACAGCCAGTCTGAGTTTGGTTAACAAGGTGTGACATGAACATGTTTTGTGGGAGAAAATGACATGTAAGGACACACACAAGTACCAGCGCAGACAAATGATGTTTCTGATTTAAATCTAGTCTGTTATGTCACAGCAAAAAAAAATAAAAAAATGTCATCGTAATTGACGCAGCGGCAAATACTCTTAGGTCATAATTTCCATGTTATTCAGCTTGATGAGCAAATCTCTTTCGAAGGACTTTCACACAGGCCAAAGGCACTGGGTAATATTTATTATTTTTTTAATGTGTATATTATTATTATATATATATTTTTAGCCAAGTAATACGTGACTGGCAACTTCATTTTCGATGAGTTTAGGAGAGTAGCCCGTGCTTTCTTTCATGCACCTTATAGTCTGTCTTTGATTTTGGTTTTAATTGAGAATTTAGTTTCCTGTTTTCCTGGTGGGGTGGCATGGTTATCGAATGGTTAGCGTAGCATGTCCGCCTCACCAGTTCAGGGAGGATTAGAAAATGGATGGATGGATGTTTTCCTGGATGTTTTCCTGGTGTCTGTTGTATCATTGTCTGTTATTGTGTCCACTTGCGCTTGTTAACCCGACCTCTTGTGTGACCCAATCAGCTGCTTCTAACCTTTTGTGTATTCCCTGTTTCTGTTCAGTCATGGTTGTCCTGTATTGATTTCGACGGCCTTGAGTGCCTTTTTGGTTTTGGAGAATTCTCCAAAACCAAAAAGGCACTCAAGGCCGTCGAAATCAATACAGGACAACCATGACTGAACAGATATATATATATATTATTTTATTTTTTTCGTTTTGTTTTGTTTTAATTAATCTTGCCCTCCTACATCACCTCCCTGCTTCCCAGCTGAACCCTGACAGTGCACTACCAATAATTAATCTCAAGATGGTGCCTTTTAAGGATATTAACATGTTTCTCGTAACACTGAGGGAAATTTGTCTTGGTCTTGTCAATTACTCTCTCATCAACCCGATAGATGAAATGCTCCCTTTAGTATACAACCGACCTGAACGTGCCTGGAGGGTCCACAATTCCAAGGTATCAGCCATGTCCAAAGTATCAGCCATGCTTCTTCCGCTCTACTACTCTTTTCACATAGTTGAACTAGCATTAATAGCCTGGCCATGTAGGCACGGTTTCGCTCACTTCGCTCACCAAACATAGTCGCGGTAGTCCCATGACATGCAGTTGGGCGAGATTTCATGAAGAAATGTATTTTCAGTCCAAGCATATTTGCTTTCTTTTTTTTTTTAAATCCGCTTCAAAAATAATAATTGCATTAAGTTCCGTAGCATTGTGTTTGAGCTCATATGGCGGTGTGTGGAATGGAGGCACAAAGTCCGGGAGCGGAAGGGGTTGTGTAGCAGCTCTGCCATTCAAAAACGATACAAGATTGGGCATTTGAAAACCAAGATGTTGGTTTTGATACAGAATGGCAACAGCCGTAGTCCTTACACAGTGCCAGTGGGCGTTGTTACTATGCTGAACTGCTATGCCAAATGATCTTATTAAGGAATGGAATTATTAATAGAAATGAGCTGAGCCAGTGGAGAAAAAACTGTAAGTCATTGTCTTCCTTAGCTTGCAACATTTCGAGATTGTTATCCACAGCATATATTAGCATCTACAGTGCATGGCTGTACCAAAAAGACGCACTCGTCCATCACCGTGCAGGCTTGGCATTCTCCCTATGGTTATCAGATAGCTTCTTAACAAGCTTGGGGGTCAAAGTGAAAATGTTTCAATTACTGAGAGACAGATGGAGAGGGGCTTTCTAGTGGAAAATAGATCCCCGCCCCAAAGCTACTGTTTTTACAAAATAAATTAGGTTCATTGAAACATGCCTTTGGCCCACCTACAAAGTAACACACAAAAGACAGCCTGGTTTAAGAAAAACAAAAATGAAGTTCGAGGGAGCAGTGTTTTCCTATAATTCTTTTTTCTGCAACATTTATTTTGTGCATATATATAAATACTACCCCCTCCCCCCCTTCAATTCTGCTGCTGTAGATTGCAAATTTCCCAAGTGTGGGAGAAATAAAGGTTTTCTTATCTTAATCTACCCATACCACTTATTATCAATAGGATTACGACACATGCCAGTCTATTCACCAGTCGATCAGAGAGCACATGTAGACAAACAACCATTCACTCTCACATTCTCACATATGAACAATTTAGCATCTTCAGTTAATCTTAACATGCATGATTTTGGAACGTGGGAGGAGGCCAGAGTACCTGGAGAGAATCCAGACAGCGCAGGTAGAACATAGTTTGTCTCTCATGACAGTTAACTTGAGTAATTGTTAGTTATTAGTAAGTCCCTGTCATGTTAATGAAAGCAAAGGATAAAACGAGAACAATCTACTACCTAAAATAGTGAAAGGAAGCCAGGCTGGCAGACAGGAATACCACGATATGAGCTGGTGAAAGAAGGTAGGTGGAAAGATTATGTGACATGTACTTGGAGGCAAGCTGCGGAATAACCTCATGAACATGACACTAACTAGAATGTCACTGTCTCATGCTGAGATCATACCATGTATTATACAAGGATTTGGAAAGGATGGTGCTTGCAGGATCTGGAATGAAAGGTATACCTTTTAAACATTCATAAAGTCGCTGATTAAACTGCAGCGTTCGGTGATACAATGACAGGCAGCTTTCTGTCTCATGTTTAATGCACTGTGCTGTATCCGATGACACTTTTCTTCCGATTGAGGCCAAAGTGTATCAAACATGCTGTCAACATCCAAATGGTGTTTCCTAATTTTCAAGTAGCAGCAAAATGTATAAGCAGAGAGACTGACATGTACTTTAAAACTGTGTGTGCCATTTTTAAATTAGTGCGCTCTCTATTTTCAACTGGTTGTTGACTGGTTAGCGCGTCCGCCGCACAGGGCAGAGGTGCGGGTTTTGTATGGATTTTGCATGTTCTCCCCGTGCCTGTGTGTGTTTTCCCTCGGTACTCCGGTTTCCTCCCTCGTTACAATAATATGCAAGGCAGGTGAATGGATCACGAAATTGATCCTAGGTGAAATTATGAATGTGAAAGGATGTTTTTCTATGTGTGGACTGCGATTGGCTTGCAACCGGTTCAGGGTGTACTACTGCCCGAAGACAGCTGGGATAGGCTCCAGCACAATAAACAGAGCAGATAATGGAATGATGGATCTTTTCATGCCCAGTACAAGTGTGGCGTGAGGCGCAGTCTAAATCTGTGCAGGGGCCGTCTTGAATGGGTTTTGGTATTTTCACACACCGCAGCTTGATTCAATTAAAAATGGGTGTTTTGCGCCATTGTGGGTGTGAACACAGTCCACTTGATTCACCGCCAATGGAAGCGATTCCTCATCGTGTAAGAAGAAGAAGGGTGTATGTAGGAGGTTGAAGCACACAAATTACGCTTTCAAGAAAGGCAAGCCAGCCAGGGAGCGGACATACATGAGAAGTGGGAACTTGGAGAAAGCCTGATTCCCAGATTATTCATATTCGTGTGTTGATTAACCTCTCCCCCTGCCACAATTTGCAAATCTAAAATACATTGTGCTAACAATCAAGATAGGACCAAAAGAAAGTATGGAAAAAAAAATATATAATGCCCTGTCCGATTTAAGTTTTTTAGGCCGCGCCCACGCAAAGCCATTAGCACCACATGTCTACCAACTCTGTAGCGAATTTTGAAGCTTGACATAATATACTGTACTCCGTTATTTATGTATTTATTTTTTTACTGAACCACTTTACATCATGGCCCGATTGTCACAGAAGAAGCGACAAAGTGGCAACAAAGCGAAGAAACAATTACATGTGGATTTATTGAGACAATTCAAAGGAAAACAAGACAAAGACACAGAGAGGCTGTTTGCAATGATCAGCGCACGCCCCCTCCACTGACAGAAAGTCTTTTGCCACAGGTATAAGAGGTGGATTCCATCTTGCGCAAATGATGTCATCTAAAAGGGGTTAATGACAGATAAGGCAGCGGTCGGGGAGGGTGTGCCTGGATAGCATAGGATGGTCGTGTGCAAGGTGACTCTGGCAATGGAGAGGATGATTAAGAAGACAAAAGCAGTGGACGTTGGAAGGAACGAGCGCTGTGCAGCTTTTTGAGAAGAGGTGACACAAGAGGAGCTTCCAGAAGACTGGACCACTCCAGCCAAGGTGATTAGAGAGAGAGGCAGAAGAGTACTTAGTATGTCTTTTGGTCGAGAAGGGTAAAAGGATACTTCAGTGGTCGATGATAAAGTGGAGGAAATCAGCCAAGGAAAGAGGTTAGCTCAGAAGAAATGGGACAGTGGGAGCAATAAGGGGAGGAGACAGAATACAGAGAGATGCAACGAAGGGCAACGGTGGCGGTAGCAGAGACCAAGCAAGAGTCAAACAATGACATGAATGCCAGATTGGAGAGTTAAGAAGGAGAGAAAAATCTTTACAGCTTGGCTGGACAGAGGGAAAGAGTGTGCAGCAGGTTTGGCTCAGTGAGAAGAGAAATGGAAATCTGTTGTCTGGTACCAGTGATGTAGTGGATTGACGGAAATAATACTTTGAGGAGTTGGTGAATGAGGGTTAGGGTCCGATAATATTCATTCATTCATTCATCTTCCGAACCGCTTTATCCTCACTCGGGTCGCAGGGGGTGCTGGAGCCTATCTCAGCTGTCTTTGGGCAGTAGGCGGGGCACCACCCGAATTGGTTGCCAGCCAATCGCAGGGCACACAGAGACGAACAACCGTGCACGCTTACATTGTGGGACAATTTAGTGATCAATCAGCCTGCCATGCATGTTTTTGAAATGTGGGAGGAAACTGGAGTACCCAAAGAAAACCCACGCAGGCCCAGGCAGAACATGCAAACTCCACACAGGGAGACCGGAGCTGGAATTGAGCCCGGTACCTCTGCACTGTGAAGTCGACGTGCAAACCACCGGACTACTGGGCCGCCGGGTCCGATAATAGCTGGTGTCAATTTGGTAAATGGTTGTCAGCCTGGTGATTGAATGGTGGTCTGTTGAGGTTGTAT
This sequence comes from Hippocampus abdominalis, assembly GCA_018466805.1. NCBI lineage: Eukaryota > Metazoa > Chordata > Actinopteri > Syngnathiformes > Syngnathidae > Hippocampus > Hippocampus abdominalis. The sequence goes on along the minus strand of CM031695.1, from coordinate 19,909,465 downwards.
GCGGCAACATGCACGGCGCCAAGTGGGATTCGCTTCAGCTCTGCAAGGAAACTGAAAAATGAAACATTATGCAGTAGGTGGTGGAAGGATGTTTCTGGAATTTGGAGCCCATTCAGCATGCCACTGCAGACGCAAAGATTTATGACATTATTCCAGAAAAAACAGGAATAAGTTATTATGCTATTTTGACAGCCTGGTAATGGATACCTCACAACATTAATAGCTTTTGGGCTAACACTTAGATGATGTTTGAAATTATTGCCTGGCGTTATGCAAAATGAGAATGAAACAATGGTAGGCAGCTATCAATTTTGAAATCACTTAATTTAAACTGGAATATCTGTCCCTACCCTTACAGGTACTCCAAAGTAATAGTTGATTATAGTTAACATAGTAACACAATAATACTGCCAGCAAGTGCATCTTAATATGTGTTAATGAAATTGTATCGACTGTATTGAGGAAAGGCCTCGGGATTGTATTGTTTTTATTAAAAACCATCCATGATTTCACTGATCAAGACCCCATGTTGCTTCCACACATGCTAAAAGAGCACATATTGACATTCTGGAACACCGCTGTGGTTGGGATTAGTCATTAATCAATGCTCTTTTCACTCTGTAGTTCTATCTGGTAAATCAGTCATGGAAATGACACGATACTTAATTTGGTTGGAGATATTTGTTATCTTTCAGGATTACATAATGGTGCACAAAAGAATGCTGGCATGGTTCTTAAAGGGGCACCGGAGGTTGTTGCTTCGTGCTCGTGGAGGGAATGAAACTTCTTGACTCCTGAATTGTCAAATAAAAATACACAAAAGAAATGTGTTGTTTGATTATTGAATGGAATCCGGCTAAAATCATCTGTGGATGAATACATCTCTGTCAAGTGGAGAAGCTGCGCATATTTCCAGTAAATTGACAACTAACATTGAACTTGGAAAAGGTAACATCATTTTAAATATAAAGCAATGTCCAAAAACTATTTCTACAAATGATAATAAGATGGGGGCAAATTTTCCTCCTTGACATGTTTAGCACGGTGCAAGACATGCTATGCCAACACTCAACACAAGCAGTTGCCTCGCCATTTGTGTCTGGTCCCTTCCTAATTGGCTAATGCTCCGTATGGAAAGCGACAATTGCAGTTTTTGACTCAGCTGACTGTGGTGTTGTTGACCCCACATGCGAGGATTTGCAAATGTAAATATGAATTTATACAATTTTCAGTCCCAGTGGCTTTATGTGCAGATTGAGAGGTTAAAATCAGTTCTTTTCACAGGAAAATCGCCAAGGAACATTTTTCTGGCTTTGATCGGTGAAACATGCTCACATTGATCCTGATTATTGATTTGTGCGTCACCCCCATTACATACAGCACTTCAAATGCAAATCACCACAAGACTCTAATGATACAAAAATGCCAAGACGATGTTACATTGGTGTGAACTGAGAAATCCCTGAGTTTAGATTTCGACTGTAAGGGTTATAACAATTGGGCCTCGGTTTACTTTGAAGCATCAATATTTTTTCCCCCATTAATTAATCAGCAATCTTGTTCAGTATCTTCCATCCATAAATTATTTTCTGTGCAATGTCAGTGCCAGGTGAAAGAGTTGTCATAGCAGATGATGGTCTACTTAACTTAAAAACCTGCAACAGATGTTAAAGGGAATGAGGTTAACAGCAGGTGCTTTGGCATATTAAAGGAGGCAGCACCCTCCAGATGTCCTGCCAGAGGCAGGATTAGAAAGTCCCTTCTTCAATCCTTTCTCCTCTGGGGGACATTACTCACTTTCAACGCGATTTGAATTTCACTCTGCCAAACATAAAAGTGAAAATTTGTGGATCTTTTGGATTGACAGATGCTTAAAAAAAGCTGACATTTCCATTTCACTACTTTTTTGAGGAGGATTCTGTTTTGATCACCTGGGGGAAAAAATGTTGCGTCGTCAAAACCGAATCCACTGCAGTTAAGCGTGTGAACTACTGTAGTTGAGTAAAATGTTTATTTTTTAAATTAACTTGTTCAATTCTTAATTAATATTTACAACAAATGAACAAAGTTCATTGTTCCAAAAATGAATTAGGTCAGATTTTATTTATGTATTTATTTTTACAGCCATCCATCCATGATTCAAATGGCTTATACTCATGTGGGTTGTGGCTATGCTGGAGCCGATCCCAGCTGCCTTCAGGCAGTAGGCTGGGAACACCCCTGAACTGGTTGCCAGCCAATCTCAGGTGACTGCAAGCCATTAGCCTCAAAATACCAATTTCTCCATTGTTGCCACCCATTCAGTCCACACTAGTAGACAGCTGCAAGTTTCACCCAACAATCTAATGAGGAAAAATACGTTGCTTGAATCCTTTTTTTTTTTCAATGAGGAGTTAAAAACAAAAATGGGAAATTACCACTTCGTGTTCAAGCAGATATACTATCTAGGATAGGAACCAGGCTGATGTAAGACATGAACTATCACAAATATACGTTAACTGAACCCTGGGGAATACATTGGTCGAAAGGGAAGACATGCAAAGGGGATCACTGTCGTTCTTAAAGCCAGATTTTAATACTTGTATATACAGTATATTTCCCTTCTGCAAAAGGAGGGGATTCCACAAATGTAGACAAGGATAACTTTGGACAAGAAATGTCATTATAGAAAAAAAACAGGACCGATAAAGTACAACAACAACCAAAAAAAACTAAGAGCCAGGATGAACAAAATAACAAATCAGTTTCAACTGGCAAAGTAATAAAATAAACCAGAAATCCAATTACGTGCACGAGATGAGCATGAACAATTACACGTGGCAAGATACTTAAACACAGGGTAAAAAAAGTGTCAAGAAAACTGTCAGTATTGGACAATATAATTGCGGTCTGTGGGACTGGCGAACAGTATGTACAACACAGCCAGCTTCCTTTACAGGCCGGGATGACCTAAAAAAGGAGCGAGCTTGGAGAATGGGAACCAAGAACCACAGGTTACCAGATTGGCTAGTACTGTTCAAATCGCTAGAAGCACCCGAGGTGTATTCTACTCAGCGAACAAACACATGCGAGACACACTACGCATGCTTCCGTCAGCGAAACAGGAGTCCGCCATTGACGGACTGAGAAGGTCTGTTGGTATTGGCCCAGTTAGTGACGGTGACAGACGAAAACCCACCTCTGTCGGTGTTCTGTCTGGCGGTTTGCCCAATCATTCATCGAAATAAAACAAGACTTGTGCTGCAGTCGATGTAAATAATTTTAAATAACGCAACATACAATTTTACAAAAATTGTAAAAGTATTATTCCTATTTATTTTACTTTCAACCACTCGAGATGTTCAGTGGCATCAGCGCTATACATACACATATAGTTCTTAGTTTTTTCTTTGTATTTTTGCCCTCTATGGACAATAAATAAATAAATATATATATGTATATAACATGAATTGGAATATTTCATATCACACAATTTTTATGCTTTGTCTTTGATTTAAAGGTGACAACACGCAAAAATCTACAAAAAAATGTAGAAATTGTTTAAAAGTTTTAAACATATGATTTTTTTTAAAAATCTGCAAATAGGTGAATCCTCAGGTACTGAACTAAATATGTGTAGTGTGTGAAAAGTAAAATGAACATCGTGATTGGTATCGTATATTGCCACGGCAGCACAAGCATGACCGCGTAGAAATTGTCAAATAAACCGACACAGAGGGATTCTTTTACTGCTGAGAAGACATGCCACCACATTGAAATGATGTCACTGAATATGATATGATGCCCTTTGTCAAAAAAAAAAAAAGTGGCTAAATGATTCACAAGAAAAATTCTACTTCATACTTCACAGAGTACCAATCTCTGTGCACCTGAATAAATCATAGAAGAAATACATCTGGTTCCTGAGAAATATTGCTAGAACAAGCGAGAGAAAAGTCACACTGGAAAAAAAAAAAGCACAAGAGGATAGTGGGGGAGATAAAACGTGGAAATGAAAAAGGCGAGAGGAGAAGGAACTAAGAGAATGACTAGATTATGAATGATATGGAGGCGAAACTGCTGCAAAAAGAAAAGGTGGAGTATATGAGAATGGGATTCTTGAGCTGGATTTCCAAGCACCTAATTTACCATCCAATTACTCAAAAGCTTGACACTTGCGGGTTGGTCATCTGAGGCGGGGATGGCTTGTCCCCATGCGGCTCCCCCACCAAGCTTGGTGAGCCCCCGCAGCAAAGTTTCTGGATCTTCCGGCCAGGCACTTCTCGACAACGATTCACTGAATGCACATTGAAACAAACTTCAATTGATATCACTTTCACACTGCTCACATTTTCTTTTATCTAATATGGTTGTAGATTTTAACCCCTCCCCTTTTCCCAGGCTTAAAACATGATGATATATAAAATGCAAATGACATCAATGGTTTATCGACTTGTATTATTTCATTCGCTCCCCACTGGGAATCGGTATGAATATGCAGTCATAATAATGTATGCGGATGTTTGTGTGCTCACTCCACCACGTTTCTGCATGCAACTAGCAGCTTATATTAATTCCTTAATATCTCCATGGTAAGAAAAGCATCTAATCGAGAATGATTCTTCTGCCAGCGCTTTCACACAAACCCCATGGTGTAATGTGCACTCCCTTTATGTTCTTTTTGTATTTGTCCGCGTGTGAGTGAGCCACTAGCTGGGACGATTTAACGAGAAATCCCACACATGAATTTTTAATGTTGATAAATAATTTGCAAACTATGTCACACCATACTGACTGTTAATTTCGATGCTTTATAACACCTCCATTCTGTGTATTTGGCTTAATAATGATGTGGTTGCTGTAGCAACAGTACATGGCAGCAAAAATCGTTGCTTTAGATCAGTACAAAATATTGGTTTTTGTCAATTCTTAGGTATCAATGGCTTTTGTGTTGCTTTGTTGTCATATTCTTGTCACTCTCGGCAGAGATTCATTCCATTTTCTATTAAATAAAAAGAGAGATTGAACTAATCCCCTCCAAGTGTCAATTTACGCCAAGATATAGTGACCCAATTAAAACTATTATTCAATGTATATAATTTTCACGCATACTGGGTGAATTTAATTCATCAAATTGTCATATATCACTGTCATATATCAAACCATCACTGACTGTGGAAAGTTTACACTCGGCATCATGCAACCTGTATTCCGTGTCTCTCCTCTCTTCCTCCAGATGTTGGTATTGTGATTTCCAAAGGACATGCAAAACTGACTTTCATCAAAGAACATAACTTTGGACCACGCAGCAGCAGTTCAGTGCTTTTGGTCTTTAGAGCCCGGTCGAGACATTTCTGATGCCGTGGCTGTTTCAAGAGGGGCCTGACACAAGAAGTGCCACAGACGAAACCCAAGTCTTGCATATGTCTGTGCGTTGGTGGTTCTTCAAGCACTGACTCCGGCTGCAGTCCACTCTTTGTGAATCTCCGTCTCATGTTTCAATAGGTTTTCTTTCACAATCTTCACCCGGCTGCGGCTATTCTTGTTCCATTATTACCTGACAGATCTTTTCCTTCCCTTCGCCTCTCTATTCACCTGTTTGGACACAGAGCTCTGTGAACAGACAACCTCTCCAGCAATGACCTTTAGTGTCTTGCCTTCCTTGTGCGAGGTGTCTTTTGGACGACTGTCAAGTCAGCAGTATTCCCCGTGCTTGTATAGGCTACAGAACTACACCGAGAGGCCTTTGTGGAGGTTTTGAGATAATTAGCTGATTAGGGTGTGGCACCAAATGTCTTCAATGTTGAACCTTTTTACAATATTCAAAATTTCAGAGACACGCAATCTGAGATTTTCATTGGTTGTCAGTTGGAATCTTCAAAATGAAAAGGAAAAAAAAACATTTGAGAAATATCAGCCTGTTTGTAATGAATGAATATACATTCAAACCTCGGTTTTTGTCCATAATCCGTTACAGAAGGCTGTTTGAAAACCGAAATTTTTCGAAGACCGAAACCACGCTCTTTTTAAAATAAAAATGTTTACTGAACACGTCTGCTCACAATGGAACGCAACACGAGGAAGTGTCACTTCCTCGTCTACCCGAGGAAGCGTCACTTCCTCGTGTAAGGAAGGTGAGAGGAGTCAAATGGTGCATTCAAGTGCTCTCAGTTTGTTCGAGAACCGAAATTTGTTCGTCATCCGAGGCATAAAAAACCGAGGTTGTGGAATGACTAAATTTAACAAACTTTTTCATGATATTCTAAATTTTTGACCAGCACCCAATAATTATTTAGCAACGACCACCGTAACATTTTTCTTATTCATTGTGGCCACCTGCTTTTTAATCTTCCACTTATACGAAACAAAAGATGATTCTCTAGGCGGAACAAGACAACCTTGACTGATGAGTTTGTTCAACACAGAAGTACCTCTTTCTTTCATTTTTGCACTCTTCCTGGCTATAGTCACCTCCTCTCCCTGTCTGCATAAGAATCTTCCCAGATCGGTTAGACCACAAGACTGTTCTGTTAGACGTGTGTCTTTTTGAAGCCCCAAATATAATGAAAAACAAAAAGCAATTGTTTTCTGGATGGATTACTGTATTTTATGCACTATAAGGCACACGTAAAAGCACTCCATTTTCTCAAAAGCCAACAGTGCACTTTATAATCCGATGTTATAGATGTTATAGATGGATCAATATTCTGATTTCTTGGACGTAGGATTTTAAATGTTCGGTAAAGTGCTTTGTTACAGCTGCAGCGCTAATGAAAGCTCTCGATAAATAAAGCTGTAATGTATTGTATTCTCTTTAGCGTAGTTCCATCGAGTAGATACATAACACGAACAGCCTCTATTGTAGCTTCTATTCTATGCGCCTTTTAGTGCCGTGCACCCTATACAGTGGTACCTCTTCTTACAAACGTCTCCATCCGAAATTTTCAAGTTACGAAATGTCTCAACAGGAAAATATTGCCTCTTGTTACGAAATAAATTTCAAGATAAGAAAGGTAAAAATACAGTATGGCCTGCTAGTCGCAGCTTCGAGTTTCCTGAATGTGACATACTTATAGCTATTCTGCCATTGGCTATTACCGAGTAGTAAGTGAGTTTGTGATAGATAGATATCGCAGATAGAAAAAGTGTCACCAGTCGGGCGATCACTCACTTGCCTAGGACATTTTCGATGGATTGTAAAAAGCCGACAAAAGCAAACGTCCTTGGATCAGTTCTTTACAAAACGCGAGTCAAAAACCACTTCTGAGAGAGAACATGGACTTAAGAGGGCAAAAACACCCCCCCACCCCCGATGTTAAATGACCATCATTTTTATTCATTTCTATTCGTTGTTTTTCACACTATGCAAAACTGTCATTTATTGTGCAACATTGTAATTGTAACATGTATTTGTTACATATTTTGATGCATTTTTTATGCTTTAGGAAGCATTTATGTCTGCATTTTGAGGAGCTTGGAACAGATTACGGCATTTACATGGAAAAAGCGTCTTTACTTACAAAGTTTTTGAGTTAAGACATTTCTTCCAGAACCAATTAATTTCGTTAAGCAGAGGTACCACTGTATATGAAAACAGTTTTAAAATAGGCCATTCATTGAAGATCCGCCTTAGACTCTGAAGCACCTTATAGTGCGGAAAAAAGGGGTATTTGCCTCGCTGAACAGCAAAAGAAATTCCACAATTAAATACTGTATATGCACACACCCAAACTATCCATCCAGTCATCCATTTACTACTCTCTGCAGCATTTCAGGGGCAGAAGATATTTAGGATTATTCCAGTTGACAGTGCACCTCTTGGATAGATCAACAGTCAGTCACAGGCCTTGTAATTATGTTGACCTATAAAAAGGTTCCATGCTTGTTGCGGATGTCCAAGTCATATTTATTTTTCAACATCACCGAGTATTGTGAGCACAATTAAAAATAAACTAGCAAATAAAATGTTTCAAGCTCTTAGGAGCGATAGATAACAGCCCTCTTTCAAGAATAAAAACCTGTGCCTGTTGTGCATAGCCCTCCCTCTATTAAGTGAGTGGGTTGGTGTTTTTGCATCCCCCCGCAGCCGAGCCAGCAGCTAACGATCTAGGTTAAAGATCCCTAGCTCCGTAGATTGATCCGTCCCTCAGCCACTATCGGCCTGCCTTTAATACTTAATGAGAAAAGCTGTGTGATGAATGTGAGCCACTCTGCTCCCGGTGCGATTTATTAACATAGCTTTCCATCCGTCTCTAGCATAGGTGTCAAACGCCGGTCCTGCATGTTTTCCATCTCTCCGTGTTGCAAAACACATGATTCGAATGACCAGCTCATCAGCAAGCTCTGCAGAAGCCTGTTATCGATCCTGTTCAATCAGGTGTGTTGCAACAGGGAGAAATGACGGCGGAACCTCCGTGACCGGAGTTTGTTCTATAGAGGTCTGGAATGCATACATCTTTACTGATTCTCTGTCTGTTAACTATGGGATTATGTAAATCTGATTGGCATTGAAGACTTTGTTCTGCTGTTGACTGGTTTTCCAGCTGAAACAAGATTTTGAAATGCAGTGTCAATTTACATTCCGTGCATACATTGATGATTGTGTTGTTTCCACAGTACTTCTTTAACCCGAAAAGACAAAAAATTCTGGTATTCACAGGATGTTGTTGTAACGCCTACATTTGTATCTTCAAAATCAGGGAATTCATAATGAATCGCATTATCTGGATTCTTTCCTGGGAATTTATAAACACATCTAAATGGTAACAAGTGTATGAATTAAATCATTGCACTGTATGTCATTGGAGATAAATATTTACAAAAGTGTAGATTTGAAAAGAATGGGACACAAGATCAAGGAAAATTTAAAAAAAAAAAACATTTATCTGTCTTGCTGTGCTGAACATTCATCTATACAGACTTGGTGGTCACAGTTGCTGGGTGGAAATTGGGACCACTCTGTGGAAATAAAACAGAAAAAAAGACAAGAAATTAGTTCATTGCTGCTTGACACAGATTAGCACTAGCACTGGTTCACTGGTTACATTTTTTTTTTCCAACAATGCATTTTTGGACTCGTCCCTGTCTGTGCTAAATGCATTTGGTTCAATAGCTTCTGCTTTTCCATGATCCGTGACGGTAATATCAGACAAGACATGGACCCAGCTTGGACAGTCATGGCAACAACAAAAAAAAAAAAAGGACAAAATGGTTCAATTATTTGGACTACTGAACTCAAAAGTTATTTTGCACCCAATGCCTTGTAACTATATTTTAGATGTGGTCTGTTGACTGTCCGTTTGCCTGTTTGTATTTTCCAGCGTGATGCATTTCCCATTAGCCATGCAGAGTTGGAGAGCAGTCACGAAAAGGGATGTAGAAAATCTGTTCGTCTTCTCTTGTCCAGATTGCGAGGTCATAAATAGTTTTGTTTTCTTTCTTTGCCCTTGTATACTGCATGCAGTAAGGAGAGGGTTGTTGCATCCCACAGTATTTTTTTTGCCTCAAACCAATCCACTTTTTGCATCCTGTACCAATTCATTGTAGCGAATCATTGGATATTTTCAGAATTTCTGCTCTTTTCACCCTTGCCATCCAAAAGGGTTCTAAGAGCATCAATATGTTCATAGTTGGAATTCAACAATGACTACTGTATAAAACTTGCATTCAAAAATGGAAACTTTTTTCTCTATTGCCCCATCAGATTGAACTGCTATTGTGCTCATAAAAACGTTCAGTGGATACATTTGTGATTCCAATGGAAGGTGTGAGGTACAGCAGATACAGAGTAGATTTAATGGTAAGTTAAATGTCCCAAGGATGAGGGAGTGTCACTCAAAATAACCAGTGTTAAAAATTTACATGTGACATATGCGAGATATGTGATATAGAACATTGAAGGGGTACACAGCTGAGACAAACAAATACATTAAAAAATTGGGAGGTTCTCAATAAGTATTAAGGCTCAGATTATGACTAACATAGATATTCGGGTCTCTGATCATTAATGAAACGTTTGTACTGTATAGTGTACTTCAACTTTGTTGTTGCTGCAGTGGCATTCTTGTGTTTGTGGCCGTGCATGTCGGTTGTAATGTTATTTCGTGTATAGTTCTGTTTTATTTAATTTTTCTTTGGGAAGATGTTCTTGATCTGGACCTTTGTTGTAATTTGTTAATGTTTGTAAATAAATATCTTTCTTTTAAATTGTGAATTGGGGATTTTTGGAATAGCGAATCACAAACTTGCATCGAATCACACTTAAATGTTTGGGAGAAATTGTGTGTGCGTGTGTGTGCGACTTGTCACTTTACTGCCATTTAGGGATTCAGATTCCCCCCCCCAGCCCCGCCCCCCCTTTTAAATTGAATGTGTGTCCTCGCCCTTGCATGGCTTACCTGGAAAGTCCTTAAACGCTGTCCAAAGACCATTTGATTGACCCATTGGGAATTTATTTATTTCTTCATGTTACCCTTCTAAATATAGTAATGTAAAAATAACAGTAATGTGCGATAACACTTCGTGCGACTTTGTTCGCCTATAATACTTCTTCTTCGATAGCCGCACGTGAATCACTATTCATCAGTTTGAATGTACACCAGGCTCTCGTTTTTCTGAGCCGCATTCCTCAATGCTGAGTAGCACACATTGTCGCATACTCTAAATTTGCCTGTTAAGCTACCGTTTATTGTTTTGACTCACATAAAACTCTGCCTTATGTTTTTATAGGCTACTATGGCATTTTGTCTTGCCCCTATACCTAACATTCCAATTTCCATAGCTCATCAGAGACGATCTCTTCAATCGTGTGCACTGTTTAGCAGATGTCCGGGCTGCCATGGGTCATTTCATCACAATTGGTACGTCCACCTTAGGGATGGAGAGACGAAGAGGAAGTGAGGGTAGTGTCAGTCAGATGGGCTGGGGAGACACAGTAGGGGGGGGGGAGATAGAGAGAGAGCGATAGAGAGAGCACCATAGTTCTTTGTGAGGAATTCGAGAGAGTTAGACGGATGGGGGGAAAAAATATGGAAAAAGTAGCCCTCAGCCAACATTTTGTTTTTTTACAGGGTTGGCCTGGCCTTTCGACGGTCAGGGCTCAGAGCAGATGGTTTAAAGACTTGCTGTGGGTCTCCTATTAGTGAGGAACAGTTGGCACATCTTGCCTGGACGCATTGAAGTCTCTCCTCTACCAGAATATATCCAACGTGATGGAAATAAAACTCATCACTGGTACATTTCCTCCGCTCCCTCCACTGATAAACTTTAACAACCTTGTGAATTCAATCCATTTTGCATTACAAGTGATTCATCAATCTGACAAATGTAGAGGAGAATCTGTTATGGTGTAAATTTGAATGGCAAAAGGGAAATAGTGGTGGGAATTTCGGGACAATTGAGAAAACGGGGTAAATCACCTAGATAGCGACTTTAGACTTTTCTACTAATGTGTGAAGTATCGGTCGAAAAGATGTGACGTAAATTACTTCCGAGTGAAACGGAATGCCATCTGTAATTGACATTTCCACAGGAAAGTCGTTTCAAAAATAGACGTGGTGGAAATTCAGATTTAGTTAACGTGATTATTGAGGGAGTGGTTAATTAATTGACTTTTCCATTGCTTGGATTAATTGCAGAAATGTGCTCTTTGGACACTGACACATATCTTGTACTGCAGCATGGACAGAGCCAGAATTTTCCATTTGGGTGGCCAGGGTGACAACTCAACGACACAATCTGGCCATTAAATAACCCGCACGACAACACAGACGAGCGTGTGTATACACACACCGGTGTGGGCGGATTTTCCCACCTGTAACTTCCCTGCTCAGAGGTTGTTAGATTGTCTACACGTTGTAGATGGCTGAGAAGACATTCATTATCATACAATCCAGTGTCAGGTTTTCATGAAACCCAGAAAGTCAAGCGTAGTCTGTCGCAACAAGTATTTTTTCCCCATATTGAATTTCAAACCTGCCTACTTGATGAATGCAGCGTAGAGCGCCTTGCAGGTTGGCGTCATGGACTTTTGTTGGACCGGTTTCATCTCAGAGCGGATTCGGAACTTGATGTACCAAAATTTGAGCATGACTTTTTCTACCTAATGACCCATGGGAGACGGTAGAGCACCATGTCAAAGTCAAGGCCCAGTGGCCAGATTCGGCCTGCCACGTCACTTGCAACTTGCATGATTCTTGCTAAAATCTGTACCAAAATGTCAAATTTTCATGTATAATAAATGATGAGATTTTGCAATAAATTTGTTACCTTGTTTAACCCTCATGCAGTATTTTTAAGCGGCTGCATGAAGGGTATTACGTCCCAAATATGTCCCTCTTCCAATGTGCAACATCTTTTTTCACTTTTAATTTTTTTTCACTTTCAACCCCTCAAAATGTTCAGTGGGAATTGGCCAAGACATAGATATACATCCTATGCAAAATTTCAGCTTCGTGGAGTTATTCTTCACTGTTTTGTCTGTGGTGTCCATTTGTCCAACAGTCCAAAATCGTCCAAAGTGTCCGAAATGTCCAATTTTGGGATAATTACTGCATTGGGGTTAAACTCACTTGAACAATAATTGACTACTGTACTTGTGGTAAAGAAGGAGCTGAGCGAAAGGGCAAAGCTCTCAATTTACCGGTCGATCTACGTCCCAACCCTCATCTATGGTCACGAGCTATGGGTCGTGACCGAAAGAACGAGATCCCGGATACAAGCGGCCGAAATGAGTTTTCTCCGCAGGGTGTCCGGGCTCTCCCTTAGAGATAAGGTGAGAAGCTCGGTCATCCAGGAGGGGCTCAGAGTCGAGCCGCTTCTCCTCCACATCGAAAGGAGCCAGATGAGGTGACTCAGGCATCTAATTAGGATGCCTCCTGGACGCCTCCCTGGTGAGGTGTTCCGGGCATGTCCCACTAGCAGGAGACCCCGGGGACGACCCAGGACACGCTGGCGAGACTATGTCACCCAGCTGGCCTGGGAACGCCTTGGGATCCGCCAGGAAGAGCTCGAAGAAGTGGCTGGGGAGAGGGAAGTCTGGGCTTCCCTTCTAAAGCTACTGCCCCCGCGACCCGGACCCGGATAAGCAGTGGAAAATGGATGGATGGATGTACTTGATTTTAAAACTACATTAAATTTGGTGTGTTCAGGTAATAATGCGATGAGACAACATTTTTGTGGTTTCACTGTTGGCCCTCTGAACCAAGAACTCCAAAGTGGCCCGCGACAAAAAATTAGTTCGACACCCCTGCAGTAGAAGGTCTCTATTAAGAGATCATTAAAAAAAAAGGCCATTGTAGATTTAGACCTCCCGCAGTTTATCACAACACAATGGTAAGTGCGTCACAAAAGTCCAACCGACTCAGTGGCGTGCCAGAGTCAACCACATTAAAAACTCCTCTTGGTACTCTTATTTCGCTAAGTAACTGAAACGTCAAGGCATGGTTTTCTACTTTTTGGAGTCTGCCAGCAACGGCACTGACGGCGGCTTGAGCTCCATGTACATTCGCTTTGGAATTCAGGAAGCAAGAAAATCCATGTTAATTAACATGCCAGTGTTATAAATTTGGCACTTTGGCACGGCAAGACTGACATTTCCAACAAGTCCTCCCTGAACAGCCTCTCTGCTGTTGATGCGTGCCACTTGCGCTTCTGGTAGATCCACTTCATTCACTGATGCGGTAGATTTGTAAACTCAAGAGAGATGAGCTGTATTGACAGATGGATTCATTGCCAACAGTCAGGGTGGCAAGGCATTTGGTTAAGCTTCCACTCCTTGCCACCCTGTAAAACCACTTATGGATATTGATGCTTTGGTCGCTTCATCGACAATTGAATAACTGGAGCCATTAGAAAGATAATAAGTCATTCACAGTGACTTAAGCGGGCGGCAAGTATATTTTGAAGTGTTTGATGCTATCATTGTTATCGTTCTGCGTTTAGCCCAGTGACCGGAAGTTTGTTTGCCATCGTACCCCTAAATGTGGTATTCTCATTTGCATAATGCCCATTATTATTATAAAATATGTCGTGGAGTGACAGAATTTGCCAATCATAGAGTGTTGTGACATAAGATGTGGTTGTTATAGCGGGGGGTTGTTGGACAATCATCATCTGATCCAATACGCCGTATATTTAACTGCAATTACTGTACATTTTGCTTTTGTCACTTTTATCAGCCGCTACATTCAGTGGCCAGACCTATGACAATTTTTAACCAACGAAGAAGTGTGAATGTATGCAAAGTACTGCATAAAAAGTCGACACGCAAGTGATGTGGGAAGACTTTGTGTGACTAGATTAACATATAAATGATTTTTTGTGGCAATTTTTCATTGTCATTTGTAATTTCATTGTGTTATCTTTCTTTGACCATCTTCTGAATTACAATTCCTCATTATCTGAGTCTCTCAATTAACGAACCATGTCAGTTATCGTGTGTGTGTGTGTGTGTGTGTGTGTGTGTGTGTGCGTGCATTAAATTAATTGAGCCAATTAAAAATTGTGCAGAAAGGCCACTGCGTAGTGCGTGCCATCTCGCTGGTTTGGAGTTACTCTTATTTTGTATTCCATGCAAGTGTGTGCACTTTTCGTGTGCAATTAAAGCTTCCTCCTATATGTGGCAGATGAAAATGGAATTTAGTGGGCTCTGTCATTCGGCAATCAACGTGACACAATTGTCAGAATTCTCAATTAAGCAACTGCCATGACCCGTAAGCTGAACAGAAAACATCCTCATCACAGACATTTATTGACAATCGCACGGTATATTGTATTGTAGAACCTCTGAAGTTGAACACTTCTGGACTTTACTCTTCCCTGCTTCCCCCTCCCAAAAAATCAGTCTTACACCAGTCAGAATGTTCAAAATTGTGTTGTATGAAGAAATAGTTGAGCTCGAAGACCATCCAACTCACGGTACATTAATGTTTATGCGTTTATACTGCAGTTTTAATGCCTTGTTACAATAAAAACCAGAATGGTAATAACAGTGATGGGGTAGTCCTGGTTGAATAGATTAGAATGGGGCTTTGACCGAGGGTCAGATGGAAATGAGGCACATGCTGCCTTCTCCCATTTAACACGCACGCAGGTGCCCCGAAGCCACCTGAATTGCTCCTCAGGCATTGGAAGGCCACCTACTCCTCCGATGTGTCACTAAACGAGTGTGATTGCTGTGTACGCTATTGTTAATGGAGATGAAAAATAAATCTTATTACCAAAACAAAAAAAATTAGTGTCCCCTTGGCCATGCAAATATTTCACAACATTTTATAAGAGGGTAGGTGGAGTGTTGGCCCTTTCCTTCTAAATCAATATGAGTTTACTCATGTACATAACTGACGATCCATCGGCATGCCCGACAGCGATTTTGCTGCCGGAGAGAAGATACAAGGAGGTTAAGTAATTCCCACTTAGCTGGCTACATGCTGTGGCTGCTGGGTCATGAAAGTCACTTTGTGGTGAACTAATTGGAAGGATGATCTGCTGCATGGTGATTAGGCATCATGCTGCCACTAAAAGGATTAGTGGAGTAATCCCATGAAATGGTAGTCCAGAAAGACTGATGATTTTTAGGGAATCTGTTCGGAGGCAACCGTTACACATACAAAGGTATTCCCACAAAACGTTTGTATCGAAAACAGGAAAACACAGTGGTGAGTGTAGTGCTAGTGATTCATGTGTATGTATGTATATATATAAATATATACATACATACACACTCTCACACACACACACACATTTTCAGCATGACGTCTCTGATCCACTGGTGAAAAGACTCTTTGATCCTCTCGTCTTTCATCTATAACTGCTTCAAACAACAAAGTGTATGCAGGAAAAGTGATTAAGATTGCACGACTGCCTGTGTCTTATGTGTTGTGTTGTGTTATTTTCTTATTTTGACTTCAAGATGGCACCGCGAGAGTTGCTGCTTTTCCAGCAGCTCCTATATTTTGTTCTCCTACTTCTTCCTATCATAACTTTACTGCTGTGAATTGGGAATTTCTACATTGCGAGACTAATAAAGGTATTTTTTGAACGTCTCAGTTCTCGACCAATTCGGTTTTTGACCAAAAATTCAGTTTTTTATGTCTCGGATGACTAACAAATTTTGGTTGTCGAACAAACTGAGCGCACTTCAACGCACCATTTGACTCCTCTCGCCTTCCTTACATGAGGAAGTGATGCTTCCTCGTGTTGCTTTCCATTGTGAGCAGACGTGTTCAGTAAACATTTTTATTTTTAAAAAGAGCATGGTTTCGGTTTTCGAACAATTTCGGTTTTCGAACAGCCTTCTGGAACGGATTATGGACGAACACCGAGGTTTGAATGTATATATATATATATATATATATATATATATATATATATATATATATATATATACATATATATATATATACAGGTATATATATATATATACTGTATATATATATACACACACACACATATACACATTGTATATATATATATATATATATATATATATATATATACACACACACACACACACACACACCACATTTTCCGCACTATAAGGCTCTTGGGAGTATAAGGCGCAATGAATGGCCTATTTGAAAACTGTTTTCATATAAAGGGAACCCGGTATTAATGGCTGCAGTGGCATTATGCTCCCTCTAGATGGAGTTACGCTTAAGGGAATACAACACAATACAGCGTTATTTATCGAGAGCTTTCACAACCGCTGCAGCTGTAACAAAGCACTTTACAGAACATTTAAAATGCTACGTATAAGAATCCAGAATATCGATCAACATAAAAGGCACATTGAAGGTGCACCTTATAGTATGGACAATATGGTATATTTAAAATATATATTCTTCACATCACATTTTATCTGCAAAACAATATAGTCCGTTTCTATTTATGTTCAACACAATGTCTATGTTGGAATAGGGTTTGTAGGTATACAATTTATTGGTGTTCTTTGTATTTAAATGTGAACTGTTTTAAGGATTTTGATGTGATTTTAAAAAGTGCATCGTATTCCTATGCATTTGGGGATAAGTGTGTTCATGTTGATTGTTATCCTTTAGTAGGATCCACATGGTTTCATTTATGGTACAGTTAGATGTTTGTTTATTTTCACGGAAAAAAACCACGTTATTTTCAAAATCCAACTGAATGTGAAAATGAAAATGTCAGCCGGCGATGCAAATTTAATAATTTTAAGACTTGGACCTTGACTCTGACAAGTTGCTTGCATACAGGTCCCTGTGTATTTTAATTGCAAATCCCTGCACTACAGTATGTTGACATGTTGATATTTTTTTGGGCAGCGTTTTATCTTGCCTCGGGATTGGCACAGGAGAGCTGCAATAGCTTGGTGTTGGGGCACTCAATGGGAAAACAAACTCATTCTGGCTCCATTAAAGGCAGCATCCTGAATCGCTGCCATGCAACAAGAACCTTTTTTATTGCGCATTGTGTTGACTTAGAAGCGTAACAATCAAAAACTCAACTCCAACCCTCTTTCCGTAGTTATTAGTGCAACGACAGTGGAATCGCTAAATAAACATTCAGACTGTCATCATGAATAATGTCACAGAGAAAGCAATTCTCACAAAGCTAAACTTCACAGCGTCAGTAGGTAACTTCTTTGTGGGTGGACTGCTTTTCTTTGGCCCGATTTTGCAAACCTCCAAACTGACAGAATAGCACTTTACATGATGTCATTCAACATTCGAATATATCGCACTTTAGCATACATCATTCTGCACATACTATTATAATTATTGCAATGCATAATACAATAAATGCAGTGTTGTGAAATACAGTCAAACCTCGGTTTTCGTCCATAATCCGTTCCAGAAGGCTGTTCGCAAACCGAAATTGTTCGAAAACCGAAACCACGCTCTTTTTAAAATAAAAATGTTTACTGAACACGTTTGCTCACAAGGGCGGCCCGGTAGTCCAGTGGTTAGCACGTCGGCTTCACAGTGCAGAGGTACCAGGTTCGATCCCAGCTCCGGCCTCCCTGTGTGGAGTTTGCATGTTCTCCCCGGGCTTGCGTGGGTTTTCTCCGGGTGCTCCGGTTTCCTCCCACATTCCAAAAACATGCATGGCAGGCTCGTTGGGCACTCTAAATTGTCCCTAGGTGTGAGTGTGGGCGTGGATGGTTGTTCGTCTCTGTGTGCCCTGCGATTGGCTGGCAACCAATTCAGGGTGTCCCCCGCCTACTGCCCGAAGACTGCTGGGATAGGCTCCAGCACCCCCCGCGACCCTAGTGAGGATCAAGCGGTTCGGAAAATGGATGGATGGATGAGGGTTTGCTCACAATGGAAAGCAACACAAGGAAGCGTCACTTCCTCGTCTACCCGAGGAAGCGTCACTTGCTCGTGTAAGGAAGGCGAGAGGAGTCCAATGGTGCATTCAAGGGCGCTCAGTTTGTTGGAGAACCGAAATTTGTTCGTCATCTGAGGCATAAAAAACTCAAAATTGTTGGTCGAAAACCGAAGTGGTCGAGAACCGAGACGTTCGAAAACCGAGGTTGACTGTAGTAGTTAACATGTCTGCATCGCAGTTCTGAGGTTTGGGGTTCGAATCCCTGCTCAGGCCTTCCTGTCTGACAATACGTGCTTAATTCAGCTTCCAATACATGCTTGCTTCTTTGAAGACGGTTAAGTGCCCATTGGTGTGAATGTCAGTGTAATGGTTGTTGATGTGCCCTGCAGTTGGCTGGGGACCACTCCAGGATACAGCCTGTTGCTGGCCCAAAGACAGATGAGATGGGCTCCAGCTCACGCACGAGCCCAATGAGAATAGAAGATGGATGGATGGATATTCCGATAAAAGGCCAGCTTCAATAAGAGATCCATCCATCCATCCATTTTCCGAACCGCTTGATCCTCACTAGGGTCGCGGGGGGTGCTGGAGCCTATCCCAGCTGTCTTCGGGCAGTAGGCAGGGGACACCCTGAATCAGTTGCCAGCCAATCGCAGGGCACACAGAGACGAACAACCATCCACGCCCACACTCACACCTAGGGACAATTTAGAGCGCCCAATCAGCCTGCCATGCATGTCTTTGGAATGTGGGAGGAAACCGGAGCACCCGGAGAAAACCCACGCAGGCCCGGGGAGAACATGCAAACTCCACACAGGGAGGCCGGAGCTGGAATCGAACCCGGTACCTCTGCACTGTGAAGCCGACGTGCTAACCACTGGGCTACCGGGCCGCCTCAATAAGAGATGTTTAAAAGAAAAAGAATGTAAGGACAGAAGAAAAGGAATACAATGTAGAACTGGAAATCAGGTAAAACGACAGGACAAAGCAGTGAGACGCCAGCGCATGCCTTTATTACCACTTTTAGTGTGATTGCATTTTGACCCTTGTACAACAGGAACAATTTTAAAATAGTGAAATGTATGAGACATCCCTTTCTGTTGTGCTTTCGGCATGCATCATTTGTTTACTTGTACGACAGTTAAGATCGTGAGTGGCTCGTTTGACTCAGCAACTGATTATTTCCATTTCCATTATTTACTTTGGGGTTTGTTTCGTGAGTCTTTTTCATTTTAGACCTGTAATGAGAGAAGGCTATCCGACATCAAGACTAATGAAGACAGTTGCAGAAAGTACTGGGATATAAATCAGTTGCATCGCAATAAAGATAGAATGGAGCAAAATATATATAAAGACCTCGGCAATGAGCGGGTAGCAATGTGAGAACATGTGAAAGGCAGGAAGGTGATACACAGCGAAAAGAAAAAGTTGTTGCCGTCTTTGTTCGGTGCTGAGTTGTTTTAACCTTGCGTCCGAGGGACACCGAGAACATTGAAAAATTCATCAGAACTTGGGGAACAAAGTGACACAGTGGTTTGTGGAAGATAACAGAAGTTCTCCTCAAAAACAACATCCAGATGTCGCCTGCATATTTCATCAGGTTTTTTATCTTTAATGTTTTGTTTCTTGCGGGTTTTTTTTTTTTTTCAGTTCAATTATTCAGTCAGCCTCATTAATAGACAGACCGCAGAATGTAATCTCTGTGCCAGACATTTGATCTGTTCTGGCCTGAGGCATCAGGGGGCTTTTTTTTTCTGTGTCTATATATTATTTTTTTTCTTTCATGATGTCCAGAGCTTGAGATCAACGGCTACCAACATCATTATATTATCACAGCGAGGTTTGGAGGCGAGCTTGTGTTGTCTTCTTTTTTTTTTTTTCATTATTACCTTAGTTTTCTATGATGGAAGTCACCGCATTCAAAAGACAAAGTGGCAGTATGCTAGGTTTTGTCCACTGACTTGTGGTTATATAAGATTTGGAAGTCCACATTTATTACATTCTTGTATCGAGTGTACAAGAGAGTGGTGATGAAGAAGAGATGGTGGTCATGAATGGCAATACTGTTCACACAGGAGATGACAACCTCAATCCTAAACTCTAATCTCCTCTTTTTTTAAACTATAGTTCTGTTTTATTTATAATCAATCCTTTAGTTATGAGCATTTTCAGGACTGAAAATATTTTTCTCGAGGTTTAAAACAGAACAAATGACAATTTAGAGTAATCAATGAACTAACCATGCACGTTTTTGAAATGTGGGAGGAAACCGGAGTACCCGGAGAAATCCCACGCAGGCATGGAGACCATGTAGACGCCACACAGGAAGGCCGAAACCCGGATTCGAACGCACGACTTCTACACTGGGAGGCAGACATGCTAACCAGCTATAGACAAGATCATTCAAAGCAAAAATGACAAAACGCAAATCTTGACAAGTTGGGTTTCATCGCATTGACCTATTCGCAGAGCACATTGAGCATGGGAGTGGGTGTGGCCACACGGCTTCCTTGTCTTTCCGTCACGCCCCACCAAGGTGCCCCAGCTTGACAATGACTGACTTACTGTATGTGACGAGGAAATTACACACTTGATGTTCCATCAGGGGCGGGCCAGTGGGTCAACTGGTTAGCACGTGCAGAGGTGCGGCGTTTGATTCCGGCGTTGATCTTCCTGTGTGGAGTTTGTATGTACTTGCCGTGCCCATGTGGATTTTCACCGGGCACTCTGGTTTCCTCTGACATCCCAAAAACATGCATGCCAGGTTGATGGAACACTCTAAATTGTTCCGAGGTGTGACTGTGAGAGTGAATAGTTGTTTGTCTATCTGTGCCCTGCGATTGGCTGGCAACCGGTTCAGGGTGTCCCTTGCCTGCTACTCGAAGACAGCTGGGAGAGGCTCCAACACACCCCGCGACCCTTGTGAGGATAATGCGGATCAGCGAATGGATGCATGGATGTTCACATCAGCACCTGATTGCTCTATTTAAGTATTCAAAAAATCAGTCTAATCCAGTTCTGCAATGTACCTGGATGTGATACTCTCGTGACTTCTCTGAACATCTTTCTAATTTTCCAGCAAGCTGTCTGTGTGGAAGTCCCAAAGCTCATTTGGTTTGACAACTTGAATTGATCGTTAGTGAACATTTGCATTTTGATTGTATCAATGTAACTTGGTGCTCGATTTTAAGAATAGCATACCCAACAATATCACACAATTTTATTTCTGAAGCACTTAATAACAATTTGAGCTGAAACTATACACCAGTGATAAGGGAAAATGCACAATATTTCCATGACAATTTATGATGGAGCGGCCGACATGGCCTCTCTATAGCCGGGTGCCTCGCATGGACGGCTGGGGAGAAAGCGCATCTTTGTGTGGGAGCCAACTAAGAAAGAAAAAGACTGACACACTATCTATGTCGATTCGATATTGCAATAGTTAAATTGTCTCGCCAAATATAAAAGCTTTCTATCTCCTTTTTAGTAACGGCTCACTGGTAAACGTTTTCAAACAAAAAGCTGAACGCACTAGAAAACACCTATTATAAAAACTCAGCTCAAGACAATTTAAAAGAATGAGGTTTCCACCAGATAGCATCCGGGTCGCTTGGAATAAACAAAAGCCCAAAGCTCATATGGTTCCGTATTTTTCCACTAGAAGTACGTCATGAGCTGCTGTGCATAAAGTCCATGAAAATACAATGTCTATAATCACCTGAAATAAAAACAAAAAAACGTCACCCCCCAAAAAATCTGTGTTTCAGTGAAAGCAACACATGGCCACAACATGACCACATTATATAAAACGATGAGAACACACCAAACTTGGGAATTACATTGCGCTGCTTAGCGCAGTTGCCTTCGGTAGCTCTCGTCTGATTATTAAGGGTTCACAATTTCTTTCTCGTTAACTCTCACTGTATATTTAGTTGTTATGCATGTGAGATTCACCTCACCGTCTCGCTCTTTCTGTCTCATGGACTCACTCACTCCCTCCCACCGTACATGCAACCACGGAGTAGTTGAGCTACAGCTGCGAATGGACAATGTCAAACATGACACACTTTTAGCAGCCAATTAAAATTCACATATCTCACAGCAGTAGATGCACTGCTCTCCCCTCAACACACATACACACAAGCCCATCATAAGTTTTTAGTATGAACCATTTCCTAGTGGAAAACTGCCGCATAAGCCAATTAGCCAGACTGAAATCAAGCCACCTCATTTTTCTTCATTCTTTCTCTACCGCGTTTGCTGATCTCCGAGGGCTTACTCTGTGCTAACTGTGCCACGCTGCCAAGGTAACTGAAAAGGAAAGAGTGAAAAATCACAGAAAAGAAGGGATGGGGCGAGTTGTGAGAGATAGGAGGAATCAATGAGTGCAAGGCATTGAGGAGTGTATGAAAGTACTGTATATGAAATGGAGCTGAGAGGATGAGAGAGGATACGTGAGTGATGGCTACATCTGGCACTGACAGCTTACAGCTGCTCTACCGAGAACGGAAGGCCAACTCGAGGGCCGCACAATTCAAGTAATGAGGCATTTGGCTCTGCTGGAGAGACTCTACCGAGGGACTCTTACAATCACTGCTGCTGAAACGACAGAGGTCTGCCATCACAGATGGGATAATTGTCACGGAGAGGTGGAGCAAAAGAACAGAAAGGAAGGCAGAAATGCAAAAGGGAAGTTGCAAAGAGGTTCCCACATTGGAAACGAGATCAAACACAGCATCAGATTTTTATGTATTAATTTATTCACGAGCTGTGTTGTATGCGGCGGCCCGGTAGTCGAGTCGTTAGCACATCGTTCTTCACAGTGCAGAGGTATCGGGTTCAAGTCCAGTTCCGGCCTTCCTGTGTGGAATTTGCATGTTCTCCCCGTGCTTGCGTGGGTTTTCTCCGGGTCTTCCGGTTTCCTCCCACATTCCAAAAACATGCATGGCAGACTGATTGAACACTCCAAAGTGTCCCTAGGTGTGAGTGTGAGCGTGAATGGTTGTTCATTTCTGTGTGCCCCGCGATTGGCTGGCGACCGGTTCAGGGTGTGCCCCGCCTACTGCCCGAAGACGGCTGGGATAGGCTCCAGCACCCCCCGTGACCCTTGTGAGGATCAAGCGATTCGGAAAATGAATGAATAAAAGAGTGATTGACAGTTTTCAAATTGCTGGACTGGTGCAGAAACAAGGCCACCCAGGGGCACTATTCACAAAACCTTTCGACGTGTGAAGCAGCTCCCTCTGACAAGGCCAATGTGTCACACAATGTGTATGTTCCGAATATCTATATTTTAAATTGAACAACGATGGATCTTGAAATCACTTGTTCCAGGGCAAAAGCCCCGTCATGAGCATTTGAACTTACACCTGTAAAATCTTGTACATAAGTTCACCATGTTTAATGTTAAAGGTGGCATATGATGTCAAATATATTTGTAATAAACATTTCTGCCTTTCTTGCCTGTTTTCCAACAGGTTGGTTCACCAATTTTTTTGTTTTGTTTTGTTCAGCATTCCACTGCGACAAAACCCAAAACGTGACAGATACGACGTGTACTTTCCAAGAGGTTGAAAGTCTTTCTACAACCAAGGTTGTGGCTGTGGCTAATTTAATAGCCTTCGATTTGAGGGAATTTCCTTGACATTTGGTCATTCATGTTTTTTTTTGGGGGGGGGTTCTAGGTGTACCATACAAGCTGTTCCACACAAGTTAACATATTTTTAAGTTTAATCAAGCCAAGCAAGGTTTTGATGGTTGAAAATAAGCTGGAAAAAGTAAGAGATACAACTTTTATTTGTTCTCCCAGTTTTCAGGTCATGCTTAATGTAATTGCCTCTGTCATCAGGCCCCTCTAGCCATAACAAAGCAGCAAGGCTGCTGCCTGAAAATGTGAACAGTGCCTAAATGATTGAGTAAACTTAAGTTGTAACAAGTTCTTCTTGTGAGTAGGGTGCGCATGGTGATTTCCATTTGGTCCTTCACCCAACTGCTTTTCTTGCTACCTCAGCTCACCTGACTCCTAGACACAAGATACAAGCTGGAATGTGAAAAGACTGAACGCATCTGGCATATTGTCAATGACTAAATGGTTTGTTGTGAGAGATCCAGCAGATGGGGTGGAAAAAACAAAAAAACAACACAATTTAGGAATTTGTGATACATGATTTATGATTCACGATCTGCCAGAGCAGTTATTTGCGCTCCCATTTACAATATCCTCAGCCAACCTCTCAATGACCCAAGAACCGTCCCAAATGCAACGATGTTCATTATGCAGAAAATACATGTCCGTGCTTTTAACCAAGCTAATGCATGTTTGGCTTTATTTATAATTCATACCGGCCTAGACCTAAAAGTAGCAACGTTTTTACCCCTAATAATCTTTGATGTCCTTTTATTGGGTTTGGTAGATAATTTGCGTCGGAAATGCGCCAGGATGCCCTTTGTCAAGCAATTTCAGTTGGTCAAATATATTAGCAAAGTTAAGCCTCCAAAGTAGGCCTTTGACTTCAAGTAATGATGCAAAGCTTCCCTTTAGTATAGGAGTACCTCAAGGTCATACAAATAGATTTATCGGGAGACACAAATGAGATCACACTTTTAATGGGAAATAAACAATTTCCCTTACCTAAAAAAAAAATAAATACCAATGAACCAAAAATGCTAAAGAGCCCATGTCTTTGCTTTTTTTGTAATAGACATTTGGATTTGGATACAACTTTATTGTCAAATGTGCTGTATGTGTATGTGTAGGTGACAATTTTTGTTTATCTGATTTGAATATTTGACTTGAATTTAATTTAAAAATATTTGAATACATTACATATATAAGTATACATTTGTAAACCCTTGGCATAACATTTGTGGCGTAACTATGCACATTTCACAAAAAGGATTGTCATTAGATTGACTTTATCTTTTGCTTGAAGAACTTGAACATTTTCCCACCCGCATAAGTCATGAAAATCTTTTTTTTTTCTCAGTCCCCCTGCCCTTCATCATCCGACATAACAGGAGTGTCAAATTCATTTTTGTCATAGGTATGGTTTTTCTTGAGAGTAATTATATGACTATGAACTACTTCTACTGAAAGTTGACTGAACTATTCATTTGTCGAAAGCAATTTGGGTGAGTTTGATTGAATTGCGGGCAGAAAGTCTGTGCCTTGTTGATTTGTGTTGTTGATGTCATCATATTACATTCTGTTGCAGCTCCGTGACAAAAAGAGCTGTTGTCTTTTAAACGTACACTTTATTAAGAAACATTTGTCTGAATTTTGGAGGAACGTGGAACGAATTAGGGCATTTACATGAAAAAAGCTTCTCTACTTACAAAGATTTCTAGTTAGGAAATTTCTTCCAGAGCCAATTCATTTTGTAAGAGGTACCACTGTGAGATCTCATGGATAGAAAGGAAACAAGGTGATGCCACCACTTTCCATTGAAATAAATTTGCTTCGGGACATGACGCAGAGGCGTACAAACCGAACTCGTAAAGCTTGTTCATGATCAGATCTTTGGAATGTAAGATTCTGAAATTCTAGACGAGTGCCACTGGCAGGCTGACAGGGGTAATTGCTCTTTTTGTTTATTAAAAAAAGACAGTCGCTGTGCTTCACTGTATTTCATTGACATTTCGTCGTCATTAATCTGTGATTCTGAATGCGGTACTGAGTACTGTACGTTTTTACAATATTTCTGGTAACGACACCCCCGTAAAATAGTGCTTTTATGAACTGTCCTTCAAAAACAAAAATGGCATAATGTGTACATTCATGCAACATTTTTATCCACTCACTGTACAGTACATAGTGTTCATTCCCAAATTACATGCAAGTATGTAAATGGTGTAGAGTACACACTAGTTCTTTATGGACAGCCCTGTTTGTGACATGAGCCTTCTAACTTCGCATTGCGCCAACAATCCCAGGCAGTTATGTTTGTGGTGAGGTGCTACAGTCTAAGTAGGTTTTCACTGTTTTCTGTGCGGAGAGCCTTAAGAAGTGGCAGGTTAAGACATTCAACATGATTCTTGTGCATAAAAGCTTGCCAACCACTGTTTGTGTCTTCTTGCTGCCTGCATCACTTAGCTCATGTCATTTTCAAAGGTGGGTCTGTGACTGCTTCTTGTGTGTGTGTGTGTGTGTGTGTGTGTGTGTGTGTGTGTGTGTGTGTGTGTGTGTGTGTGTGTGCGTGTGTGTGTGCGTGTACACACTCAGCACGGGTTCTCAGACAATTTCACATCTCTACTCGCTATGATAATCCTGACAGCCTCCAGAAGGATCTCAGATGTCCCCAGCCTGCAAAATCTCATTAGGAGAGGAATGCAAAGACATCTGCATACACACTTGAACACGCATGTAAATACAGCATGTGTCAAGAAGCACATCTGTTCAAACTCAACCTGTGGCTGTATATGCTTCTCTTTGCATGTCTGATAGTTTCTGCTTTCAGGAAGTCAAAGATTTTGTCCGCAAATACACATTAATGTTGGCAGTGCAAAAAAAACTGATAGTAAAGGCGTTGGGTTCCAACCCTCCATATGACTTAAATTAAATCACGTTGTAACACCTGAACCTTGTGATCGCTGATCGACCCAAAAGACCTTCATCGTGTAAATGTAAAGCATTTCGGTTCACCTTTATTAGTGTTACCCCAAACATTCCATCATGTAAAATTACATTTAGAAAAGACAATTTTAGCAATAAAACAAAACCAAAAAAAGGCTGCTGTTGTTTCGGATGGCAGCAGAATTTAGACGGGCTCAGCAGGAATCAGAAAAACAAGGAAGTAACAACTGACATATTATATATGTCCTGGTGCCGGGTCATCCTGAGTGTTTGGTATTTTATAAGTCTATGCAGGCTGGACATCCATACTACTGTATGCATGACAAAATAATAATAATTAAAAAAAGATCTCTCTCTCTCTCCCCCCCATATATATATATATATGGGGGGGAGAGAGAGAGAGATCTTATATATATATAACATCAATAGTTGCAACAGAATTTTTTTTTTTTTTTTTTTAAACAGCGTACTTTGTTTTCATTTACAAGCTGTATCTATAACCTGCAGTGGCACATCAAAATCAAAAAGTCATTTAATCTTTTCCTCATCTGTCCAATAGAACAGATCAGGGTTATGTCGTTCACTGTCATTAAACATCCACTCTCTTAGGTCATCATAAAGTGTACAATATAAAGGAAAATGAAAAGAAATCCCCTCGCCCACATCATTCCAACTACACATTTCACATCATCTGTTATCTTCAAGAATATTACAAAATCGACCGGTTTCAATGGCCGGGGGGAGAAAGCCAGATCTCAACTGAGCAACCAAGGATCTTTGACTTTGAGATAAAACTGAGATAAAACATATTGTTTGTGGGTAAACCTCTTCTTGATCGACATACAGTATACCTTTTCAATCTGGATTTTAGCCAAACGCCTTAATATCAGGTTTACTCAAATGAAAGATGACACTTGTTTTCAACAGAAATAATGTCACAACGCAGGTTATTACAGTAAATGTATTTCATATCAACTTTTACAAAAATTGTTTTTGTTTTTTTTTTTACCAGGGAGACTCATGTAACTTCCATACTTTCCAATTGATTCCACTCTTTGCAATTGTAACCAACCAATTACATAAATGTAACATTTCTCCCAGCCCAGGTCTCCTGGAATCGCTGAGGTGAGATCAAATTCTATGTACCCTATTTTCCGCATTATAAGGTGCTTCGGATTATAAAGCTCACCTTCAATGAATAGCCTATTTAAAAACGATTTTGATATATTGGGTGCACCACATTATAAGGCGCATAGAATAGAAGCAACAATAGTGGCTGTGGTTGCGTTTTGCATCCACTAGATGGAGGTACGCTGAAGAGAATACAATACAATACAATATAACTTTATTTATATAGGGTGTGTGTGTGTGTGTATGTGCGTGGGTGTGTGCTTTAATCAGTAGTATAGCTCCTTGTATTGTTGAAACACGCCAAATTCCCCTTGAAAAAAATTCCACATTCAAATGTATTTCAAGTTGTTACTGCCTCATTTATCTCCAGACAAACTCGAGTCTGGGTTGTAACACGTTGATATATTCAATGGGAATAAACTCATTTTCTAGGAGCTACTTTAGAAGTCAAGTCTTCTCTCAGATGATCTTCAATTGCGGCGTCAAAATGAAACGAAAGAGATGCTATTATTCTAATAGCTTCTTCGCAAGAGTTAATCAGCTTGAAAAAAAAGCTCATTCAGGCAAGGTCAAGTATTTCAACAAAGTTCAGAGGGAGACACTTTCTTTCTCCTTAATAACAACCTGTGTCAACATTATTTTCAAGTTCAAACTTATTAAGCTGATAAGTTAAGTCAGAAACATGTAAAATACGGAACTAACTTATAACTGGGAGTCAAGAGATTCTGTGCCTGCGCATAATATTACTCAGAATTATTGAAAATCAAACACACAGTAACTGCTGAGGTCCACCAACGAAAGCAGGTGACAACCTCATTTCGAAGTCGAAGTTCACCTCCATCTTTCTCAGGGATGACCACCAGCTGAGTGGAAAATGGGGAAAAAGCAAACAAACAAACCCCAAAAATACGTACATATTTCGAAATGAAGATGCAATGGTTCGACTGGTTCTGCATTTTAAAATCACCAATGACTACCAGATGGCAGTCATGTCAGTCAATCAATCAATCAATCAATCATTATCGATCCGCTTCTTATCCTCACGAGGGTCACCTGCATGCTGGAACCCTATCCCAGCCATCTTCGGGCAAAATATATATATATATATATATATATATATATATATATATATATATATATATATATATATATATAATATTTTTAATATTTTATATATAATATTTTTAATATTTTATATATTTATATATAATTGTATATATATATATATATATATATTTTACAAATAAATATATAATTTGTCATTTACAAATTATATTGTTTATCGGTATCAAGAAAAAAAAATCATGCATCCCTACCAGACGTTCCATCCGCCTTGTGTGACGTCAGACGCAGAGTACGCTCTTCTTCCATTAATTTCCAAACCCAACAGTTTACTTTCCTTGTACTGCCTGCATTTAGTTCCCTTTTGGGGGGGCACTCTGAATAACCGAACAGTCCATTTGAGCATTTTTCCAAACGGTCTGAGTGAAGAAGCGTGTTAAGAGCATTCTTCCAATGATGAGGGAACGAGGCTTTTAGGTGCGATCAGCTATGATGTTCAGGGTCTTGGTTTTAGTCAGAGAAAATTTCCATTTTAAATGCTTTTTTTACCTATTTTGACTGGTTGGACTTTGAGGAAGACAAAACAGCAAGAAAACCGGCAAAATAGTGAGGTAAAACTGCAAGAAATGAAGCTATGGTCACAAATGACAACCTGCAATAGAGTGAAGCTGCAATAACTGAACCACGAAGTACAGAGGGAACACTGGACCCTTTCTCCTTTGTGCTCCTTTTCTTGCAAGCTAAAGTGACATTTCACGCATTGCCTCATTGAAAAGCTTACTTTAATCACTGTTTGCGTGGTACTTCCTTAATCCACGGATACGATTTCAGCCTTTTTAAAGCCCCAAATTCAGCATGATCTCAAATGGGAGTGTATTTGCCTTTTGGGTTTATTTGTGAAATCGCTCCATATGTTCATAGGAACTGAGCCAGGAGGTCCAAGCTATTGTTTCCTGAATGGAATGTTAGAGTAGTGACATTTTGCAAGGATTTTCCAAGCTAAGATGAAGTCTCATAGAACATTTTTGTTCCCTATGGCACTCTATGCATTTGGTCTTTAGGGAAATAGTTTACATGTTCTCGTGATTTATTTAGGACACTCCAGCTGCCTCCTTCAGTCTAAACACATCAAGAAGGGGGAGATGTTAAGTCTTCTCTACGTGGCCACATGAGTGGAAGATTCTCCAATCCAAACATTGGTTCAAGATTACTTTTCTTTTTATGGCATGCTCTTGTCAATGAACCGGTGAAATAAGGTTTACACACTAAATAGACGAAATCGCTCTCAAAACAAATACAACCAAACAACATTGTAAAATTTGAAGTAATACTGTACAGCCCAAAAGTAGCCTGTATGCTTTTCTATCTGTAGAAAGACACAGAAAATCTCTTCCATTAGTCGTCCATTTATGACGGTGAAGTGGGTTGTTCTTCTCAATAATCCTTATAGCTTGAGTCTCATTTCCTGGGGCTTTATGCCCCTGCCAGAGTCACCCAGGAAAAACGAGTCAAAGAGAGGAGGAGGACACTGCTCGTATAAAAGGTAAACACTTGTTGTTCTGAGGCAATTGAACTGCAATTGAACTGATCATTACCAAATAGCAGCCCCAAATTCACAATTCACGGCTGTGTTTATCATAAATGGCAACATTCTGCCGGATGCTAATATTAGCGTTGCACCAGCAGCGTTGCACAAGCATACAGATTCTTTTTACTCGGTTGCTTGGAACTTACGCAACGTAAATCTGTACTGTTGCTTCAAGTTTTTGGACCTTGTGTACTATACCATCCTGAGCGGAGTATGGAGATCTGTTGTTTATGTATTACCTTCAATCTTATGCACGGCACTTGCACGCATGCACTCGGGTGTACATCTTGATTTGCGTGCAGGTGCAAGCCTCCTTTGAGATGTGTTTGTGGAAATTGGTCGACGCTGCTTGTGCTACACTGGGCGTTTCAGCAGATGGACGATGTTTTGTTTTACATGCCCCTAGCGCATCTGACAATTTGGTGGTAGGGACACATAAGACCAGCTAAAAGCAGGTCGAATGTCACACACAGACGTGTTGTCCGGAGTGCAAAGCAGTCTCCAACTGCCCACTTTACAGCACTTTACATCATCTGTAAGTGGAGGTCTTCGTGCAGTTCCTTTTATGAACGCACTTTGCCCACATCGATCTCCTTCATGGACTGCGCACGTCAATCTCCTTCATGGACTCCGACAAGTCAGTTCCTGCTTCTGTCATGTAGACTGTACGCCTCTCAATTGCTGAATTTAAAGGAGATGAGAGTAGACGATTCCATTTACCAGTAAGCAAGTCTGCTGTGTTCACAACCACAACACCACAAATGGCCTTTTCTAACTGCGTCCGTCTACCAAAATATAAAACTCTTTTTGTGTTAGACTTATGCTTGTCAGTTAAATAGGCCCCATGATTGCATCTCAATTTCTGCTTTTCTATTCTAAAATTCACTTAAATATTTTCAGTTCCTTTATTAATACAATTTTAGTTTAAATTGGTTTTGATTGCTGTGTTGATTGCTCCGCCCTTCCTGTGTTGGTATTTGTATGTTCTCCCTGTGCCCGTGTGGGTATTGTCCGGGTACTCTGGTTTCCTTCGACATTCCAAAAACATGCATGGTTGGTTGTTTGTCAATGTGTGCCCTGTGATTGGCTGGCAACCAGTTCAGGGTGTCCTCCTCCTACTGCTCGAAGACAGCTGGGGTATGCTCGAGCATGCCCCGTGACCCTTGTGAAGATAAACGGATCAGAAAATGGATGGATGGATGGATGTTGTTGTGTTTATAAATTCACACTGTGTGCCGTGTCAAACATCAAAGAGCTCGATAGGTGTGTGGTAATTTGAATCCACAGTATCTGTCATAGAAAATACAGCTTCACATGGCCACCCTTACATGAATGCGCAATTACGCATGGTTGCCCACTCTCTCTGACTTGCACTTGTTTTATTTCGTACACACACGCAAACAGAGTGACTAATGTCATCAGTCTCCCCAAATGCTGATGCCTGGGTTAATGCAGACGAATGGAGCAGAATTGTTTGTCTGAAAACAAATGACTCATGGCAGTAGGTATTTGCTTGCACGATACAAAGGCAAGCATTATAAAAAGATTATTCCAATAGACAGTTATAATAACGGGCAATTAAATGGTCCGTAGGATTGGTCTGTTAGAAACAGTAATCCCCAAAACAGACGGTTGCAGGTGGCGAAAATGGAAAACTTACTGGACGCTTCTCCCCATTTTATTTTTTCAATAGTTTAAGCTTGAAATGAAGGCGTTGGCATTGCAGTGTCCCTGACCTCTGACCTCAGCCTTGATGAACGAATGTCAAAAGCTATGAAACCAAACAACCAACCCAAAAACAAACGGACAAAAATGGCACCATGTCCTGCCTTTGATTGTGCAAAATAAACATGAAGAAATACAACAGCTCTCTATTCAAAGCAGAAGATGACATGGGAGTGGAGTTTCACTCTCGTCAAAGCCCACTGTTAAAAGGTCCTGTCCCGTTTCTTCAAAAGCGCTGTAGAAAAAGTCATGTTTCTTGTGAAAACAACTCATACTTCTGTCCTGCTGGCCCTGCTCCCATTCAAAATGACACCACCTCCCGTAAAGCTCCCATTTTGGATGTCAGCTACAATAAAAATGTCTGCGCATCTGTCCATTTTTTTCCCCTTCGTAGATAATCTCGCTCCCATCTGCTCCCGTGAACTTTTTATCTTGGACCATTCCGATCCCATGATTCAAGGTAAAGTTTACTATTCCTATCCAATGGGAATCCCACCGGATTCCTGAAAAAAATGTCATCCTCAAATTCAGATTAGAGCTGATGCGTCTCTGCCCAGAAAGGAGCCACGAAATTGATCTGACCTCGAAATTTATTCGACAAGTGAAATTGTGCACCTGTAAGGAAACGCCAAAACATGCACATTTAAAGAAGACAGGGGAACTTGGTGATAAAGCTAACATGGTGGTTAAGAGCTGGTTTGAAGCCAGATCGTATAAAGATGCCCAACACCGGTTTCACTTAATATCAAACAATCATAGATTATACATACATTTTGCACTCTGTGTACAATTTACTAATTTTTTTTTTGCCTTTTACCCCTTTCAGGGACAGCGGTTATGACAGTGTACAGCGTATCATGTCGTCATTGTTGGTGCATGAAAGGGTTAGATTGCCCTCAATGTATAAATGAAATATTTCGATCGATTGATTGAGAGGGATCTTATTGACGCAACCATTATGCCAAAATGTGAACCAATCAGTCTGACTGCCCGACAAGCATACAATCAGTGCCATCACATTCTATGACATTTGCACGTAATGTGGCAATGCCAGGACTGCCATCGTGCAACAAGATGCTGGAGATGGAAGATTTGTAAGAAGTAGGAGTGAGCGTGTGTTCAGATTCTGCAAAGCTTTCTTGGCCCATGAGGATAACTGTCGCCTAAGCCTATTTAGAGTACCCAGAGTCTCACTCTCTGATTTTTTGTTTGTGCTGAACTGGGTCCAGCATGAAAGAGGTTCTGTGCCAGCAAAGTGATAGAGTGGTGGTCTTGTTTTATTTGTTTTGTAATCGACTAATAATAATACAATACAAAAAATATCCTTTGCCTCAAATCCTTGTGTGTCAGACCGTGGTAAAATGAAGAACCGCTACATACTGTATGATCTCGTGGTAAGAGCTGTCCTCCATCAGCTCATCAGCAAGCACCGCAGAAGCTGGATAACGATCGAATCAGATGTGTTGGCGCAAGGAGACATAAAACAGCAAGGGATTGTAGCCAAGGGATTGGTGAGAAAAAGAAATCTCAGAGGCGGGGGACAAGGAATTAAGACTGAGGTACAGTACCATATTGTAGTGAGTAAAAATGAACTCTAACTTCCCTATATGGCCAGGCAATTTTGAATCTTCTTTCAGTTCTGTGTTTCAACCACTCCTAACACATTCTCAACTCAACTGTATTTATAGAGCACTTTCAAACAGCCATCGCTGCATACAAAGTGCTGTACATGGAGCAACTGACATATACAACAGTAAAGCAACCAATCAGTAGCAAAAACTGGTAGAAAGCACCGAACAACAAAAATCAAGAACAGATCTGAGTCATGCTGAGTCAAATGCCAAAGAATACAAGTGAGTTTTGAGGCGGGTTTTTAAGATGGGCAGCAAGGAGGCTTGCCAAATGTTCTTTCAAATTAAAATACAGCATATTTCACGGCTAAGTACACTATGAAATTCAGATCGATCGTCACCTCTTTTCCTTGTTTGTAAAAGCCCAAGGGTAGAAAATCCGTTTCCAGAAAACAAGCTCTCTTCATGTTTTATTTGGGCAACATCACCGTAAGTCTTGAGCTTCCAGATCAATCTTACTTCTGTACCTCCTTTCTCATTTTCCAATTTCCATTTGCTAGATTAGTCTTCAT
Organism: Hippocampus abdominalis; assembly: GCA_018466805.1. Lineage (NCBI taxonomy): Eukaryota > Metazoa > Chordata > Actinopteri > Syngnathiformes > Syngnathidae > Hippocampus > Hippocampus abdominalis. Next base: position 19,874,956 of record CM031695.1, on the reverse strand, counting down.
CACCATCATCACCATTCCGACTCTCTTCAGCACTCTGTCATCATCGCCTTCATTACAGCCTTACTGTCATTTTCAAACCGTATTTTGTCCCTTTTTCATTTCTTCTCCAGGCCTTGCTTCAGGGTTGAATTGATTCCTGCTGCGATGTTTAGAAACTAACCCTAATCTAAAGTAATGTGATGGCGAGTAAGGGCAAATAAATCAGATCATTACATCACATACCGTAAATTTGTACAATCTGCTTGAGCTGCAGATGTTAACATGGGCAAACATCAATCCTACGAATCACAGGGCTGTAAGAAATACATGATTAGATTTTACAGCACAATTACTTGAAAAAAAAAAGTATACAAAGAGACACTTGACAAGAAAATCAGCTTTGACTGGGCTCCTCGCCACACCTCGACTTGTTATTGTTTCCTTTCCAGATACAAACAAATGCTATTACCTGGTCAGACAAACGTGTCCAGTTGTTACTCGATGTAAACCACTGCTGGTCAGAGGTCAGATATTGGATGGGCATATTGGTCATTTGACAAAAATAAACAAATATACTCGTCCTGTTGCTGTAGTCTTTAGTTTCCACTTTGCAGCAGAAGTTAATTTTCTCGCTGCCCTCAGTCTCCTGTTGGATCAATTTTAATTTGAAAGCAATATGAATAATTCATTCATACTCGCGAGCGTGCTCGATTTCACACGCGCACGCACCAATCAAATGTCAACCCGTGCAGTGCAACCAGCAAATTTTGATTACAAATCTTACTTTTTTTGCAGGATCACTTTTGCAGAGCGCGGCGGAATGTCGACAGCAGATGTTAACATTTCTGGGCAGATATATTCTGCAGTGAGAGCTCAAGATAAGAAAGCTACTTTTTGATCTTTGAAACTTTTTTCCAGGTCATGGAGCCTTGTTAAAATGTATGTTGGACAGTAGCCTGCTGAGCTTGTAACAAAACACCATCAGGGATTCTCGTGTATATTTTTAGGTCTTGTTGGAAGATCATGTTTTTGGACCCATCTGTTAGATAGTTGAAAGACTGTGTCATCGATGTGTTTACACATGGACGTGGCCAAGAGCCAATTAGTTCGGGATGCAAATCGAAGAGCCGAGCCAAAAATAGGCAACATGAAAACCCAAATGTATATTGTGAAGACCAGTGACAAAACTACACGAAACAAAAAACAACAAAATGCAACACAATGTATTGCACTGTTCATATATTACGTTAAAAGATGCGTGATTACCAACGTGTAATTATATTTCTGTGATATCCTCTGTAGTTCCAGCATTTGCTTCTTTGGTTGCTGTCCAAGATAGGTCTCCTTGCATTTGGGTTGGTTTTCACCTTCTGCCTCCTCTACCCGAGGTGATCAATTCGATCGTGTGCCTCATTCTGTATCGTGATATATGGATTTAATTATTTCAGAAAAATTCAAATTGTCATCAAAGGGGTTCATTGCGGTGGAGTGCAAGAAGGCAGAAGTGCATGGGAAATTAAAAACATTTATTCCATTTTCGCTAAAACAACGAGCCCAAATCAAAATTATAAAGTTTAAAAAAAATAGAGGAACTAAGTCAATCAGAAATGTAAAATCAATCGAGAAAGGTTCTTCCTCAAATTTTGATGTAGGTTGAAAACACAAACTATTTTGGCCGCAAATTTATTTCAACAACCATAGACAAGCAAACAAACTAGCGGCAATTTAGATGGATGGAGCAGGTTGTGTTCCATCCGTGAACACAAACCAATTTTAACGAACTCGAATTCCACCCTCCCCCTGCCCCCAAACTACGAAAAATGTCTTTAAAAACAACTTTTAGAGGACATTGATGAAAAAAATGTTGAGCTTCATGGGAGGCCGCTACCACTTGTAATCAGACTGAGTGGATTCCATCAGCCTACTTATCTGCTGTTAATTACCATTCTAATCGAGGGGAGGGAAGGAGCCTGTGTCTTATTTTCAGCACGTCCTCATGATCAGACACTGGGAAATGGAGAGATGCTAACACATAGCAATTTATTCAAGATTTACACTGTCCTCTCTCGGTCACACAGATAGACATCATTTGTTGCCCTGTTCAAATCTGTCAGATAGCGTCTGCAGCTCTGTCTGCTCCCTGCATTATAATTACAAGCTTAGCGACTTCCACTACTACCAAAGACTGTGAGCACTCTTTTTGAGCCCAGTTCACATCTGGCGTGAGGCGCAGTCGAAACTCTGCGTGGAGGTGGGCTGGACCAAATTTTGGAATTTTAGGAGAACAGTGCAAGCTGGTGAAGCGTCGCGCATTTCAAAAGGGTGTTTTGCATCGTTGTGGGTAAGAGCTTTAAATGCCACGCACAAGGGATGCGCTGATCGTCCTTGACGTGGTAGAACAACACACACTGATTTGCTTGAGTTCTGCGCAGGTTGAAGTGAACCGGATTGTTAAAAAGGAAATGTGAGCAGATCTCCACAGGTGGATGATATAAAGCTGGATTGGGGTGATTTTCAAAATATGTATAACAAAGATAAAATAATAATAATAATAATAATAATGTGTTTGATGAATTGATCTCTGCAATGATTCAAAGGGTCTGATGCATGCTGTTGTGTAAAAGAATTGTGGGAGACTGGACTGATTCAGAATTGTCTATGTTGATGATTAAAGAATTATTCCTTTGCTGCATGTTCACAAACACCCTCATATAATTTATGTTGGGGTTTCCTTGCTGGGTTTTCTGTTTTGTTGCATTATTTTTGTTTTTCTTAGTGCCGTTGAAGGTGGCGGTCTGAGGCGGTCTTTGAACGCCTCTCGAGGCGAATTCACTAGAGAAGGCCCATTGTCGAAGAGAGACGTGCCTGCATTCATTTGGGAGTTTTAAAGTATTAAAGCATAAAAATGCATCAAAATATGTCACAAATACATGTTACAATTATATTATTGGACAATAAATGAGAATTGTGCATAATGTAAAAAAACAACAAATAGAACAAAGAGTAAAAATGATGGTCATTTAACTTTTAACTGGGTCCTCATCGTTTTTTGCCATCTTTAGTCCATGTTCTATCTCAGAAGTGGGTTTTTCCTTGCATTTTGTCAAGAACTGATCCAAGGACATTTGCTTTTGTCAACTTTTAACAATCCTTCGAAAATGTCCAAGGCAAGTGAGTGATCACCCGACTTGTGAACACTTTCTGCGTGATTCACATTTACACGTCATGGCCCCGGCATCACCTTGTTTCCATACGGCCCATGAGATCTCTGTAGCCCAATAAATTATGTAGCATCACTTTTAAAGATGTTCTCCAGTTATGGAAATGATTACTTCAGACTATTTGCCTGATTGACAGACAACTGGAATACTTGTTTTAAACATCGCAATCTAAAACTCATATTCAATGGTTGTTCAGTGTCAGACTTCACCAGAATAGCATGTGAACATACGCTCACCTTTGTCATGGTATAGAAATGTCTTCAGATGGTGTCATTATGATGCTTTGTGTTTTACAACAGTAACACCTGCCTGCTCTGTTAAGAAATCCATATCTTAAAGTGATGTGATATTCTGCATTTCCTTTGGCTCGGGATGTCTTCCGTAGGCAATTTACACAGTATTATATAATGACAAACTGGATTTCATGTAATGTTAGTTGTTATTTGAATTCAATAACTACTTTTAACATTCAATAACCTTATTCTACAACCATTTTGGGATACTGACAAAAATGATTAAGGTATTTTCCGCACTATAAGGCGCACCTAAAAACATTTGATTTTCCCAAAAGCTGACAGTGTGCATTATAAGTGCACCTTATATATGGTATTACAGTCTCTTAATATTCGTCATTGAGCTGTTTCCCTGTTAGAGTTCATATGCCATCTAGTGGTGATCATGAGCACGAACCAATTGTAATTGTAAAAAGTGGTCTGCCCGACACTAATTGACATGTGCGTTTTCCCACCCACACGCAAGCAGACAACTACTTTGTGAGCTTTGCACAGCCATTACAACAAAGATAAATGAAAATAAAAGAAGAAGATGAATGAAGATAAATAAATATGCCATTCATTGCGCTTTATAATCCGAAAGCTACTTATAGTGCGGACAATGCGGTACATTGGCAGAAAAAAAAAACAATCATTCCCCATGAGAAAAGACCATTTACCGGTAAATAAAACGTGCTAGCTACTGGCTGCAACAACAATATTTACAAGCTTGTAATTGCTTGTTAATCTATCAACAAATAAATAATGTTCATAGCAGCTGCTGCTGTTTCCGTATAACAGATGCTGATTGCTTTTGTAGTGAAACCTCATCATGTCCAATCCTGACGCAGCAGGTTCCATAATCTGTACCAGCAAGATTTAAATTCCTGACTACCACTCTTTTTTTTTCCTCACTCTGATTTTTTTTCCCCGTCTTTTGCGATTGTTAATTCAAAAGAGAAGACCTTGTTTTGGAAGTGTGCGCTGTTTTAGCATCAAACTGCTTTTTTGGGTGGTCGGTCGGGAAGCACTGACGGAAAGAAACATATAGCTTGTCAGTCAGAGAGCAAGAACAAATATCCAGACAGAGTGCTGGTATTTATGCAACTGGGAATGCGTGGAGGGTAACTCGCAGGGAATAGGGTAGATGAAGGGGTTCGAAATGCAATCAGAGGACTAGCAAAAATGGTTAGCTGTTAATCACTCACCTGCTCTCTTCTGAACCAATGGAATGCACTGTAATAAACTGCATCTCTATAAAAAATGGTTTGTTTGTTTTTTCCAAAGACCACTATTCATATTAATAGTTACCTTATGAAATGAATCATTGGCCGGGAAACAAGAAACGGAGTCATACGTTATGGATCAAATCCCTTTGGCAGCTCTTATACCAAAGACCTTTTAGTTGCACCCAATCAAAATGAGAGGCTAAATAAAGCTGTGCCTTGCTTCTTTTGCTCACCTCACTAGGTTTTGACGATGGTGGTGATAGGGAAGGTATTTCATGCCAGGGTGAAAAGAGATGAATTACGCAGCAACCCACAGTCGGTAATTTTTAGAAAATATATTACCGCACAAGCACAGATTACGTGGGCGCACAGCAGCTGAGGTGCCTACGGGCAATTGTAAGCACAAAGGGAAATAGTATAGTTGGCGACCAGAGCAGTAAAAAAAATATTGGAGTTAATCTAATGACATCTTTTTATGATAGCCACATCAAAAGAGAGGCATCTCAAACTAAAAACAAACATCAGGTAGGATGATAAATGGCACTCTTGTTGATGTGTGCACAACAATAAAAAGCAGTTCATTTATTCTTAAACAACTACAATATAAATTCTCACTTTTTTTTTCTGGCACAATATTTGCATTTGATGAATCAGGAGTTTAATGTTCTTGCAATTCCATCCCATAAAGTATTTATGGCTTTTGTTTTAGGTTCTCTAATTGTCAGGATTCTTTCTTAATATAGCTTGAACTTCTATGTCAACAAAACGATCGAAAAGTTAAAAATCTGAATGCATCCTTTCCATTTAGCTGCTGATGTGTTGTTTCTTTGAATTTTTATGAACTTGAATAATTTGAGCTATCGAGAGCTTCTACATGTTGCTAATAAACAGACAACAGCTAAAAATACAGTCATATCAGTGTCTACTTTCAACAAGAAACAGTTTCAATGGGATTTTTTATTTTATTTTTATTTTTTTAAGTGAAAGTGCATTGAATCAAACCGAATCTTCCGAGATACGTACTGAACCGTGTTTTGTTGCAGGGACATATCTTGGAAGGAATTGGCACATTTACCGCACTTTGACATTCAAAGCTATGTAAAATGGCAACAACAAAAAAAGTCCTTCCATCATACACTCTCGAACCGAGCAGATCATATTCAATCCAGTCTTCATACCACTGAGTCGAACTGAATCGTATCGTTCCACTTTGAAATCGAACCATCCTTGAAACGCTTCGTGCCCCACGTATCAAAAATATGTATCGGATCGTATTTTGTGGGGAGATCCACAACCCTAATACACACCGAAAATAAACATTGCTATATCTGTGTACTTTCAGATTCCAACACGTGTGTGACAACATGCTAGACCTGAGCGTAACGTATCTAATACTTGTTAGACAGCGACATTGTTTTCAACTCAGCAGGGAGGACCAAGTGAGTGTTAAACTTCATTCGTTAGCATTGCACACCCGTTCCACGCAGGCAGTGCTTCGCCTCTGCCGTTACTTCCAAGGTTAGAAGAGTCTCATTGAAAGCTTTTACGGAACCTTGCAGTGGCCGTTACAGTCATTCATCATTGAAAGATACATTAGAGACTGCATAAAAACACAACTGAATTTGAAAAATTGGCCAGAATATGCTAGCTGCATTCCATCACCGTGCGTTTCACTGAGTGGTGGTGATTTGTCAGTGAAGTAAATGTGTCTGACAACATTTGCATATTAAGTTATTTATCACAGATGAATCGCTGTGAGATTAAAAAAAATCCCTATTATTTTCTTAGTCCATTTACATAATGTTTCTACTCTAATGTTTCTGATTTTAGTCGTATAATCATTTTATTTCCCCCTCAACTGTTTTGAATCACAAAATCTTATCCAAAATACATGACTGAAATGAATTTAGTACGTTGTTACTTTGCTTTTATCGCTTTGTTTTGGCCTAAAGTACATTTTTGTGATTATCCGACAACAGCTACACACAAAATCACCATTTTAAACATTTATGTTACAGCTGCAGCTGTTGTGAAAGCTCTATATAAATCAAGATGTATTGTATTGAATTGTATTGTATTAAACATTACCAACAAAAAATAGGACCAACTGTAGCTACAGCACCGGTCAAAATAATTTAAGAGCTCAAAAACATCTAAAACTGTACAGCCTGTCATTTTAAACAACCTAGAATAGTTCAAATCACAGTACTTCATTGTAACGTCCCTCGAGCCATTCATTTCAAAACGTCGCTTATCCTGAACAGGGTCGCGGGGAGTTGCTGGAGCCTGTGCCAGCTGCCTTTGAGCAGAAGGCAGACTACACCCTGAACTGGTCACCAGTCAGTCGCAGGGCACATAGACAAAAAAACATTTATGCCTACATCCACCCCGTCACTGAGTGGGAACCAATCCCACACTTCCCGCACACAAGTCAGGCGAGTGTACTACGATAACTCAACTCAACTGTATTTATAGAGCACTTTCAAACAGCCATCGCTGCACACAAAGTGCTGTACATGGAGCAACTAACATATACAACAGTAAAGCAATAAATCACTAACAAAGATGGTAGAAAGCACCAAACAGTAAAACTAAGATCAAATCTGAGTCGTGCTGAGTCAAATGCCAAAGAATACAAGTGAGTTTTGAGGCGGGTTTTAAAGATGGGCAGCGAGGAGGCTTGCCGAATGTTCATTCCAGAGAGAGGGACCAGCAACGGAACAGGCTCGATCCCCTCTGAGCCTCAGTTTAGTTCTAGTTACTTCTAATAATATCTGGTCTGCAGACTTGAGGCGCCGGGCAGGTGTGTACGTTACAACTCAGTTGTAACGTAATATTTAAAAAAAAATGACAATAATCACTTAAACCAGGATATGTTGCACATTTCATATAACTTATCATCCCCAGTCCTCATTTTTGCTGCATTCAATCATAGGTCACTGATTATATTGTTAGCTAGGAGTTAGCTGACATTTTTTGTCTAACTGCCAACCACTGTCTTCTTTCAATTGGATTGAGAGATTGTGTCATGTGCATGTGACAATGTTAAAGCCAAGGTGCTACTGGACCGCTCACAGGCTGACCAATTTTGTGAGTGCTCAGGCACCCCTAAAATGAATGCCAGCAACCATAAACTTCAGATGCAAGAGCTCCCCCCGAGTAACAAGTGTCCATGATCAAATGATTTGTGGGCGATAAATGAATTGGCTCCAAGACATCCTACTAGGACACTCTGTAAATCCCCCCACAAGCACATTTTAGAAAGGGTAGGAGAGTAACATTCACGTGTTTTTTTTAACTTATTGCATACTGTATTGCCATATACAGATGTTCATGTGTTCAACGCTTTGACATTGCAAAGCTAAACGTTTGATGCATGCCCTTGCTGTGGTAGTAAAAACTCAAACTTGTTTTTCAAATGTCATTATACATTCCCTATATATACTGAAAAGAGACTAAAGTAAAAACACTGCACCCCCCTCCCCTTAGGGCTCTGGGGCTCCCTTCATTCAACCAGGTCAACCATTTATGAAAGGGAATCCAAGCTGAAACCATGTGCCATTCTTGGATTATCCTTGACATTTGATGGCATTTATTTTTCATGACCAAGTCAAGTCACTAAAACGTGCGCGCGGCCTGCTTTAATTACCTGGAAATATACAGTAGCGTTGGGTACGCTTAAATTAGTGGTCAGACGTGTCAGCAATCAGCTGGTTTAATAGATACAGGAGATGAGTTTTGTGAGGTGTCATTTTCTTCACCTAATTACAGTGCAAATACGGTGTGTTTTTTAATGAGGGGTTATTTTAATGGCCATTAGTATTCAAAAAGGTCATATATTTATTCTTTACACCCTGACATCATTTCTAGGAAATGACCCTAGTGTTTTCGATAAATGTAAAAGAAGACAAAAGACAAAAAAAACCACATCAGTCACAGACCACAACAATAAGACGCAGTGGAGTGAGACCCAGTGTAAGTCATGCAAAAAAGCGTTAATTAGATATAATACCGCATTGTTTTATTTTATTTGTAGTCATGGGTTCGAACTTAAAACTTCTGCTATAAATCATGCTGGAGTGTGACATTATGGAGTATTTTGGACTTTGATTCGGTTGCTATGTGCATTTACATCAATCATTTGTGAAATGACGTCAGTGTTGAGGAATTCCTGGTATCTTTCAGACCAAGTTTGTGGGTTCAAAACCTGTGATCATGACACGTTACATGATGGAGGGAATGTCATCATAAAAGTCGAACCAACTATATATCAGAATAAAGCATATCATTGAATCCAGAGGTGTGACGTGAAAAAAAAAAAAGTGGTAGCAAGTAAGAATTGAACATGGCTATAACTGTACCTCCACAGCCATCGCGGTGTGAGCGAGCACAATGCTTGCTTCAATTGTTTGTTTCTGGGCAAGTAATGATATACGATATGCCTTGTTCTTACCAGCATGAAAGCTGCACTGTGACTGTCAATGAACATCAGGAACGATGTCCCTGAGGTCGCATCTCAGGTCCAATTGCGCAGATTAACCAGAATCAGGAGCCCTGAGGCACATTGCCCTTTATTTGTTCATCGGTTATGCCAACAGAATTATTGTCTTCAAGCCAACGTGACCTGTCCTCCTTTGCTTTATTTAAGTAGTCATCACAACATTTTGCCAAGCAAACCTAACCTATTGCCAAACAAACAAATGGACAAGGTTTTTTTTTCTTTTTTTTTTGCTATCAGCTGGTAGCATACGATAAATTCATCACCAGCAAACTCTTCACCAGGTAAAGAAAAGCCTTCAGCCCAACTGGAAGGCATATTAGCAAATTCAGAAATGAGATTTTCCTGTAATTGTGGAAGGAATGGATGGCTTTGAATTCATATATTTAGACACTGCTGCATTCGACAGTATCACTCGGACCAATTAAAACACCAAATTGCTCTTTTCTTTCTTGCATTTAACATGCAGTCAAGTAACTCCCTCCTTCATTCCCCCCCCTCTTCCCTTTCTACCCTTTCCATCCACATACTCTTCCTTCTTCACCTCCTGTCCCTCGATAGCAGTGTAACATTTTACCATGGCCATCAATTTTACATGAACCCTCTACACCAATCTCACACACTCACATAATCCCACCGTGTGCACTGTGGCCACGCCCTCATCCCCTCCTCATTAAAGTTCTATGTTAAATAAATGTTTCAAGATTTTTATTTATTTATTTATTTTTTACAGGGAACATACCATAACTCACAGGCATACAAATCCACACAGACACAGACCAATCTAATAAATATGGCTAGAGCATGACCCACCGCAAGATATGAATAAGTAAGAGGACAAGGGCAGGAAAATCAGAATTCGAAGGGAATTGGGTTGCGGAGGAAGACAAGATGGAGATCAGCTGTAGGAAAGAGTTCCATAAAACCTTGTCAGCTACTTTGTGTTATTTGCTCATCCAATTTCTTGCTCGATATGTGAAGATATTGAACTTGGAGTGGACTTTGGCTTTCGTGTCATTTATGATTCACATTGGTATTATTTCAAAAAGTTATAGTCTAGAGCAGGGGTCCCCAACCACCGGTACCAGGCCACGGCCCATTTAGGACCACGCCACACAGAGAAAGACCTGCGAGCTGTGAGCAAATTTACTACATCGGACATGGCGGAAATGTGCGCGACTTTAGCCAATCGTAGTCCTCTTCTAACATTGGTTTGCAAGAATCCGCCAGTAAATGAAAGAAGAAGCAGAACACAGAAAGTAACAGTAACAAATTGACTAAACCAGGGGTCGGCAACCCAAAATGTTGAAAGAGCCATAGAGGACAACAAAAAACAAAAAACTAATATGTCTGGAGCCGCAAAAATATAAAAGCCTTCTATAAAACTTACAATGACGGAAACACATGCTGTATGTATGTAGTAGACTGGACTGTCTCAGATTTGTTTATGTTATTCATTCCTTTGTTGTGTGTTCACAAACACCCCATAAAATTTATTTTGTGATTTCCTCGCTTGATTTTTTGTTTTGGTGCATTATTTTTGCTTTTCTTAGTGTCAGTGAAGTCATCATGAATTTCCGTTTTTCGGAGGCTGTCTTTGAACACCTCTCGAGTTGAACGAAAAGAGAGAAGTCACGGAGTTGGACACAGACGTGTCTGTGTTTGTCGAGACTGTTAAAAGCATAAATAAAGTGTACGTTTAAAAAAAACAACAACACCACAGCTCTCCTTTTTCAGAGCTGCAACATGTATCTATATCTATTTGAGTTATATTAGCCTACTATCAAAATCTTTTTCCCTTTTCAAACATTTTTTATAAAGCTCCAGAGAGCCACTAGATGTCGCTAAAGAGCCGCATGTTGCCGACCCCCGGACTAAACGTACAACTAAACGCTCAGCTGATGGGCAGCCATGACTTCCGAAGATGAAACTATTTTGACGAGAGACTTTCCCCTAGCGGTATCTGCAATGTGACATGTAAGAGGAAGCTGTTGTGCATGCTATGTCCACAGAAACAAGGCAATAGGAGAAACCTGTTGAATCATTTGAACAAGTAGCACCCAAGCGGAAAGCATAAAAATGCGAGCAGAGTTTGCACAACCTGCCCACGGAAACGCTAGCGATTTAGTCGCTAATAACTAGCCGGCAGCCACTGGATGAGCCACAGGGAATGCTTTACTCTGAATCTGGAAACATGGTGACCACATTTTTGTTGGCATCATCACTGAAGACCATTGGCGTTTTTTTGTTTTTTTGTTTTTTTTTTTGGGGGGGGGGGTTAGCAATAAGCATGCCCATTTTGAAATATGCCCTTGTACCTACATACATCAGCCTATGTTATTCCTCGAATGAAAAATTAATCAATTTTTGGCGTTCCCTTCTGTCCTCCAATACCTGCTTTATGTTAACAGTGATAGCAAGTCATTTTTTTCTGCCGGACTTCACACTGAAATCAGCGTAGCAAGCCTTGCAAAATGTATGGTGACAACCACACAAGCTGGCGTTGACCCATGCAAGTGTCTCTGTCCACGCGCGATTGAATTTTGAAGCATATATTCTTGATTTTTCTTCTTTTCAGAGGAGTGTCAAGTGTCTGCCATGTATGAACGAGGATGAAGCTGCGGGCTGCAGTCAAGTAAAAAAGTCTCGTCACATTTTATTTATATCGCTCTTGATCACAAAAAGGTCACCAAGGGCTTCACATGCCCACATTTGACAGATATTAACGACAACCCCTGTACTTAAGCCCCAGGAGGGCAAGTAAAAACTCAAAACAGCCCATATGGGGAGAAATGAGAAACCATGAGAAGGGGCCGCAGATGGGGAATCCTTCTTCCAGGACGACCAGGCTCAATGGATGCCGAGTGGGCAACAGTTAACACAATATAGTGCTCTCCGGTGTTTGTATAAACTAGAAGACCATTTAGCATGATGAAAAGTTGGAGCAATATCCCTTCGGATAGTTGGGTTCTCCATCTGAAGCCAGCCCGGTTGGTCAATGAAGAAATCTTCAGAGCAACTCAGTCTCCTCCCCTCCAGCCTCCAGCTGCTTTTCCGGTCCAATCATGAATGCATTATGGGTAAAATCAATGCTTCTTGTCTATCACTTCCTCTTGCCAGAGTCTCGTAAATGGCCGCTGGTCATGCAAGCAGGCCAGGTTGGCCAGATACTGGTGTCAAATGTGTGACTTCAAAAGAAAGCCTGATGTTTGCATTTTAGACAATGTCCTTTTGGGGGTAATTAACATCACTCAAGCTTTGTTAATTGCATGAAAATCCCACTGCATTTCTCAGGAGAAAAGGTATGCACAGCAAGCTTAAGCTGTACAATGCTAAATCCGCAGGAAATCGCACCCCGCTGAAATAATTGATATTGACAGCTACTTGGGTTTGCCAAATGTGCCTCTCATTGAAACAGTCATTCCCAATTAACCATGCGGTGTCTCGATTTTGCTCATTAGTAGGCACTGCTAACATCATGCGATCCAGGTGGATTCCCCTGTGCTGCCTTTTAAGTTTTCTATCACACTGAGTAAGATGAAGCAAATGGGATCAGACAAATATTAGGATTCTTGCTTTTTGCATCAAAGGACATAAAAGAGGGCAGGAGCAGATAAAAAAAGTCATGGTCAAGTCAAAGAGAAGTGTCCTTAGAGTGGGAATGAAAAGAAAAAAGATGTAGGACAGATACGTAATGTAAAAGGGGAAGACAGACAAGGAGAATCATACGAAACAAGCTAATGTAAACACACACACACACAAACACACACATCCGACCGCTCCCCACCCACATGCAGAACTTAAGGGTTTACTTTCATCGCTACATGTTACATCGATCTGTGCTAACCAGGGTGGAACTAAGCCAAAGTCCATAAACACACATGCATGTTTTTTTTTTATGCCAGTCATTTTCACACACCTCACAGGAAAATACATTTGCAGCTAGTCAAGCAAATGATTTAGAAGTACTGTGCCAGAAAAGAATTTGCTCCTTGCTCCTCAACATAAACGGAGAATAGTTTTACATGTATGTATTAGTTATGCGAAAATTGTACAATATTGTACTGAATTAAATCTGTGGATTTCAAAAAAGGACAATACAGAACCTAATACTGTACAGTCAAACCACGATTTTCGTCCATAATCCGTTCCAGAAGGCTGTTCGAAAACCGAAATTGCTCGAAAACCGAAACCACGCTCTTTTGAAAATAAAAATGTTTACTGAACACGCCTGCTCACAATGGAAAGCAACACGAGGAAGCGTCACTTCCTCGTCTTCCCGAGAAAGCGTCACTTCCTCGTGCAAGGAAGGTGAGAGGAGTCAAATGGTGCATTCAAGTGCGCTCAGTTTGTTCGAGAACGGAAATTTGTTCGTCATCCGAGGCATAAAAAAATTTTGGGTCGAAAACCATATTGGTCGAGAACCGAGATGTTCGAAAACCGAGGTTTGACTGTAAAGGCAAAAAAAAATAAAATAGAATGAATAAAGCAAAGCAATTAAACAGTGGGGGGGTGGGGGGGGAATGGGGAATTGAAGGACTTTCTATATGTAAATGTACAAAAGTAACTTAATCTGATCATTTTTACATATCTATCCATCAGCAACCTAAACTGTTTGACCTCACTACATTATCCCACCTTGTCCTTTACCAGCCGATATTGGGCGAATGTGGGGGTACATCCTGAGCTGGTAGCCAGATTGCCGCATCTATTTAGATCAGATTTTACCCAATATGCTTGGTTTTGGAATGTGGGAGGAAAACAAATGAAAACTACCCACTGGAGGGTCTGAGATTTTCAACCCATGGCTTCTTGACTGTGACCCAGACATAAATAACCACAAATCCGCCGTGCTGCCCAAATAAAGAAACAACTCCATCGAAAACCTCAGCTTTATAGATGTCATGGCTCCCCTGTCACCTCCAGAAACAACAAGCCTCGGCTCACATGTACACAATAAAATAACCAAATAAATAAATACAGGAACATTTTAACCTGTGGGCCTAAAGCTGCACATTTATACGCACCCTGCATGTCTTCGCTCATCAGGTGAAGGTTGAAAGCATAACCAATTTCCGTGAAGAGGGAAAACAACTTAGCTCATCCGTGCTCGGCAAAGGCACGCTTCCCCTCTCCGGACGGTAGTGCTGCAAAACAATTAAAGTTTGATTATGTTAGCTCAAAGCTCAGTTGTCTGCAGTGAATTCAGATGGGAGCGGTGAGGACAGCCAGCCTTGTGACAAAGGTTTTACAAGGAGACAGATGAGGATGTTATTAAGTGACATATGTACAATATGTCCAAAGGAATACAAATGCAGCGCTTGCAAACTGACCAAAAAATCGCGCTATTTGGTTACATGAAGTTGCTCCATTAAAGCATCCCTCCCGTTTATGTAAAGGAGTTGTAAAGGAGATATTGTATCAGCTCAGCAGAAGAAAAACACATTTGAAACAATAGATAGCAAAGGTAAACATAAACCTCAGATTTCGACAAGTTCTGGCGGCGTGAAAATGAACCCAATCATCTTTACTTAGGGTTAGGGTTCATCACTGTAATGAAGTGCAGAAAGAAAACAAATTGCCAGTTTAAGAAACTCAAAATCTGTTTGTGTATTTTTGTCTTGCTAGCTGACTAGAACTTTGTTTTTGTTCCCTCTCACTGTGAACATAGAACTGTTTTCAAGCAAAAAGCTTTGAAATCGCTTCTTCAAACAATTTGCTCTTTTCCAAAGAGTCACAGTGTGTTTGCAAATGTAAATGTAAATACAGTATTGCATTACAGAGCAAATTCATCTTTTTCTCCCCCCAAAACAAGACCATAACTACTCAGTGATGCCTCTACGGATGGAAAACACAACGTTGGAATCAAACTAAGATAAATTAAGAAATATGATCTCGTAAAGGAAATATTCACAATTCTATGGGTGTGTAAAGTGCTTTGATCAACCATTGTAGATATATAGCGCACTCCATTTACCATTTTAATCTATTTGTATTTTTCATCTGTTGGACTATGAATTTATGATTGACGATTGACAGTCTGGTGGTGCGGTTAAAGTGCGGTTAAAATAGTATGACGGACTGACAGACTATTAGTTTGGTTCGGCTTGAAATTATGACGGACCGACCATGACGGTTGGGTGCTCAAGCCATTGACCAATGACGGACCGGCAAAATTTTGTAAAGTAATTTCTGCAATGATTCAGAGGGTTCAATGCACACTGTTGGCATATTTTGAAATCAAATCCGATGACATCCACCCAACTTGCCCGTGGAGCTCGTAACGTGTCTGCCTGCCCTCGTTCAAATTCACCAACATTGCCTTAGGCTCCCTGCACCAATGGTTAGACGTGGTTCAGGCAGGTGTAAAGCTATTTTCTAGTTTTAGCCATCAAATTGTCATATGTCAAAGGAAATGCACATGTCATAGGAGATGCCTTGATTACACCAGAATGCCCAGCATGGAACAGAAAGATGAGCCAAATTCTCAAAAAAGCGCATCAAGTCTTGCGTCGGCACAATAATAAGTAAATGGCAGTTTTTACACTCAAGCGCAGTCCGGTTTACTAGCCCATTGAGTCATTAACGGGATCAGTCTGCAAGTGTTCGACTTGGATTTTCAGAGTAAATCCGTAATCCTGTTCATTAATGATTTGGTTTTCCATTGTTGAGTTGTTTTGCTCTCAATGAATTATTATACAATGTCATCAGTAATTATTGAGGCCATCATTTATCAGTCATTTAGCTCTGTGATACATCATTTAAATATTTCCCTTTTTTTGTCAGTATATTTCCAATAGGCAATCCTTTAACATCATTTTGGAAGACTCTTCGGGTTGAAAATGTGTTAATGTCTCAAACAAGATTCCCTCTGATCTGTCAATGTGATTTCAAAATTGGAGCCACTAGTAGGAGTCACACATAATGGGATTTATCCTTGCTTATTACTGGAAGCACTGAAGTGGTGGCACAATTGGATTTCCAAGAAACACAGGCCATCAGCGGGGATGTATTTCAAGGAATGAATGAGAGGAGGGACAACAGGGCCTCAGATGGTTCATCATCCTGGCCACAATGCATGGTATATACAGCGTGACATGTAACACTGGCTAACACACAAGAACATGTTTTCGATGCCTGGCCAGAATTAGCTACATTAAAGCATTTGTGGGACTTGTGAGACAATGTAGATATAATATGATATATTTTAGAGATGTTGTTAGTTGATGAGACAGGAGTTGAAGATGCCTTGAGTCAATGGTTAACTCCACCAAAATAACAGCAGTGCATAATGGCATGATCGGTGTATCGTCCCCTCCCAAACCATTGAATTGGCAAGGTCAATTCCGTTGAGTTTTCTGTTGAATAGCATACCAGCTTTTAATTCATAGGATTGACTGTACTGTACATCGAGATGTGCTGAACAACTCAGAAGAGAGCAACTTGCTTGAAATATTGGAACAGACTTTATTAAATTATAGTGAATATCATTTCATGTCTAATGGCATAACCCTGATTTCCAAGAACTGCATCAAGTGATGGCATAACCCTGATTTCCAAGAACTGCATCGAGGCTGCGCCCCATTGACGACAGCAGACTGTTGCATTCTTTATTTGAAATGCTTTTACTGGCCTTCACTTTAGCCTCTTTCAGTTCATGTTTTTTTTTTGGGGGGGGGGCTCTGCCTTCAGTGTCTTCTCCAGAAGCTTAAAATGCAGGTTTCGTTGGGTTAAGGTCCTGTCATTGACTTGGCTGGTCTAACAGTTTCTCTACCCCCACCTCCCCCCACCCCCTCATTAAGGCTATTGTTGTGTTGGTAGTGTGCGCTATTACCTTTTTTCAGGATTCAGCTTCTCCCAATTAGCTTGGATGCATTTTTCTCTAAATTGCCCGACAAAATGGTTTTATGGACTTAACAATTCATTCTGCTTCCACCATCATGTGTTACATGATCAATAAAGCCGGGTGAGCATGTTACAGAAGCAGCCATGCAAGCCCAAACCATGACCTTACCTACACCACACTTCATAGGGAACTTGTGTGATCCTTTCTTTCTCCATACTTTGGGTTTTCTATCACTTTGCTAAAGGTTAATCATCAGTCCATAAAACTTGGTTCCAGTCATGTGAGCCTGTTTAAAGATATAGATTTTGAAGGTGGGAAGAGTCCATATTGAGAATGTCAGGGGATGGCATTCCAGAACGGTGGGTCGGGTGGTATAGGGGGGCTCAAGGCTTGAAACTCTATGGTGGTCAGATGAGAAAGTGGTACAATGAGGTGAGGAAGACTTAAAAGAGCGAGTGGATGTGGAAATATGTCGGAAGGCAGAGATGCATGGAGGAGCAAAGTTATGGATGGCCTTAAAAGTGAGGAGCAGTCTGCCGCGCTGTGTGGCTGCATGTGAAGCCCATCCCAAAAACGGCCATTGGCCAACAAACATAATAGTCCTGTTTGGCAACAGTCGAGTCATTCTTGATACAGCTTTTCATTTCTCTTGGCCACATTCTTCAGAAACTACATATGCATTTCCTGCTAACAGCCTGATCCAGGTACAGAGATGCATCGACTTGAAATGCATTAAAATGTCACCAGTGGAATGCTCGTGCTGACATTGGTCTATTTTGGCCCGGGGTTCCATGGATGAGGCTGCGGGTGAGCAAGCGCAGCAAATTGCAGACAGTCCTTCAAAGATGGATTTTGTTTTCATGATGGGAATTCTTATTTCTCCATGAATCTCATCTTAAAGATGCACATTTAAGAATAAGAAAACCTTTATTTGTCCCGCACTGGGGAAATTTGCGGGCTTAATTTCAAGCCTAAATTAATAATCATAAAAATAATAATCCATCCATCCATTTTCTAATCGGCTCATCCTCACAATTGTCGCATATGTGCTGGAGATTATCCCAGCTGTCTTCGGGCAGAAGGCAGGGGATACCCTCAACCGGTTGCCAGCCAATCGCAGGGCACACAGAGACGAACAACCTTCCGCTCTCGCACCTAGGGACAATTTAGAGTGTTCAATCAGCCTGCCATGCATGTTTTTGGAATATGGGAAGAAACCGAAGTACCTGGAGAAAACCCACACAGGCCCGCGGAGAACATGCAAACTCCACACAGCAAGGGCGGAGCCAAGATCGAACACACGACCTCTGCACTGTGAGGTCAACGCGCTAACCACTGGACCACCCATAATAATAATAATAATAATAATAATAATAATAATGTGCACACATGTAAGAAGTCATTCTGGATTGGCAAAATGCAGAAAGAAAGGGAACTTGTCTCCTGTCTTTTTCCAGCTTCCTTGCTCATCAGTCTCCCACAGATCATTTTACTTACCCAAATGCCCACTCAACTTGGGATACACAAGCAGGTGGCCAGAATAAGATGTCTTGATGTCAGCTGCTTTGGCATTTATTATTAAAAAGTCCTTATGCCCACATTCTGTCATTCTGTCTCATTAAGTGAGTGTATGACTCAAGCTTAAAAAGTTGACACCTTGTTTTTCCCGAACTTGAATCATTTCCCAAATGGCTTTCTTGTAAGTGCACTAAAAGTTGTGGTAGTATGCCTAAATTGCTTAAAAAGCAGGGCAATGATCCCATGTACACGGAAGCCGGCAGGATTTAAACTTGTGCTTTCTCAGTGATAGATTTCGAAAGGTAGAAGTGAACAAAAGGGCATGCAATGTCCAGCAAAACATGTCGCTTTGTGTGGTAATGGGATCGGGCAAGCTACTTTAGGCTGTTGAGTCCCGGAGGCTCAAAGACACACTGCAGTTCAGGACGTGCTCTTCCACGGATACCTGTATGTTATCTCTGAATAATGTAGGAGTACAGTAATACAGTAATGTAAATATAAACCAATCCAATGGGGCATGCCTTGTTTCTACAACTCTTGCAGTGTCTTCAAAAGTTAGCGTTGATGGTGTGCTTTTGAATGCTGGAGTGATCAAGACGTTATTCCTTTCCTTTGAGAAAATCCTTTCTCATAGTAATGAGAAGGCAGCTAGCCTCTATAGGCTTGCATATATGCACGTCTGCCTCTCCCAGGACAGAAGGGGATCCTCAATTCCATTGTTTTAATTTAATTTCAAATGTGGTTGGAAATCCCATACTGACAAGGAGCATGGCACAAACTGAACAATGGAAGGAAAGAAACTTGACAACTATAGAAGTGCAGACACATATTTCATTATACGGGCATGTTATGTCCGTGTCAGTACGGATCTTATTTTGGAGAGATCCATTCAAATGTTGCCATCCAGGGGAAACCCTTCTTTTCAAGGTTTTTATTTTTTCTGCTGACTTCATGAATCAACAATCCCTGTTTGAATTTGTGAATCCAGGGGTGATTGTGCTCCTGGCATGCCATTGAGAATTTGACAGCAAAAGATTAATAAATAAATACTTAGGTTCAAAGCATAAACTAGGTTTCTGTAGAATTTGTGACCCGAGGGGGTCAATATTGTATGAGCTGTTTTTTAACCCTGCGTGTCTACACTCCAAGATGGAAAAATTGATTGTTTAATCGACTACAGAGGGCAAGACGTACACATAATTTATTGATGCAGACACACTGGATTAATAAGGGCTCATACAATATTGCCCCAAGGATCACAAGTAGTGAAGAAATCCAGTTTATTGTTTTTTTTTTCTCTCTTAAGCTGTCAACTCTCAAAAGCAATTAACCCTGTTCCACACTCACAATCACACCTGGGGTAATTTAGGATGAACAATTAACCTAACATGCCAGTTGTTTGGAATTGTGTGGAAGGAAATCCGGGTACACGGAGAAAACCACGCAGGGACATGAAGCACATGCACACTTCACACCAGAATGCAGAATCGAAACCCCGGACCTCTGCACAGTGAGGCCGATGTGCTAACCAGTCATCCACTGTGCTGCCTGGCTTTTTACAGATCATATTTATCATGTACTACTGTGACTAATTTAACACAATGGCAAAATCTCTCTTCAGGACCTTTTTTTTCTTGTCCTCAAAATACACTTACAAAAGGCAACAGTCTCAATCAAAAGAAATGTGTTTAATGCCTCAGTCAGGCAGCGTATTTCAGTGAGCTCCCTGTTTGAGAATACCTGTCGTATTGATTATGCATCAACGTGGAAACGTGGATCCTCTGTTGCACCGGATTCAAGTGCAACTCCAGTCAGCATGTGGAACAGTGGACAGTCAAGACAGATTTAAGACAGCTGCGACACGCTGATGTTTTAATCATTGGTTTGTCTGGATTTATCTTCATCATGTTTGTAGTTGGTCTCATTTTTTATGTAATTGAATGGAAGGCATTGCAGGCAAACTATTTCTGATGTTGCTTTATTTTTTCTGTCGATGGAAAAACATTTGAATATGAGAAAATGTTTCATGGTTCTGCCTTTATTTCCAGAAGTTAATGTCTGGAACAGATGTACAAATTAGAAGACATTGAAAATGAAAAATAGGATAGAAGACCATTGTTAAGGGGAACGAAAGTATTGAAACAGAAAATATGATCCAAGCATTTTACCCCCACAATTTAAAACAATTCTGAAAGCTTTATCCCTTCCATCACTGTGGTAATGGTAAATCTTTTCTCATGAGTCGATAAAACTTTTCAGAGTTGGAAAAACTGATGATTTCCATCACAATTGCTTGACTGATGATATATGAGACTCATCTCATTGGGGTTCACACACGGACATTGTCATGAACGTGGTGGTGGAGGACCCCAAAAAGCAGGCAGGAGGAAGGAGCAGGGTGGATTTAACAAAATGTATGAATCAAAACCTGCGAAAACTAAATCAAAAACACAAGCACAAGCGGAAACACTAACAGAAACAATGACCCGACCCTGCGTGGTCGGGCAGGCAAACCTTTTCACAGAAAACCAACCAATGACATAAGGACCAACAGGTGTGCCGCTGTAGGAGGAGCCATACAGTGCCACCTGTCACAAACAGATCCACCATGACAGACATGAACCATCAAGATGGAAGGCGGTCGCTAAGTGCTCACTACCCACATCTGTGATCTCCTGGCCAACATCATACACCCAAAGAAGCTGTTTTCAGTTCCTTAAAAACATTCTTGCCATGGCCACAATGGTGGTGTGTGTGTGTGTGTGTGTGTGTGTGTGTGTGTGTGTGTGTGTGTTGTGTGTGTGTGTGTGTGTGTGTGCGTGTGTGTGTGTAGGCGGAGTTATTTCGTGTTTTCTTTTGAGGGGACCTACATGGCATTGTTAAGAAATGGTTTAGATCACTAAATATCCAGTGAAGGCCCAGGTCCAAAACTCACCGCCCGCCACAGAAGAGGACACACACGAATCTTTTATCTGCTGATCTCATTGCACCTTATTTAGAAACGCTGCTCACCCTGATATAAAGTTATTGTTAAATCAACCATTTTACTTATTAAGTGTGAAGGGTTGAAATTACCCAGGCACTAAGGGGCACTCTTTTAGAGTAGTGCTCACCAAATCACGAAGACATGGACAGAAGTTGATTTTGAAATGGTTCCTTCTATTTAATAACAAACTGGATTGCTAATTTGGTGCGACATAATTAAGTACAGCCAATTAGGTAAACAGAAGGGACAGCGAGGAAAAGAAAACAAGAGAAAGGATCATTAACTTGTGGATCAACATTCACTGCAAGGCCCTGCAGAGGTCTTATTTAATATCAAGTAGTAGAAAACAGACAAACAAATGGTTGATGGGTGACGTGGAGATTAAAATGAAGGGAAACAAGGCAGCTGATATCTGACGACTGCGACTGAGGACCTTGACTTTTGGAATTATTTTTATTGATTTATGTATTTATTTATTTTCTTTGTACACGGGTGAGGGGGGGCTTATTATGTCTATTGTCTTTGGTGTTGTTGTGTTATGAGCATGCAAACTTCTCAAGAGTTGCCACAGTGATCACTATGCAAATCCAATTCTATAATTAGCATAGATTTACTGATGGCTTTCAAATATTTACAAGCAATATTGTGTTGTCATTTCCTCCTCTTTGCTTGCCATCGCATTTTGCAATAACAAATTGATTTTACTGTCCTGACTGGATCCAACAGTTGTTTTGTGTCCGTTGTTCTCCAACTATTTTTCATTAGTTGCAGACACGTCCGTTGGGCTGCAAATCCAAATGTCGAATCACAAGTGACTAGCGTCACAACAGTAGAGACATTTCAGCCAATTAAAATGTCAGGATGATCATTCACAACAAACACTACATTTATGGGACCCAAAAGAGATTTCATCTTCTGCTCCCAAGCCTTATAGATATGTTGTTTGTGTATATGAGGTGGAAAGACTGGTGTGTTGCCCTGAAAGCAATTGTTTGTTTTTTTTCACACATTTCTTCTCCGTTATGGTAGTTTGCAAGTTTAATTTGCTCATAAATGTATTTTGAGACGCCAGTCATTGATGATGTCGTATCCGCCAATGTCACTCCCTGGGTCTTTACCGTATTGATTTCAAGGATTTATAGATACAGTATCTAGCTAGATAGATAGCTAGATAGCTAGCTAGCTAGATAGATAGCTAGATAGATAGATAGATAGTAACAAAAAGTTCAGCCAACGGCGCCTAACTTGAATACACTTATTTCTCTGCAGTGTTTTCACGTTATGTTCTGTCTTTCCAGGCAAAACAAAATGTCTCTGTATGTGGCATTAGGTTCGACCAAAAAGTCTGACAGACGCGCAACATGCACATTTCAACAACTACTGTTACTCAAAGATTCAGCCCGATTCACGACATTTTAATAATATACTCTGAATGGCAGATGCAAACAGTCAAGTGCGTTCTTTGAGCGGCTCTCATTTTGCCATACACGGGTTAGCAGTCACACTGCTGACACCAGCGGAGTACGGAAGCAGTTTATTGAATCAAAACGTGCAATGTGACGTCTCCCCTTCAAGAGGCGCTGGACATTACTGCAGTCTCCTGAACGCATATGAGAAAATATGCTTAAGTCTCTGGGAGAATAGGCGCAACGCTACATTTGACAGCCGACGCCCTCATTTAAATGTCGCTCCACCCAGAGTGTGTACATTTCATGAACTTGCCTAGGTGACACACATAAGTCGATGGGGGATGCAGCAGCTTGCATTTCCTGACCGAAGCACACGGAAGAATATGCCACTTCATACATCTAAAATCAGACGTGTCTGTGTACTTGGAAAAAAAAAACAAGAATATTGAACCTTTTCAGGGACAGTGGTTACTCCAGTGGACAGCTAATCATGTTATCAGGTTATGGGGTGCATGAAAGGGGTAATTAAAAATCTGCAATATTGCAAGGGTGTAAAGGATTAACTGCTGTGTTAGTGACTTTATTACTTTTCACTGTTTCGTGGGTGGTGCACGGAGCAGCCAGATTTAGGACAATGTAATGAAAGGGAAGAAAAATAGCCACCAAAAGAACTCATATTTTATAAGAAATTACATCACCATTGTGCCAAAGTTTATATATATATATATATATATATATATATAGAGAGAGAGAGGGGGGGGGGGGGGGATAGATAGATAGATCGATCGATCGATCGATCGATCGATAGATAGATAGATAGATAGATAGATAGATAGATAGATAGATAGATATGCCAGTAGTGAACTGAGGAAAGCGGGACCTCTATAATGTACTTCATCCACCCTAACATGGACTGTGTATTCATTACAGATATAACATGCATTTAAATAGTCTGTTTTAACTGCTATGCATTTTTATTAGAGCATTACGCATTTACATTTTTACAATAGGCTATACAGTTATTTTTAGGCGGCCCTTTGGTCCAGTGGTTAGGTCGACCTCCCAGTGCAGAGGTATCGGGTTCAATTCCAGCTCCGGCCTCCCTGTGTGGAGTTTGCATGTTCTCCCTGTGCCTGCGTGGGTTTTCTCCGGTTTCCTCCCACATTCCAAAAACATGCATGGCAGGCTGATTGAACACTCAAAATTGTCCCGAGCTGTGAGTGTGAGTGCGGATGGTTGTTCATCTCCGTGTGCCCTGTGATTGGCTGGCAACCGGTTCAGCGTGTCCCCCACCTACTGCCTGAAGACAGCTGGGATAGGCTCAAGCACCCCCCGCGACCCTTGTGAGCATAAGCAGATCAGAAAATGAATCAATGAGTTACTTTGCATTTATTGTCATGATGGAACTGTATTACGTTTCGCCGTGGGTTTATATGGTATGACTGTAACTAAAGTGAAGTCACACACATCATGGCATTACACAAAAGTGTGTTAGCAGCAACCGACAAGTCAAATATTTTGTGAATCATCATTTAAGTGACAAGCTACACACACACACTCGTCTGTGCTCATTAATCTTAACTGTTCGGCGTTAGCGGAATATCATCAGTGGTCCAACAGTAACTCAAGAGCAACACAAAATTGACAGGAAAAGATGAGAGATGTAGCACACAAATCGAGGGCAGAAGACAGAGACTAAGTGATTGTCTTGCAGTGAGTAGGCGCTTCACACAGTAATTACGGAGCAGCATCTGGTAATTAGTAAGGTCTGTGGCAGAGGACGTTGGACCTGTTGTCACCGGATGAGATTTATAGTGACAATCTCCCTCTGTGCACACCTTTAACTGCCTTGAAAGCCTCTGTGAGAATACCTTTTGGAGCAATTGACTTTTTATGACAAGGGAATAGCGTTTTGAGTGTGAGCATTTTTGAGGTTGATTGTTCTGCACTTTGTGATATGGTACTCTCGTACAGACAAAAATCTCTATGTCATATTTGGTCCTGGTTTACTTTGTGTTCACTGGGAACGTTTTTACTCCAGTAGAAAGTGTTTGGATACATTTGGAATCAGATTGCATTTATGACATAATTTTCCAACAAAACTCAAACACCCAAAACAATAATGGTGGATGCTGGGCTGCATATTTGTGCGGTTCATTGAACACCTTGCATCTCAACTTCACGACCATTGCATCTATTTGACATGCAGCAATTGAAAATGCAGTGTCTTCTGCGTATTCAATTAAGCTGTGGCACATTTTACAACTAAATGATTCAAAGAGGGGACTCTGATGATGGCCAAACAATCCCTCATACACATGCCTTCCACTACAAGTTTTTGAATATGAGCAATGGGACACCCACAGATCACAGTGCCAACAAATGAATTTTTTGAGAAGACGATTCACATTATTTTCCACAGAACTAAGTCTGACGTGTGCTTTACAATCATATTGTGGAAGACCCCAATGCACAGGCAGAAAAAAAGAGGGTAGTACTCTCACTGAGTAGTTAAGCGTTTCTTTTTAGGAGTGTGGAAAAAGGATGGTTGAATTTAAAAGTAAATATTTTAAAGGCAGCAAAGTACAAAAGTCTTGTCATCTTTTCTTTCCAGTGAAATTCCTGTCACTTGTACAAAACGATGGCTCTCATCAACTATTGAGACGTAAAATATTGGCTGAAATCGACAAGCATTCCCGCCAACCACCTAAATCTCTCAGCAATGTAAATACTGCTACCTCAACAGTATTTACAACACACTATAAATACTTATCCATGGAAAGGTCATGAGAAGCTGGAGTCTATTCTAGTTGAAATAGGGCAAGAGGCAGGGTAGACTCCCACATCCGTAACCACAGGCAATTTATAGCCTCCAATTAACCTGGGACAGTGAAAACCCTGGTGAATAGAGCCAGAAGGGGGGTCACCCACACCGACATGAAACAATTGGCTTAGGCTGTCACAAAACCCACTCAGTGTCACTAAATAGAACTGTCCGGAGTCTGCCTCTGGGTTTTTGCGGTGTGATTTCATATTAGGAATAGGCTAGCCACCCACAGCACTGAGTTTAGGAACAGGAAAAGCAGCATGGGGTAGTGACTGGCTTTTCCTAGTCCAGTCAAACCTCGGCTTTTGTCCATAATCCGTTCCAGAAGGCTGTTCGAAAACCGAAATTGTTCAAAAACCGAAACCACACTCTTTTTAAAATAAAAATGTTTACTGAACACGTCTGCTCACAATGGAAAGCAACACGAGGAAGTGTCACTTCCTCGTCTACGCGAGGAAGCGTCACTTCCTCATGTAAGGAGGGCGAGAGGAGTCAAATGGTGCAATCAAGTGCGCTCAGTTTGTTCGAGAACCGAAATTTGTTCGTCATCCGAGGCATCAAAAATGTTTGGTCGAAAACCGAATTGGATGAGAACAGAGACGTTCGAAAACGGATGTTTGACTGTACTTTGGGGTAAGATGTGGTACACGACAGACATATACAGACAGAAAAGCATATATAGCTACCCATAGCTTCAGATTCATTTATTAACCATTACATATTGTGCAAATGACTTCCATTACTATAATTATCTTGCACCTTGATCAGTCAAAATATGAGGAACTCTTCTGACGAAAATGAAATCCTTCCCTTGTGGAGATGTGGTGAATAACGAGGCAAGGAGGCAAATATGAGTATGCGTCTGTTTACGTATGTACCTATGGTTCTGTGAATCCCGAATGACCGGCAGAGGCTGTGCTTGAAGCACAGTAGCACATGTCAGGACTTAGTAACACCAAAACCACTTGCAACCTATTGGTGACATAGACCATCCCAGATAGGCATGCCACGGCGATAGCCCAGACCCTTGAATCCTTTTCACTCTTTGGTTGAGTTTGGTGGTGGCACACTGCGATTATTGCATTGCTCCACTCCTTTACGCTTACCGCTTCGTGATAAGTGGTTTATCGAATCCCGGTGTAGGTTGTGAGTTTGTCTCGCCCCTCAGGAGCTGCATACTCTACCTGCGTGGACTGGTCTTTTCCGAAGCTGGTGAGGTGGATCCTTGTCTGAGGCCAGTTTTCGCAGGTAAACCATATTGTTCCTCTTGAGACTGCTGCCACTTTCAGTCCAGCTTTGTGGTGTTGTTGTGCAGGTCGGTACACGGCTTTACGCCCGTTCTAAGTGCCACTTGGCTTTGGATCTCCTCGTTGACCGTAAGATGAACATTGATTTTTTTTTTTTCCTAGCCAGCGGCCTGCGAACTATTGTGTGTCTTGATGCCTTGATTTCTTCTGCCAGTGCTTTGTCATTTATCGATCCCATAGAGCCTTTCTTTGGTCGACTCCTGGTCAGTTGCGCTGGACTTGGCCACCTGTGACATACTCATCTTGGCGTGTCTTGAGAATTGGTTCCCAACACAAACCCTATGTAATTGTTTTTACTCTGATGCATACTGTGATTCTGAACAACATATTCATGTTATTAATTCATGCCAAACCACATGACGGAAAGATCTTGATGAATATACTTTTCTGATGGCATGACATGAGGGGAATGATAAATGGAAACACACGTGAGTGCAAACCAAAACACATCAAGAAATGAAAGCCTATCAAGTGTTTCCCGAGCTGCCGGATGGCAAAGAGGCCAACTGTAGTCTAATTGATTGATTGATCAATAAGATAAGAGTGGAGAAAGAAGGTGGAGGTGGTAAGAGGGGGAACCTGAGAGAACATGATTGATATTACATTAGCCTGAGTGAAAAGGATTGGAGCCAGCAAGGGAAAAATTGGAAGACAATGTAGCCGATGATTGATTGACTTGGTCGGAGATGAACTAAAAGCTGGGAGTGCCATGACAAACAACTGACAAGAGAGAGAGCAGCACTGATTGATTGTAGAATAAATCTAAAGGGATGGGCACTGGAGCTTTTGGAGTCAAGAATGGAATGGAAAGAAGGGTGGGCATATATGGAAACAATATCAAATCAAAGTAGACAGACTTATTAGGGTTGTTTTTTTTACTGTGGTTCCAAGCAAAACGTTATCCATACAAAATCTCAACAAAAATTATCATTTGCCATCCATCTATCTGTCGTGGACTGTGAGTAATTTTAAGGTTACTTTTTGCAATGACAATTTCATTATTGTATCACATTTCATCGTCAATTTTAAACCAAATGTTTGAATAGAAGCTGCATTAAGATAAGATATGATGAGAAAACCTTTATTTGTCTCACAATGGAGAAATTTACAGCAGCACATTGATGAAAGGGAGAAAGTAAAAGACAAAAAAATATAGCAATAAATATAAATATAAAATAGAAATATAAGCATATTAAAAATGGTTGAGTGGGGGTGAGTCCAGGTTTTCAGAGTGTCACAGGCGTGCTGGAGCCTATTCCAGCTGTCTTTGGGCAGTAGGCAGGGTACACCCTCAACTGGTTGACAGCCAATCGCAGGGCACACGTAGACAAACATTCACCCTCACAATCATACCCATGGACAATTTAGTGATTAATTAACCTATCATGCATGGTTTTGGAATGTGGGCGGAAATCGGAGTACCTAGAGAAAGCCCACCCAGGCACAGGAAGAACATGCACACTCCACACAGGAAAGCCAGGGCCCAGAATCATTTTGCATGAGACTGGAATGCAGTCATACAGCCTTAGGCCACTGTTGTTTTTGTTGTTTGCAATTATATATTATGATGTATTTCACAGTCATTTTGACATGGTAAAACAGTACATGGTTGGCCAGAGAAGGACTGGAGAGAAAGACACTTTGCAGCATTACACAAAAATGCTAAACTGAGTCCCACATTGGCCATAAAATTATATTTTGTTGAGGATTGCGACGAACATGCACAGGCAATATTTTTGGGGGGAGTCACCACGACTGATGAAACAGGCCCCACCAGAAGCTAAATGTCACCTCCGGTCGGCTCCTCAGCCTCAATTAATGAAGACGTACACTGCTTACTAATCAATAAACAAATAAGTAGGACACTTATACATTTAAAAACTTTATTTCACAGTCCAGCCATGACATACAACAGGTCTGTGCTCTTCTGAGTTATATTATATCCTCGACGGTACAACCTCCAAACTACTCAATAAACTACAGTACATCCAGAATGCCGCCGCCCGCCTACTCACCCACACCCGCACTCGTGATCACATCACCCCCGTCCTTGAAAACCTCCACTGGCTCCCCGTTCCCCAGCGTATTCAATTTAAACTCCTCCTACTCACCTATAAAGCCCTTCACAATCAGGCCCCCTCCTACCTTTCCGACCTTCTTTACCAATACACTCCTTCCCGCGACCTCCGCTCCTCAAACACAAACCTCCTCGCCATCCCCGTGACCAACCTCAAAACCTGGGGGGACCGAGCCTTCTCTGTCGCCCCCCCCCACCCCCCCCCCACCCTCTGGAACGCTCTACCACAACACATCCGCAACTGTACTGACCTCCAATCCTTCAAATCATCTCTTAAAAGTCATCTGTTCCGCAAATCTTTTAACACCTTTTAACCTTTAACACCTAAATGTGTTTTTGTAAATGATGTATGCTTGTTTTTAAGTGCACATTTTTGTCCTGTGTTTTAAGCTCTTGTAAAGTGTCTTTGAGTATGATGAAAAGCGCTTTCAATTAAAACGTATTATTATATTATACAGTTGTAATTTACAACCATGATATAATGACGCTTTTAATAGGGATTTGGGGTGTACAGACGCTCCCCTACTTACGAGTAGTGATGTGCAATGCTGACTATTTTGATATCGATCCGGATCTGCCCGCCCAAAAGGCACCAGCACACTGAGCACTTGCGTAGAGCAGCTCGGTGGACTCGCTCACAGAAACGTGGAACCAAAATGTTTTTTTATGCAGTGTTGTTTCTTTTTTTTTTTTTTTTAAATAAAGGCTTTGGGGAGTGTTTAATTGTTTACACTTAATTAGTTTGTTTGTTTTCCCAGAAAGAGAAACGCAATAAAGGGGAGAAATGTTTTGTTTTTGTATCAGATTCCCTCAGCCCACATTGTACTTGAAAAATATTTGGTTTCCTGTCCTAAATGTTTTACATTCGTTCACGTGATAACCTTGAACAACTTGCAGAAAAGTTCAACGAAGGGCTAAATTTTATTACATTTTGTGTCGTAGTTATTGAAGAATACCTGAAAAAAAATGTGCGTTTATCTCTTGGTGCACCTTGCTAAAAAAAAAAATCCATCCATTGACAATGTGTTGGGGGGAAAAAGAAGAATTTTATATTTACCAATAAATGTTGTTCTAATTATTTCCTGGCTTTTAACGGTTTAATAATTAAAAGGCAAACCTCACAAAAATACCTGAAGCTCATGAAAATTAATTGAGGATTGGCAATCCGATGATCATCGGCCTTAAGTATTATAACGTATTGGTATCTATATCGGGCACACTGGCCTTTGTTTATTCAGTATCAAATCAATACCTAAATAGTCAGCATCGCACACCACGATTTTGTGAGCGGGTCAATCGAGCGTCTCTCTCTCTCTCTCTCTCTCTCTCTGTGAAACTACGGTGTCGAACACAATTATTATTACAACTGACATAACTTTGGTTGATTTTAATGCACTTACAGTCAAATAAATGTACCTCCTCCACTGCCCTCTGTGTGACATTGTGTGCTTTACAACACAGCGGGTGATGCTGCTGTCGCATTTTAATCAGCAGACCGGTATTTTAAATTCAGAGGTTTGGAGCAGCAAGGTTGGGTGGGGCTGGTGTTTATTTGTGCTCTTGAACGCAACCGCTGTGATACAATCGTTAAATAATGTGTTATTGATCTGATTCAGCGCTCCCGCTTTTCATTCACTCTCTATCTCGCCCCACCAGGTCGCAAGGAGTTCTGTGTAGTGTATGAATGATTCACTTACTTTGCAACCTTTAAAGCAACATTTATAATCTGCAAGGCCTTCCGGGTGGAGTGAAACAATTTGTATTTTTGGAAAGCGGGCAAAGGTAGTCTCAGTTTTATTTTGAGTAAAGTGGCGCCCACAGGCACACACAAACACACACACACACACGCACACACACACACACACACACACAAACAAACACACACACACACACACACACACAGGAAAAGGAATGTGAGAATTTAGAAACCATATTTAGAAATCAGTAGTTATTTTTTTGACATGACATTTGACAAATTCTTACGTTCCATCATTACGAATGGCAGAAGAGAACGTAAGAATTTACAAACCGTAAATATATGTGTCATACTGCGCATGCTAATAGAATAGTCAGCTAACCGACTTCATATTTTACATACGTACGCTACTTTGTGGAATATTATATCTCGCATTACCGGATAACAATTGCAGAGCATTCTCTTATTTGTATGCTGAGAAGATAGTGCTGATCTGAATCAACATTATCACCACTTCCAAAATGAAGCTTTGTGGAATCATGTGGGACCCATGGAGAAATAGGACACTAAACGCAGACTGGTTACCCCTGAACACATCCAATTACAGCCGCCGCTCAGACACTGTGTCACAAGCATACTTCCTCCAGATGATGCCAGATGAAGTGTTGAATGCTGCATTTTTCCTCAGCCGCAAATACAACCAATTTAATATCCAATTTGACTCCACAAACCTCAACACAGCAAAATAATATTGCTAATTTCACTCAAATGATGAGATTTCTCTCCAACAACAAAATACACACAGGTTGACCATGATGAAACATCGACATGAATTCCAATAATAATGGAAACCTTTCATGTCACTCGAGATCCGGTTACAGAGTTCAAAGAACAGTATTAAAAAAAATAAGCCACACAAAATGAGCAATAAACAAACAATAACAAAATAGTCGACAAAACAACAACCAATACAAGATTTTCACGGTGCATAATGTACTACTTCATTTTTTTTTTTTTCCGATGATGTCACTCACTCTCAGGGAAACGTTGGTGGACAGCAAATGCCCCAGGGGCCAGACTATTTGCACCGCTGTTTTATCTGAAGTGAAATTGTGGGTCTGATTAAAAGTAAAGGTGAGATGAAATGTAGGAAAGAGGGTATTTGTTTCATTTCCATAGTTATGAGTACAAACGCCACATCAGCAATGCGAGCAAAGCAGATCTCAGCTCTGCATTGAATCATATCCTGTCTCAAAGAAACACACTCTCAGTCCTCCCAAAGTTTGTCGTCTTTATCTCATGAAAGCACCACTTCACCCGGGGATATTTCATGTGTGTTTGCCTGCTCGGGGTGCTTGTCGCCTGCTTGTCTTAATTGTGGTTGTGCATGTCTGACATTTGGAAGTAAAGAGTACTGATAGATGGGGATGAGTGCACAGTGCAAGATAAGTAAGCAAATAATTTCTGCAAGTTCACCATTGTGCATCGGTGTGTGTGTGCGTGTGCGTGCGTGCGTGCGTGCGTGCGTGCGTGCGTGTGTGTGTGTGTGTGTGTGTGTGTGTGTGTGTGTGTGTGTGTGTGTGAGAGAGAGAGAGAGGGAGAGAGAGAGAGAGAGAGAGAAAGAGAGAGAGAGTAGCATGTGGCTAGGCTCACCTATTTATGTACAGTACAAGCAATTACAATATGTGTCCTATAAATACTGGGGTATATACAGGATCATGTATCTGTACCCCACCGACCCCCTCCCCCCCCAAAAAAAGGCTTATAAGATTTGAGCCCATAAGCCTCAGTGGCTTTCTGTCGCTATGTTTCAGCATTGTGATTGACAGGTGATCAATTGATGTTGCACACCACCTCTCAACGTAGCTCATCTGGGATAGGCTATAGTGCCCAGCACAAGATAGGCAACATGGATGATTGATGGATGGTCTCATTACTGAATCAGTGGCCACATAAAATACTGACATTTTATTTTATTTTTTTATCTTACACTTGGAAGGGGTTTAATTCCACTCGACAGCGCTATTCCATTTGGAGTACATAGCCCGGTTAAATGAAAAAGCACCTGTTAAGATTTGTCAATTTAACAATTGCCCAAAATCCTTGTTCTATCGCCATAATCAAACTAAAATATTCTTCAATTTGGCAGCAGTGGAGTCACGGTAACTACAAGAAAATCCCAGCTAAATTTAATTACTTGTCAGATAATAAATGCATTTTGATACTAATCCATGCAAATATTAACACTCAATGTCGCCGCAGTGACTGTAGCAGCTGACTTGAGAAGAGGTGGAACGGCGAGATAAGAGGGTAATTTTAGAATGACAAGCAAGTCTGATAAGAAGGTAGATTGCAGCAAAGCGACACTAATGCAAATCTTGATCGATTAGTCAAATAGCTGTGGCACACACGACGTGTGGAAGGGGTTGTGAATTGCTATATTTGGATTTTCATTGGTATGTGTGAGGCCGATCTCGTACACAAAGGGTGGATACATTGTGTGACAAATGGAAGAAAGCAGAGCAAGAATGGAGAGATCGGATTTGTTTTTACCGGCTTCAGACAGGTTTATCAGAACTGGATGGTGTTCCTTTGAAAAAAAAAAAAAAAAAAGCGAGAACTGCAATAAAGACTTAATTGATCATACACCGAGGCTATAGATCTTGCGCACACCGTTTGATCTGACCAGCCTGTAATTAATGTGTCATTCAGAGAGCACAACGCAAATATTTTTCTCTCTTCCACAGTACAAGAACCACAACGACTACGAATATACAACAACAACTAATAATAATAATAATAATTTTAATGGATGCAGTATTTGACGAGACATCACTTTACAAAGCAGATAGAAAAAAGCTGTAAATATTCAATGGGAGTTTTTGATTCCTTAAATGTCATGGATCTGTTTGTGACCAACAGGTGGCACTGTGAGGCTGCGCCTGCAGCTGCACACCTGTTGGTCATTGTGTAATTGGTGCCACTTTAAAATACTTGATGCCCGACCACTCAGTGTCGGGTCATTGTTACTCTTTGCTACTGTCATGTTCGTTTGTTTGTTATGTGCAAGTCATGTTTTTGGTATTGATAGTTTTAGGTTCTCCTATGGTTTTGTTTGTTACTTTGGATTTGTTTTGTTTAGGATTTAGTTTTCTGTGTTTTATTAATACAATCTTTCAACTACACCCTGGGGCGGCCCGGTAGTCCAGTGGTTAGCACGTCGGCTTCACAGTGCTGAGGTACCGGGTTCAATTCCAGCTCCGGCCTCCCTGTGTGGAGTTTGCATGTTCTCCCCGGGCTTGCGTGGGTTTTCTCCGGGTACTCCGGTTTCCTCCCACATTCCAAAGACATGCATGGCAGGCTGATTGAACACTCTAAATTGTCCCTAGGTGTGAGTGTGAGCGTGGATGGTTGTTTGTCTATGTGTGCCCTGCAATTGGCTGGCAACCAATTCGGGGTGTCCCCCGCCTACTGCCCGAAGACAGCTGGGATAGGCTCCAGCACCCCCCGCGACCCTAGTGAGGATCAAGCGGTTCGGAAGATGAATGAATGAATGAACTACACCCTGCTCCTCCCTCCTGCCTGCTTTATGGGGTCCACCACCACCTCGCAACGTGACATTAAATCAGGGATGTCAAACTAATTTTTGTCCTGGGCCACTTTGGAGTTAGATCTTTCCTCGGAGGGCCGTAATGACAGTGAAGCCAAATAAATGTTTCATCGTCTTATCACGTTATCGCATTAATATTTCTTCACAACAAATTGGTGGATGACCAGTTTGGAAATTAGTCAACTATAATAGTTTGAGCTATTATTTTTCAAGCGAGTGTAAACAGGGTAACAAAACCATTTATTCCAAATGACAGTACCTCAGTACAGATTTTAGAAAGGATCATGCAAGTTGACGCAAATTATTTGCTTTCGCGGACCTCGTAGAATGACGTCAAGGCCTGGATCTGGCCTCCGGGCCTTGGGTTTGACACCTTTGCCTTAAGTCATGAGGAAAATTTCTCAAAATCACTCACGACAAGTACAGACGTCTGCCAAAGCAGAATTGAAGAGTGTGTTTTTTTTTAAAATACATGTACAAGTTAGGTAACAGGTCATGTCATTTTTAATTTACTGTCAAAGTATCAATTTAAGAAAATATATAAATTCCCAATAACTGTACCCCCTGCCCTCCCGCAACCCCACTGATAAGATACCAAGCAATATCTTGAGTGTTGTTACATTGCATCAATGCCATATGTGTACTACACGGGGACTTGATATATTTTGACAACACACAGTGGCTTTAGATAAAGGCAAAAAAAAAAAAACCTCTCTCATTAAAGTTCAGTGAGCTTGTAAGAGAGATGCCGTAAGCACTCATGTAACGGCCTTCAAAACTGGAGACCAAAGTCAAGGTGGAAGAACTACAAGAAGGTTGTTGCAGAAAGAAGTGAGAACATGTTGAAGAGTTAAGGAGTCGAGAGTTGATAACGATCGAGAGGAGCACGGCGATGCCAAGGCCTGAAGGGCAAAAGGGAGATTTGGAATGAAGCCAGTGGAATGAAGTGTGGATGGTGATGATGTAAGCAGTATGGTCTGTGACAGATGCTGTAATGTAATTTTCTGTATTTTAATGACTCAGGGCGAGCATTAAGCACAAGTGACGGTACCCTATGTAGAACAGACCGGAATGAAGAAGTATTCTGTTGCGCATCCTTAGTCTGTTTGGGCAAAAGTGAGCAATATTCCAGAGGGAATATAAACAGGAGGGACTTGATCTGTGTTATGTGGTTTCACACTCGGTCAGTTTTAGCCATCCAAATGATAATAAAGTCATTCAACAACATTTTTTTGTGTGAGAGTATATAAACATGCATAACAAATTCAGATATAAGTTTCGGTTCAAGCTCACTGAGCGGATCTCTTTATCCTTTGCTGATGAAGATGAAGCACCCCGGGGCTTCATCTCAGTGAGCTTGAACCGAAACTTATATCTGAATTTGTCGACGTCGCCGTCTGTTGCGCTTGCTCCAACGAGTTGTAGATCCCCCCCCCCCCCCCCCAAAAAAAAGAACTTGTAGTGAAAAAGTTCCATTGCACCTTAAAGGACCGACTGGCTCATTTGAAATGGATATTGTGTGAAAACCCCCTTAGTTAAAAGAATGAGCAGGAAGCACATTTCTGACATGCCAAGAATATTTTTGGGGGAGAAATGGAGATCGGGTTTGCATTTAGACTTGAGAAATTGTAAAAGAGAGAATTTTATCTGAGCACTAACTTCAAGACAGCATTACATATATTTGTAAAAGTTTGTCTTGATTGGCTACTTTTACTGCGAAGATCTACGGGAAAATAAATGGCATCATTGAGAGTAACGAACCACAGAAAGACAAGGTATTTCTTTCCCACTCCAAATTGAAAGCAAAAGGCTTTTAAAACCTTTTGACCGCACATAATTGACGCTGAGTTTCACGGCCTCATTGGCGAAATAATGAAAGGATACGGAAAATCATTAAACTAGATTAAATAACAATTCAGAGTCCCTTCCACTTGAGAATCCATTCCACTGGAGTAGCCATCTACAAACAGAAGTGAGGTGCACACTATTTTGGTGTGGTTCTCAAATGAGCACCAGAGTTGAGTGCCTTATAAAGTGTTATGTGACACAGGACAATGATCGCAGACCAACAGAAAAAAAAAAAATCCAACAATTTACCGTATTGGCTCGAATATAAGATGGTGTTTTTTGCATTGAAATAAGACTGAAAAAGTGGGGGTCGTCTTATATTCTAGACATTATACCCATTCACGACACTAGATGGCGCCAGATATCAATGAAGCGAATGCTGAACTTGACTCCCCAGGCCAAAGTGAACCCTTGCCACGAAGAATAAAAATAAAAATAGCGGTAGCACGGAGAAGAAAAATAAAAAATAGCGGTAAGAAGGAAAAGAATAGAAAATTAATAGAAGAGATAACAGAAAATGGAGAAACGTAATGACAATCTGGAGAAAAGTGGGTCGAAGATCGTCCAGGTTAACCGGCAGCTGAGGAGAAGGTAAGATGTCATTTAGATTTCAAAAACCAGAAGCCATTCATTTACGAATGTGATTGCACTTTAGATTTGAATGAGGCAAAATAACATGCTTTTTCTCTCAAATATATTGTTATAATCATTTGTTTCAGATGTACTGTAATTATTTTCTGTATAAAAATTAATTTGGTGTTCAAAAAGTCTTTTTTCAAACTTGAGTCTTGAAAAAGAGGGGGTCGTCTTATAATCAGGGCCGTCTTATATTCGGGCCAATACGGTAATAGAAACAAACTGAGGAGCTAATGGTGCACATCTAGACAGTACCTGAGAGAAAATTGATTGGTTGACACAAGGGGAGAAGGGAACAGGTGAGACAAAGACAAAATGCGCAGACTTCTAACGTATTTGCCAGTCACAGTAGTTTAACTCCACATTGGCAGCTCTCATGCTTCCGGACAGGACAACAAGTCCAAGCTAAATCTCAAAGAAGGAAACTGAAATGATCTGTGCCAGTGTTCTGGAAAAATCTACTGTTCAAGATGAGTGAGCTCTGATCTCAAAACGGTCTTCCCGATAAAAGGGGGAAGAAAATCCACAAACACACTCCAGGGTCTTCCCAAAATAGGGAATCCGGGTTAGACAAGAGGGATTGTTAAACTTCACAAATTGTGAATAGCATCATCTTGTTATTTTGGCGTCTGTAAGATTGGCGCCCAGGCAGGTGCTCCGAAGCAGTTTGCAAGTGTTTTGATTGGCCACCAAGTTTCAAAAGTTCAGGAGGTATTCGGAGTGTTCTGTTCTTTGCCTTCAGAAACTGCTCAGCCTAATTGTAATTGCATCACCTTACAAAATACACTATAATTTGTATTTCAGTGCTCTCCGCAGGTCCTGGGATAACACTTTTCATTTCATCAACTCATTGTGACTCCATCTTCTGCAAAGATTTAATTGCATCCAAAGGGAGAATTTGTGCCGTGGGCTGTGGATCACAATAACGCAGCTCCAGATATTCAAACAGACAAGGATAACAGTGCGCGTGTTTTATCTTCAACTTTATAACACAGGCTCATGAAATAAAAACAGTACATATGAGATGCCTTATTTGGAGGTATTCTAAATATTGTAACTCACGTGTTTGAATTATTTTTTTTATTTTTTGGGGAAAAAGAAAAAAACACAGTTCAAAGGTCTCTCTCGTCTCGTCTATCCCGTAACCCCAGAGGGTCGTTGGGGCACCACAGACGCTCTGCTGACCAGCTCTCTCCATCCTTCTCTGTCTTCGGCAGCTCTCATTGCCTCGTTGAGTTTCATGTGGGTCCATTCTGTGATGTTATCTTCCCATCTTTTCTTTTGCCTCCCTCTTCTTCTGCCACCTTGTACGGTGCCTTGCAGGATGGTCTTTGCAAGGCCTGAAGATCTGGTGATGTGTCCGTACCATCTCAGTTTCCGCTTGATGACACTGGATAGGAGGTCATCATGTGGGCCGATGGCTTGTCTGATCTTTTGACGGACTTCCTCATTAGTGACATGTTGGGTGTAGGAGATACTCAAAAGTCTTCTGTAGCATCGCATCTCCATACTCAAAGTTCAAAGGTAGAGTTTATGAAAGTCAACCAGTGTGGAGGAGGAATCATTACATGAAAAAAAAAATCTGAAGTCTGCAGTGTATAGAAGACAAAACTTGAAGTATATAAAATGAGAGAAATACACGTTTATTCCTGTGAAGGTTTTATATTCAAATGCATGATGAAGGTTCATTGTAATGCGAGGCGGATGAGGGGCGCCTGCGCTGTCAAGGGAATGGCTAAGCAAATCAACTTTTGCTTTTTTAAAGATTTTAAGACACGCATTACAGCAGACCACAATCACCACAACACTAACTCTTACAGCACTTTAAACCTTGAATTTGATTTAAAATTCATGTACGACAAATCTGATGATACCAAAAAGCATGCATAACATGGCCTCGGCTACAGCACTGCGTTCTCTTTTCGTAGGCCTCCGGCAAATCTTTTTGGCCACAGAAAGGAGACAAATTACATTCAAGAAAAGACTAACGACAGCATGAAAAAAAAACTGCTGGCAAATCAGAAACTGGATTATAATAAAGCAGAATCTGGAATGTAGACAGCTGGGCATGGGAAAGGGGGAATGATCACTCATTCTTTTTTTTGGGGGGGGGGGGATGAGGGTGGGTGGATGGGGGGAGATTATGTATATATAATACAGTATGAGGTGCAGACGAGGGCTGTAGCCCAGATTCAAAGCCCACACTTCAGAAATGTGAGGTGGATTTGCTTAGCCACTCGCTCACCGCGTCACCCAGTTGAAACACTCGTTAACATTTTTAATTAGATTATAATTACACAACTCATTACTGTAACAGAAAGAGAAGGACGGCACCAGGTCATTATATCACATTGCTTCCTCAACAACACATCACTCGATAAGCGTAAATGAAACAGCAGAACGAGCCATACGAAAATGAGTGACTGTTTGCCAACAATAACATAAAACACAATAAAGTGGATTGATCTGAATATTAAATTTCTTGTCTTTGTGATGTATGCAATTGAATATCGGTTGATTTGCAAAACACTGTACTACAACATCCCAACTTTATTGGTTTTGGACACACGCAGTTGTTTCATCATGTTAGTAGTTTGACTTTGGAAGCAGATTGTTTCCGTTTTCAATATATCCTTTTGGAGGAGCTGTTTTGAAATCATCAAGTTGACCAAAATAGTTTAGCGCGGGGATCGGCAACACGCGGCTCTTTAGCGCCCCCACGTGGCCCCCTAGAGATTTTTCAAAAATGTTTGGAAAAAGATGGGAGTGAAATGTATTTTTTTGTTTTAATATTGTAATGCCCTTCAAAGTGGTCAAGGATGCACGCAGTCGCTGATGCAGTCTGTTCACTTTTTAATAAACAAAAAGAGGCAGCAATTAAAACGCATTCACAGGAGCTGCTGCTGGCCACAACTCAACTCACGCCCATGCGCTCCACACTCAGACTGACTCCTTTTTTTTTTTTTTTTTTTTTTTATTTTATTTTTTTTTATTTAGACAATCTTTATTGAACAATTCACAATACAATTCTCAGTAAATACAAAACAGAACAAAACGAACGTGTTATTAATACATGTACTTATTACAAACATTTAAACAAAAAGAGAAGCCAGGGGATTTTAAACAAAAATTTCAAATAAGGAGCATATAGCCAGAGTCTTAACAGCTTTCTTGTTTTTGGAATCCTTAATAGAGCTCAAATACTGTTTTATTTCTGCTTGTAAAATTAAAAAAAGAGGTTTTGAATTACTCCATTTGGATTTGTGGATATGGAACTTAGCAAGAATGATTATTACATTTATTATGAAAGTTTGTTTAGTGTTTTTTTCCTTACTTTTGTAGAACCCAAATAGTACATTTTTCCAGTATAACATAAAGTCAGAGTCAATACATTCAATAATAAATCTAGATACAGCTTTCCAAAATGTGTTGGCATACGGGCATTGCCAGAACAAGTGAACCATCGTTTCAGGGTACATTCCACAAAATGAACAGTCAATACAGATGTCTTTCTTGAACCTGAGAAGATAATGCTTGGTGGGGTAATATTTGTGTATCATTTTAAAAGAGATTTCCCTTACTTTATTAGTCAGGAAGTATTTGTATGGGAGAGACCAGATTTCTCCCCAGGGTAGATTATCAACAAAACCAGACCAGTAAGTAATAATATGAGGGGTTGTTGAAATATCTTTTTGAAACAGGGAACGTATGTTACGGTTGTTATTTCTAGCTGATGTTGACGTAAAACAGGATTTGCCAATAGCAGTCATTTTGGGGTCCAGGGTTGGTGTGGAGGTTGTTCTGTCTACCCCTTTCAAGAGAGTCAAAATTCCAGAAGGAATAGCATCCATGACTGTAGCAAATTCCCTTGGGGTGACAGGTAGGTTAAATTTATTTAAAAATTCAGAGTAATTTAAAAGAAAACCTTGATTATTGATTAGTTGACTGACCAGGATTATTTTATTACTGAACCAATTATGGAGAAATAATGATCTATTCTTGTATAAGATGTAACGATTGTTCCAGATAAAGCATTTATGAGGGGAAAAATTATGTTTGTATATCAAGGACCAAGCTAAAAGTATTTGTTTGTGGAAATTAGATAAAGCTGTGGGAATTTTTTCTATTTTATAGTCACATAAAAGTACAAAGTTAAGACCACCAAGTTGAGAAAATATATAGTTAGGTATAAAGTTCCAAATAGATGAGGGATTACCTAAAAATTGTTTGATCCAATTGATTTTAAATGTATTATTGAGTGCAGAGAAGTCCAAGAAGTTCAATCCTCCAGTTTCGTATGTATTCACTACAACGGACCTTTTCACATAGTGAGTCTTGTTCCTCCATAAGAAGTCGAAAAGCATACTCAGACTGACTCCTCAACCTGGCTCATCCCCTCTCTATGATGTCACCCCGACTCAGCTAACCCAGCCCTCAAATACACAAATAACAAGAAACAGATATTACGCGATGGTTTTTGTCAGAGGACAAACAGGACACAAACATTATTAACGTTTTCCGATGCTGTAAAAATGTGTCGTAATAAATATTAAATGTCAACATTTTGTCAACGAATATTTGCGTCATAGCCTGCAACACAAGTTTCTATTAGCAGGGCGGGATGTCAGTCAGGGGCGGCCCGGTAGTCCAGTGGTTAGCACGTCGGCTTCACAGTGCAGAGGTACCGGGTTCGATTCCAGCTCCGGCCTCCCTGTGTGGAGTTTGCATGTTCTCCCCGGGCCTGCGTGGGTTTTCTCCGGGTGCTCTGGTTTCCTCCCACATTCCAAAAAAATAACATGCATGGCAGGCTGATTGGACACTCTAAATTGTCCCTAGGTATGAGTGTGAGCGTGGATGGTTGTTCGTCTCTGTGTGCCCTGCGATTGGCTGGCAACCAATTCAGGGTGTCCCCCGCCTACTGCCCGAAGACGGCTGGGATAGGCTCCAGCACCCCCCGCGACCCTAGTGAGGATGAAGCGGTTCGGAAAATGGATGGATGGATGGATGGATGTCAGTCAGGGGGCTGTTGTTTAAAAAAAAAAAAAATTAAAACAGCTCCTTTCATGTACAATTCACCGAGGGGACTTGCTAAGAATGCGAATCTGGGTGGCCAATAGAAGCAGTTTTAAACGGTACACATGAGCTACGATAGTTAGCACACTGCGAAGGTGCGTCCCGCGCCTCGTTCATCTTAGCGGCCGTTCTGGCTGTTGCTCATTACGGCATGAGTGTGTAAGTGTGTGCGTATGCGCGCGTGAGTGGTCGATCGCGGGAGGTTGGTTGTTCGAAAAGTGGGCCTTCCGTCAAAAAGGTTTGGGCACCTCTCCTCTCCAGGATGAACTGCAGGGGGAAATACATTTAATTATGAATGCTCGTTGTGTATTTGTAGCCAACTTAACTTGATAGCAGGCTAATATAGCTCATACTGTATAGATTCATACAGTATGTGTTGCCTTCATTATAAGTTTTTTTTTTTTTTTGCGGCTCCAGACATATTTGTTTTATGTTTATTTTGGTCCAATATGGCTCTTTCAACATTTTGGGTTGCCGACCCCTGGTTTAGCAGATTGTATTGAACTTTTACACGGTATGAAACCCAAATATAGAGTAGGATGTTTTGTCCTGGATGAACCACACCTTTACCTCAATGTCAACTGGAATATCCACGATCGTTTTCACGAAAATCAAAGAGATGAACCATTTTTAATCTTGTCGTGCACTTCTGTATTTAGTTTTTGAACATTGCTTATATGCAAGCTTTGTGTCATCATACTTGCAACAAAAAAAATAATAAAAAAATGTGGTCCCATTATTTATGTTTTTGCATCAGCCAACCACGATGGTCATATTTGAGTGTAGAATTGATGCAACACAATGCAACTACCGTGTAACTACCCTTCACCCAAGGATATCGCTTTGAGAGCGTTCTGGGTGTCAGGTCAGAACTGACAGTAAAGTATGTTGCAGTAAAATGAAGCAGTGCAGTAATGGCTACTTTTAATCTCTGACGATCTAAAACTCCCTCACATGAGCATACCTTTCTTTCTTGAAATTCTTCTCTCTACTCCCACTGTTGGCATCACCTTATTGCGATCAAAGTCTCATACAAAGCGGATAGTCGCATCATCAAAAAAAGACATCTTGTCAGTAATGCATGCAGAGGTGATTGAATTCACATAATTTCTAACTCAGCATGATAAATCACTGTACATGGGGCCAGCATTATGAAACAGAGTTCCATTTATACGATACCACAGCAACCCAAATGTTTGCATAAATTGGAATGCAGTTTAAGTAGTCTCTGTCACTTAAGGGGTCTTCACACTGCGCACATTTGCATCAGTGCTGCACCGACATATTTTGTTGCAATATATCTTACACCGGTGTAACTTTTTTGGAGCGTTCACACGTAAAAAGCTGCTTACTAAAGAGAAGCGGGTTAACCCCGGTGCAGCCCCACTTGGGTTCACATGGCAGTTTCTGCGACCGTGCAATACGGAAATAAAACATGCGCTGGCTGCGTAAAGTGTACTTCCTTTTCCCCGCCTTGTTTGTGACATATTGAAAGACCATGGTTTTCGTTCTCCGGACAAATCAACGCTGTGGTCTATCAGACACCGTAAAAGGATGAGAGAGAGCGAAAGGAAAGATGACGGAAGTACAACAGGGCACGAAAGCAACGCATTCAATACTCTTCTCACGCGTCAAAGGGAGTCTATCCCCATGGTGTTCACACGTCCAAACGTAAATTTTTAAACCACCTCCTTGAGCAGCGTTAAATTTTCCCTGGTTAAAGCTGTTTTCCGGGGCTATACTGGTGTAACTTTGTACGTGCGAACGCTCTACGGGGGTAGCCCCGGTGCTGCACCGGAGTAAAAGTTGCCGTGTGAACACCCCTTAAGATAGGCTAATGCAGTGGTTATATCCTAGATGTAGTAAAGAATGATAATAATAATAAGAGGCTCAGCAATATGGCTGAAAAGAGTTTTCCAAACTATATAAGGTGTATAAGGTGTACCTTCAACATTTCGCCTATTTTAAAACTGTTTTCATATATAGAGCATACCTCATTATAAGATGTCTCGAATAGAAGCTACAATAGTGGCTGCAGTTGCGTTATGCGTCCACTAGATAGACAGTACAATATATCTTTATTTTTATCGAGCTTTCACAACTGCTGCAGCTGTAACAAAGTGCTTTACAGAACATTTAAAAGACTACATCCAAGAAATCAGAATATTGATCCATCTAATTATAAGTCTTTTATATACTGTGCACCTCAGCTACCATTTGATTTCTTTGTGAATCACCCTGCTAAATTTGAAACGTTTCGTTCCCTGTCCAGCCATCATCATGTACTTGTATATATTCAACAGCAGAGCAACAGAAACGGAAAGTCAACACAAGATTTGAGAACTACAGAAAAAAAACTTGTCATCCC
Source organism: Hippocampus abdominalis (assembly GCA_018466805.1). Taxonomy (NCBI): domain Eukaryota; kingdom Metazoa; phylum Chordata; class Actinopteri; order Syngnathiformes; family Syngnathidae; genus Hippocampus; species Hippocampus abdominalis. The sequence continues at coordinate 19,830,556 of CM031695.1, read as the reverse complement.
TAATAATTCAGCAATGACTGCATTGCTCTCAATCATAGGAAACAATTGAGGGCCATTGTCTTCTAATGTGATACATTCCATAAGACCAGTACCCTGAAGGTGATACTATGCCGCAGTTGCACTCAATGCTTTCAATATAAATGTCCACACTGCAGAAGAAAAATAAATAAATAAATAAAACTAGTAACTATATAAGCTAGTCATATATAAACCAATAATTGATCTCACTATGGCAGTAACAGTTAAAGGCGTTACTGTAGATGACACTAAATGGCATCACCACGGCAACAGCTAATTGGTATCAGTGTGACAACCACTTCAAAGAGAGGAAGACATGCACTTGCTCCAGAGAACATTCTCACGGTTGCCTAGAAACAACTCTGCGCGAACCAGTAGATTGTCACTCACACATGCAGTCCACATGTGCTTTGTGGACTTGGAGAAGGTGTTCACCTGTATCCCTTGGGGTGTTGTGTGAGGAAGTACTTCGGGTTATGCGATACCAAACCCTGATACGGGCTGTTTGGTTCCTATACTACCTCAGAGTTTGGTTCGTATTGCCGGCAATAAATCGGATTCCTTCACAGTGAGGGTTGGACTCCGCCAAGGCTGCTCACAAGTCTCTTCAGAGCAAGGTGTCTCCACAAGTACTGTATATATATATAGTTTCTATTGTTAAAAAAAAAAAAAAAAGCCACGATTGTGAGAACAATAAACATGCAAATGGTAGCAATCCATCAACGTGTTTTATGGAATGTGTTTGACTTTAGCTGTCATTCAATAGGCTCTGCATCCCATGTCATGTAGCCTATAATGACTTTCTGTGGAAGTCATGTCATTATAAATGCATATGGCTAATTTACCTTTCAAAGTAAATGAACTTCACATCTCAAATAAAAAAAAACACAAAAAAATGTCCTTGCATTTTGAGGAACATTACAGAATGTATTCCTCCAGCTGCACCCCTGATACCTCCAGATGCACCTCTGGTACCTCCAGCTGTACTCCTGGTACCTCCTTCTTTAACATAGGTGAAAATGTGCGCGTCAGTGTTCTAGTCTGTACAAACTACCTGTAGTTATGTCACACAGTGTGTTTTGAGCACGGCGGGATCCCATCAATATAACCTCGCTTCATCCTGTTAAGTTTTAATGCGATCCGTAGTGTTGCTACTCTACTTTGTCGGCACTCCATCACAGAATACAAAGAAGGGCTTTCTAACGAGCTGCTTGAACATCTACAAATCGAATGTTATTAACAAGTAGAATTTTAAAGAGTAATACGGGCCTTATGGTCGACAAATAGCGAGGGTTCACTGTGCTAACAGTTTGGAATTCGATTGTGTTTAATTGGTAAAGCCGTTTCATCGCTCTTTGCTACGTGCATGTGAGGCGCAGTCGCTGATAAATGAAGGCGAGGCCCGACAAAGCAGCCTTAGTAATCGCTGGGGAATTACACTTGTTGAATACAATGTTAAATTGGCACAGTGGCCGAGGCTTTCAGCTCAGCATCATTGCTCCCAAACCAGAGTTGTGTTCGCAAATGTGGGTTTGATCCCCGAGTTGGGTGAAACACCTTTTCAGAAGCATCGCAAACCAGCGGTTCGCCCCAGGCATGTAGTGCTTTTTGCTTGCCACTTCACCGCCGGCTCCCTGATGTCAATAGTATCCCTAAAGCAAGAAAAACATGCGAATGCTGGCCAAGTATTTGGCGTGGAGAGCTGTATATTCCCACGGACATTTCACTGTTTGTGAACGCGGGCATGGAATGTGCGTACTTCACATTTATGTGCAAATGTACCATTTGTATTTGAGGCCCCTGATGACAAAGATGAATGTCTTAAATGTCTTAGATACTGTATCTACATCAACAAGTCTATGGGTCTTGTTGCTTGATGTGGTTGATCTGAGTGACACAGCCCTGATGATGGCGTGAACTGAATTTCCCACTACTGTCCTCTCATTTTCACTCTGAAGTCTCTGAGGTTCCTGCAGGCGAGGCTAACTACCCCTGTCCTGTCCTGTCCTGTCCTATCCCATCCGATCGTATTTGCTACTCGTTGCATCCCTTCCTTACAAGGTGTACTACTGCCTTTCCTCCACATAACAAAGACCGAATCCAAATCCTCTATAATGTTATAGCAGCCATATACTGTGTTATTCTGCTTTTGTTTTTATGATCTTGGTTTTTTTTTTGTGCTTTGTTCTCTTTTCTTTCTGCCCCCTGTCAAACCTTGTTCTATCCAGCTGCATTTCCAATAAATATCAATCACAATACAAACTACTACGGAGGGAGTATATGAAGCTCCGTTGCAGCATAAAAAGCTATACAATGCCATCATTCTGCATTCATGCAAGTTCGGTTTTAAAAAGTTCACTTCTACAGTGGTGATTTTATTTTCAATACACTGTTTCAGGAGACGTCATGAACGCAAAAGTCAGACTTTAAGAAAATATGGAAATGTTTGGACTGCAGTATTTTCTTTTTGCTCAGATGTAGATTGAAAATAAATTACTGTATTTTCCACACTATAAGGCACTTCAGAGTATAAGGTGCACCTCAATAAATTACCTATTTTAAAACTCTTCATACATAGGGCGCACCGCATTATAAGGCGCATAGACTAGATAGATGCAACAATAATGGTTGCAGTTGTGCCATGCATCCACTAGATGGTGATACACTAGAGGGAATACAATACAATGCAGCTTTATTTATGTAAAGCGTTCACAACCGTTGCAGCTACAACAAGGCGCTTGACAGAACGTTGGAAATAATACATCCAAGAAATCTGAATATTGATCCGTATACGAGGCGCATCAGATATTGAGAAAATTGAATGCTTTTAGGAGCACCTTTATAGTGCGTAAAATACCGTATGTTTGTTTTGCTTTTCCTGACACAAAATATGTATCTGGTCTTCTCCCACGGTTTGTTGGTGTTTGTGCATGGCTTCAGAACAAGAGAGAACATAGCTTCACTAGGCCCTGGTCACAAAGCGAGGATTTTGATTGCCAAGAATTCAAACTACTTAAGCAATTCCGTTGATCGAGGGCTTACGAGGAGGATGTGTTCATGTCTATGTACAATCTATTTCAAGATGTACTCAAGCCGTGGTGAAAGGAGATAAGGTATTTGCTTAGAAACAGTTATGTCCTTGTGTTGATTGCTTTCTCTTAAATGATTGCAGTGACAGGGTTGGTCAGGTTGACAACATAAATTCTGTTCCCTTTTAAGGCTAACATTGGAGGGCGAGACTCAGACGGCAATCACTTGCTCTTGCCCTTGCTGAAATAGCAATGCTCCTGTGACTCCGTACCTTTCGCATTGATGATGAAATACAACCAACTCTTGCTGTTAGATTGAAAGACATGGATTTAAATATCTAGGCAGGTGTGTTGAAATATCGATTACTAATACAGAATCATTACTGGCCATGTGTTAAACATGTCACGAATCATCACATTGTGGATGGGAATGAGTCAATCTGAAAATGATCTCTTGATTCAGCAGTTCATTGAATAATTTCAGTCCCTGTTACTATGTTGTCATGCGCAAAAAAACAAAAGCAGAATAACACAGTATATGGCTGCTATAACATTTGGGTTATGTCTACGTTACGTGGAGGAAAGGCAATGGTAAACTCTGTGAGGAAGAGATGCAACGAGTAGCAAATAAGACCGGATGGGATAGGACAGGACAGGACAGGACAGGGGTAGTTAGCCTCGCCTGCAGCAACCTCAAGGACTTCAGAGTGAAAATGAGAGGACAGTCCAGGGTAATTCAGTTCACGTCATCATAAGGACTGTGTCACTCAGATCCCACACATCAAGCAACAAGACCCCAAAGACTTGTTTATGGAGATACAGTATATCAGAGAATTTCTGCTTTGTTTTTTTCTTCTAAATGTTTGTTATAAATCATGTCTGCTTGGCTTTAAAGTGTACATTTTTAATCCATGTTTTAAACTCTTGTAAAGTGTGTTTGAGCACGATGAAAAGTGCTTTAAAAATTACATGTATTATTATTATTGTTACAGTGGTAGTGAGGGGGGCGGCCTGGTAGTCCAGTGGTTAGCACATCGACTTCACAGTGCTGAGGTACCAGGTTCAATTCCAGCTCCGGCCTCCCTGTGTGGAGTTTGCATGTTCTTCCCGGGCCTGCGTGGGTTTTCTCCGGGCACTCCGGTTTCCTCCCACATTCCAAAAACATGCATGGCAGGCTGATTGATCACTCTAAATTGTCCCTAGGTGTGAGTGTGGGCGTGCATGGTTGTTCGTCTCTGTGTACCCTGCGATTGGCTGGCAACCAATTCGGGGTGTCCCCCGCCTACTGCCCGGACACAGCTGGGATAGGCTCCAGCACCCCCCGCGACCCGACTGAGGATAAAGCGGTTCGGAAGATGAATGAATGAATGGTAGTGAGGGTTTGTGTGCAGTTCCTCTCGCCGCCAGTGGGAGCTCCCGCTTCTCCTGCCTACCTGGTGTCACACCTGGTAACAATAAACACTTAGGTGGAGAGGATATAACGGGCGCCTTGTGAAAGACACGGCAGATGACATTGTACCTGGTACACTGTTTGTGGTGAGGCCAATCTGTCTTTTTTTTTCTCCAAGAAGCTGCCCAATGTCACGCGTAATTGGCATGCTGGGCCTGCAAGTTGGGGCCGGTCGCCCCATTACTTAATTACGGTACCTTTCTGTAGCATTCTGGATCATCAAATAAGGCCCATAAATATTCAGCAATATAATTGCAAGGGAATGTTTCTGCCCAGTCACCAATATTTATCGACCATTCTTGTCAGCCAACGTGGATGTATGCCTAAACGGCGTTCCTTTATTTAATGTGTAATGCCACCAGTCTGGCTTTTGCAGAAAACTTCGAGTGATATGATTGGTTCACCAATCGATTATAAAAGTCATCCTTCAAATGAGTCTCTTTGCAGAAAGATAGATTCTGCTTGGATTGACTTGAAGTGCCTTTGCCTTTTTTTGTCCTGCTTATTCGCTCCTTTAACATAAATAATTTAATGAAATAATTTGACACTTGAAGTCCATGTGTGCATGCGCGCGTGCACGTCATGGCATTTGTCATAAATTATGTTCACCATCAACACAGAGATGATCTCCAGGTCCGAAGGGAAAGTTGACTTGATTGACAGTCAGCTAAAATTCGAAAATGCTTTTTGCTTCAGGTACCAGCTGATAATTGTTTTAAAGTTCAAAAATAAAACAGGGACAATGACTAAATGCAACTCATGGGAATTTTGCGGTGCTAAATGTTTCCATGGCAACCTGAAGGAAAGAAGTTTCATTCGTGCCATTGGTGTATTACATAAAATATTTGCACTTGTCTGCTTACTGTCAGTGAAATGTTTTATTCATTGCCCATGGCCTGACTTGACAATAATCTTGTTCCACACAATTTAACTTTGCTACTGTAGCCTTTAGCAGCTGGTCACTGGAGATTAAAGCTTCAGCAAGCCTCTTTTTTTTTTCTTTTTTTTTTTAATAAGAAAGCACTCCCAACTATTGTAGACGTAATCGCAAAGTTGAACAGCAGCAAGGAAGCATCAAAACACCGACGAGGATGCAAAGATGTGCTATGATTTCGACACGCATGTTTCTGGAATGCATGTAGGAGTTATGCGCAGAACAACCCACACAAGCACAAAGTGGAACTGTGAGGCAGACGTGCTAAACACTCAGGTGGCATGTGATACACTTCTCCACAAAATATCAAGGTTGATTATTAATAAACAGTGTTGGGGAGGAGTATTTGTGAGAATTATAATTAGAATCTTCTAGTTGAACTACTTTTCTCAGCTACAATTCAATTCAAAGCTACAAATTCCATAGCAGTTTTAAAAATTAAAAAATGATCTCTTCTGCTTTTTCTAATCAATGTCCCAATGTAAAAAATCACTTTCATTGAATTTTACCGGTTGTGAAAGTGCTACATAAGGATGTATTGTGTTGTGATTGATAAATTGCCATAATCATTCTTTCACCGGAGGGCGGCCCGGTAAGTTTAGCACCGCTTCACAGTGCAGAGGTGTCGAGCTCCGGCCTCCCTGTGTGGAGTTTGCAGTTTCCTCCCACATTCCAAAAACATGCATGGCAGGCTCGTTGGGCACTCTATTGTCCCTAGGTATGAGTGTGAGCGTGGATGTGCCCTGCGATTGGCTGGCGACCAATTCATCCCCCGCCTACTGCCCGAAGAATAGGCTCCAGCACCCCCCGCGCCATGAAGCGGTTCATTCTTTCACCGGCGACTGCACATGAAAAGGTGGCACGATTTGTTTTCGACAAGTCACCAAAGACCACCATCAGACCACCGATTGTTAAACGTTTTCATTTCATCAGGAAGCACAAGACTAAGAAGCGGCTCTGTCATACAATAAACACACTGGTGCGCAGCAGAGATGAAAATAGATGCAATCCTGTCTTCTTGAAGCAGAGAAGCGTAGCTCTTGATGTTTGCCAACGTTCCGAGGAAAGCACAAGTACGTTTTCGTTTTAATTCAGTAGCCCTGTCTGCTTTGTAACGTTGGATGAGAGAAAACAAAAATGAGTAGGTGAGTGAGATAAAGGCTGGGATGTTTTATCATGTCCCCTCTGAATCCAATTTTAATTAATTAAACCGCACACAATACAAGTATGTGTGGCCTAATGAATATTCCAAAACATTATGATGAGAAGTTGCTCACAATGAATCCACCAATTCGAATGTGAATTTGAATATCTCCTTATCATTGTCTACATGATAAAAGCAAGTGCAAAGTGAGGAGCGTTGGCGATGCCAAGTTTTTAACTCTATTCTTGGATTTTACCATTGTGAAAATCTGATTTGTTGAACAAAACAAGGGTGGCTTTTTCTTGTTGTATTTTATGTTGCAGTTATTGTTGCTGGTTGGGATTTAGCTACGATCTGCAGTTGCTTATGTGCCATGTTCAATATTGATTCCATTGCCAGTCCACATTCACACTGATGGACAATTTCGAGTCTTCATTATTCCAGGGTGTGGCCCACCTGCCTTCCAAATTCAGATGACATAGGCTCCAGCTCACTTGTGACCAGTTAGTCCCCGAATCCACGATGGTGGAATATGCCGTGGATTTCACAGCTTCCTGCGGGATTGAAAGCACTCCACGGAAATCGGAGCAATGTGCAGAATATAAACATTTGCACTGCAGGGTGCGATGCCTATTCCTGATTTTTTTTTATTTTTTTTTTTTTTATTAATACAGTCAAACCTCGGTTTTTGAACGTCTCGGTTCTCGTCCAAATCGGTTTCCGACCAAAAATTTCGAGTTTTTTATGCCTCGGATGACGAACAAATTTGGGTTCTTGAACAAACTGAGCGCACTTGAATGCACCATTTGAATGCACTTGAAGTGACGCTTCCTCGGGTAGACGAGGAAGTGACGCTTCCTCGTGTTGCTTTCCATTGTGAGCAGACGTGTTCAGTAAACATTTTTATTTTAAAAAGAGCGTGGTTTCAGTTTTCGAACAATTTCGGTTTTCAAACAGCCTTCCGGAACGGATTATGGACAAAAACCGAGGTTTGACTGTACGCTCTTTTTTTGTTCTCGTTCATGTCACAAAAATAAATGCGTCCTCTCATGTTAAATGAAGGTGTCCGTAACGTGACACAAATGCGCGCAAAGCACGACGTCAAGTGTCACACTCAAAAGACGACAATACGTGGGAGTAAATATGATCCACCATGTCGGAGCGCATTTTTCATCTTATATCGATGGAGGAGTGATGGAATGATTATTAATCTTCATTTCATGGCAACGTCCAGTAAAGATGGCGTCACGTAACAGAGACGTTTACTCAAGATGACGTCATGTCCCTGCCGTGCGTGAGAAATGTGGTTGGAATCCATTTATTATCATCTATTATACAGATTGTTTACCATTTTAAATCACTTGTTCTGCCTCCAACCCCATAGTTTGGTGAAATGTTTTGCACTTCATAAGTCATGAATACAAAATCTATTATTATTGAATAAATCTGCCCAAGAGGGCCAAATAGAATGCTGATGTTGATTATTAACCGCAATGTTCCACAGTGTTTTGCAGATAATTTCCGAAACGAATTCATAATTCATTCATACGATACAACATTATACAACAACAAAAGGAAGGTATTTGTTAGCTGATCATTTTAATTGTTTTTTTGTTGTTCGTTTGTTATATTTAATGTCTGCGGAAAATCAACTTTAAAGCCACGGAAATGATTGTTCTCCACGGTATCAACACTTTCCCGCTGCAAATTCTCAGGGGCACGACCTTTTGAGGATAAGTGGTACAGAAAATGAATGGATGCAATTACCTAAGGCAACGTGTTTTGGAGGTGCGGCAGAGAGTCAGAATATCCGAAGAAACCCCCGAAAAGCACAGGAGAACAAACTACACAGAGAAAGGCAGAAGCGAAGATTTGTGCTCAGAACTCTAAAGCAGACGCATTAAACACGTCCTGCACCAGTCTTCGGATGAGAATACGATAAGTGCTTGAAGTCTTCCAGCGCCAGGACCAAATTTTTCACCAAATACCCATTGCACCTAACCAACAGAGTTTTCTCTTTTGGGTTGCTTTGCCGGGCCTTCATTGAAGAGACCTTTCGTTGCTATTTATTTGTGTGTTTCTGCCTTCACTTTCGTCTCCTCACTCAGGCTCCTCACTTGAAAAATGAAGCCACTGACTTTGCTATTGAAGAATATATATTTATTTGACTTCAAAAAGTCACTTTTACTTTGATCTGGATCAGATAACCCGTGTGAGCAAAGCTTACAACTTAAAGCATCGACTGCAAAGGCATTGTTTGATCGTGTTAGTTCATGATTTCCACCTTTTCCAGCAAAAGGTAGCTTTTGTAATTCACAATTTCCGTTAACATGCAGTAATGCCCCTTCTTTCACGAGGGTTATGTTCTCAAAATTGCAGCAAAAAGTGAAAGTCTCGCGTCGAACCGATGATGTGACAAGGGTAACATCGGTTCGACGCGTTCTAGACGAACACGCAAGGAAGAGAAAAGAAGCAGAAAGAAATCCATTCACAACAAGGACCCAGTGTGCCCTCGTCGGTTGAAAGTCCATTTGTAGTATTCTGCACAGCAAAGCATTGCATTTACAGCTTTTCAAAGATAAACAATTGTAAACATAAAAAATAAATAAAATGACCAGAAGGCTTTGCAAATGTCACAACACAGTGGGCAATATATGAGCATTTGCCAATAATGGACCACCATGTACATGCAGTGAACCCCCATCTCTCAGCACTTCACCTTTAACAAAATCCCCGATTCACATTTTTTATACAATGCTGAAAAACAGACCTTTTTGCGCTTTCTGTGAGGATACAAGATGCTACGAAATAGATTATCCATATTAACAAGAGAAGTAGCTAGAAATGATTTGTACACTAGTCGAGTAGTTGATTTATCGACTTCACTGCTCACAATGGATCTTCACAAAATGGATTTTTGTGTCATTGTCTGTATCTACTGTATTTCTTTCCCCTTCTCTTTTCCCTCATCTTAAATGGGCAAATGAATGAATCCGCGATGACCAGAGTGGAACTGCGTAAACACTTTGTCAACACACATTTGTGATCCAAATGTATTCACTAACGCGGCAAACGTTGACTTGATTCACTTGTCAGAGCCAGCAGCATATTAGGCGTACTCCAAAAAAAAGTAAATGTAATTCCTGGCTGCTCAGCCATGTGTTACAGTCACTAGATGTTTTCAGTGTGTGTATGTGTGGTTAAAATGCAGGCTGGTGAGAGGATACGCACTGATGCATGCGGAATTCAAATCAAACACATTTAAGTTTCATGGGAGGCAAAGGGAGTAAGTTATTTTACCTTATTTGCGCAACTTAGATCTGATAAACAACCTAAAAAAGGCACTTCTGTTTCATGACAAATATAGTGTACATATAATCTACACATAGGTAGACATAAAAGATTGTTTGTGGACTTTACTTATATACACGGTCTATACAGACTTCTATTGCGATCGGTATTCCATAGAGGGCGGAACGACTCGAATCATTTGTAGGGTCACTTGACTTATGACCCTCCAATCCCAAAGTTACTGGTGTGTGCGAGTAGGTTTATACAGTCATAAAATTAAACAAGCATATTGAACGTGCCATTGGCAGTGAACCTGCCCCAAGATATTTTCAATTATTTCAAGTTTAAAGCTCCACGATCACAAAGTGGTGATGCTCCTTGAACATTCGCATTCATCCAGTGTCAGATCGGGGGTATGTTTTCTGTTCTCATTTCTTTTCTTTTCTTTTTTTTTTAGCAAAATGAGACTCATCGGAAAGGACGGTCACGGGAGGTCCTCTTGGGAGCGCGGTGAGCCCCAAGATTGGCCTGCTTGATTGTTTGGATGGAGAACCATAAGCCATATCACCTGGCACATCTTGGCTGCAAATCTGTAGAAGGCAGCAAGTTCCCAAACAAACGTTCATGTCTTTAAAAATGGGAAATAATCTCAATAAACAGGAATGTGAATGTCGATTCAGTGATGCAAACGATGTACAGACTCTGTGTTTGATGTACAGAAGTAAAACAAAAACGACAATAAAAAAACTAAGATTGTTTTTTATGGTCATTGTAAGTTGTATTGAGAGTGTGAATGTGGATCTTACCAGAAGAAATTTTTGTAGCGTTGAAGTCAAAGCATCTAATAAAAGCACAAAAGCGAACACTTGATGAGGTAATTTAGAATAATGTTCATGTTTTATTTTCTCTATTTTCTTTCTAATTGTCCATTTATCTTAGTGGAGCAGCATGTGAGTACGAAGAAGAAAATATAAAAGCAAATTCTGCTGGTGTAAAAGTTTGAAAGCCATGTAATGCATCTGTTAAACTGGAAAGGCAGACGATGAGATTTTTCCCTTTTCATGTTTTTACCTCAGATACCGATGCCCAGTTTTTTCATTTCTCCTTGCTTATCAGAGTTACACCTGCTACATAACGTCCATTCACGGTTGGGCTGGCCGGGTCATTGCAGTTGGTGGGTTATCGTGTTGCCTGGCCTACTTCTCTTGGGGATTCATGAGATATTCTATGGGACACCGCATTTTGTGTTTCTCACAAGAATATAACGCGCACATTTGGGTTGAACTTTCACAATTGACCATCCGTCCGTTTTCTGTCCTGTTTGTGCTCAATAGAGTTGCGGGTAAAAGGCAAAAAAAACAAAAAACTTCAATGACTCCAGCGAGTTGAGGTCACAGTTTTATTCTCCAGGGAGATTACAGTGAAAGGGAAAAGTTGTGGTTCGTAGTTGAGGTTTGAAATATATTTTTTTTGACACCAGTTCTGGAACCTTTCTGACACACCTTGTAATATGTCACCCAGTCAGCCTGAAATAGGGATGATACTTTGACAACCTCTCTGAAATCCAAACAGGATAAATAAGGTTTTGCAGCTTGGTGACTGAGTGTCTGTACGTGTTGCCTGCATGGTTGTCTGTTTAGAACTCTGTAAATGTGCAAAAGATCTGTCAATCATTGAAGTCTTAGAAAGTCTGTCAGACGGCAGATCTCGCTTTCCCTCTTTTGATGTCACTCTAAATTAAGCTGCTCCCTAGCTTAAGTGTCTTTTTCATTCAAGCACACGCAAATCCAAGCCTAACACACACACAAACATGATATTTGCTTGTTGACCTAGTAATGATTTTCTATATGATATAGAATTTGCAAATCTCAGCTTTTCGAAACCTAAACAGGTTTTCACCTTTTTGCGATAGTGTAAAGTTTTAAACGTAAGGACAAACTTAATATGATTTCAAATCATGTTAAACCTACATTTAATTGAATACACTACAAATGCAAGATATTTCATGTTTAAACAGAAAAATTTTCTTGTTTTTTGGAAAGAATAATTTCTAATTTTACCACTGCCACACGTTCCGAAAAAGTTGGGACAGGGTCATGTTTACCACTGTGATGCATCACATTTTCTCTGAACAACATTCAATAAATGTTTGGGAACTGGGGACACTAATTATTAAAACTTTGTAGGAGGAACTTTTTTTCCCATCTTTGCTTGATGTACAGCTTCGGCAACACGCGGCTCCAGAGCCACATGCGGCTTTTTAGCGACATCTAGTGGCTCCTGAAGCTTTATAAAACATTTTGGGAAATGGAAAAAGATTTTGATAGTAGGCTAATATAGCTCAAATAGAAAAAGGAGAGCTGTGGTGTTGGTTTTTTAAAACGTACACTTTGTTGATGCTTTTAACAGTCTCGACAAACACAGACACGTCTGCGTCCGACTCCGTGCCTTCACTCTTCTCGTTCGACTCCAGAGGCGTTCAAAGACAGCCTCCGAAAAATGGAAATGAATGCTCACTTCACTGACTCTAAGAATAGCAAAAATAATGCACCAAAACAAACAATCAAGTCTTGTATCCAGACTCTTTCACTACAGAGCCACACTGTTTGCAGACATGCAGAATGTGTTTTGGCATTGCCTTGCTGAAATGAGCAGTGGTACGTGTCTATGAAAAAGGCGTTGCTTGCTTGATCGCTTGCTTGAAATACCCTGATTGCATAAAGCCAATCAAGTCAATTGCTCTTATAAAGTCATGCCACAGCATTTCAATTGTGTTGGAGTCACGACTCTGACTGGGCTATGCCTGAAGGTGCAGTTTCTTCTGTTGAATGCATTGTTATTCATTTACTTCGGTCCTTTGGTTCATTCTATTGTTGCGTCACCCATCATCTGTTGAGATACAATTGGCAGACAGATGGTCTAAAGTTATCAAGCGATGCATCCAGGCCCTGGGGTAGCAAAATAGTCACAAACTGTTTCATTTTTTTCCACCCAGAATAATGAATGTTTACATGGTATGCGCATTCATCCATTCTGCTTACCCTCGCAAGGGTTGTGGGCGTGCTGGAGCATATCTCAGCTTTCTTCAGGAAGTAGGGGGGTACACCCTGAACTTGTTGCCAGCCAATCACAGCACACATATAAACGAATAACCATTCACACTTAATGACAATTTAGAGTATAGGTGTCAAGCTGTGTCCTCCGCTTTCCTTTCCTTTTCACAGCAAGCTCAACAGGAGCCTGAGAATGACCATTTGAACCAGGTGTGTTGCAGCAGGGAGAGATGGAAAACATGCAGAATAGGGGCCCTCGAGGGCCGGAGTTTGACACTTGTGATTTAGAGTGTTCAATTAACCGACCATGCATGTTTTTGTAACATGGGAGGAAGCCAGAGTACCCGGAGAAAACCCACGCAGGCACTGGGAGAACATGCAAACTCTACACGGGAAGGCCGAAGCCCTGATTCGAACCCTTGACCTACATACTGTGAGGCAACCAGGGTGGCATTAGTTTACTTCGATGAAGACGAGATTGTATTTTATGATCAATTTTTGCAAAAATAAAAGTCATTCCAAAGGTTTCACATACTTGTTCTTGTCACTACCAGAGTATCTGGAAAGGAACAGTTGGGAGAATATGTGTGCAACTTTGTGGCTGAATGCTGTCCTTTAGCTTGAGGCGGCAAACAACAAAGCCTATAAACCTAAATTGTGTTTATCCTGTGGCATGCTGCTACCCAATTGTCTTTGCACACATGCATGTGTGTGATGTACGACTAGTTATGTCCTGCGGGGACAAAGCTCCAAGTTAATGTTTTAATGTGCTGTGGCAGAGTGTGAGTAGCCCATGGGATTCTCATCAGACTTTGCTGCTCCAGGCTGGCACACATGTGATTGAGTGAGACATGGTTTGTTTATCCCTATGAAACAACTTTATAGTACATCCACCAGGGAGCAAAACCGATTAGCTTTTGGTTCAATGACTGTGATGTTCAGAGATAATTAACTTTAATCTAGTCGTTTTTATCTTAGTGAATGGTATGGTTTGCAATTAATGGTTCCTTTCTCCCTTCACACACTCGACATGTTCTCAGGGCATTCAATTGCTTGCAGCCAGACTGTTCTGGTTAGAGGTGTGACATCATGGTGATTGGATTCGGTGCAATTTTTTTTGTCCCCAGACTCCTGCCAAAACATAAGCGCATGCACGCTTAAACGCGCAAGTACATGCTATGACATACACACACGCACAGCCAATAGAGAGAACTGCTATTGTCACCTTGTATTTTTGCATTGTGTCCAATTTTAACATTGGGATTTGGAAATTGAGCATTAACAATTGCACAAAAAATCCTATTTTACAATCTTTAAAACTTTAAAGAACATATGCAAAAGGCTAATCGCGGCACCTGCCCTAAAAAAAAAACAACAACAACAAAAAAAACAATATGTTATAAATACTTCTGACCCACGTTCATCCTCACAAGGGTCGCGGGGGGTGCTGGAGCCTATCCCAGCCATCTTCGGGCAGTAGGCGGGTCAGAGCCTGAACTGGATGACAACCAATCGCAAGGCACAGATAAAAAAACAATCATTCACACTCACAATCACATCGAGAGACAGTTTCGACCATTCAATTAACCTACATTGCATGTTTTTGCAATGTGTGAGGAAACTTGAGTATCTAATGAAAACCTCTACAGGCACGGGAAGAACACGCAAACTCCACACAGGAAGGCCAGAAACGGAATCGAACCCTGCACCTCTGCACTGTGAGGCCAACATGCTAACCAGTCGACCACCATGTTGGCGCTATCAATTTAAATTCCACTCATTCCACTTCACAACAAAAAGAAGCTGTACTCTCACATGAGCAGCTCATTTGACAGGCCTTTTGTCGAGCAAAGTCTTTTTCCTTGTTTTTGTCTCCAGAGAATGCTCCGGTAGGCCGACTGAACATGAGCTTGTTGCCATTATATTTTTGCATTGACATCAGGAGGCAGAGTAAAATCCTAGAGTCCTTGATGTGTGCAAATAATAGTCCCTCGCACTATAGCGCAGACGAATCCACCAAATTAGTTGTTTTGATATTGTGGTCTCCTTTAAACCACCTGGGATGCAAGAGTAGGGTCAATGCCACTTCACTGATGGCACCAGCTCCTGCGGGTCATGACATTTTTCCTGGCTTTGATGTAATTAAAAAATAAATAAAAATCTTAATGATTTTAATGTTAACCTCATCTTGCTAATTCTTTTTTTGCGCACTCCACGGCACATCATCGAGACTCATCGTGACTGACAGGTGACCGGACAAATGATCATTTATTAAAATGATGCTAATTCACTGACATTTTGTACAAATGTCAACTCTCCACCAAGGTAATTGCAAGATGCTGTCCAGTGCAGTATGCAGCCGGGTCTGCTCTACATTCAACAACAAGACTATTAAGGCAAATATTTCATGATGTGTAGATAATAAGATACTACTGTATATCCTTACTTACCTCAGTGGCACTTGTTTATATATGATCATGGTGTCAGTTGAAATGTTTAAGAAACCAACAAAATAAGCACACCATAAGTTGTTTTCCAGCGCAATTAGCTCTTTTGTATGAAGATTGCCTTTCAAGGTTGGCACACAAATTCCGAGCGAAAAAGGAGCATCAGAACCCATTTTGTATATTTCTTTCACTCAATTTTAATAATATTGAACATCATTCCAAATCCACAAACAAATAGTAGGCCTACTCACATTGCAGTATATGGCCATCTAGTGGCGATTGGTGATATTACAACTTAAAGCTACAGTTGACCGCTTCATTGCACTTCAGCAGCGCGGTTTGCATATTCAGATCCCCCCCGCCCCAATGTTTTCATTTTACCAGGATTTTTTATTTTTTTGCCCATTTCCCCACATTTTCCATTAAAAAACATAATGAATGTTCATCAGTGCTTTATGAAGAATTGTTGGGGTTTGTTGGAGAAAAAAAAAAGCAAAAATTAATCAAAGGGCCACTCAGACTCTGGTCATGGGCTGCAACTGCCCAGAACACCCCTGGACAGCACCAAAATTGTCAGAACAATATTACTCCTCATTCTGAATACTGTGGAACCACAGCAGACATGACAACTTCCCGGAACAGGTGAGGATGACAAATTATCTCCAGAACACCATTCATCATTTTCCCGCAGCCCCATTGGGTTGCAAATTCTTCATCTCCTCTTCCATCCACATCACTCTTGCTTGGCTAGAGTTTTCTTTTGCTACTTTCTCAACATCTGGACTCCCCCCCCCCCCCCCCCCCCCGCCACCACCACCAACCCCCTGACACCTGTAGCCAACCCACCTCAATACCCATCATTACGCTATCACTGACGCCATTGTCACTGAGAAAAGTATCCTCAATGCATTTCTCTTGTAGTCATTATCTTCTCTAGTGTCACGGACGATTTTAATTAGGTTTCACCGTGTTCATAATTTGGAGCATATTCATGGGAGAAAAAATGTTTGTGATGATTTTAGCCGCTCTAAGCATGTTTTACTGTCTGGTTTGACCTCTCATGACACGGATACGACTTCACTTTCTTCCTCCATCACCCTCATTTTCACTTTACAATGTCCTTGTGCCCACTTCGGCTCACAGATGTTTTTTCAATAAACAGCCTGTTCTCTCTTTAAAGGGCCAATCTAAGTAAATCCCTCCAGCTCTACTGCAACACTCCTTTAGGAGGTAGAGGGCTTCAATTCCTTCTCATGTGAGAATATACTCTAAATCTGTTTCAGGAAAGGCAAAGGCTTTTTATATACTGAGTTGTGTTTTTTTGTCCCAAAGTAAATGTCAAGTGCTTTCAAATCTGTTTGTTTGTTTGTTAACAGCTTATGTGTCTTAAAGGTAGAGATGGGCAGATGAAGCCTTCAGAGTACTTGACGATTTCCATATAATTGGTTCACAAAACGGTTCACACAAAGCCCTCTATTGGTCAAAACCTTGACTGTCATTTGAACTGTGCAAGTGATTTTTTTTTTTCTGGGTCAAACAACAGTCTCTGCATGAAAATAATAAGTGGAATCAAAACACCAAAATATATATATTTCACAAACGCAATATTCATCAGAATACCGTGTTTAGACTACTGGGACTGCATCCACGAGATAGAGCTACGCTAAAGGGAATCCAATACAATACAACTTCATTTATCTCGTGCTTTCGCAGCTGCTGCAGCTGTAATAAAGGATTTTACAGAAAACTTAAAATACTACATCCCAGAAATCAGAATATTGATCCATATGTAAGGTGTATCGGCTTATAAGGTGCACAGTAGACGTTCACGAAAATGAGTGCGCCTAATAGTGCGGAAAATACGGTGCTTTAAATTTTGTATGCAACGGTTGAGCTTAGGTGATAGCGGTGGGTGTTTTGATGACTCATTAATTGTGGTGTGCATATGTTCAAATCCGAGTTTCAAATGAACAGCGGGTCACCGCTTAAAATGAATCATGGGGGCCGCCTCCCCCCTCTGCCTCAGCACAGCTCGGCGTTATGACTTATACTATCCGACATAAAACATTACAAGTTTAACCTTCATCATTCGTAGTTGTCCAAGCCGGCGAGACAGGAGTAGAAAGTCCTGCATCTGTTGTCTGAGCATACATCTTCATTCACAACGGCGGCATGCACACCAAGACACCAAAGACACACTGTTAAACAATTTTCTCTCCTTGAAAGAAACTCAATGCCATTAAGCTGCGAGCTGAAAGACCGACAGCCATTTATCAAAGAGCATCGACCCATCACGGTTTGTACACTACTTTGGTGACATTTATCAAACAAACAGGGAGAAAGCAAGGCTCAGCCCGGGTCACACTCTGAATACAAAATAGTTTTGAATATATTTTGAATACATTAGGCTGTTTTGGAGAAGGTCATAATCACTGTGTTTAATAGCCATCTCGGCTTATTGCACCATAACATTTAAATTCTAGTCTGGGAATGGCTACTTCCGTGGGTTTTTTCCCCCGAATATGAAATGGTCAAAAGGCCTGCATGGATCCCATCGAATGTTCTTGTAATTTCCTGGCACGTAAATCAAAGCTTTTCGGCTCTTGAGTTGACATTTCACAAGCTATCGATACAACAAGCAATTGAAGATTTACTGTTATGACAGCATATCTGGCCGTCTTCACAAAGCACATGTCGCGCATGAGATTTTTCAAGAAGAACATTGTTTTTTCACCCTTGCATGTTTTTCACCTTTGCATCAGTAGAACACTAACCCATTGCAGTGTTTTGTGAATGAGCAACATGTATATACGTACCGCACATTTGACAATAAAGTTGTATTCAATTCAATTCAATTCAATTCAATTCATCAACATTACAATGTCAAATTTCAGAGCTTTTTGTAAAATCCCTTTTTTTTTAAATCGCAGTCTGTAGTTGATAACGTAAAAGTACCATAATATTAAGGTAATGAAACTAACCAAATATGTTAAAAAAATGAACAAAAAATCAAAATGATATCTATATTTATGCACTCTCTCTCTCTCTCTCTCTCTGTATATATATACACACACACACACACACATTCTTTGTTGGAAAGAATGTTCAGATAACATACACATTTTATGGGATAAAATGCCCTTACTTTAGGTCCATGTTAAATATTGCAGTAATATTGATATTGCATTGTTCAAGACCCATAAGTATCTTTATCATGTTAAATGTTGAATACATGATACATAGATGCACTCAAGGGCGCGTGTTACCAAGCAACAACAAACAACGAGCGTTAGACACTTTTTTTCTTTTTTTCTTTTTTTTTCCAATAAGAGCTCCACGAACGAACTGATTCAAACTTTGATCAGCCAAGGACACCGTTTATTGGTCTGCCAGATGGCAGATTTCTGCTACGATTTATAACTGAGTCGTAGCCCTGGCAAACCGAGGAAATGTTTTCTTACCGGCGTTATTTTTTTAAATTTATTTATTCATGAAAATATGGATGATATAACAGTAGAGAAAAAGGGTTGTATGATATTTTGCTCTTAAGAGGGGGCACACTATCCATGCCTTTTATGATGACTATCCGTGGTGTGCTGTAAGTAAAACAGAGATGGTTGTCTGGTAAGTTTTTGAACCTTTCCATGCACCCTGTAACCTGATAACATGATAAGATGTCCACTGTAGTAAGCGCTGTCCCTGAAAGGGTTAAAAGATTGTCTTATTTTTGCTGTCTGGTCATGGATTAGGATGGGGTACTTGGAAGCGGGGCGGGGGTGTATCATGAGTTTTTTTTAGGGTTCGATAGGGGACAGTAGCTCATCTATCAGGACTTGCTCACTGTTTGAGTCCCTCTGCGAAGAAAAGAAACAAACAAACAAGCAACTCTCCTCTTCAGCCCCGCTGACAAGTCTATCCATAAGCTTCAACTGGTCCAGAACCTCATCGCAGGGATCATAAACAAAACCCCTTTATCCCATTACATCACGTCCTGCGGCAACTTAAATGGCTCCCATGTAAACTAGGGATCCATTTCAATCTCTTCCTGAATACCTTCAAGGCCATCCTCCTCCATATCTGCCTGACCTCCTCCTGATTGCCACCTCAGCCGAAATTCTCAGATCCTCTCCACCCACCTGACCGTATCGTAATGTTGTTAAGGGTTTCAAAAGGCTTAAATGTTCCACCATCTCAGCCGGAAATGTATCAATACTGTGTTTAATGAGTTCCATAAAGACTGCCTTATTAACTATGATTCTCCACAGATAATTGAATTGTTCATGCTTTTGTGTAACAAAACAAATCAATTTAAGATGAAATATTAATATTGTATATTCACGGGTATTGCTCATATGGATTGATATACATATCTATGTTGACTATTGTTTGGTAATTGTATTTGGTTGTGGGTTTTAGATCACGTCTATGTGGATTTACAATGATGGTATTTATCTGTTCAAGGTATTTTACATTATCACCATGTTGTGGTTCATTAACATCTTTACTATTTTTATTATCTTTTGTATTATTTTTATTCTGGATGAAGACTTGAGATGTAAATTCAGAAAAAATGTCAAGGGGGTGAGATTTAATAATTAGAGCAATTCGACTTCTTTGCTATCAGAATTTAAGAATTTATCTGACATTTAGATCATGAGGATGTGAGATCATGCGGATGTTACACGTAATTTATGCAGGGTAACTGCAGATTGCATTAGAATGTATGCTCTGTCTTTAGCTGTCCAACAGAATCCCTTTAAGAATCACACACACTCTGCAGATAAATCAGTCAGCCATGTAAAGTCAGTGAAGAGAGAACATTCTGCCACTGTGAGCCGTGCGAACACAAAAACTCAATTTGTCATAAAACCATTCAGTCAGTCATCTAGGGGGAGAAAAAAACAACCCCCACAGCCCTAAGATAAATAAGTAAAGTCAGGCAGTGCCTCCACTGTGACAAATGTACATTTCAAAATCTGGTACCAGGCACAAGGTAAAACCCCTGAGGATATTTCGACAGTACGACACTTTTTGGTATTACTGCAAGACTGCACCTTAGCACCTGACACAATGCCCAAAATGCATTTGTTGAATGTAACCGTGACTTGGCCAATTAATGTATTTTTAAGAACTGCACATTGTTCAAAGGGGTGGCCCAGTTGTCGTCCTGTTAAGTACGTCTGCCTCACAGTGCAGAGGTGCAGGGTTCGTGCCTGTGTGGCTTTTCTCCGGGTACTCCGATTTCCTCCCAAAACATACATGGCAGGTTAATGGAACACTCGAAATTGTCCCTCGGTGTGATTATGAGCGTGAATGGCTGTTCATCCGTTGTTCTCTGCGATTAGCTGGAAACCGGTTCAGGGTGTACCCTGCTGGCTAGCTAGCTAGCTAGCTAGCTAGATAGATAGATAGATAGATAGATATAGATAGATAGATAGATAGATAGATGCAGCATGTTCTTATGGTCATTTTTACAGAACGGCCACTCCTAGGGAGAGTATAGTATCACCACTGAACTTTGTCTATTTGTACTGTATACCGATCACCTTTGGAGTCAATTTTAGATGTGTGGAAACCTCAGGTTGATAGGCTCACACTGTGGGGTGGAAAGATCGCAAAGAAAGTTAGGACAGGTGAATGGAGTGGAATAGAAGGCTCATGTTTGCCCTGTCAAGGTTAGAAGATGAGGTGATTATTGACGTTGAAGGAAAGCAGGAGGGCTGATAAGATGGCATACGGCAGAGAGCCCTAGCAAATTGCAAAAAGAAGACTGGAGAAGAAGATGAACAAGATCTGAAGGTAGGAACCAGAGATAACAGTGGCAGTGGACCTTTTAATCAGATTTATAATTAGATTTCTTATTTGGGGATATGGCTTCATGGAGGTGAGACAGAGAAAATCCTGAGAAAAACAGCCAAGAATAAAGAAGAAAATAACTATGAAATTACTTCTGTATCCGACTGCAGCAACAAAAAAAAACATGGGTCAAAGTACAAAAGCAAAAGAAAATCACAAACACAAACTGAAGGCAGCAGAAGAAGATGCCAGGGAAGAGAAGGAACTCACTCACTGATTCATAATACAACATTATGTTGTTGCAAACCAGAGGTGTCTAATAAGAAAGGAAAAATACTTAGTTACCTCAGTTAAGCAGAAATTTGGGGTGTATTTACTATACTGGAATAATTTGTTTTCATCTTATTTTGCAGTTCTATTTCTTAATTTTTTTTTTCATAAGTGGTCAAACCTTGAAATCATATCTCAAGTGGACCAGAAGCCGGTACAAGCTGGCTAGTGTCGGGGTAATGTGATCAATCTTTCTTGTCCTTGTCAGGAGTCTAGTTGCAGTATTTTGTACTAAATGCAGACATTAACACGAGACATGGGAAGATCAGAGACCAATACGTTGCGATAATCGAGACGACGGCGACCCAAAAATAAACACTGCCTCGGTCAACGGGAAACGCACTTTCCTATTTTGCAATTGAGAGATGCAGCTGAGCCCCGCAGAGGTTTGAAAAGTGATAACAGGCTGTGCTACATAACATCTGTAAAGCTTGGCAAATTGCAGATTCTCCCGAGGACAATCAAGCTGATGAAGAGGAAAATGACAAGATTAATCCTCCACAGGGTAGAACTCTGTCCCACAGTAGGATTCCTCACAGGACCCAATTTACTAACGTGTCTGGCATGTGACAGCGAATGCAGACAAAATAAAAAATAAAAATTCTCAGTTTGTAGTCACTCTAAATCAGGGGTGTCAAATTCATTTTTGTCAAGGGCCATATAATAATTTGGGTTTTCTTAGGAGGGCTGTTATGCCTGTGAAATTGAATATATGTATGATCACCTCATATTACAAATACAGTACAACAAATTGATGAACTGATTTTGAAGTCAGAGGCCTGGAAAAACTGTTTGTTGAAATATCATTTTAAAAGGAAGGTCGATCACAAAAAAAATGCGTGCAATATCTCAACGTTTTTTTGAAAGCGAAGACAATTTGGATTATTTTCATTTTATTTTTTTTAAACAAGAACTGTGAAATCACTGCATATGATTAGCTTTTAAGGGTCACATAAAAATGTGGCGGGACCAGATCTGGCCCCAGGGCCTTGAGTTTGACATCTGTGCCCTAAATGACAGTTTGAGTATTTTCAGGTGATCGAGGCGCTGCTCCATAGTATATAGCAATCAACAAAGCTTTTCTCAATTCTTCTTCATACTCTTGCCCCACAGTTCAACTTTCATGGGCACTCTGCACTCATTGCTAAACATAACAGTCTTATCAGATGCAAATCAGGCGCATGACTCTCAGCACCCTGACAGTATAATACATTGATTTGCATAGACAGCGTCATACTATACCTGAAATCGCTCAGGAAGCAGACTAGCATCTCTACATGGCCCAAACGCAAAGTCCAACTAATCGGGTGAGCGGAATTAAGGTGATATTTTGAAAACTGTCATGTCTCCGTCTCTGTAATGAGATATTTGCTAAATATAATTTTTACTGCTTTGGGGTCCAACCAGCAGTCACAAACTGTAACTAAAATGATGGTTTAATTGTCGTCCCAATGAATTAGTGTAAAGTATAAACATTTTAGTGAGATCATTAATGACATGTATTGGACACACAGTAGTTGATCATAGCAACTTTGCGTGATAAGAGTTTTGGTATTAAGCAATAACATTACAACCATTTGACTGCTGCAGTTTTCATGAATTCCTTTGCTTGCAAAAAATGGCCTCCAATTGAAACATTCTCTTTTTCTCCATCTAGTTCCCCATTTGACCTTTTTAAATTGTTGCAGATTTTCTACAGTATTTAACCACTTTTCCAATCAATTTCTTATTCCTACCCTTTCACCTTTTTGCACATAAGGATAATCACTCATCTTGGGTTACAGCCTCTTTCGTTTGCTGCTCCATAATTCAGGCTGAAAATCATGGCTGTAATATTCCAGATGATCCTACCTCTGCGGTTGGTGTGAATAATAAATTCTTTTCTATCTACAAAACTGCACTCACAGTAAATACATCTGATATCTGTCTTTTGCCAAGTGCCATGCAGGAGTTGAAATATGATTGTTGCTTCTCGAACAGCAAACAGCCAGTTTCACTCAAAATAGAATTCCATCCATCCATCCATTTTCGCTTTTCCTCCCAAGGGTTGCGAGGCGTGCTGGAGCCTCCATGTGTGACAACAGTGTGGCTCCGTCGTAAAAGAGTTTGGGAGTCCTGCAGTCCAGACCTGTCTCCCAATGTAAATGTGTGGCGTATAATGAATATGACAACAAAGACCCCAGACGGTTGAACAGCTGAAGCTGTACATCAAGCAAAAATGGGGGGAAAAATCACCTACAAAGCGTTCATAATTAGTGTCCTCAGTTCCCAAACATTTATTGAATGTTGTTAAGAGAAAATGTGATGCACCTCTGCACGCTGACCAGTCACCCATCGTGTTGCCCAAAATGGAATTCCCAATGATTTAATAATTTTATCCTTAGCTGTATCCTTGCATGTTCCTCTGATTCATATGAACACATACATGGGTGTCTGTCAGGGTCCATGTTGCTTCCTTGTAGCTCAATATTTTAATACGTATTTGCCATATTTCCTCTTGTGGAATTTGGTATGCTACCAGCCTGCAGACATTATTTTATTGACACACACCGTATACCATCCATATTTAATACTTACCTGATCAAAACAAGTGTTCCACGTTTTAGCACGGAAATCAAGCATTTTGGGGTAAGGGGGCAGCCTAGTTTATTGAATATTTGAATGACTGAATGTGAGGATAAAACATGACCTGTAATCTTGTTTTCATGAGCTGCAACAGTAAAATAATGAAACACAACTTGAAATAAAAAGTCAACTTTTTTCAGTTGTCCAGAGATAATATTCTTCCCAGAGGTAACTTTTGGATAAGTGTTGTTTTTTTCTCAGTTTTGGTCCCAGAAATATTCATCCATCCATCCATCCAGTCATCCATCCATTTTCTGTGCTCCTTTGAGTTGTGGGTGGACTGGAGTCAAGCTCATCTGACATTGGATGAGAGATGGGTTACACGCTGGACGAGTCGCCAATAAATTATTCACACCTTTCAACCATTTCGAGTCTTGAATTAACCTAACGTGGAGGTTGCTGGAAAGTGGGAGGAAGCTGGAGTAGCTGAAGCAATTCCACTTAAGTGCTTGGAGCACATAAAGACCCTACAGAGAAACGCCTGATGCTGATGCCCGAGAGATGTATTCCCCAGAAATACAATCTACGATTTTAATGTAACCCTGCTATCTTACTCCTTTTTTCTTTTGCCATCAAAGCTGGCATCTGGCAGTGGATTCTGTTTTCCATCACAGTAAAGAAAGTAAGTATCAAAATACATATTGATTAAAGACAACACTTATTAACCTGAAAAAAGCAAAATGTTTCCCAGTTGTATGCTAGCTTCCAATACGCATATGTCGGCACTACTTTAGAGGGTTTACCAGAACACCCCGTCGTCAACCATATATCGTAGCTATCTACCAAATAGATTAGCACAATTTCAACCTGTTTGAGTCCTTTATCACATGATTCTTTTAACATCTGAAGCAATCAGTGGTACATGCGTTAGCGCACAGTGATTTCGAAACAGTGCGTAGAAACATGTCCTATCTCATCCTTACAAAGTAAGGCTATACAAGAAGGCGGGACTTAAACAGAAGAGCAGCACAGCAGAGGAACGTTCCCTGCAATCCAATTCAACGAGAGCCGCTGTGGCCACTGCATTCTTCAAGGGCAGGCTTGTTTCAGTCAAGAAATACGGTATACCAGTACCAATTCTCATCACCTTTTTTTTTTTTAAACAAGATAAACTCTCACCAACCTTCTAAACTATGATGAGTTCAAGGTCAGGGTAACATTTGAAATGTGACGGCACCAAAAATTGCATGACATAAACTACTTCCTTAACACTGAGGTGTGTGCGCTATTGCCTATAATACCATCTTTGCTCCCTCTACCAGTACTTTTTTGTCTCAAAAACAGATGTTTTCCCACTCCATCCATAGTCTTGTGATTGTCACCACTATTTGGTTGGGTAGTTGCTGTTTTTTTTTTCTCGTTGCATCTAACCTGAGTTCAGTTTACCACTAATTAGTGATCACCTCCCACACAGGGTTGAAGATGAATCTTTCTGTGTTTTTGCACGTTCCACATGAGCGATTGTCAAGAATGCTTTCCCCTGTGTTTTCTCGGCTCTCGTCGTATTACCAGAGGTTGCTTGTGCACAGCAAAATAGTTCACGGCTCAGCAAGCTAACACAGAGCAGCGCCTTGGAATGTAGTGGAAGTGTAATAGAATGTGATTCCTAGTGTGTGTGTGTGTGTGTGTGAGAGAGAGAGAGAGCGCGCGCGTATGTGTGTTTATGCCTGTTTTTTTTTAAATATTCATTAAATATAGGAGTGGGTGGGTGGTAGCAAGGGAGCTTGTATTCTTCTTTATTTGTTTTTTTAATTTCTGTCGCTATTTTCAGTTTAGAAATAAATGTGTGAGCTGAATGCAAATAATGTGATTATACGTGTTTGGAATGAAGCCATATTGAGGATTATTTGCTCATGAATTGAAAAAGGATCATTATAGTGGGTACTGTAAACAGTAACCTACTGTAAATAGAATGAGTTCATTTTCTGCCTGATTATTTGCTCCCGTTTTTATAGATTCTGTTTTCCCTCCGTCGTTTGAATGAGGACTTTATTGAGCATGGGTAATAATGAGAGTGGAAATCTCTGTCTGTGTCTGCACGGGCCCTGTGATTGACTGATGATACAAGCGAAGGTGTAGCCCCTTTGCACATAAAGTAAGCTGCAAGTCAGATTTTCGAGGCCACATGAAAAACATTTGGAGGCATTGAAGCCCATTCGGGAGGTACCGTACTCTTGAACCATGTATTAAGAACTATTCGGAGAAACGAGCTCTCATTCTTGAAAATGAATGAGACAAGTATCAAATAGTGACACAAATATAAAAGACAATCAGCCATACAAACATAGCACAGGGAAATTTATTTTTTGGTGGCTTGTTTATTCATTCCAACAATGCAGGCAAATGACACGGTCAAATGATTTTATTCTGTACTGCGAGCCACCAAAAAAGTTAAGAGCCGCAGCTTGGACACCGCTGAAAAGAACCGGAATTGAAATAAAGAACCAGAATCAAAATGGAATTTTTTCTAATTCAAACGATGCCCAGCCCTTCTCTATGCTATGTTTTGCTCTCTGTCATTTGTTCCAATAAATACTGTGCCATAAAGCTACATGACATTTAATATGCCCATTGGCAGCATGAATGCCTTTATTTCACCCAAAAGAGCTAACGTTCAGAAAAAGAATGGCTGTTGTAAATTCTGATTGGCTATAGAGGGTCACTAGCCATCCATCCATCCATTTTTTGATCCACTTTATCCTCACAAGGGTCGTGGGGCGTGCTAGAGCCTATCCCAACTGACTTTGGGCAGTAGGCTGGGGACACCCTGAACCGGTTGCCAGCCAATCGCAGGGCACACAGAGACGGACAACCATTCGCGCTCACACTAACACTTAGGGACAATTTTGAGTGTTCAATCAGGCTGCCACGCATGTTTTTGGAATGTGGGAGGAAACCGGAGTACCCGCAGAAAACCCATGCAGGCATTATCCACATTCTACCGTTTTCCAGCACCCATGTGGTACATTCAAACCACAAAGGAAACATGGTCGAGGTCAGCAAATGCTCAAGGCAGTGACTAAGAAATAGGTTTGACTGAGTTTGGCGCTTTAAAAAAAACATGTCCTGATTGACAGCTCTGACTCAAAGTCATTCACTTTTACATGCTTGGGGCAGATGACAAGTTTAGGATAGAAGCAGGAATCAAAGGCATTCTTACTTTGATTGAAATTCCGTATAATTTAACTGTAGACGACAGGAGGGCAAGGAAGAAAGCAAAGACAATAATCAACGCTGACAACTGTTGGCATGAAGGTTTGAACTGCTGTCTTTGAAGGTGCTAAATAGTGACCTTCAACCTGCTACAATGTGCCCTTGAAAAATATTGCCAACTAGCTGTCTGTCGGCCATCCTTTTGGCTTCACTAAAGCTTCACCAGTATATTTGTGCTCTAAAAATAACAGACTAAGCCTAAGGTGATTTTAAATTGTTGATGTTATTTTTCTAGGCAGCACACACAACACCCAATAGATAACTATCAATGAAGAATTAAAGGTTGCCATCCAAAACTGGTTCAACACCATCCATCCATCCATTTTCCGAACCGCTTCATCCTCACTAGGGTGGCGGGGGGTACTGGAGCCTATCCCAGCAGTCTTCGGGCAGTAGGCGGGGGACACCCTGAATCAGTTGCCAGTCAATCGCAGGGCACACAGAGACGAACAACCATCCACGCTCACACTCATACCTAGGGTCAATTTAGAGTGCCCAACGAGCCTGCCATGCATGTTTTTGGAATGTGGGAGGAAACCGGAGCACCCGGAGAAAACCCACGCAAGCCCGGGGAGAACATGCAAACTCCACACAGGGAGGCCGGAGCTGGGATCGAACCCGGTACCTCTGCACTGTGAAGCCGACGTGCTAACCACTGGACTACCGGGCCGCCCTGGTTCAACACATACTGGAATTTAACATCTTAACCGTTTTCATTTTCAACCATACAAAGGACAAAGATAATAGTACGCACGACTTTCATATACAGATGGGAATCGAAAACCAGTCCTTGTCAAGAACCAATTGCCAGAGTCTCAATTCCATGGCATCGTTTTGCAGTTTTTGTTAACGATTCCCTCAGGATAAATGACATCACCACATACATTGCGTCACAACGTTAATTCTTAGTGCAGATAGCAAGAAATACGGCGCCTAACGCTCATACGTTTACTTACATTATAAAAGAAAGGATAACAACAGGGTAACTTGCAAATGAGATTCATATTTTAACTGTGTGCGAAAGCATTTGCACACAGATAACTTTTAGATGACGGTGGTGTTTTTGATCCACTCCGGAGTGTTCAACCCAGCAGCAGCGGCAACCTAACCACATCCTCTACTGTCAACAGTCCAGGTAATCTATGTTGTATTTGTTAACTTTTGACGAATATACATCCATCCATTATCCGAACCGCTTGATCCTCACAAGGGTCGCGGGGGGTGCTGGAGCCTATCCCAACTGTCTTCGGGCAGTAGGCGGGGGACACCCTGAATCAGTTGCCAGCCAATCGCAGGGCACACAGAGACAAACAACCATCCACGCCCACACCCACACCTAGGGACAATTTAGAGTGTCCAATCAGCCTGCCATGCATGTTTTTGGAATGTGGGAGGAAACCGGAGCACCCGGAGAAAACCCACACAGGCCCGGGGAGAACATGCAAACTCCACACAGGGAGGCCGGAGCTGGAATCGAACCCGGTACCTCTGCACTGCGAATCCAACGTGCTAACCACTGGACCGCCTACGAACACTATTACTATATACTATTACGCTATATACTTATTTTCGTTTTTGTTTTTGTTTTTTTTGTTTTGGTTTTTTAATTTCGGGGACCCCATGGCAACCCATTAAGCAGTTCAAATGGATGTAGACCTCTTGAGACTACACTGTTGGCTTTGTAAGCTTATGTTACATTTAAAACTGTATCTTGCAGTTAAGACATAAAAGAAAGTAGTTGCTCATCTACTTCTTTAGTCTCCTTCCCCCCCCAAAGGTGTTTGATTCTGGGCTCCGACCTGCTTGTGTTTAGTTTGCATGGTATCCCTGTGTCTGCATGGGTTTCTTTCAGGTACCTTGATTTCCTACCCACATTCCCAAAATATCAAGTTACGGTTAAATCTGCATCGAATAGGATCCCACAAATGTTGATAAGGATAAAGGATTTTATTACAGAAAAGCACAATAACGACAAAGAACAATAAAGGTCACTGGTCGGATAAAATGTAATGAACACAAATGGCAAGGAGAATAAAAAGACAAGGTCATCCAATTACGAGAAAACTAAACCATTTGGATTCACAAAGCAAAACATCAATATGACTTACAACATGAACGTCAATACATCAACAAGAGCGGATGGAACAAAGTCACGAATGTCTAAAACAGGGGTGGCCAACCAGTCAGAGGCGAAGAGCCATTTTTTTTACTGTGTTACTGCAAAGAGCCACATCATACAACTTCCTCGCGCGCGTTCGCTCACGCACACACACACACACGCACGCACACAGACACACACACACACACACACGCGCGCGCACATGCACCCACACTTTTCTTGCCAAAGATCGACTTTTGAAGTGACCAACTTCCCACGAACGACCCAATCGCGCACGTGCAAGCATACACACACACACACACACACACACACACACACACACACACACACACACACACACGCACACACACACACACACACACACACACACACACACACACACACACACATGCTCGCACGCACGCACTCACGCGGGTGCCCACCAGGGCACTCGCGCACATATGCACGCACACCACGATGTGCAACAGTCGTAACGGGCCGAAAATGAACGAAAGCTAAAGTTACAAACAAACAAATCTTTTTTTTCCCCACCCATTTCTTCCTCCCGCCCCTTGTGGTCGACTTCGCTGGCTCCTGGTCGATTTTGATCGACGTATTGGGCACCCCTCCCTTAAAATCAGAGGTAATTCACTGACTAGCTCAGCGCTTAGCACCGTTGTTTGCGCATGAGCGGTGATGCAGTCATCTGATTGGTTGCCCTCTATGTCAATCAAGTAACGGGATTGACGATAGGCTGCGTAGTTAGCGCCTTCCTTTGAATGGCATCGCCACTGCCATGGCGATTTCGGCGCTTGTCGTGTGAAAACCCGTGACCAAGGCTGAATAATCTGACAGTTGACTGCATAAATTTAAGTTCTTTTATAGTGCACTGATTGTCATGCAAGACAGGGTGATGCTGGAGGGAACACCCTCCACCCCAGCAGGAAACTGAAACCAAAACATGCATTGTTGTGATTGTTTGAGTGTCAATGGTTGTTTATCAATGTGTTCGTCTACATATGTATTTATTTATTTATTTGGATCTTGTGTGTGGTTGAAAATAAATACAGTGCCTTTTTTAAGAGAACCTCCAATGCAATGAATACTGTACATATAGGCAGTCAAACGTTTGTGCCGCTGTGATTGGAAGTGTGTGTGTGTGTGTGTGTGTGTGTGTGTGTGTGTGTGTGTGTGTGTGTGTGTGTGTGTGTGTGTGTGTGTGAGAGGAACTTTTGGGTGACGCACATCAGCTGCCATGGAGGAGACATCGATTTTTATGTGGGGTTTGTGGGTGTTTACAGCCAACCGTAACCTTTAAATGACTCTGAGGTCTAATTAAAAAAACAAACAAACAAACAAAAAAGAACAGCACCGCTTTCACAATGAGTTACGCACAGAGCCAATGGTTAAATAGCGCGATACGGATTCGTCCGCTCATCCGTGCTGCAACGGGTCACATAACAAAATGTCTACATAACCAGAGGCATATATTCCAATTTATTTTGTACATAATTTGAAGGAGTTCATTAAAAAGGGTTGTTTGTAACTCGAGTTTCCACTGTACATAGCGTTTCATTTCAGCAGTATCTGAACTGTGTTCTGTTGCCGTGGCGACTCAAATGTATTTTATCACACAGAAGGGCAGGACTTTAACAAACCCAAAAGGTTTCTACACTTTGAATATGATGTTCGTTATGTGGCTATTGAAATAATTTTCATTGTTCAATGAAAGATATGTGTCCGGGTACTAAGGTTTCCTCCCACATTCCAAAAGCATGCATGGCAGGCTGATTGAACACTCTAAATTGTCCCCAGGTGTGAGTGTGGGCGTGAATGGTTGTTCGTCTTTGTGTGCCCTGTGATTGGCTGGCAACCAATTCGGGGTGTCCCCTGCCTACTGCCCGAAGACAGCTGGGATAGGCTCCAGCACCCCCCGCGACCCTAGTGAGGATCAAGCGGTTCGGAAGATGAATGAATGAATGAAAGATATGAGCGACATAATATGTCATTTAAAAAAGTTACATTTAGTGAAACACTCATTGGGTTAAAGACAAAAATTAAACAACATCAAAATCTATATTATGTTCCCACTTGCTGCTATGAAACAGTGGAAAGGGCAACAATTAATTACTTTGTTTAACCTTATCAAGATGTATACCAGTAAGTGTGCAGGTATAATATTTATTAATGCGAACGCATCCTCGTGCTTAACGACAGGATGACGAGAAGCATTTTGAGATAATGGATAAAGCATTTAATTGATAACCAACGTGATCCACAACCTCAATAATTAAGAACACAAAAATGTGAAGCTGATCTGTGAGAAATAAAAAAAATATGAGAACTATGTTAAATAGTTTCCAAAAAATATGGCTGTGTGGTTATCATTAGATTGCAGTTGTGCTGAAATCCCTTTTTTTTAAAAACATTTGCATTGCAAATTCAGTGGACCTTCAACTCACATTAAATCAGCAATGTGTTTGCAAACATCCTGCAGTTTTCCAATGATAAATGATAGTTTAGGTGAGTGTCAAGTTGGAATGGATGCTCTTACAAGGGCAAGGAGTATAAACGTAAAAAGTACCAACAGCAAGACCAATTTTCAAGCCAGACTCATGATTCGTCCATCCATTATCTGATCTGCTTATCCTCATGAGGGCCGCGGGTGTGCTGAAGCCTATCCCAGCTGACCTCGAGTGAAAGGCGGAGGACGCCCTGACCTGGTTGCCAGCCAATAACAGGGCACACATAGACGTTTACAACCATTCACGCTCACACTCACACCTAAGGACAATTTATTAGAGCGTGCAATCAACTTATCGTGCCTGTTTTTAGAATGTGGGAGGGAACTGCAGTACTGTACCCCAAAAAAAATCCATGCAGGCATGGGGAGAACACGCGAGCTCCACACAGGAAGATCGGGGCCCAGAATCGACCCCTGGACCTCTGCACTGTGAGGCGGACGTGGTACCGTGCTGCCCACAAATCATGATTCAGTGATGTAAACAATTTATTTGAATAATGTTGTTCAAAATTTATGAAAAACCAGTATTTCGAAGGCAAATGAAACCCAATTCCTGAGTCAACTTGCTGAGACGAAAGATGGACGGCTCTTTACTCAGTCATGTTGTGTTTCCTACGTCTTAACAGAGAAATAGGACAGCATTTTCCTAACTAGAGCTATGGTATTGCTGATGGTAGACGTTTCTCCTCAGTGTTTCTAATCTTCTTACTCGATCTTTGGTGTTTATTCATGGAGGTTGTCCTTTAGGACCCTATTAACAATGACTAATACACACAAACACGCCCACAAGTGGAAACACACATACACACACACACACACACACATACACACAAACACACACACACACACACACATACACACAAACACACACACACACACGCACACACACACACACACGTTCTCAAGGCCCAATTAAAAATGATTAAGATACACCGATTAAGCACATGGGCACAACATAGCACACAAATAAGGGAGTGCAGTGTCCACTCTAGCTTTTCCTAGAACATTTTATGAAAATGGTTGTAAACACACACACACACACACACGTGTACACAAACACAGATAGATTTATATGCGCGCAGAGGATTAGAAAATGATGAATTGTTGACTATCTGACCAACTGATGCTTGTTGAGTTTGAGAGCCATGTTAAAATGCTAATTCCTCAGCAAGAAGACCCTTAAGTGGGGGTCTTCTTACATTCACCCATCTCGGAGCATTCCTACTCATTCCTCCACTCTCAGCATGAGCCCCTCCCATTTCAAGAAAATGACTGAGTCCTCACTTTCCTAAATCCACCCCCATACGCCCCTGCAGACTAAATACAGTACATGCCCACTTTCTCTGAGGCACCACAGTTGGGGTCAAGTGCAACCTAGTCTTCCTTGTGACAACAATTGTTTTGTTTTGTTTTGTTTTGTTTTGTTTTTCACGCCTTCGTTTCAAAATTGTGTTTCAAAAATGAGTGTTTGGCTTTGAGAAATTTAGGATATGTGGGGTGTTGTGTTGGTAATATGTTGTAGTTGTTTCTGCTGACGATGATATTTCCGAGTGTTTTTGAATGCACCTCGGGACGGGAGGGCAGTATTGCAAGAGTCCTAGGGAGAGTGGACGTTATTCTCCGGAGAGAGGGCTTAGTCCATGTGTACGCTTTGCCGCAGGCTGTTGTTGCTTTGTTTTGGCGTTGGCTACGGCCTATTGTAGCTGTGTTTGTGATGTAGTGGAAATTTGACATCTAACAGTGCTAAAATGTATCTTATAACAAACTGTTTGCACCATTGAATGCTGACCATTTATTTGCAGATAAGCAAAGTTGCTTGCCCATGCGCTAGACTTGATTCTGTTGTCTCAGGGAGTCGCTGTCCAAGGTGCTGATTGTGCTGAAACAAGCAGAGGGAGGGCTCCGTTGACAGATCTGTGAATGGTGCTTCGCAATGTGTTTTTTTTCGGAGGGGGGGGGGGGGGGGTTGCTGAAATAAATCTCTTTTTTTTTTTTTTATAAATACTTTCTTTGCCTTGGTTTCCCTGGACAAGACAGTGACATAAACAACATTTGACATCGTGGGTGACATAAGACGACTTTAGGAAGACATCATGAAATGGATGCTACAGCTACAGACAGGAGAGGCGGGGTTTTAGTGAACGAGGCGTCTTACTTTCAGGTTACAAAAATAGCCACCAAAATAACTCAAACTTGACAAGAATGTAGATCGTCATTGTGCCAAAAGTAAGCCATAATGATATACAGTACATGCCTTTTGTCGACTGTGGAAAGCTTAAAATAGCATGATATGGACCCTTTCCACAGATGTTCAGTGGGATTCAGGTCTGAACTTGGGATCGTTCTATCACATAAATTTTCAAAATTCTAAAACATTTCAATGTTGCTCTCGCTTCATGTCATTGGTTTTCTGGATGACGTTAAATATCACTTTCAGTAGTGAGCCGTTCCATCCATTTTGCATCCATCCATATATGTACAGTATTTACTGTGCCAAATGTCTTTAAATATCTATTTTCTTAACGATCACTTATTGTATGCTATTGCTTATTTTACATCAGAACAATGGGGGTCCCGTTGCATTAAAATGCAAACATTATATACCGGTACATACTGTATATATTTTTTTGCACAGTCAGGCCCTTTTTACCTTTTAAATGAAAAATACCTCCTTGTGTGTGTGTTTTCACGAGGTATTCCTCTTCATTTTTCTTGGCTTCTGTGTTGCACTCATCAAATAGCATCATAAACACATCA
The DNA here is from genome assembly GCA_018466805.1 of Hippocampus abdominalis. Taxonomy (NCBI): domain Eukaryota; kingdom Metazoa; phylum Chordata; class Actinopteri; order Syngnathiformes; family Syngnathidae; genus Hippocampus; species Hippocampus abdominalis. The sequence continues at coordinate 19,795,847 of CM031695.1, read as the reverse complement.
AAAAGGCATTAGCCTATGGCCCGAACCATGTACTGTACCTCTCTACACATTGCTATTCAAGTTCCATCTCCTCCTCTCCGAAGGAACTGGCCTTTAATTAAAGCCAACTGCCCGTGATATATGAGTGCTGCAATCGCCTTGGCACTGGGAAGTTCTTCAGAACTCATTTGTTACTGTGAGGCTGCACATTAGTTTAGATCTGCCCCCTTTCCTTTTAACACTCATCAGAGGACTGATTCAAATTTCAGATTATAACATATCTACTCACTGAGAGCTGTAAGATTTTTGAGTAATGGCCAACCTTGAGCTGCGAATCAAAACAGAGCGCTATACACTCTTCTTAATGTGTGCAGGAGATTAAAAAAATGGAACACTAAAAATATATTCAACTTTTTTTAAATTGTGAGAATCACGAAACCTATGCATATTATTATTAGCAAATGATAGTATATTGACTTAAATAGGCAGAGATAACTTGAATATAAGAGGAGAAAAACCGAGGAGAAATCATTGGTCAGAGTGAGTAAGTCACACCTTGAATGCAAATCAAATTGATGAAGCGGAAGTGTCTTATAAACCAACTGACCTTGAAGTGTGACCGAAGGAAAGGGTGTGTGGATGATGGAGATGGAAAGACAAGACTGCTAAAATGTCACTCTTCACTTTGTCATTTTTGGGTGTGAAGTGAGACATTTGGGAGCAGTGCATGATCACGTGGTTTAGTACCGACTAGAGGACGATGATTTTTCCAAAATAATCACAACCAAGTTATGAGTATCGTTAAAAAAATTAAACATCTTTATTATATCGGAATGTACCAGCCCTGATGTTTTTGATCAAATCGATGTGTTATTTGGATAGATATATTGTATTATTTTATGTTTTATGACACATGCTTTGTTACAGCGGTGGCTGTTACAAGCTCTATAGAAGTGTATGCTCTATATGTTGAGAGTTGGGTTATTGAAAAGAAAAAAAATTACCTCTGACTTTAATAATGTGTGTGAGTGCATGCATGTGTTTGTGTGTTTGTGTGTGTGTGTGTGTGTGTGTGTGCATGTGTGTGTGTGTGTATGTGTGTGTGCGCACGTAAGGGGGGGGGGGGGGGGGGGGGAGATAAAAAAAGGCCAGGAAAACAAACATTAAATTGTTGTGAAGTTCTCGAAAAACCACCAAGGTATTTGAGGTAGTTCTTGCCAATGTACTTGCTAAATTTGCCAAAAGGGGCTCATCTCATTACTCTAATTACACATTCCCAGGTGCTTCGTTCTCTCTTTAAATGCTAGCACCTTCCACCAGAAATTCCATTGAGGAGGGAGGAGGTAGAAATGTTTTGGGGTCATGAGACGATGGCTCCTTGATGTCATAATTTGTATGTAGAGGTCTGCTTGAGATAACACCACGTGATATCAAGGTTGTAAAGACATTTGCCCGAAACTTGCAACCAGGTTTGGTGTGTTTTTCTGGAACATTATGGACTTGTACCAGCACATGTGCTCATATCACTATGAGTATGTGACAACTTGTGTGTTATTGCTCCATGTTTGTGTGGCGGATTATAAATGCCTTTGTCAAAACTATAAATAAAATCTGATTAGTTTGCATGGAGCCCAGCTTCCATAGGTCTTTAATGCTTTGAATCTGAGCACACATGAAGGGCTGTAATTCCTTGGAGGTCTGAGCATCGTTTATTTCTGGCTATGTTTGTCTAATTGAAATGGTGCCATAAAAACACTAATTTGAGGCAGAGAGGAAGATCCAATTTAAAAAGTTGATGAGGGTGGCGTTTTCCTGTGGGAATTGATTATTTGTACAACATGGTTTGAGGTAATTTAACCGTAAAGTCAATACACAGGCACTAACCAGGATGCACATATCCAGTGGCACTGCTAGGCATAGCTCTCCTTGCTGACACGTGCCTGATTACAATTGTCCCCAACCACCATGTTTTGATCTTTGACGTCAAGTAGAGGCCGTAAAATATCATCCGATGGGCCGCAAATGGCCTCCGGGCTGCAAGTGAGAGACCCCTGCCATAATTACTCTCTAGGAATAAAATACCGGTATCCATCTATCCATTTTCTATACTGCTTATCCTGCATAGATATTGAACTCAAGGCCCTGTTGGACAGCGAACCAATCTCATTTATCATCAATGGACGCTACAGCTTCTTGTTTACTTTCAAACTTATCTTGTAGCAGATGTGTGCACATTTTGAGTATGACGTCTCTGATCAACTGGTGAAACTTTGATTCTCTCCTCTTTCATCGACAACTGCTTCGTACAACAAGTCATATGCTGGAATATTGTTTGAATTGCATGACCGTCCATGTCTGATGTGATGTGTTGTGTTATAAAACTGTATTTTGTTTATTTATTTTAACTGCTCAATAAAGTGCTTTGTTACAGCTGTGGCTGTTTTAAAGCGCTATAAAAATAAAGATGTATTGTACCCATTTTTTGTGTACAACTAATAATACGATGCGATGATTGAACATTCATTCGGTTTCACTGTCGTAACGGCCCTCCGAGGGTAGACATTAACCAACTTGGGTCCAACCTTCCTGTGTGGAGTTTGCATGTCCACCCGGTGCCGTTGTGTGTTTTCTCCTAGGTGTGATTGTGCAGGTGAATGGTTGTTTTTCATTGTGTGCCCTGTGACTAACTGGCAACCTGTTCAGGGTGTACCTTTGCTGCTGCCCGAAGGTGGCTGGGATAAGCTCCAGCATCCTCGCGAGGATAGGTGGCTCGGATAATGGACGGATGACAAAATATCTCAGTTTTAAACATGCGTAAAGCAAAAATAAAAAAAAGAAAGTTCCCACTTGCGACTGATGAAATGCACCGTCACGCAGAACAAATGCCCATTTTCATCATCAGCACCACACAGTTTCTGCTGCATTCATTTCCCCTCAGCAGCATTCCGTTTGTGAAGTCTTGCGGTGATAGTTCTCCTTGAAGGTGGCTTGCATGACAGGTTATCTGCAGCCGGCCGTTGACAGCAACCCATTTGCCAGTAGCAGTTACTTGCTGCATTAGCATTTGAGCTGCCATTTGTATTGTGTGAAAAGAGCTTCTCCCACAGTCACTCAGTGTTATGTGACAAAAAGATCCCCAAGAATATCGAATCAGATCCTTCAGGATGCCGCAGGCTATTTTTGTGATCTATTTCAGTTTGGATGAAAGCTGCAATATTTTGAGGGCATTTTTCGCATGGAAAATGAAGGATTCGATTGAAAAACAAAAAAAACCCACGTTTTTCATTTTGGGGGTTTCTTGTCGTATATTTATTCCATCTGAAGAAAATGTACAATTTTTTAAAGAAGAAAATCTGAATATTTTTGCTTGATGAGAAAACGATGTGTTGCAACTTTAAATGACCATTAAACAAAGCTATATCTGTACCGTATTGGCCCGAATATAAGACGGTGTCTTTTGCATTGAAATAAGACTGAAAAAGTGGGAGTCGTCTTATATTCGGGGTCTATACATTATACCCATTCATGACGCTAGATGGCGCCAGATATCATTGAAGCGAATACTGAACTTGACTCCCCTGGCCAAAGTAGCAGTAGCACGAAGAAGAAAAATAAAAAATAGCGGTGAGAAAGAAAAGAGAAGAATATATTAGAAGATAACAAAAAGTGGAGAAACGTAGCGACAATCTGGAGAAAAGTGGGTCAAAGATCGGCCAGGTTAACCGGCAGCTGAGGAGAAGTTATGATGTAATTTACATTTCAAAAACCAGAAGCCATTCATTTACGAATGTGATTGCACTTTAGATTTGAATCAGGCAAAATAACATGCTTTTTCTTTCAAATATATTGTTATAATCATTTGTTTCAGATGTACTGTAATTATTTTCTGTATAAAAATTAATTTGGTGTTCAAAGTCTTTTTTCAAACTTGAGTCTTGAAAAAGAGGGGGTCGACTTTTAATCAGGGCCGTCTTACATTCGGGCCAATACAGTATTCCATCCATCCATCCATTTTCCGAACCGCTTGATCCTCACTAGGGTCGCGGGGGGTGCTGGAGCCTATCCCAGCAGTCTTCGGGCAGTAGGCGGGGGACACCCTGAATTGGTTGCCAGCCAATCGCAGGGCACACAGAGACGAACAACCATCCACGCCCACACTCACACTCACACCTAGGGACAATTTAGAGTGTCCAATCAGCCTGCCATGCATGTTTTTGGAATGTGGGAGGAAACCGGAGCACCCGGAGAAAACCCACGCAAGCCCGGGGAGAACATGCAAACTCCACACAGGGAGGCCGGAGCTGGGATCGAACCCGGTACCTCTGCACTGTGAAGCCGACGTGCTAACCACTGGACTACCGGGCCGCCAATACAGTATTGACAAACTCAATTCCAATGAAATTGAGAAACTGTGATGAATAAAAACAGAATACAATCATTTGCAAATCATGTAATTGAATGCATGACAAAGACAAAAATAGATCATCATTGTTGCTTTTAACAAATATTCATTCACTTCGATTTTTATGGCTGCAGCATGTTCCAAAGAAAATTGGGACAGGAGCCAAAAAAAGAGGCCCAAAACCAACATTCAATGTGCATGACCTTCCATCTCTCAGGCGGCACTGAATCAAACATTTACATCAAACAGAATCAGATCTATTCACCAAAGCATGTCAAACACACAAGGAATTTACTTTCCCAGTTACACCCTGTCCAGGGAAACATTAAAAAAATAACAATAAACAATGACCAAAGAACAGAACGGAAATTCCTTTTTGTGTCAGAAGTAGAGACCTTTTATTTATGTATTTATTTGTTATGATTTTTTTTTTAATTAAACCCACACGCTTGGATTTTCATGTCCATGTGTGCGACAACTGATCTGTGGGGTGTGCCAAAAAGTTCTATCCTTCTGTTAGCATATCATAAAAATAAAAAATAAAAATATTTAATGTGTATCAGATGGTCGATAGTTAAAAGGAGCCGCGTGCGGGGAGGGCCGGTGAACGAGCAGTGATTTTGGTCAGGCTTTGGAGACACCCAAGTACATGTTACTGCACCGATCACGGAAACATCAAAGTTCTGTTATGTGTTACCCAAATGGAAGAAGAAAGAAGTTTGTAGGGAAGTCAAACAGGTCATGATGACCCAACTTCAGAGTGAATAGGCAACAAATTGAATGATCCAATCAGAGGTTCCTGTTTTGGGAAAAGGACTGTTTTAAAAACAATAAAAAACCTTGACTAAAGGCTCTCATTTTGCAACATAAATTGTGTGAGGGATGGCCGACAAAGAGAGGGAGGAGTAAAATATTCCAGCATTAGGGACATAACTGAAGCTTTTGTAATGCGCAACAAATGGAAGTGATTTTGGGACTGGAGCACTGAAGGTGACGCAGTAAATTTTGAAAGATGCCAGGAAGCTTCCTGTGCACCGTGAAGGTTTCATCGCATGATGCGCCGTGGTCCTCAAGCTGCTCAGGTGGAACACCATCGAGCTGCGCTGTCACATCTTCCATGCCTGTATGATTTGGGATTGGTTGTCTTGGTGGTCTAATGGATCAAATGCAAATCTATACAATGTAAGTGTGAGGTGAGTGTCCCGCTCGGCCCAAGCAGGTAGGAAAAAAAAATGAGGAAAGTAAAAGAATATACACTGCAGAGCCATATTTCCAATTTCAGGTTTATGGGGAAGATCATCACCACGCTGATGACCTCATTCTTGAGACTGAGCCAAAGGAGAAATCGGACACTGAACATTGATTTAATGTGGGCTGTGCTCCAACGAAAATACTTTTTTTTTTTTAATAATCCGTCATTACAAGCATACGGTAGGCTCTTTTCAGTGAAGTGATAAGTTACATAACACTGTATTTAACTCATCAAGATGTCATTCCATATTCATTGTCATTATAGGACACTTACTCACTGTTTGGCCATTGAGGTGTCATTTGGGCTATAGTTATTCTTTAACACTGGAAATATCTGCCTCCTTTTCTTCTGGCTCAGATTGATGTCATTTTTTTCCCTCGAATGCTGCCTTTGTTTTTGTTTTACTCTTCCGTCTCTGGTGGTTGCTCTTTTATTCGTGTAACGATGAATATTGCTGATGTGACAATCCAATTTCCCTCACGGGATGAGTAAAGTCTCTACAAAATACTACTTATGGACCGATCTTTCTTAACCATTTCTTGGTTTTACTGTATATCAAAAGTAGTTAGGTTAGGTTTTAAAATTATATATCTTGATGTAGGCGGCCCGGTAGTCCAGTGGTTAGCACGTCGGCTTCACAGTGCTGAGGTACCGGGTTCGATCCCAGCTCCGGCCTCCCTGTGTGGAGTTTGCATGTTCTCCCCGGGCTTGCGTGGGTTTTCTCCGGGTGCTCCGGTTTCCTCCCACATTCCAAAAACATGCATGGCAGGCTCGTTGGGCACTCTAAATTGTCCCTAGGTGTGAGTGTGAGCGTGGATGGTTGTTCGTCTCTGTGTGCCCTGCGATTGGCTGGCAACCAATTCAGGGTGTCCCCCGCCTACTGCCCGAAGACTGCTGGGATAGGCTCCAGCACCCCCCGCGACCCTAGTGAGGATGAAGCGGTTCGGAAAATGGATGGATGGATGGATATCTTGATGTATTTTTGCCCCATCCCAGAATTCAACATTTTAAACAGCGGAGTGTAGACTTTTTATATACATTGAATAATCGGGGGAAAAAAACTATTGCTAAAGTGTGAATTCATATGAGTGGCATGGAATTGATAACAATAAAGACCTCTCTGTCAAAAGTGTGCTACAGGAATGTGGAAATAATAATAAAAATAATAATACATTTTATTGGTAAGCGCCTTTAAAGACACCCAAAGACACTTTACAATCAGGAACAAAAACACAATAAAATAAAACACAATGCGGGTTGAACAGCGGCAGCCAAACAGCGGCAGCCAAACACGCCAGCGTTCACTCAACCTCACTCAAAGTCAGAAAGAAACCACAAGGGAGGGAGAGGGGGAGAAATGGCAGAATGTGGTTTGAGCATATTAGAGATTGTATTGAAATGATTATTTGCATGGCATTCCCATTGCAATTTATTAAGGCTCTTGCTTTATTAAAACAATAAAAACACTTTTGTATATATATCCGTTGCTGCTGTTTTGCATTGCATTGTTTTATATTCATGGCCGAGGAGTGTTTTTTTTTTTAATAGAAGCATTTGCTGTGATTATGAGATTACTGTAGGCTACTGAAAGACTAAAACACAAACAAATCGAGAGAAAGAAATGGCGAGACCAAGGCATTATTTTTCTGAAGAAAAAAAAACAAAAATGTTTTGCATTTTTCTGATGAAGCAGCTCGACAGTCAAAATGCTTTGTGAGTTGCTTCAGTGCAGACATCTATACAAACATATCCATGGGTTCTCTGTTTGAGGTTGATTTCAAGTGCTGCAAGAAAATCAGTCTGACAGTTGGATGGTAACTTCGCTCCGGGGCTAAGACGGCTGGAGGAGAAGGGAATCCTGGACTGAAATGAAAAAAAATCTGAGCCCATGAATGATGAACTATAATATTTGAACGGATAATTTGGAGAAACAGCGAGAGTCAGAAAGGGGGAGGAAAGGAGGTGAGATGTCAGCTGGATGGACAGCAAGGAAGTAGAGAAATTGGAGAGAAAGAAAAAAAAAAGTTTGGCAGATGCCTTGCTGTGTGGAAGAGCAGTGCATGATAACTCAGTAGTGGAATCCTTTCCTGAGAACACTAATAAGGCCTCTGTTGAAAGACACGCCAATCTGTGGGGAGATGGTGGCATGAGGATGACTGAGACTGGCACACTGAATAATACAAGATTAACAGCACAGGGTCGCTTGTTGCAAGGATACAAAACTAGTGAGGAAATGTCCAGGAAAGTAATCACTTTCTCCTTTAGTTTTAATGAAATGATTTCACTGTGGATGGAAGAGTACAAGACAGAGGAGAAAAAAAAGGAGTAAAACTGGATTTTTTTGGTACCCTAGCTGCAATATTGATAACCCCACAAATATCTGCAGATTAAAGCAGATTTTTTTGTTTGTTTGATTGTTTTGCACCACCGATGTTTGGCCACATTTATAGCAGTCAAGATAAATTATTTGAACATGGATGTCTCAGAGGAGTTGAGATGCATGTTGTTCTCTCTGCAGGGGAGAGGATTTAAATATTGATTCCCTTTTCTGTCAAGACTTTTCAGACAGTGAAATGTACTGACCAGCATCAGAAAGATTGGTCGCAGGTGAAGCGAGCGTAGTTTAGCAATGACCGTGGGTTTCTTTGTGAGGTGTCCCTTTGAATTCTAAACCATTGCCATTTTTCTTTTTCCACTTGAGTCAAAAACATAATCCTTGAATAAAAAATGGAATATTCTTATATATTCTCACTCAATGAGCGAGCCTCTACTGTCTTGCCTCATTGAGGTGCGCATGACAACAAAAGGCAAACTATATTGAAAATGTCAATTTTCAAATGATCTCGATGACTTGTCGAGTCACGTACTTTAAGTCAAGTCGAGTCGAGTCCCGTGAATACCAAGTCAAAGTCGAGTCTCTTATAAATGCAGAACGCAAATCCTAAAATTGGCAACTTGTGTCCGACTCATGTGTCCCATCTGTTTATATGGGTTTTATTATTTATAGAGATAATAATGGGGCATTGCGTCATAATTGGAATCTATGATATATTTCCATTTCCAGAGTTCATTGTAATAACTTCAGTATTTTACGCACCATAAACCGCACCTAAAAGCATTCAATTTTCTCAAAATCCGACACTGCGCCTTAAAATCCGATGGTCCTTATACAGTATATGGATTAATATTCTGATGCATAACACAACCGAAGCCCTATTGTAGCTTCTATTCTACGTGCTTTATTATGCGGTGCGTCCTATATAGGAAACCAGTTTTAAAATAGGCCATTCATTGAAGGTGCGGCTTATACTCCAAAGAGCCTTATAGTGTGGAAAATATGATCCAGTGTTATGAGGTTGAACAGATTTTACGGCACCACCTAGAGCACAGGTGTCAAAGTCAAGGCCCGGGAGCCAGATCCGGCCCCCCGCGTCATTTTATGTGGCCCGCGGGAGCAAATTATGCGTGTCAATTTTCATGGTTCTTGCTGAAATCTGTACCGAAATGTCAAACTGTCATGGGTAATAAATAACGTTGAGATTTTGCACCGGTCGTCCGAGGGAAGCCGTAACTCCGAAGTGGCCCGCAACAATAAATGAGTTTGACACCCATGACCTAGACCCACTGTGCCATTAGCTTTTGTCTACATAGGCAAATGGGTGAGCTGACCCTGACAGTTAACATCTTTTGTGGAGATATGTACTGAGAATACACAACAAGTATTCAAGGATGTATTTGTGATACAGTACAAGCATGCCACATACTCTGGACAAAAGTGTCCTCGAGACTCTTCTCGAGAAGTGTTTCCAAACCAGCTGGTACGCAAGAACATTACAGAGGGTACGTGAAAACGTTTATGAATTTTGTTTCCCAGATGTGAGGCACAGCCACGCCAAAGTCAGAACAGCCGTATGTCAACTTAAGTGTCTCATTGAAACTCAGATGACTGATGAAAAGGATGTAAAACTGCTGCAGTGGGTCTGAAGATTATTCATGTTCAGGGCGTTGTTCCTGATATTTAAAGTTTAAATGCCTGTGTGCCGTCCTCACGAAGACGTATGGGCATAGTCTGAGCTTGACAGCGAGCTCAACTCTGGAGAGATGATGCAAGACATCCTCATTGTTGTTTGTAGCTTTTAATATAAAATATTGACATCAATGTGTGGCAGAGTGAAAAATGCGGGGATGGATTCAAAGTGGTCTCTTTTCCTATCACCCCCCACCCCTTCTTTATGCATATATCACATGGTCCCCCAACACTTTCTGATTTACGTTGTTTGCAACAAAATAAAAGCAAGTTTTTCAAAATAAGAGTTGGAATAAATGAACAATAAAACCAAAATTCACCAGAAAGGAGGAAAAGCCTTTTTAAAGGAGACTTATTCAAAGAAGCTTCTGGGTTATTATGTTTTTAAGGTAAAGGGTATACGTGTTACGTATAATAAAGGCTGTTTTGTTTATTTGTTTATTAATTGATTCACAGAATTAAATTTGGAATTACAGAAACGAAATAAAATAATGTTCATGTTAGAATCAGTTGTGATGGAGTCATCAAAACGTATGAATGAAGGGGAACTAATAGTACTACACGGGACAAAAAAAGTCTGTACCCCTGTTCTAGAGGGTTGTATGGAACGTACAGAACTTGCATACCATCGCTATTTTTTTTTTACGTGAATTGGGTATCCACATTTTGGACATCCCTTTAATTTAAATATATTGAAAATGACAAAAATGGACATTGATGTTTTTCACAGGACAGCGACAATATACTGTACCTATGCGGTATGTAATCAGTCGCTTTCAATGAGGAGCGCGCATCCTTCCATTCAACTTTGTTCTGCAGGGTCAGGCAATTTTCCAGACAGGTCAAATGCATGGCTGTTAAGTGAGTGTCCTGCTGGTCCTATATATGATGTTGTAGAATATGTTTGTTTGTGTCCTTCCTTATATGGTGAATGCCAGTAGTAGCCGATGGCCTGCTCTCTGTTCACTGACATTTAACAAAATTGAAGCAGAGTAGTGATGACTGACAGTCAAAGGCAGAGGGGCAGAAACATCTATCAGTCTTTGTCTGAAAAAAAAAAAAAATAGCGCACTACGTCAAAACCAAATGATAGAGTTGGACATTTCTGGACATACCACATGACAATTTGACTCATTTTGGTAACTCTATACACTACCATTTTGTGACTGCATGAGTGTGACATTTTTCAGAAGCAAAAGAAGGATTTTCCCACCATAAACCAGAACTTGGCAACGTATAGCCTGTGGGCCATATTTGGTCTCCGATACATCTTTGCAAAGTCTTTGGCAGCATGTCAGTGCAACGCAGTACCGTTTAATCAATCCCACTCTATCCATCATGAAACCGCAGAAAAAAAAATTGCATTACGCGTGCTACACTAGGTAGCTCCAATGATTTACTACTGTATTGTACTGTATACTTCCAGCGGAACGGCATTAGTAAGTTGTAGCGGATGTTCAATGGGTTCACTGTAAAATACGAGTTTAATATTTATTAAAAAAAACTCTTCAAGTGTGTTCTATGATGACCTCGTAAGCTACGCAATGTCCAGTTTTATTGGTAACCATCCATCCATCCATTTTCCCATCCGCTTATCCTCACAAGGGTCGCGGGGGGTGCTGGAGCCTATCCCAACTGTCTTCGGGCAGTAGGCGGGGGACACCCTGAATCAGTTGCCAGCCAATCGCAGGGCACACAGAGACGAACAACCATCCACGCCCACACTCACACCTAGGGACAATTTAGAGTGTTCAATCAGCCTGCCACGCATGTTTTTGGAATGTGGGAGGAAACCAGAGTACCCGGAGAAAACCCACGCTGGCCCGGGAAGAACATGCAAACTCCACACAGGGAGGCCGGAGCTGGAATTGAACCCGGTACTTCAGCACTGTGAAGCCAACGTGCTAACCACTGGACTACCGGGCCGCCCCGTTCAATCAACATGTTTTGGGAATATGGGAGAAAACTGGAGTACGGCACGGGTAGAACATGCAAACTTCACACTGGGAGGCCGGAATATTGGATCCGAGATGTCTGCACTGTGAGGCGGATGTGCTCTAGAACTAAGTAGCCCCAGACAAGTACTTGGTACTTGGATCATTAAGACACACAAATACTTCTACGGTGATCAAGTGATTGGTCAGGTTGTTTTTGTTTGCAACGCCTAATTTTCCTTCTGTATGTTTTTACTGAATGGAACCTGGATTTTTTTTTTCTTTATGAAATGTTTGTGACATGCTTCAAAAATACCCTAAGGATAAAAACTAACAGGACACTCCAACCCCGACTATGAGGGTGTGTTTGACGTCTGTGATGTTGATTGATACAACGACCGTAGGCGGAGGTTTTTTAAGCATAGAATCAGAATTTTATTTCTGATGGAAAGTGACATTCATAAAGGCAGAACAAAAGTGTCCATTATAGTTGAACTCGTTGGGAGGCACTTCATTCGTGCACGAATAGTCGACAGTGACGCTTCACACAAGTTCACAGGTTTTCAGAATGTCATGATTTTAACTAGGGTTCTAAAGTAACTTTTTTGAACACATGCCAATGTAGCTGCTGACTCCGAAGTTGAAGTTTGAGAAAAACTCTTATTAATCAAGTCTGACTTCAGACAGGATTTTTTTATATTTTATATTGTTGCTCAATGCACTAAAATCGTTGTTGTGTCTTGTGTTTCCCGTCGTGTAATCAAGGAAGAGGTTGTGTTGCCTAGCTTCCTTTACAATTTTTGCTAAGTTAGCATGACAAGCACAACCACTTCACTCTGGTTCCGTTTTTTTTCCCCCCCATTCAAAATATCTCCAAATAATGATGGTTGATTTATTTTGCAGCACAAACGCCTTTTGTTCCCTGTGTCTGACGCCCGTCCGTCGGATTTGTCATTGGCTGTCTTCGGCTGATGTCCCACGGCTAGCATGAAATGAGTTTTGTGATTGGTGGACCTTACATGCAGTCTCAAGCAAGTAAATCCTATAGTGTCGATTTTAAGATGAGAATTTTGTGAATGTTCATGTCTAGATATCACTACTATAACGATAAATTCTTCAGCCACACAGCAAATATGACGAGTTACAGCAGGTGCGGTTTAATGTGTCAACAAAGTGACATCAACAAGGTCACACAAATGCATACAGCTTTTTGCTATTCGGTATTCTGTGCATCCAGCAGCACTGCAGTTGGGCTTAGCGTTTTGATTTTGGACATGAGAGTTTGTAGTTGTACCTTTGCTTGTAAATGGAGGATATTTGCTAAGCCTAATTGCCAATAATGGGTAAAGGAAATCAGTGATGGGGCAGCATCATTTACTGTCAATTAGAGGGAACCTGAACTGAAACAGGAAAACATTTTTGGCAATGAGAAACTCACCAAGAAATGTCTAGTTTTCAATCACATGCTAACTTTAAGTATCTTTCAGCACATTTTTTTTCAGAACTATTCAAGGGTAAGAATAATTTCTTATAATGATGTTCATCCATTAAGACTCTTGAGACACTCCCCTAATTTCACCAACTCAAATAACTTGGTTGTCCCTAAAAGCCATGTGCAGATGCAGATGCGACATTTTCGTATCATTTACTCTAAGTGTCACACAAGTGGAAAAAGAAGTGACCCACTAATGTAGTGTGAAATAAAACACATTTACATTTGATAAGAAGTAAGCCTGCATATCGACAGCGGCCGAACAGTTTAAGTCAAATCCACTAACTCAACTTCACCTTCACTTTCACCTCACTCACTCACTCATTTATCCACCTACAGTGGTCCTGTACTGCTTAATATTGCATCATCTCTGTTGCTGAAATACTTTCTAATGATGGACACTCCATTGGGATACATTGCTTTTAATGTCAGTCTGCTTATGTAACAGGGGTTATTTTTGGTACTTGGATGATGGCTCAATTGTGCACATCCATCCTACCCTCCCGTAGTTATGAATAGGTTGGGTGCGTTAAAAAATCAAGTACAAGTCACAAACGTCGCCGCCGAGGTGAGTTGAGGAGCGTTCTTCTTGGTAGTTATCTAATTATTGATGGTTTTGCACCTTGCCAGCTGTATATAAAGGAAACAATCTCAGGAATAGAGAAATGACTTCTTAGCACGACATTCCTCCTCACCGGAGAAAGACACAACAGATTGCTGTGGAGTCAGTAAAGTCAACAATATAAACCCGCAGAACACAGCCTGCCCAATGAACTTAAACTATTCCGTTACTTTCCTTTGTCCCCTAGATATCAAGCCATAAAGAAAGCAAATGCCTGCCCCGAGATATGCACTATTTAATGCTAATATTAGATGTAAAACTGTGTAAGCTCCATTAACACTGGCCATCTGTGCTACAAACATTCAAAACAATTGAGTGGGCTGGAATGTAATTTGCCCTCCTCAGCATGATAGGACATAAGAGGGGACAGAAATCAGAATCTTTTCTCTGCATGGTCTCCAAAACACTGCAGCAATAAACTCATTTATTTAAGAAATCCCAGCATGAGCTCCACCTTTGCAAACTATAAACTCCTTTATGTAATTGCACCAAGTGAAATTTGGTCGTATATGCAATTGTAACTGTTGCTTAAGGCTTGCAGTACACACACACAGTAAAATATCCATAAATTCACAGCATTACTCAACCAATGGGGAACAAAACCTCAAACTTTCCTATTTCCAGCAATTTTCTGCATGACTTGAGTTTGTTGTTACAGTTTAAAACTTTGCTTATATGAAACTAGGAAAATACCAGTGGCGGCTGCTGGTCTGTCAAAGAGGGGAAGCTCAATTTTGACCGACATCATAAAATGTGTCCGTTTATTTATACGTAAATTCTACTCTCCGTTCCTTTTCAAGAAAATGATCTGTGACCCTGTCATACCAACAAGGCGTATTTTCCAGGGACGTAATAGTCCTACAACTACAGGAACTACAATAAAACCCACCAGAAATAAAAGATTAATTTGTCGCTAGTTGTTTACCACAAAGAGTGTCGCTAAAATGATTAGGAGAAGTCTCCAGCTCAATTCAGAACAGAATGCGAATTGAAAAATTGCTCATACGGATCCCTACACTAAAAGGTCAGTGATTGGGTCCTTTCGATGTCAATCAAACTGGCGCACAGGTTCAGACAGATCATCCAATCTGATGCAGAAATGCCTGGCGTCCGGTCCCCTCCCACTGCCATCCATTCCCAAAGACACCGAGCGTCAGTGGGCGGGACAAAAACCAGCTTGTATCCAATGACTCGTCTCCGTTCAACGCATTGGGACAACCTACCCTGAACTCTCGAGACGCTAGGCGTCCGGGCAGTAGACGCTCTGAGGACGCTCGGCGTCCACCGTTTGAAGCACAGCGAAGCTGCGGGAATGAATGAGAAGGGAGTCGCATCGTAACCAGTAAGAAGAAGCTGATTCGGAACAAAAGTTGAGCACGTTGTAGCGCATAGTTAGTCAATGACATGTACACACAATGAAATTTACATTCATATAGTTGATCACTTATTCTTTGACATTTTAAGGGAAGCCGAGCTTCCCTTGCAGTCCGAGAGCAATCGCCACTGGAAAATACATATTTTCAACGAGTTAAAAGGAGTTGACATCCATATGAATTTTAAAAATTGCATACTCATAAATATGTAATCACATCCTACCCAACAATAACGGCATTTTTCATCTGGGCTATGTTTTTTTTTTTTTTGCGGGGGTGGGGGGTAGACGATCTGAAGGACTGGTAAAATTTATTGACGGAAGCAATTTGGTCTGGCTTGAAAAAAATGACAAGACTGACAATGATGGATCGGTGTCCAGGCTGCTGACGGATGATGAATGACGCATTGGCAACATTTTTTACATTTTCCACCGGTCGTAATAATTAGACAACAAAACGAAAAGTCAACTTGGAAACAAAAATAAGGCACTAACTAACTACGAAGGTGGAGAAAGCGTGCGTTAATTTATGGTTCATGATCAGCTTGTGCCATCCTGGCACAGTGAGGAATAGGCCCACGGCGACAGGTGCCATCTGTGAAAATGAGCTACAAGCCTTTTTTTAAGAGCCCCCTTCACGTTACATGTAAATAGTACTCAAAACGCATACACTCTGCTTAGGGACATTAATGGAAGAGAAAATGAGTAGGCAAGGATATGAGGGGTGCATTCAAATCTAATGCGCTGCTTTCTTAATTTGCTGCGCTTTTGCTTTTGCCAATTAAATCATTACAAGATCGACTCACAACTCAAAGAGCGAAGGTGATGGAGCAAATTTTGTCCCAATCCCAATCCCACCTATTACATCTCGTCTTGTCCCTTCCTCCTAGAAATGCACGAGGACCCTGCCTCCTTCCTAAATAACATTCACAAGTTGGCAAAGCATCCAAATGTAAAATCAAGCCACCATTCCTTCTCTGCTCAGTCATGGCCATCTGTCGCTCGTGATTGAATGCGGGATTATGAAAGCTGCTTCTCGCACTTGTAGCGAAGCGTTACTTCAACCGTTAGACGCTGTTGGAAAAAGCAATCACATGTGAACAGAGTGGGTATTGCATCCATCATTATTTGCTCTACAAATTATTTTATGTAATGAAAATAAAGTTTGGGGGGCCTGTATTAAGTAGTTGTTTATTTTATTGCACGCACATAAAGAGGTAGAATAAGAGAAGCCATGTTTTTTGTAAATGAGTCAAGTGTTTTCAATCGTGGATTATGAAAATTGTTCTGAACAGATGACTGGCAATAAGGGATTTAAACCTGCTCCCGCTATTCTATTTGTACTCTTGCCTCTTATTCTACCCATACATCCAAATGTCATATTTGCATGTGCAAACTAGATTTGCTTTGTATCTAAAATCCATTCAACCTTGGCTGTGTTTGATTTCCTAAACGATGTCCCCTGTCATAAGTGCCATTTAACCCTTTGCCCTTGTGACTCAAATGCCCGGGGATCTAAAAAAGCAGTCCTATTGTGAACCAATCTTTTAAAGGCAATAAATGCAGTATTTATTCATCTTCTATTTGCATAATATTTGCATACAAGTGTGAATGTCATTTCCCAAAAGTACATCATAGAATTTTTTTGCCAATGATTTTAATGTTCTCCAATTTGCATTTAAAAAAATGGATTTTTGAATGATACAGCATGGGTGGCATGGTGGATGAATGGTGAGTACGTCCACCTTGCAGTGCAGAGGTGCAGAGTTTGATTATTCCATTACAGGCCCCGGCCTTTCGGTGTGGAGTTTGCATGTTCACCCCGTGCCTGCGTGGGTTTTTTCCGGGTACCCTGGTTTCCACCCACATTCCAAAAAACAAGCACGGTAGGTTAATTGAACACTCTAAATTGTCCCTTGGTGTGATCGTGAGTGTGAATGGTTGTTTGTCTATGTGTGCCCAGTGATTGGCTGGCAACCGTAGTTCAGGGTGTACCCCAACTACTTACCCAAAGTCAGCAGGAAAAGGCTGCAGCACAACCGCGACCCCTATGAGGATAAAGCGGTTCAGATAATGCATGGATGGATATCGCAGCATAATTCACTCCAGTCACCTGTCAACATTAATTTCATATCGTCACGGCTCTGTTGCTCGGATGTCATGAAAGTGGCCTAAAAGTGTGGTCATGCAATTATCTCTTGTGTCAATGACACACCAGATGGGTTGTTTGACAAATCAATTCATGGATTATTCACCAAATCTGTCTGATTGATGTAACCTCATAAAATGAATGAATAAAAGAAAGAGAAAGAGAGGGGGGAGAGAGAGAGAGGCAATTAGTCAATCACATCCATTATAGGGCAATCAAGTCAAACATGAATGTCACTGTACTGATTTTTGGGAGGGAAATGATTTTTTACCCAAGTTTTTGAAGCAAAGCAGAAAATCTATACTGAACCTGATATTTATCGGCTGACAGTGTGCACGACAATGAAATGCACACTGTCATGCCTTTACCTGCTCTCCAGGTCATGGTTCTTATTCTGGTCTGAGTCAATACGACAGTAAACTTTGGATCTGTTATTCAAATCAGCATATCAGTATTCATTAAAGTGCAGATCTCTATTATATGTCACTAAACCCAGTCACCTTGATGGATTATGACACTGTTCAAATCAGAAGTGAAGAGAGCGCAGACATCGACCAAGGTCCATTCAATATTTCCTGAGACTTTAATGAAAATGTCTTGATCTGGTCCAGGATTTATTACCTTCCACTTTGATTCATGCTCCAGCACTGAAGTTTCAACAGAGCTGACTTCGTCTTCAAAAAAAAAACAACAACAACTAATAACTCAGAAACGTGTTCAATATTACAAAAGTTAAAAAAACAAACCCCACACAGGCATTGTGTGAAAGTATGTCATTATACGAATGTAATGCATATTCAAGTATGAATATTTACATTCACTGAATTATTTATTGAATTCCTGAATGACAATGAAAAATGGATGGAATCCTTGACATGTGTAGATCAGCATTTGATGTTCTCCCCGACACCCTGACTGTTTGCCAGCCAATCGTTGGGCACATATCAACAAGCAACAATTCGCCTTCACATTCTTATCACTGATCTGACACATCTGCTAACCACTACCAAGGCTAAGGCTCGAAAATGTATTAAATTTTTGGAGCAGTTTTGCAAATCAATGACTTCATTTCATGAGCAACTTTTTAAATTGCTACCACCATCTCCCCAACCCCAAAGTTTGATCCCAAAGAACTGAAGCTAGGCTTTTATTTAAAAAAACACACACACACACAAAAAAAACAACAAACAAACAAAAAAAACTTGAAAAATCCCCCTCAAATCTCCCAGTCTCCCAGGGGGGTAAAGAACGGTCCTACTCCTGAAGGAGCACCAGCCGCAGCTCCAAATGCAGAGGCTTTAAAATAGTGTCCATTCCCCAATCAGAACAGGAGAAAAGAGCAAGTTGATGCGGGCGTACAATTTGAGCATTTCTGTCACACTGAGTGAACCGTGCACACGGAAGAGGATACAAAGATGTAATTGATTACCACGATTGAATGGTCCGGTCCAACCTATACCTATACAGGCAAATTCAATACCCATCTCTGCTTTTTGAAATATAAGACAACTTCTCAAGTAAAGTCATGAAAATTGATTACTTTCCCTATGATCTGCCTGTAGCCTAAGTGACATCACCTCAATTTGCGTGTTGTGATTCGTACTCACAGAAGGCAGCCCACAAAATTGATTGGGATTCTTCCAGGTACTCCAGTTTCCTCCCACATTCTAAAAACATGCATGGCAGGTGAGTTTCATTCACCTGATGTCAGTGGATAAATATTGGTTTTGTCCCGCCCATTGGACGCTCCGCGTCTCTGGGAGTCTATGGACAGTGGGCATGAAAAGGCTGGCCAGGAAATTCAGCTTTTCTGCATGATGATTGGATGATCTGTCTGAGGCTGAATCTCTTTTTGATTGACAGTGAAATGAGCCAATCACCGATCTTATGGTGAAGGCATTCTTTTCATTTTTTTGAAAAGGAACGGAGAGTAGAATTCACGTATAAATAAAGACCAGCATCCGCCACTGGGCTCCAGTAACCCCCGCGACTCTTGTGAGGATAAAGCGGATTGTAAAAGGGATGGATGGCATAAATTTAAAAAGTATAAGTGAGAAAATAGGAAACAGGTTGTCATGATATTATTACAATTTAATGGTCAGAATACAAAATGAGTCGATCATTGTCCCTATGTGCATTTATTTATTTATTTATATGCGTAGGGGTTGATTGAACCGACTTGATTGTAGATAACAAACACAACACTTAAATAAGAATGAGCATAATACGCTCTTAAGTACATCATGGAATACAGAAAGCAAATTGCCAATTTGTCAGGCAAAATTAATGCGATGGAAGAAAGCTATGCAATAAATCTTGCCTTCATGAGGATTATAATGATGGGCTCATTATTGCCTCTCTCTGATTGAGTTGGTTATTTTAATGAGGATTTTAGAGGCTGTAACTTGTGGTGCTGTCCAACTGTGCGGGGTTACGGTTTAAACATGTTTCCACAGCAAGACACTGGAACACAAATTGCTCCTCATGACCTTCCACTATTAATATACAGTACTAATGCATGTTACAAAAATGACCTAATGGTTGAATGTTATCTCAATGGAATGGCGGCCTTTTTGGAAGAATTTAATTGGTGTATAATTTGAATCATTCTGGAACAACTTTTTCCTGAACTCAAATGTTTCTTTTTTTTACTCTTACACCTATTATTAATGAAGGCATGTGTCTGAAGGTTTTGCTCAATTAAAGATAACAACTAAGCGGAACAGCAAAGAAGCTTGAAATGGTGTGAACAATCTCAATGTATCTTTTTATTCTTCATAGTGAATGTATGATGACATGGTCAGAGTAGATTCCTATCACAATCTGAAACTGAAAATGACTATGACAAATGCGTGCTTAAGAATGAATATTGTAAAATCAAGTCGGAAAAAATTCACAGAAATAAAGCCACATCATATCATTGATATGTCAACGCCAATCTCTTTTTAGGAAAGTGCAACATCACTCGTGAGTCTTTGTTTAAGGAAATAAAAGAGGTGAACAAGTGCAACTGTAACAGTTTGAGGAGGAAGTCAAGTCAAAAATGTGATTTTCAATGTTCTATGTGGCCTAACTGGTCCAAACACAGTACAGTGATTAGTATTTCCTTTGTGGAATATGACCTAAGCAGAAAAAATCCCCCTGTTTTTATCCACGTCGGGGGGGGGCGTTCCGCCACTTGCTGTCGACTGAAAATGACTTCTCAGTAAGGCTCAGGTGATGACCAATCACAGCTCACCTGTTTTCTTTATTTGGTCATGTGACGTTCACGAGATGAACAGCTTGTGGGAGCGCATAGAACATATTATGGTGAAGAAATCTTTTGACTTGACTTCCCCTCCAAACAGCGTTTGGCTCCATCTGAGTCAAAGAGGTTGTTGAATGCATCTGGAAGGTGCACCGCGCTAGTTTCTTTTTTTTTTCACGCTGCACTAATTTGCACATTTGCCTGAGTTTGACGCACGACTGAAAGCGTATCATTAGCTATGAACATCCACTAGCCAGAGGCAATGCAGCACTGCGTTTGTTAAGAGTAGACATGTGGCTCGATCCCACTTCCTTTCTGAGTGGGAAGTTGATGCTTCTGTAATCAGAATATGATTGTACTGTTGCACTCTTCATCATAACGATTCTAATGCATCCATCCATCCATTTTCTAATCCGTTTATCCTCACGAGGGTCGCGGGCGTGCTGGAGCCAACTGCAGCTGTCTTCGGGCAGTAGGTGGGGGACACCCTGAACTGGTTGTCAAGTAGTCCTGTTGCTAATATTGTGGAGTGAAAGTTACTGTAAATCAGACAGCACTTCTGAAGGCCCTGGGCAGATTATATTAGATCAACATGGTAACACATATGGGCCTGCTAAATTTAGGGCCTGATTTACTAAAATCAGCAAACATTCGAACAGATTGCACAGGCTGCTGGGAATAGGTGTACAAGTTGTGGCGACATCCGTATAAAAAAAAATTTAAAAATGTTGCCCTTTGGGTAGCCATGATGCTTTTCACCAAGGAACATATATTATGGGAAGACATATACTGCATATTTGCGAGTATGTTACAGCCCAGGGAGTATTATGTCCAGTATAAGTTGTATTTATAGGAAACAAACCACCCAAGTCATGCGTTTGTTTTTGATCATCGCTAGTGTGGGCCAGTGGATTTATCTGACCATCCTGTGTTACTTTGTGCTTAAAATTTGGTACGGCACATCCTAGAATTCAAATACAGTCAAACCTCGGTTTTCGGACGTCTCTGTTCTGGACCAATTCGGTTTTCGACCAAAACATTCGGGTTTTTTATGCCTCGGATGACGAACAAATTCCGGTTGTCGAACAAACTGAGCGCACTTCAATGCACCATTTGACTCCTCTCGCCTTCCTTACAGTGATGCTTCCTTGGGTAGACGAGGAAGTGACACTTCCTCGTGTTGCTTTCCATTGTGAGCAGACGTGTTCAGTAAACATTTTTATTTTAAAAAGAGCGTGGTTTCGGTTTTCAAACAATTTCGGTTTTCGAACAGCCTTCTGGAATGGATTATGGATCATATGTCAAACTCAAGGCCCGGGGGCCAGATCCGGGCCACCACGTCATTTTATCTGGCCCACTGAAGCAAATCAAGCATATCAACTTGCATGATGCTTGCTAAAATCTCTACAAAAATGTAAAATTCTCATATGTAATAAATAAGAGTTATATTGTAAGCATTTTCTTGTAACCAAACCCCTCATTACAGTAACTTAAACAATAGTTGAATAAACCGTTATTATTGACTTTTTATATTTAGTTTCAGTCACAACAGCTCCAACTCCAAGGGAAATGGTAAATAAAATGTGGCCCACGACAAAAATGAGTTTGACCTTCCCTGCTATAACTGCTCTCAGAGAGGCCAGCACCGGTTGCAGAATTGAAAGGCGTTTTGTCATCGACGAGATGGCGATATTCCTTTGTTGTGGTTCAAGTCAGCCTTTAGATCAAACCAGGGGAAATTATGGCACACCCGATCCGTAAATTCGATGGCATTTCCATAATGCATGCACATATTTCACCTTTTCTGATTATGATTGTGTCGACTCTCCCTGTCCTTTGCACATTTTATGGAATGGAAAGAAATATGAATGTTTCCCATTCATCCCCTTGAGCTTGCCAAACTACACGAGCCACTGGAGAATGGATTCCACTTGCCTTGGCACGCTTGCCGCTAAAAGAACAATTTTGTGTCATTACACCTGATGTATGCGCTGTACCCACTCGAGACTTCGAAAACGAGTCAAAGTTTTTCACCGTGAGAAACACTTAGGTTGTGAAGCCCTAACAAATTGTTGCGAAAAAGGATGCATTCAACCAGCAGAGGAACACAATGTGTACCGGTTAGAATGTCCTGAGGATGGGCTGAAAAATAAACACATTGTCAGCCAGGAGCTTCGCTTTGATTTTGTTTGTACCCACTTCAAACAAGACAGCATTGAGAGAAATCCACCGGGACAAAAGAGCATTTCTGACGCTTCTTCTCGCTGGATCCTTGAGAGCTGTGCTGTGATAGGAGTCACAAATTGGAAGCCATTTACCGATGTTGAGCTGCCATGATTCTGCTGCCTCAGGATCTAAAATCGCAGCTTCCTACTTCAAGAAGTTCTGTCATTGTTTTACTTGCTTTTTGTTTGATGATGGCACAGAGACACCAAAACTATAAAGGTTGTACTACATAAACCATGAGGTCATGCTTAAAAAGTATGTGAAAGTGACTAATGTTGGTTATGACATGGAACAGTCCTAATATTTCCAGTGGGTATGTTTCCAAAACCCTATTTTGACAAAAGAAAGCAGACACTTTTAGTGGAGTCATAGAACAAATACAACAAAACAAGACATCAAAAATGGTTGAAAACCAACCAATTGAAATATTTCACAACCCAAGATAGGATATCTTGGCAACATATAAAAGCATTCATTGTGTATACCGTATTGGCCCGAATATAAGACGGCCCTGATTACAAGACGACCCCCTCTTTTTCAAGACTCAAATTTGAAAAAATACTTTTTGAACACCAAATAAATTTTGATACAGAAAATAATTACAGTACATCTGAAACAAATGATTATAACAATATATTTGAGAGAAAAGGCATGTTTTTTTGCCTCATTCAAATGTTAATATCTGAACATTTAAATATGTAAACGAAAGTGCAATCACATTCGTAAATGAATGGCTTCTGGTTTTTGAAATGTCAATTACATCATAACTTCTCCTCAGCTGCCGGTTAACCTGGCCGATCTTTGACCCACATTTCTCCAGATTGTCGCTACGTTGCTACATTTTCTGTTATCTCTTCTATTATTTTCTTCTCTTTTCTTTCTTACCGCTATTTTTTATTTTTCTTCTTCGTGCTACCACTTTTTTTTTGTATTCTTCGTGACACGGGTTTGGTTTGGCCTGGGGAGTCAATTTCAGCATTTGCTTCAATGGTATCTGGCGCCATCTAGCGTCGTGAATGGGTATAATGTCTAGACCCCGAATATAAGACGACCCCAACTTTTTCAGTCTTATTTCAATGCAAAAAACACCGTCTTATATTTGGGCCAATACGGTAATTGATCATTCTACACATTTATCAGGAGCTTCTGATATAATCTGTGAACACCATTTGTAATAATCTTGTTGGTGTTTGTTGAATGCTGAGTGACATTTCGTTACTTTTCAAGAGCTTTGCTTTTTTTGTTGTTTTTGTCTTTTGTTTTGTCATATGGCGTTTGTGGTCCTTGGTGTGGACCTGTTGTGGATTGTTTTCAGCGTTTGGGCCACGACATTCATCGAAGGAGAACAATCAGTGTTTGATGGTTGCACCTTCCTCGGCAGCACGCGTGTACCAGCACTGATTTTGATTTCGACGGGGGGGAATGTCAGTGCTATTTGACTGTTGTTGTTCGGCAAACGTAGGGCGCGTTTGTTTTTTTGCGCCTGTAATGGGCAGTATTTTTCACAGCCCCGTTTTGTTCAGCGGAGATGTCGGCACTGTTGGAAAGTATCTGTTGGTGCGGATGGATGGATGGCTGCCGAAGCTGAGGATGATGAGAGAGCATCTTAGGATACCATTACAGTTCGCGCTAGTTTGTGCGTTTGTATGGCACTTCGAAGTGAATCGAAGCTAGAGACATCTGCTTCGGCCGCCATCGTGCGCTATTCTTATCAGCCACTAGATGGCTCTATAGACCATCTGTACATACCAGTACAATTGAGTGTTTGCTTAAGTGTATTTGGCTAACCAAGCCGTTGGCAGCGTTTCCTCCACCTTAATTGTATTTCCTTTATAGAGTTTGTACAGCATTTCTATATCTTAAGAATTACTCTGCGTGCCTGTTTAAGTTGTATGATATCTTGTCGAATGCTGTTCTGCGTGCCTGTTTTAAGTTGTATATCTTGTTGAATGCTGTCCATGGCTTAATTGATGTCATTCGACATTTCAGACTCTGCACCTTCTGTAATCTGCACTTCTGCATCTGCATCTGTCCATCTATCATCAAGTTTCCTATAATCGCCATCTGCATCTGTACCTTCCGCCCTTGCCCTTTGCCCCTGCCTTCCACCCCTGACCATCACCTACAATCTGTGTTCCATCTCCCAAACCTGCCTTCTACCACCCATTGAAAAAGCCTTACCTCAAGATACCTGCGTCCTGTATTCTGACCGATACACCTTCCTGCCCCCTATGTACCCCAAACTGATCCAGCCTGATTATCCTCCCCAACAGACGTTACAGCTTCTTGTTTACTTTCAAACTTAACTTGTAGCAGGCGTGTGCACATTTTGAGCATGACGTCTGTTATCCACGGGTGAAAGGACACTTTGATTCTATCCTCTTTCTCCTACAACTGCTTCGAACAACAAGGCGTAGGCTTGAATATTGTTATAATTGCATGACTGTCAATGTCCCATGTGTCGTGCTTTATTACCGTATTTTATGTTAACTGTTCTGTGAAGCGCTTTGTTAAAACTGCAGCCATTGTGAAAGTGCTATATAAATAGTGATGTATTTTAGGGTATTGCATTGTATGCTTACATAAACTCACAGGGGAATGCACTCCATACACATTATAAAGAACACTTAGGCGCGAGTGCATTAGAGTACAACATTTGGATCTCTGCTAACTATATTGCACGGCCTGATCCGAAAATACTTTATTTTCACTTCACAATAAGGTGACAAGTTCCACCTTCAGATTATAAATGTTTTATAAATTATTTGATTTTGAAAAAGCGCAGTGGATGCTGGCCACGTTGCAAACCTTAAAAATATCAATTGAAAAGCAATAACAAGACCTGTCATTGTTAGCTTGACCATTGTAAAAGCCACTCAGCAGGGCAAAAAAATTCATATGCGGCGAAGGCTTTTTGGCCAACAAACCAGACTAAATTGAACTGCTCTCCACAGTCGACGGTTATCATTTTAGCATAATTCTTAGACTCCGATTACTCCCTTCCTATTCACCAGTGGCACCACCGTGTAGCATCTTGGAACGTTACTGAAATATCTCCCAAATATGCGGGTATTCTGCGAATAGGTGAGTGTTTCAGCATGTAGCGGTGTACCAGGTCCACAGGAAAAAAAAGGTGTGACTTCATGAATGGCACGCTGGGCATATGCAGGGTTTTTCCGTACAACAGGAAGCATGTTTCATGTTCAGTGTATTCAAGCAACCTGGGGGCAATAACTATTCAGATGAGGTTTGTCTTCCAATCCTCATAGAATTTATGAGACCACTGGACCGCAAATGAATTAGCTGTTCACCAAATTTACGCTTTGCAAAGCGTCACTCTTCCGTTGACTGTGCATGTGCAGCAGTTATGCGCACCCAGTGTCAATAAAACATCTGTGGCACGATAGGTCTGCCATCGGTGCAAGAAATTTCCCTCTTTCGCTGCTGAAGAAAGGAGCAAATCTTTGCATTCATCCTGCCACATTGTCCTTTCTCCTTGAATTCATCATTCAAGGGTCATGCATTCAAACCCTTACCTACTGCTGTGCAGTATGAAAGCTGTCATGATTTTAACAATGCCCCCAGGAGACGACTGGCTCCCTTATTACCATTAAATCCCTGTCAGCTTCCGTTTTGGACTTTTAACCCAAGGGGGGTTTCATTACCTTAGCATGAGAGAATAACATTACTCACGGGTAGAAGGGAAATTGGATGAACATTTCATGTCACGGTTTTCATGACCAAAATTATGATCAGTACAGTATTGATCATTATACAGTGGAGCCATGAGATACAAGAGACCTAGTTTAGGAATTTTATGAGACGTGCTGAAATTTTGAGGTTTGACTTGCAAAATTTGAGATCCAAGTGTAACGTAGTCATTATTAACTCATTTGGCCCATAACTACACTGACTGATGTTACCGTATTGGCCCGAATATAAGACGGCCCTGATTATAAGACGGCCCCTCTTTTTCAAGACTCAAGTTTGAAAAAAGACTTTTTGAACACCAAATTAATTTTTATACAGAAAATAATTACAGTACATCTAAAACAAATGATTCTGTGTGTGTGTGGGCGTGGCGTGGGTGTGAGATTCATTAATTTTGTACAATCAATACAAAGTGCACTACACAGCAGACACACAAAAACAAACTTGGCTTCCAAAAAACAAAAAGTGCACACTATCTTAAAAATTCGGATTTTAAAATGTAAATTTGTCCAAGGCATGCAGTTCAAGTCTAAGTCGGGTCTCATGAATACCAAGTGGAGTTTTGATATTTGTGCATGAGCTGCATTATGATGCATGCACTATGCAAGACGGGACTATTTTTGAGGGAAATTATATTCCCAGCATTTGTATATAAATCACCTACACACTGGCTTCTCCATTAAACAGGACAGTTCTCCAATGAATTACGTAGTATCAAATAGTAAAAAATGTTGCTCGCAGTATCAACATTTGAAAGCGCATTTATCAGATTTATTCCGTGCTGCATGTTTACACTGTCCTCTTTATTTCTCCAAAAAATTTCACTTTCTGTGTCTGTCCTGATACAGCCGCGTTTTGGGTCCTGTCTCAAGCTGCTGATTAAAATGTCAACAATGAACGAAGTAGTCAGGTCATGAACTCATTGTGCTGGGCGACCAATGGACGTTGCGTGATTGACCCATCATTCGCTGTAAACTGAAACCTACATCCAGTTTATTCAAAGCTGAAGATTTCAGACTCTGTTCTTTTAATCTATCCTCCATTATCAAAAGGTGGAACACAAATTTGTCTGTGTTCCCCTCCTTCAGTAATTAATGTGGCACGCCCTCTTTTAAATTGTGATCCCACCTTTAACTCTCCCCTTTTTCTGTTGATGTCCATGGGGATGTTGATGTCCTTTTTTTTTTTTTCATTTACAAGTTTCAGTATTTTAATACATTGCTGTGACGTATAATTTATGGAGGTGCACGCTGTATTCCCAAAACGACTGTGAACTGGCCGTTTACTGTTTTTATGTTTTTAATTTGTTGTTTTCACTGTGGGAGCGGCCCAGTGGGCGACTGGTTAGCGCATCAGCCTCACATTGCAGAGGTGCAGGGTATGATTCCCTGCTCCGGCCTTCCTGTGTGGAGTTTGTATGTTCTCCATGTGCCTATGTGGGTTTTCTCCGGGTACTCCGGTTTCCTCCCACATTCGAAAAACATGCATGGCACCCTGATTGATCACTCAAAATTGTCCCTCGGTGTGAGTGTAAGCGTGGATGGTTGATCGTCTGTGTGTGACCTGTGATTGTCTGGCAACCGGTTCAGGGTGTACTTTGCCTAATGCCTGAGTGAGAGCTGGGATAGTCTCCAGCATGCTCCCATGACCCTTGTCAGGATAAAGTGGATCAGAAAATGGATGGATGTTTGTTTTAACTGTCTTTGTTATTGTATGTCGGATTTTACTCCAAGTATGGCATGTTGTATGCAGTGATGGTAGTTTTTAAATACAGTACAATACATGCTGATTTATATAGCGCTTTCACAACAGCGCAGCTGTAACAAACAGCTGTAATAAACACAACACACAACACACACAAAAACAAAACACACAAAATAACAAACACAACACATTAAAGTGTTCAAAAATAAAGTTGAGTTCAGTGAGAATTATGAAAAACTTGTTTTCTGCAACTTAAATTTAGACTGATGAAATAAATTTCAGATCTTAGTAATTATTTTACTTTTATTTTAGAATGGTCATTGTATGTGTTCTCTCTTGGACAAACCAGGAGCTGAACTTTCTAGTCCAATCCATTTTTGTGGTGTGCATTGTGCAGAGTGTAGTGTTCACCATGTTCACTCTCGATAGCATCTGACAAAATAAACATGGTTGTACATTTTAATCATATTCGAGTCAGTTGTACAGCTGCAAGGCAGAGAGAGACTCTGACCCATTGTGACCACCTGTCATTTGGTTTTTTTTACCTTTCCACAAACTCTTGCACTCCCAATCGACAATCCATGTCTCCTGTTTCTTGTATGTCTGACCCTCCATTGTCCTGTTATTGTGCAGGTTTGCGTGCAGGCTGCGCAGGGAGAGGATGTAAGCAGGACAAAGACGAGGGAGTTACAAAAGTGCACTGTGGAGAAATTCATTTGGAAAAGGCAGAAGTGCGTGTGTGTGTGTGTGTGTGTGTGTGTGTGTGTGTGTGTGGGTGGGTGGGTGGGTGGGTGGGTGTGGGTGTGGGGGGGGGGGGGGAGGGGGGTGTCTATCATCACTGTCGAGCACAAGTTGCTAGGAATTTTGTTCTGAGAATTTTGTTACGGGGATTTTTGTGTGAAGGTGGACTTGCACACAAAAATCTCTCTCTCTCCCTTTCTCACACTCACACACACGCACCCGCACACACACACACACACACACACACACACACAAACACACAATCTGTGGGTTTAACTGGGCTTGACAGCGACCAAAATAGGTCACAGGGGGAAGTTAGGACACGTTTCTCACACATTATAAATTGTTTGAGCCAAACTGACTTTGCATGTCGCAGGATTTTTTGGGGAAAAGTCCTCAAACCTATATCCTGGAGTGTGACACTACCCCCACCCTGTAAAGTACCACAAGCATCCCTTCAATTTACAACAGAAGAATAAACCATTTAAGATACATATCTTATCAGCTTTTTAATTACTTAAAATGCATTCTATTGTTGGTAAGAGTAAATACACCTGATTAAAAGTCACAGTAGCTAAATTTAATCGTAAAAATACATTTGTATATTCGTCCACTATGTACAAATATATACCGGTAATGCACGTGTAGGTGTTATGATCCGGAATGATTCAGATAGGAGTGGATCCTACAAAAAAAGACAATGAAGTTAAAGGTCTTTTCACAAAAATGGTCATTTATAAAAAGTGCAAGACAGACAATGTACAAATTAGGTCGCTGGTACTCAGAGCCAGGATAAACTGAAACGAACAAAAAGTGCTTGCAAATGGTGGTGAGGGGAAATAAATAGCATGAATCGCTTGACATGAAAAGAAAAGTAAATCCAATCATGAGAAAACATAAATGCGTACGATGAATAACATAACTTAAGCACTATTTACCCAAGGAACACACTATGGCATGAACAAGAGCAGAAAGATCAAGGTCATGAGCATCTAAAGAGTTAGCACTTGGTGAGTCGTGAGCGACAGCAAGAAGTCGGCATGGAAGACCTTAAATAGTCCACTGAATGTCCATTGACTCCTCGTCTGACAATGCAGCTGACATCTTTTCTGCTTGGCTCTCGACGAAGGCGAACGCTTTTGCTTTCTGCTCCTGTTCCGCCCTCCACCCTTCCCTGCTCGCCACTCAGTCCATGTGCTGTCTTTGTCTGACTTTTCCTAGCCTCCTGTCGTATTTTCATCCTAAAAACAAACATTGAATTGGTTGGCTGGTCTCTCTATGCCATCGACAACATTTTCTCGACGAGAAGAGCAGGCAGTGGGGAGACTACTTGCCCCTCGGGGACTTTTGCTGCCGGGTAAACCCTAGATCCCTGGAGGATGTGGAGAATGGTGTGCATGTGAAAGACAGCTACATTATCGGCCTTCTGATAACAGGTAGGCTGCTGTTTGGTGTGAGCAGTTTCCTGATCTATCGCAAAATTCAACCGACGGGAGCTGCTCTATTGGAAGTGAAGAGGCTGCCGGTCTAAGGATGGCATAGTGCGGATGTCCAACACTCAGACTCAGACTGTGCTCAACCGCAAACTGATGCGGCTGTCGAGCGTCACTGCAAGATGGACAACAACTTGGAGAAACTGGAATCCGTGCTCAAATATGGAAAGAAATAGCGGATTTGGCTGATCGACGCCATTTAAGAGACACAAGCCACGGACTCAAGGCTGTCTGAAATTGTTGGGCAGCCTGCTACCAAAAACAACATCTGCTATCTCGACCTTCCCCTGATGAAAGTACGCATGGATGCTAGTGCCCTACCATCACCCCCCCCCCTTCTCGGCCATAGACTGATAAGCCAGGACTGTCTCCATGAGATGACCTTGATGTAGCAGCTGCGGCCTGACACGCACACACAACCAGACAATCACACGCGCATACACTCCCTTGTATCACCGCCTTCATTGTTCATGTCTTGTGACCTGTTGTAATTATCATATGCTTGTGCAGGAGGTTTTTTTTCTCCCCCTCTCCCTGCCTTCCTTTGTATGTTTCTTTCTGACTTCCGGGTTGAGTGAAGGCTGGCGCGTTTGGCTGCCGCTGCTCAACCCGTATTGTGTTTTATTGTTTTTGTTTCTGATTATAAAGAGTCCTTTGGTGTCTTGAAAGGCGCTTGTAAATAAAATGTATTATTATTATTATTAAGGAACAAAAGGAATTTTTAGCAACTCAGGTGCACATGAGGGCAATCTGGTAAAGTAAGTGATGTCTGTTATGACAAGAAAAACTTGCATCTTGACAAAACTAAGTCTGTGGCCTTCAAAATTGTCATTCTTGCGCGGGGGCTATGCTAATCTTCTCTATATCGAAATACAATTTTTCATATGTGCAGCCAGAGCTGGCCCAAATAATTCAGCCTGCGTTTTTTTTTTTTTTAAACCATCTTTGGGAGCACTACCCCTCAGTGGCGGTGGAGACCTTTGCCATGGAATCGTGGGTGGGCAGCAGCCGGATTTCAGACAAATCCCAAAAATTAGGAATCAGGGCTCGAGTCTTGTGTGAAGCGTGGGTTGGAATTGCACTGCTGCCATCTCAATGACACCTCAGGATTCTTCTGAGGAGAAACTGATAAAAGACACCTTTGTTCTGGTCGACTGTATAGGAAGAGCTTAGCATGGCCCCTGAGCAAGGATGACACGCAATTTCTTGAAGCGGATCCAAATTTTTTAATTTTTACCTGCCTGCATGCCTGCCTGCCTGTTTTTCTGGCTTCCCTGCTCTGCACTGCCCTGCCCTGGCCGGGTCCTGCCCTGCGTATTGTGTAATTGAATGTACCGTATTGGCCCGAATATCCATCCATCCATCCATTTTCCCAACCGCTTGATCCTCACTAGGGTCGCGGGGGGTGCCGGAGCCTATCCCAGCTGTCTTCGGGCAGTAGGCGGGGGACACCCTGAATTGGTTGCCAGCCAATCGCAGGGCACACAGAGACGAACAACCATCCACGCTCACACTCATACCTAGGGACAATTTAGAGTGCACAATCAGCCTGCCATGCATGTTTTTGGAACATGGGAGGAAACCGGAGCACCCGGAGAAAACCCACGCAGGCCCGGGGAGAACATGCAAACTCCACACAGGGAGGCCGGAGCTGGATTTGAACCCGGTACCTCAGCACTGTGAAGCCGACGTGCTAACCACTGGACTACCGGGCAGCCCTGGCCCGAATATAAGATGGTGTTTTTTGCATTGAAATAAGATTGAAAAAGTGGGGGTCGTCTTATATTCGGGGTCTAGACATTATACCCATTCACGACGCTAGATGGCGCCAGATATTATTGAAGCGAATGCTGAACTTGTCTCCCCAGGCCAAAGTGAACCCGAAGAATAAAAATAAAAATAGGGGATAGCATGAAGAAGAAAAATAAAAAATAGTGGTAAGAAAGAAAAGAGAAGAAAATAATATAAGAGACAACAGAAAATGGAGAAACGTAGCGACAATCTGGAGAAAAGTGGGTCGAAGATCGGCCAGGTTAACCGGCAGCTGAGGATAAGTTATGATGTAATTTACTTTTCAAAAACCAGAAGCCATTCATTTACGAATGTGATTGCACTTTAGTTTACATATTTAAATGTTCAGGTATTAAGATTTGAATGAGGCAAAATAACATGCTTTTTCTCTCAAATATATTGTTATAATCATTTGTTTCATATGTACTGTAATTATTTTCTGTATAAAAATTAATTTGGTGTTCAAAAAGTCTTTTTTCAAACTTGAGTCTTGAAAAAGAGGGGGTCGTCTTATAATCAGGGTCCTTCTGTATTCGGGCCAATTCGGTATGTATATTTGTATGACAATAACAACTGCTTTTTCACAATCGGGTCCTCTGCGAGTCGGGATATTATTATCCATGGTCATTTTACACATCTTAGGTCTACTGTATGGTTTCACTGAGGTTCTGAGTTATTTGAGTGTTTGTTTGCTTGTTTGTTTGTTTTGGTCTATGTTATTTGGGTAGACTGCAATTGGTTGGCAGAAAATTGATTTATGGATGGATGGATGGTAGTTGTTCAGGTAGATGTGTTTGTTTCTGAATTTGATCACCACAATCAAGGCCGGATTTGGATCTGAGGATATTTGATTTCGTGTGTTTGTTTCCGTTTCTACTGCCATGATACATAACCAAATTGGGCAACATGGGAGTAAAGATATTGGAATTGTGCTACTTGACCCATGTAATGTGAATGCAGCCTCTGTGTCACTGCTGTGACTGACTGGTAATAAGTACATGGTGTACCCCACCATTCACCCAAACTCAGCTGGGATAGACTCCATTTTACCTCATGGTAATACCACCATAAATTGCTCAGGTAATGGATGCTTTGGCGGATTTGCTCCAGTACTAGATATCAATCTAATTGAGACCCTGCGACTGTATTTGCAGCCTTGCATGATGAACTGGCCTCTACTGTACTTGGGAAACGTTGGTCGAAATTCACACTTCAGCAGCACATAAGTACAGCTCACAAAGACAGCAGCTGAAAATAAATAAATACATGCATACATACATACATAAATCTAGCTTTATAGATACAAATTAGACAATGAGAAGCAAATCCTCTCTATATTTGTACAAATAATGTTTTGGTTAATGTATAAATATCTGACTCTATTGGGTACGATTGGATTACATTTGTTCTATTGGAATTTATCTTTAGTACATGTACGAGGGTGAAATATTTTCACAATTATCCATTCCAGCTGATGTTCCAGGAATTTATCCTCGTTGCGTGAAATGAGCCACCCCCATCCCAGCACGATGCGCACACGACAAACTGAAGCTTGTTGTCTAATGTGGTACTGCCCTCATGTGGCTTTGAATATTGTAATGCCCTTCAGTAACGGCAAGAAGGATGCACGCAGTCGCGGATGCAAACTGTCCTTTTAATACACAAAACACGCAATAAACACACACATCCATAGGAGTTGCTGTTAGCCACAACTCACGCTCATACGCTCCACACTCAGACTAACTACCGAAGCCAATACTTCCCCAACCTGGCTCATCCCCCCTCTATGACGTCACACAAATACAAGACATAGATATTACACTGCCCTCCCCTTTATGAAACCCTCGCCCCGAGGGGTCAACAAAAAAAGTCCTCCAGCCGTCGTGGTCTTCGTCTCCGCCTCTGTGGTCGGCCCGGCTCTGAGTCGATACCGTCTGCAGCTGGCTGACTCGGGACAACATTGGTGGGATCTGGGGAACATGGATCCACCAATTGTTCTGAACTGGCAGATGAAGCGGACCCCGCCTCAAATACAGGAACACCATTTCCCCGGTAGGGGGCCAACCTGTCCCGATGTAGGGCAACTTTTCTGCCCCTGGGGGGGACTGCCACCCGATAAACTACCTCCCCCACCCGCTCAAGTACCCTACATGGCCCATCCCAATGGCTGTCTAGCTTGGGGCAGCGCCCTTTCTTTCTTTTAGGTGTGTACACCCAAACCAGTTCCCCAATCTGGAAATTCCGCCCCTTGCTCCGCACGTCATAGTTCCGCTTTTGACGTGCACCGGCCTTCTCCAGCTGGTCCCGTGCGAACGCGTGCGCTGCCTCCAGCCGATCCTGCAGTCTCCGGGCATACTCCGGCCCCGGCTGGTCCTCTGAGCCGCCGGGAGGTCTTCCAAACGCCATCTCTGCCGGTGTCCGAATTTCCCGGCCCAGCATCAGCAGAGCAGGAGTACAACTTGTGGAACTTTGAACCGCTGAACGATAAGCCATCAGTACCAGCGGGATGTGCTGGTCCCAATCACGTTGGTGTTTGGAGGTGAGGATGGCGAGCTGCTGCTGCATGGTTCGGTTGAATCGTTCCACAAGACCATCGCTCTGTGGATGCAAAGGGGTGGTGCGTGTTTTCTGCATGTCAAGGCGTTTACAAAGAGCAGCAAAAACTTTGGACTCAAAATTTCTGCCTTGGTCACTGTGGAGGATGTCTGCAGTCCCAAACCGGCAGAACATGCCCTCCAGTAGCGCATTGGCCACTGTCTCCGCCTCTTGGTCTGGCAGTGCGTATGCCTCGGGCCACTTTGTAAAATAGTCCATCGCACAAAGCACGTAACGGTTCCCTCTGTCCGTCACGGGAAAAGGGCCCATAATGTCCACAGCAACCCTCTCCATGGGCGCCCCAACCCTCTGTTGCTGAAGTGGTGCATGTGATTGGTCTTGAGGTCCCTTGTAGGCTGCACACTCGTCACAGCGCCGGCAGAAATCCTCTACGTCCCGTCGATGCTGACCCCAATAGAACCCTTGGCGCAGCCGTCGGAGGGTCTTGGTGCTGCCAAAGTGTCCTGAGCCGGTGCTCCCGTGGCATGCTCTTAGCACCATCTCTCTAAGAGCTCCGGGCACTACCACCTGCCATCTCTCTTCCCCGGTGGCTGGTTCCTTCCAGGCACGCTGCAACACGCCGTCTTTCATGCGTAACACAGCAAACTTGCTCCAAAGGCCTTTGGTGGTAACGGAGAGTCCCATCACACCCTCCCAGGGTGGCCTCGTGCCACTCTGGACCCACTGTCGCACAGGATTGAGATCACGGTCCTCATCCTGCTTGGCAGCCCACTCTGCAATGTCCACAGCCTCCAAGGTGCAGCATGACGGTCCAGCAGCAATCGCTTCACCACGCAGCTCCAACTCCCTAGCATCCCGCCGGTCGCAGTAGCTGCAGTCACTAACAGAACACGGCCGCCGGGAAAGGGCGTCCGCATTGGCGTGCTGAGCCCCAGCTCGATGTACCACAGTGAAGTGAAACGCCTGCAGCTCCTCCAGCCACCGTGCTACTTGGCCTTCTGGTTCCTTGAACGACATCAGCCACTGTAGTGCAGCGTGATCTGTCCTGATGGTGAAAGGCACGCCACACAGGTAATACTTGAAATGGCGTGTAGCCAAAACAACTGCTAGCAGTTCACGTCTGGTAACACAGTAGCGTCGTTCACTCTTGTTGAAAGTGCGGCTGAAATAGGCCACCACTTGCTCACCTTCCGGCCCCACCTGTGACAACACCGCCCCCATGCCGACATTACTCGCGTCCGTGTCCAGCACAAAAGGCAAGGCTGGATCTGGTGGGGTGAGAACAGGAGCGTTCATGAGGGCTCTTTTTAGGCTGGAGAACGCCTCCTGACAATCCGGCATCCAGAGGAAGGGTTGGTTGTCTTTAAGGAGGCGGAACAAGGGTGCCCCAATGCACGAGAATCCCTTCACGAACCGTCTGTAGTACGAGGCCAGCCCCAAGAAGCTTTTCAACTGCTTCTGGTCCCTTGGTACTGGCCAGTCTTTGATGGTGCGGACCTTCTCCTCCAACGTGCTGATGCCCTCACTGTTCACTCGGTGGCCGAGGAACTCCACCTCACGCTGCATAAAGTGGCACTTTTCTGGGTGCAGTTTCAGCCCAGCTGCTGCAATTCTCCCCAGCACCAGTCTCAGAGACTCAATTGCAGCCTGAAAAGACCCACCATGGACGAGGACATCATCCAAATACACCACGCACCTTTGCCTCGGAATGTTTGAGAGCACTGTGTCCATCAAACGCTCAAATGTTCCTGGTGCATTGCATAGTCCAAAACTCATGACCTTAAACTGCCAGTGTCCTCGGGTGGTGCAGAATGCCGTCTTGGGTCTGGACTCCGTGGTGAGGGGGACTTGCCAGTAGCCACTGCGCAGGTCGAGTGATGAGAACCACGCGGAGCCTGAGACCAGATCCAATGTGTCGTCTATACGTGGGAGCGGGTAGCAGTCCTTTCTTGTCACCTTATTGAGCGGCCTGTAGTCCACACAGAACCGTGGTCTGGTGCTCTTTTTTCGGGGGACCATGACCACGCCAGACGCCCACGGACTGTCGGAGGGCTCTATGATCCCTGCCTCGAGCATGGCACGGATCTCCTGATCCGCGGCCTCCTGCCGGGCCAGAGGCAGGCGTCGGGGCCGAACCTTTACTGGTCGCGCGTCACCGGTGTCGATGTGGTGCTCAACCAAGTGAGTGAGGCCCACCTCATTCTCACTGAGGGCAAAGATGTTCTCGAAGTCCCACAGTACCTGCCACAGCTGCTCCCGCTGCTCGACATCCAAGCCGTCGCAGTTCTTCTCCCAAATGGACCGGATAGCCCCAGTCCGGTTCTCTGCTGGCCGACCCGGGGTTAACTCCACTGACGTGGCTGGGCTGGATGTCATTGGCCCCGCCAGTGGGCAGTCCATCACAGGGCGAGCGGACTCTACCCGATCTACCGTCGACTGTCGAAGAGTCAGCGCTGCTGCTGCCTTGGTCAGGCTGGGTAGGGTCATCCGCACATCTGTGTTCTCCGCCGCAGGGTCTGCATTGTTAACGGCCACCACCGGAGACGCCGTGATCAGCCCTACATGCTGACCACTCGGCAGGGTGAGCACCCCAGCTCCCAAGTCCACCACACATTTTGCAGCTTTTAAAAAGTCCCGTCCGAGAATACAGGGGTCACTCACGTCAGCTACCCAAGCTGAGTGGGTTGTGGACAAACCCCCCAGGACAAACAAAAATGTCCCTTTGCCTCTCATCTCGGCCGTTTCACCGGTCACGGTCCTCAGTTTTGTAAAGGTCGATGTTAAGACGGTTCCCACTGGAACAACGTCAGGCCTCACAATTGTGGCTGAAGACCCTGTGTCCACCAGGGCTGTACAGGAAACGTCCCCAATCTGCACGCGAACATGACTGGGGTCCCCCACGTCCGTCCAGCCCACCATTATTGCTTTCTCTCCGAATGCAGGTTGCAGTTCCCGGTCAACAACTGCAAGGGTCCGTGTTGTCGGGGCTACACGGACCCTTTTCCGTTTCCCTGCTGGTCTAACATCTTTGGACAGCGCCGCAGCAGATGACCTGGCTGTCCACAACCCCAGCAGACAGCAGGGCGTGCACGTCGACCGCTTCCTTCCTCCTTCTGTGCTGGCCGGGTCTTTATTGCGCACACCAGCTCCTCCACCCACGCTGGCCTTCGCTCCTCCCCTTCCGACAACGAGGTGGCCAAAATGGGGCAGGCTGCTGTCTGTAGCGCCCCCTTGGCTGCAATCTCCCTCTCTGTAGCAAGAGCAAGTGCCTCTCCCAGGGCTGCCGGGTGGGCAAGCTGGACGTGCAGGCGCAGCTCATCCGGCCTGAGAGCTTGGATGAACTGGTCGCGTATCAGTTCATTTTGGATCTCATTCGGCATTGCTGCATATGCGCGCCGACCCAGGCTTTCGATCTCATGAGCAAGACAACGGAGCGGCTCACCGGGATGTCGATCACGTTGCTTGAACTCACAGCGCAAAGAGTCTCTCAAATTAAACTCTCCAAAGCGCCTCTGCAAAGCACCCACCAGGGCGCTGTAATTGAGTCTCTCTCCGGGGCTCAGAAGAAGCAGACAGGATGTAGCCTCCTCCGTCAGCGAAAGGGCTAACTGCACGGCTTTCACCTTGTCCGACCAATGCGCTGCGTCAGCCACCAACTCGAACTGTGCTCTATAAGCCTCCCAACTTCCTTTTCCGGAGAATTTAAGAGCTTTCATGGAGGGCCACGCGAGCCCAAGGGCGCCGCCATGCATGTTTACATCCATTCCGATGGTGGCGGCACCTGCCGCTACGTCATGGCGCCACTCCGTTTTGGCGGGCCCGCGCTCATTTTGGCGCGAACCACCAGCTTCATGACGACCGCGCTCGGTGCAACTCGACTCAGGCATATCAATCACGCAGGGCACGGCTTCTTGCTTTACCGTCCACCGGGTTACGGCATCGCCGCACGGAACGGCTTCCTCCTTTACCTTCCGCCGAGTACCGGAGTCGCCGAGCATCCTTACGCAAAAAAAATGGACGTGCAACGGGTGAATCCAAAACTTCTGACACCAATGTAATGCCCTTCAGTAACGGCAAGAAGGATGCACGCAGTCGCGGATGCAAACTGTCCTTTTAATACACAAAACACGCAATAAACACACACATCCATAGGAGTTGCTGTTAGCCACAACTCACGCTCATACGCTCCACACTCAGACTAACTACCGAAGCCAATACTTCCCCAACCTGGCTCCTCCCCCCTCTATGACGTCACACAAATACAAGACATAGATATTACACTAATATATTAAAATAAAATCGTACCTATTCCAATATGCCAGCATTGAAATGGATATGAATTATGAAGTTGAAATGAAAAATGACGTTTATTACATTAAATTGATCATGTATTTAAAAATGTACAGTATCTGTATGATTTATGTTAAACGAAAATTTGTTTTGAACACAATAGAATAATAAACTACTGCTCTCTACAGGTAATCACCAAGAACCTTTTAAGATTCATAAATCGATCTGATGTTATTGGGCCAGTTTTTGTTCTGTTCTGCCCCAGACAAGAAAAGGGGGGGGGGAAAGACCACATTGGCAACTAACATTTTTGTGCTTATTGGATGCACTTTTAATTTACACTATAATAAATTTTAGACTGACATTTTCAAATCACTCTACAAAAAATGCCCAAGACAAAAAAAAAGACAGGAGTTTTGAAGACAACATATCATTGCCACGGTCTGTGTATAAAAAAAAAAACCTATGTTTAATTTTTGTGGTATCTTTCTTTGCCTCAACTACTCTTCTACATCAGGTTTCATTCAAACTGAAAGACTAGCTAAAAGTTCATTGCATGACATCAGCTGAGCAACGCTGTCTTGGGTGGCGATTGAGGGGAGGTCGAGTTAGAGACAGTGAGACAGTGGATAGAAAAGCCAGGTCCAGAAAGTATCTTATTGTTCGATTCAGACGCAGCATAAACGTTGCATTGCTAAAATGGCTACAAAACGGACCTTTGGATGTCAAGCAGCTAAGACAAGAAGCGCTCTGACGCTGGAAGAGAGGGTAAAAGTGATCAAAATGAAAGACGGATGAAGCAAAATAAAAGACATTATCCAAGAAATTGATGTAAGTGAAAGTGAATGCTGATCATAAATTTCGCAATTTCTTTCCCTTTTTTTCTTTCTACACTGACTATATGAAGTGTCAAATAAGTGTGTGCTCATACTTATGCACTATTGGAATAAAAATAAAGAGTACACATACGATTGTGTGTGCGTGTACACATACGTTTGTGTGTGTGTTTACATCTGAGATCAAATTTGCTACAGTGAAAAACCCCCTGTTGTGAAAAATCTCTTGCTGCAAACATGATTTAGTTGTAGAGGAGTTTCACTGTAACTAGATTATCGTTATGGATTTGGCTTTTTTTGTTGCTGAAATACTGTACTCTCTTAGATAAACCACCTTCCCCGTGTCGAACCAACTACCCCTGACAAATAACCAAAGTCCTGTTATGAAGAGCTTTTTGACATTGTTTTCTACATATGCATGCAGGACTCATCATTTTTTTGGTTTATGTTGTTGTCCAAGACTGACCATTTTGTGAATTGTATATTTTGTGGTTGGATGGGTTCCTGCGCGCATATGTGTGTATCTGTGCGTGTGTGTGTTTCAGCCATATCGTGATACTAGGTGTGCTCTAAAATACTTCAGGCTAACCAGGTCCATTCAGCTTGTGGCTGTGTCTGACTCTCCTACTCATAACACATGGAATAAAGCCAGCTGCTCACTTAAGCAAGCAGATGCAAATACAAGAGGCTGTGGGGCTGAGAGCGCTTAGATCTGCAGGCAGCTTGTGACCAAAAAGGTCATTGTGATGAATCCCAGAAGCAATCAAGAAGTTGAAAACATAAAGGGACAGCTGCTAATTCCACTCGGATCCATAAATAGCATTGGCATGGCATCGCTTTGACCAAGACTATTGCTTTCGATTAGAATCGGATGAAGTACAGCAGGTCGAGCAATGTTCAATATGCTGAGACATCAAAATGACATGGCAGGATTTCGAGGTCTTAGAGCATTTGACTCGCGGGTTAAACCACATTGTTGTTTGTCTTGTTGAATGAATGATGAACATTCACCAGTGCAGGTGTTCAACATGAGGCACATCTACACAGTACAGTGAAACTCCTCTACAACGAAATCTACATGGGTGAAAATACCCCCTAGTGTGAAAAAATCTTCATGCATTCACACCATTCCCACTTTCCTGTTTCAAATTTGCTCCAGTGAAAAAACCCCTGTTGTGAAACATTTCTTGCTGCAAACATGATTTCGTTGTAGAGGAGTTTCACTGTAGTTTCATCCTAAATACACAGGTACTTACAGGTGGACGTGCTAACCAGTTGGCCCTATTCAGAATCTTACTGAATTTCCTCACTAGACTGTGTTGGATACATTCCTCCCCATGGCCAAAATAGATAGCAAAGTTTAATCATCTGGGGTCAACATTTAATTTAACATTTGAAGTATTTGACAATGACTGCTTAGCAAGCCCGGCTCATAGTGCAGTGGTGCGGGGTTCGATTCCAGCTCCAGCCAGACTGCGTGGAATTTGCATGTTCTCCCCGTGCTCGTGTGGGTTTTCTCCGGGTAGTCCGGTTTCCTCCCACATTCCAAGAACTTAATGGAACACTCTAAATTGTCCCTTTGTGAGTGTAAATGGTTGTTCATCTATGAGTGTCCAGCGGTTGGCTGGCAACCAGTTCAGAGTGTACCCCGCCTACTGTCCGAAGACAGCTGGGATAGACTCTAGCACACCCGTGAGGATAAACGGATTAGAAAATGGATGGATGATGGATGGAATAATGATTTGATTTACATTTAAGTCATTTAAATGTTGATTGATATTTGGAATGGTTGCAGTATACAGTATCTGGCCTTCATATTCCCAAATAACTGTATTTGCTTTGCGGGTTTAAATTGTGTGCAAGCTGTCATTATTTGGTAGCCATCACAATTAAGTGGGTTCCCATCTACCTCAGCTCAAGCGGTGAAAAACTTTGCAGCCAGTAGTGAACTACCATTCAGGTGCAATTATTGTCAACGCACAGTACTGGCACACAGTAGGATAGTGTGCAAGTGTAGCACACAGTCGTGATCCCGCAGGCAAAGCAATCCAGCAGAGATACTTGTCAGGAACAAAGGTCAAATCCAGTAGAGGAGGAACGTGTGAGAGAAAAGGCAAAAGATACCATAGCAATAATGAATTAGTCTTGTGGAATAAAAACATGTGCACATACAGTCCTTCCATGAGTGAGTGAGCCAACCAATAAGTCAGTCAATCACTGGGTGAGTGAGTTAATCATTCGGTAACCTTGCACACTAGGTGTGGAACGATAACCGGTTTGACTATTTACTGTACGGTGCTAGAATATGCCGTGGATGTTTTGTTTTTTTTAACTATTCCTTTAATGCTCTGATTACTGTCAAAACGCTGATTGATTCTGCACAATTCTGCTGGCTGCAATCAGCCACCTTTCATTTGTGCTTTGTAAATACAGCCATGACCTGCCGAATCAGCACTAAATGTGGGGAACATCATGCATTGCAAAATCAGGGGCGAGGGTTGCCCTTAGGAATCACAAACTGGCTTTACAGTACTTCATTGATTTGTTTCGGGGGGTTTCCCTATATGCGATGCAGAATATATCAGTATACTGTAGCTCTCCTCCTCATTTTTCCTTCAGTTCTTTGTGCTGTTGTTTCTGATTCTTTTCCAAAATTTACAACAATGCAACAAGCTCACGATAACTTTCTCAGAATTGGTAGGTTGTATTGGGGAATGGTTATGAATATTGTAAATCCCACCACGTCAGATATTTGAAAATGTATTGCTTAGTCTGAAATTATAAATATTTATATAAATGTTTGGTTTTAGCTTGATAACCAACATTCAAGAAACATTCTCATATATTGTGAATGTAAATGATGAACAATTGTAAATATGTATGAGGTTTCAAGATATGTTCTCAAAGACTGGATTGCCCGGCTCATCCTTTCTGGCTGGGGGTAAGATTTATTCTCATTAATTCTGAAATATGTACTGTAGTTTATCGAATCAGTTCTAGATTCCTGGAGCTATTTGTGTTACTGAAGAGGGTCTGAGGGAAATCAGCAAATGGATTGCCTTATTTTACATTGAATGACAGATCATTTCACATTTCACATGGTGACCTTCACTCTAATGTATACTTATCTCATCAACTCGGTGCAGGACTTAGCGGTGATTATCTTCTGACCTTTAAATATCTTTACAATTTTCCCTTACATTTCCAAAAAGGAAAAAAGTCCTTCACATTACCGCACATTCTCAAATGCAGTTTATTTGGGGGGTTTTTTTGTTATGGGGCTCTTGTGCTTGCATGCTG
The DNA here is from genome assembly GCA_018466805.1 of Hippocampus abdominalis. NCBI lineage: Eukaryota > Metazoa > Chordata > Actinopteri > Syngnathiformes > Syngnathidae > Hippocampus > Hippocampus abdominalis. The sequence continues at coordinate 19,752,723 of CM031695.1, read as the reverse complement.
CCTCTTCATTATCACGATTCATTCGCAATCACATTGTGGTTTTTGTTGCTGCATTTGACTGCAGTGTTATTGAGAACACAACAGAAAACTGGAATAAATCCACAAAGTCGTGAGGACGCATACAAATGCACCGAAAAATCAAATGGGTGCAGTGCGGTGTTGAGTTTGGGCCAACGCTGAACGGGGAAAGGGAGGGATAATTGCATCGAAGCACCGTATCGCAGGGCTGTCCCACTGGTAGTGTGATCTAACGTCTAAAACCGTGATGTGTTATTTTCAAAATGAATCTACAACTTGGAAGTGATCCAGCTATGTGGACAGGATTATGTTGAACTTTGGAGGTTCTGCTCTTGGGAAAAATAATCACACATAACGCATTGGCTTTGAGGGTGAGGTGTCCATTTGTGTATTGAAAAGCTTCACAATTGACATCGAAGACATTTTATCTATAATGCACAAGTTTATTATTTACTCTAACAACAGACAACAGTCATCCTCGAGCCAATAGCAGTCATACCACAGTGGTTGCTAACAACCTTGTCAAACTGGACCCAAATTTACCATTCATTATTTCTCCAATATTCCCATTTTCGGGGTAATTACCGTATTTTCAATGAATGGCTTATTTTAAAACAGTTTTCATATATAAGGCACACTGCTTTATAAGGCGCATATTCAAGCTACTGTACAATAGTGGTTGTGGTTGCGCTATGCATCCACTAGATGATGCTATGCTAAAAGCAATACAATACAATACAATACAGCATTATTTATATGGAGTCTTTGCAACTGCTGCAGCTGTAACAAAGCTATGTGAACTGGTGACAAACACGGACATGAAACATAAATACAAATGGCATGACAAAACAATAAATGAAAGACAAAAGTTATGAAGACAACTGATTCAACAGAAATGCACACAAACCTTGTGGGCTCACATCCACAAGGGGCTATTTATCCTTAGAAGTCTTGCTCGTCTCCTTCTTAATTTGTTTAGTCAGATGTTAACTCTGCTTTTGGTATTATCTTTGTTTCATAATGGCTGACAAAGTAGTTGTCTGTTTGAGTATGTGTTGGCAAATGCACATGTCAATTAGTGTCGGGCAGAACCCTTTTATGTTATAATTGGTTCCTACTAACCACTAGCAATAATATATATACATGGATATATATATATATATATATATATATATATATATATATATATATATATATATATATATATATATACAACTATATATCCATCCATCCATCCATTTTCCGAACCGCTTTATCCTCACTAGGGTCGCGGGGGGTGCCGGAGCCTATCCCAGCTGTCTTCGGGCAGTAGGCGGGGGACACCCTGAATTGGTTGCCAGCCAATCGCAGGGCACACAGAGACGAACAACCATCCACGCTCACACTCATACCTAGGGACAATGTAGAGTGTCCAATCAGCCTGCCATGCATGTTTTTGGAACGTGGGAGGAAACCGGAGCACCCGGAGAAAACCCACGCAGGCCCGGGGAGAACATGCAAACTCCACACAGGGAGGCCGGAGCTGGATTTGAACCCGGTACCTCAGCACTGTGAAGCCGACGTGCTAACACTATATATACGGTGTGTATATATATATACACACACACACACCATATATATATAGTTGTACTTGACTTGACTTGAAATAATCCGATTTCTATTCGGTGGTTCCTACTCAATCTACCTCAAGTGTGTTACAGTGATCAGAAAATGACATTTGTTTATCTGTCCAACAGTGTGCATTGCAGTCTTGCATGGATGGATGGATGGACGGATCAAGCAATCAATCGATGCATGGAGTAGTCCATCCAAGTGAGGCAATGTTGCATTATGAATTAATATCGAACTAATAGGAACAAATAACTGAGAGAGAGAGAGAGAGAGAGAGAGCGAGCTAATAAAAGAAAACATGGACAAGTCTATTTGCTTTGAACATTTTGATTGACAAGAAATACTAAACGAAAACGAAGCGCAAACAATTGCTTTCGTACAGACGATGAGAGCCCTGACCAGAAATCAGGTTAGAGTTTGCCTCAAGGCTTTCCAGACAAGTTCAGGACATAAGAGAACGTCTGTGCTCAAAATACATGGGAAGATTCTCGTCGACATAATGAAATGACAGATCAAAGTTTCCAACATGGCAGATCAAAGATGCACATCAGCAACATAAATAGATCACTCCTCCTCCCGTTCCCATCTCTCGGGGATGAATGAGCTTGGATGGAATGAAAGGAGATTGATGCAACATTTTGAAAACATGAGAGACAATAGAGAATGGGAAAAAAAAAATGTCTATTACTCTTTGTTGGTCTATCACAGTAGAAACTGCACGACCAGTAGAAACTGCATAAAGTCAATCAAGGAACTAGCAGAACAATAGTTTTTGAATGATGCATTTGTATCACAAACTAACCGCGTAATTGTGTCACACAATCAAGGTAACGTGACTTGTAAATTTTAAATCCTTACGGTATTTATTTATGTATCTATTTATTCATTTTTTTATTTGGCGTTCTTCAGATAGCTGCACAGCTCCAAAATGTTCATCAAAACAAATGTACAGTATTTGAAGTGACAAAGCCCAGGCAGGCCTTTCCGCGGCAAAGCAAAATGTCGCGGCTCTGTTCTGTTGTGGTTCATTTTCCCACGGGATCGGTGGGCGTTCCCTCCAGAGCCGCACCTGTCATGCATTACAAACGGCTGTCTTTAAAAGATCAGCCATGCCAAGAACTTGCTGTTGGATAATTCAGCCTTGCTCAGGACTCCAGTTCCCTTGAGGGCCATTATGATTGAAACTACATTTTAAAAAGTCAATGATAACGGTTTATTCAACTATTGTTTAAGTTACTGCAATGAGGGGTTTGGTTCCAATAACATGCTTACAATATATATCTTATTGATTACATATGCAAATGTTAAAATTTGGTAGAGATTTTAGCAAGCATCATGGAAGTTGACATGATTTGCTTTCACGGGCCACATCAAATGATGTGGGGGGCCAGATCTGGCCCGAGGGCCTTGAGTTTGACACCCGTGATCGAGGCATTCATGACCTTGTTTCACAGTGCTCTTCTTCACGTATTGTATTTTCGGTTTAAGTAGTGTTTTTGTCACTTTCTCATGATTGGATCACCTTGTCTGTTTATGACCAGCGATTTTGCGTTCTTTATTCTCCTTGCCTTTTGTAAGCACTTTGTGCTCTTTTCATGTTATCCTGTCACTTACCAAGGACCTTTGTTGTACTTTGTCAGTATTGTGGTTTTCTACAATACAATACATCCTGATTTATATAGCGCTTTCACAACAGCTGCAGCTGTAACAAAGCGCTTAACAAAACAGTTAACTACAATAAAACATTTTGTTAAATCTTTATGACACAATACATAATATTGACAGTTGCACTTTATATAGGAACACCATAATGAAAAAAAGGTTCTATTGAAGTCTAATTGCTGCTGAGATCTATGCAGTGACTGCATGCCTTGGTAGCGTGTCAGCCGTTAAACGCTCTGACAGTTCCTTCGTACAAAAAGTCAAAGGAGAGTTGAGTGGCAGACTGAAGCTGTCAATCACCACAAACTCATATATACAGCTGGCACACAATTATCCTTGGGACATGTTATAATGACGCTGCCAATGTGAGAGGCAGAATCATCCAGCAGGTGTTTGTATGTATACCAAGTAGGGAGTCTACTTTTAGCAGAATATTCTGCATATCGTTGGCCACAAAGCATAATTGCTTAAAAAATTAAGTCATGTGGGGGGGGGGGGGGGGGGGGGTTTACTGCAGTTTTCGATTCGTAAACTGCAGTAAACTAAATCAAAAGCTTCAAAGACGACTGTTCATTGACTCCAGCCTGTATTTGAAGAACCAACATTCTCCTCGTCCGAAATTTAACGAACACGCGGGGGAGAGGAGGCCGCTCGTCCCCTAACAAAGTCATCTCTTTGAATTAGGCAGTTTTGATGCTAGACACAAAATGGCAGGAAAGCTGGTTACGGCTAAACAAGAATATCTTTGGCTCGGTTTATGTTTGCATTTATATGTAAGAGAAAAACACACCTAAGTTATGGTACATTCTACCTAAGTCACTTTTATTTGTTAAGCAATTGAGTCTTGAGTGTTTGCTACATAAAAAACAAACCAAAAAACCCATGGTGTTTTGTAATTATTGTGTTTGTCTTGTTCTCCCAAAACATTGAAAGTATGACCAAAGCAATTATGTGATGTGTTCACCGATCTTATTTGCTGTGTTTGTAGTATGATTATTATTTGTGTTATTACTATACTGCCTAGTTTTGTTATTTTTGATCACTCAAATGGCATTTCTTTTGCAGTAAAATTATGTATCTAGCCTCAGGCACTAAAGGAGAAGCTTTAGTGGCATGTCCACATGCATTAACATTGACTCTTTCAATGCTTGCTATTTTCAAAAGAAGAGAACCTCTTGAGTGCCAGTCAATTTAGAGCATTCTGACGGATCTTTCAAGGCTCACAGAACCTTGTGTTTTATGACTATTTAAACACAAAAACTACCAAATGAAAGATTAGACTCTCCTCTTTCATGAATAGGTTGGTTTCACCCAAATTACCCATTTTGCATGAAAAAAAGAAAAACCTTCGGTGAAAAAATACATTTTACACACAACAGTGACTTTGACGCTAATAATTTTTGCTTGAGTGATGCCTCAAACATCTGAACAGTCCTATTCTCCAATAAAATACAAACAACAACGAAAATGTGCTTTTGACGGCAAAATAATGGATTTACAATGATTCGCCAGTGTAACAGTTTTACATTTGACAAACTACAAACTATTTGTGCGCTATTTAGTTGTAATAGTGGTATTTAGTAGTGTGTGCGCGCATGGATGCCATGCAAGAGTGTGTTTGCGTGTGCGCGTGTGTGTGTGTGTGTGTGTGTGTGTGTGATTGCTTCTACTTCTCAATTTGAATAATCACCATCTTTTCACTCTTTGTGACAGTCTTTGCAGTAGATTTATGGTGACAAACATATGGATCAGTCACAAGCTCTTTCTAACAGTCACATTTCCGAGGCTCCGCCATGTATTAGGTGCTTACGTGTTGTGATGAAATACGGTGATCTCATCCGAACCAGATTAATTTTCTACATTTCACAGCAAAATGATCAAACCACAGTTGGCCAAGATTTTTGCCATTAAAACAAATAAAAACAACAACAACAACAAAAACGTAGTTGACCGCAATTGACATTGAAGGGGCTCCTCATTAGGATTCCCCTTGATGAGATTTCACATTAACATTGCTCAGAATTGAAAAGGTTCACCTTAAAAAAATATAGAGGGGTGGCACTTATGAGGTACGAACCGTTAGTTTATTTTTAAAATCAAATCGATTTTGGGCACACTCAGTGGGTCCTTGTATTGTATTTGCCATTATGCAAGTTGGTCACTCCTTAATGGTCAGAGAGGGTAAAGTGTTAATTGAATTGAATTGAATTGAATTGAATACAACTTTATTGTCAAATGTGCTGTACGTATGTGTAACGTACATACAGCACACACGTATGCTGTACGTACGTACGTAAACGTGTCGTCTTAGGTTTGGGGCAGTAAGCATTGGTTCAATTCTCATTCAGTGAGTCTGAGTGTAACTGGTTGGACATTTCTCAGTAATAGCCTAGCTGTGTAAATGGGTATCCGTTTTAGAGCATATCTGTATGAAACTACTCTTCGGCCAACAACTAATCACAGCTCACTCTTTTTCTGAAGATGTGTCGTGAGTGGTCATTACCCGAGCAACTGTGATGCCATTTTCAGTCGACAGCAAGTGGCAAAATGGCCGCCCCCTGAGATGGATACAAACGGGTGGATTTTGTTGCTTTATACATATTCCACAAACGCAAAATTAATCAGAATACTGTGCTCAGACTAGTGGGACTCCATAGAGCATGTTATTGTCAAGACTTTTGGTGGGGAGTGGGGGGTCGACTCATACAAAAGAGCAACATTCAGCTACCACTGGGGCCTTATTCTGTCTGACCTTGAGACGTCAAGAAAAGCCTTCCCAACAACGTAATGCCGGCAAGGATCATGTGTGTGAAGTGTGTTTGTAAGTACTATTTAGTAAGCAGTACATCACCCATCACTCACATCCTCTCACACACCTTCGGCTCCTGTGGCTTGGCAGCGTTGTTCACCAGGATATGGACAAGACGTGAGGTTAAGTTGGTGCCTGTCAATTGTCCGGACTTTTGTCTGAGCTGTCCTCCTGATTGCCCCAACTGTAGCAAAAGGTGCTGCATCACACTAGCAGTTTGCCGAGTTCATTTCATACCTGACTGCTTCCAAATGGTCATCCCAGACCACTTTTTAGGTACAACAAATGTCGCTGCAAACATCTTATTGTCCTTATACAACACCGCGCTTATCTAACAAAAGAGCTGATAAGATGCAACGGCAAGTCATCAATAGTCGGCGCACGCCATTAAACCGACTGAGGAATTGTGCTAACGTTTGAAGAAATAATCGTGCTTCTCTTGCATTCTACAGCCTCGCTTTTAATTCCGTAAGCTTTTCCCTCAAACGGATTAACGAGACATTTAAGTCAACAACTCTCCAAAATTAATCATGCTTATCTCCGGTTAGGCAAAGGACAACATGAATCCTGTCGAGTCAAAGTATGCCGTAGTGTTGAAAAGGACATGATATTGGAAAACCAACTTTTTAATTGCCTGTGTTCTCTGTGGATCCGCCCACCCATCAAGTTTGAACCCACACCACCACGTCAATCTCATCATCATCTGCCTACCTTTTAAATTTTGAATCTTGTGTCGTCAGGCACTTTCATGTCAAGTCAGAAGTTTAGCAGGTCGAGAAGGTAAGCAGGTTCAAAATACTCCACTGGCGGTTGTAGACAGTTTGGGATAGCGACGGGGTGGCAGGAAGTTCAGTCGAGGACGGAGCCACACACACACACGCACGCACGCCTGATTCAGGTTTCCTTTTCTGACTCTCCTGCCACATTTTATACATGTCATCTGAATCCTGTTAGGCTAATGTTGAGCACTAACCCAGTCAATGTAGGCTATGCAATAACCATTCTCACTTAAGGGCTGCCACAAATGACTATTTTGCTGGTCGACTAGTCACCGATAGCGGCTGCAATTAGTCGACTAGTCAGATCGCCTGTAAATTGCAGCATATTGCACCAGAAAGCAGCTGCTCTTTGATAGTAATCATTATCCATCCATTTTCTAATGCACTTATCCTTACAAAAGGTTGTGGGCATGCTGGAGCCTATCCCAGCTGTCTTTGGGCAGTAGCCGGGGAAGACCCTGAACTGGTTGCCAGCCAATCACAGGGCACGCGTAAACAAACAACCATTTGCGCTCACAATCACATCTAGAGTCAATTAAATGTGTTCCTTCAACATGCCATGCTCGTTTTTGCATGTCACAAAGATGCACTCTTTCACTCCCAGCTGTCCAGGTACCAGCTGGCTATCGAGAGGCCATGTTAAATTGTAGTTAAGAGTATTTTAGTGAACATTAAATCCTAAAAGTTGATTTTACTAATAAAATAATTCACTTATCTTCAGACCAATTAGACATAATTTATCATAATTAAAATAAAACATTGTGAATTGTATGTGTATTTGCTTTTATTCATATTCAACCAATTAGATGAGAGAAATGAATCCAAAATAAAATGGCATACATTTTACTAAATACAGTTTTAGGAAAATCAGCTCGATTAACGCAACAGATATCACAGGACTCCATCCATCCATCATCTGAAGCAATTTCTCCCCACAAGGGCAGTGGCCGTGCATGCTGGACTGTACCCCAGCGGTCTTCGAGCAGTAGGCAGAGTACACCCTGAACTAGTTGCGGGGCACACATGGATAACCACCGTTCACACTCCCGATCACGGTCACCCCAATGAACAATTTAGAGTGATCATCCGGATGGATGCAATGCATACATAATCAGACATTGCCCTCAGTTTTCACAGAACCCACTTGCAGAATATCCCTCGTGTAATATCCCAATTCAAACCTACATTTTAAACACGGAGACTGTGTCAACTGAAGATTCGTAGTAACAGCTGCAGCTGTTGTTCAAGAGCTTTATTACATAAAGCTTGCTTGTTTGCATTACATGGGTCCTGCAATTGGCTGGCACCCAGTGCTGGGTGTACCCCATCTTTCGCCCCAGGCAGGTGCAAGCTCACCTGCAACCCAAATGAGGACAAGCACTGCAGAAATTGGATGGATGGGGATGGGGGTCGGGAGCTCGCTAAAGATGCAGATAAACGTTTCCCCCTGGTGGACAACAACAGTAGGATCCATCCCCACGGCTCAAAGAGGCTCATCTTTATCCCATCACGGTTAGAAACCACAATTGGTTCAATCAGTGTCAGGCCTAAATTCTTTTTTTATTACAAAACAAAAGGCAACATAATTGTGACCCACCTGCCCATATTTCACTTTGAACGCCTGCATACATCTACAACACATACTTACATCCGTACATAATTCTGCTTCACAATATTCACACTTTCACAATCGCGCCCCCCCCCCCCTTCCCCAACAGTCCTGTTGTCAAATTCTGTGACAACAAATGCAGTGCAAATTCAAAAGTCTACTGCTGGCCCTCTTTCTTCTCGCCCTCTGAGCCACTGCTGCTGTCACCGCTGCTGCTGCTGCTGTCACGCTCTGACGCCATCTGTAGGAGAAAGAACCAAAGAACACACAAAAATTATACCTTGTAACCTGGCTGTAACTATTCATTTACATGTTGGGTAGGCTATTAAGCATGCATTTTGTCCAGTGCTGGGATCTGCTTCATGCAAGTATTATTATTATTTTTGTAAATTTGCTCTGAGTTTGTCCGAGTCACACGAGCGGTGGCGTATATGAAGCCGCCTCATATCCAAGTCTGGGCACTCAAAAGCCAAGGTACCATTGTATTTCTTCTGGATTGTTACCCTTTCCGTTTGTTTCAAACATTGGTAACTTGTCATTTCCAAAATCTCTGACCTTATCATTTTGTGCTGATGTACATAATCACCGTGAGCAGTTATTATACACACATAGAAGATAAATTAAAGCAAAATCAAATTAAGTTGAATGTTTTCCCCTGAATGACAATGATCCTGACACCCCTGCTCCAAGATGTCACTCAAATGCTTTTGCTCCTAGAATTGGAACTTTTAAGCTCGTGGTGATGGTCTTGTTTCCCAAGTCCTACAAATGACTAGGGTTGACCATTGTACACACCTTCTTGTAGGCCATTTCAAAAAGCTTGAGCGACGCCTGCTGAAGGTTGCTGGCTGCCTGCTTGATGTTCTCTCCCGTTTCCGAATCCTTATTGGTAAGAAGGTCTCGGACCTTGGTGATCTCCTCCTTTAGCTTGGTGCACTGCAAGGAAGAGTTACAAAAGCTTTCAAGCTGGATTTCGAGGTCATTCCAGAACGGCCAAAAATCCCACAGTGTGGCCCTGCGCATACTACACTGCACAATTCCAAGCCCCAGATTATGTTTGTCAACACTTCATACATAATAGAACAATGCTATTTACTGTAACCTCCTGCCGTTTGTGGCTTATTCAAAGTTGCTTTGTTTATCCAAACAACTTAGTATTCTGAAGCCTGTGAAAAGCTACAAGAGCGGTGTCAAGAGTATTATCTTCATATGATATAGTGATCTTAATGGGGCATAACTGTTGTGAATTTTTGTGTTTTAATTCTGGTGACTTGAACTAGTTAACCTATTTTTTTAAATCAAATGACAACGTTGACAAAAGGAACATTTCTTTTTGCCCCAATAATCTTTTGTTCATGGTGGGGCAGCTGTAAATAAGTATGAGGAACAATCACAATTTTTGCCAGGCTTAAGCATGAATTTGAGCAAATAAGCGTCATTTACCAGCTCATCTAATCATATCATAAAGAACAATATTTACATTCTATTTCTTCAAGATTATACGTGAAGTTGTGATCTGTTTATTAAAAACAACACGCTCCCTTTATACAAATTACACCAACAAAAAAATGTAGTTTACCTCATCAGCAGGAAGCTGGTCTTTGAATTCCTCCATCTTTGATTCCGTATCATGAACAATGCCCTCTGCCATATTAACAGCTTCCACACGCTCCTATCAGACACAATGAGATCAGGAGTCAGACAGACCAGTCATAGGCATGATTGAATCAGAAAAAATACAACAAAATCTTAACATATAAGTTACCACTATTAAACCTGGAATGCTGCGGTGACTATATACGCCCACATTACGATGTGCCGAATGACTCTTAATGTGCAAATACATGCAGACATAACATTATCAGTTATAAATTCTTGTAGTTTAAATAATTAAACGTCATGACTCAATGTAATCTAGCCCCAAAAGAAGCTTGTGATGCCCCTGGCCACTCAAGCTCCTCCCTCAGCAATGCCTTGACTATCCAATCCTTCAGCACGAGGCCCTCACCTTTCTCCTTCTGTCCTCCTCTGCATACTTCTCTGCGTTTTTCACCATGTTCTCAATGTCGTCTTTACTAAGACCTCCTGATGACTGGATCACAACTACGGACAAAAGAAAAAACAAGCAACACCGATTATGTTTGTAAATCCACTTGTGAAACGTAACACTGCAGAAGGGGCAGTCAAAGTCGGCGTAGAAGGAGCAACGGTAGAAACAACTTCACTGCGGTGTCCTATCTACGAATCATTTCATTTTGCATTAGCGTTTAACTGTTAGCTCCATGGTGCAACGACTTGATAAAAGCTCTTAAAAGTTCAATTTGAATTCAACCTGAATTGGAATATTTGCACAAATTGTGGCAAATATGTAACATGTCTTCACGTGATTGTGTATACTAAGATTTGAATCAATCCGGCCACACTTGCAACGGGGAGAAAAACTCACTCTGCTGTTCCCGGCCTGTCCCTTTGTCCTTGGCGGACACATGGACGATGCCGTTGGCGTCGATGTCAAAGGTGACCTCGATTTGGGGAACGCCGCGTGGGGCAGGAGGGAGTCCCACCAAAGTAAACTGACCCAGCACCTTGTTGTCTGTCGCCATCTCCCTCTCACCCTGACACACTTTGATCTCCACTTGAGTTTGTCCATCTGCTGCTGTGGAGAACACCTGAGGGGGAAGCAGGAAGAAATGCAGCACTTCAGTGTCCTTTTCCCCAAGATTAACAGGCTAAAATGTCCTATGTCCATGTAGACCTTCAACACGTCTGTACCTGGCTCTTCTTGGTGGGAATGGTTGTGTTCCTGTTAATAAGTTTGGTGAAAACCCCACCCAGAGTCTCAATTCCAAGCGACAGTGGCGTCACATCCAGAAGCAGCACATCCGTGACATCTCCTGCGAGGACGCCACCCTGGATGGCTGCCCCTATAGCCACAGCCTCATCTGGGTTGACAGACTTGCTGGGTGTGCGGCCAAACAAGTCTTGAACAGTCTGCTGGACCTAAAAGAGGGAGACTGTGTTAGTGCAATGAGGCATCAATACGCATGTGTAGAGCAGTATAAGATTTAGCTTGGGCCAGATGGAGAATTCCATTAAACATATTGCTGCGTACCTTGGGCATGCGTGACATGCCTCCAACCAGAAGCACCTCTCCAATGTCACCCTTGGACACCTCTGCATCTTGCATGGCCTTCTGACAGGGTGAGACCGTGCGACGGATCAGGTCGGCCACGAGGCCTTCGAACTGAGCACGAGTCACTTTCATATTGAGATGCTTGGGACCGGATGCGTCCATGGTCAGGTAGGGCAGATTGATGTCTGTCTACAAGCGAGAGCATACAATCAAGTTACAGAGCAGCCCGGCTAAGAAAATACCCAAATGACTTTTATTGACATTAATGGAGGGAGTGAATGATGCTACAGCATTTCGAAAGGAAAGATGCCTCTGAACAATGTCTGCCTGCCCAGAAGATCTTGATGAGTGGTTGCTAATCCAGGACAAGGTTGTCTTTCTAAATGAGACACCTGCCACTTAGTTATGTTCAGATTAATCATGCCACGTGCTTAAAAATGTAAGTAAAGATGTAAAGCTCTACGAAGTAATAGCTTTTATTTCCACTGAATATTTTATTCAAAGCAGGACATACAGAACAATCTAATAATCTTTTTCAAAGCATCAATACATCCATTCTCTGTATCGCTTCTCCTCATAAGGCTCACACATGTGCTGCAGCCTATCTCAGCTGTCATTGGGCGAAAGCCGGGCTGCACCCTGAACTGTTCACCACCCAACGGCACATTCACATACATACAACGTAGAGTCTTCACTTAACCTAGCCTGGATGTTTTGGGAATGAGGGAGGGAACAGGAGGAAACACTGGGAGAGCATGCAGAGCTGAACCCACAACCTAAGAACTGTTAAGTGGACGGGCAAACCAGTCTGATACTGTGAAATCATTCTTTCAAAGCATTTCCATCTACTACAATAATTCCGTATTTTTACTTTGTTCCTGCTGCGTAAAGTCAATAATAGTTGCGAAGTGCAAATTCCCATTTTAAATCAAAATATAGGGGAAATAAATGTGAGTCCAGGAGAGTGCTTCTTGTTAAGTTTAGTGGTGTAATACATTCAAATGTGCTTGGCATTAAATGACTGAATTTTTTTAAGACTTGGAACACAATATCATGGGGAAGTAAAATGTAACAAAGTATGCTTTGGATTTTCCAAAACTTCACCCTTTTTGAAAACCCTGGACAGCTGTCAATTCTTCAAGTGATGCATGCGTACCTGCAGTGACGATGACAGCTCACACTTGGCCTTCTCGGCAGCCTCTCTGACTCTCTGGAGGGCCATGCTGTCTTTCGTCAGATCCACACCAGACTGAAGTGGCAGAATAACATGTATATGAACATTTCAACTCATGAGGCCGCAGTCAAGATGGTCTTTTGTTAATCACCTCTCTCTTAAATTCTTTGACAACGTGTTTGAGCAGGGGTAGGTCAAAGTCCTCTCCTCCGAGGATGGTGTCGCCATTGGTGGACTTCACCTCAAAAACTCCCTTCTGGATCTCCAAGATGGAGATATCAAACGTACCTCCACCAAGATCATATACGGCAATACTGGAAAACAAACAAGCTGGTTTTACTGGGAACTCAAGTGATTCAAAACAAATTAGAAGCCGTAGTCTCCCCTTTGCGCTTAAAGAGGAAGTCAAGTAAAAGATTTTCACTAAAAATTTCTTTACAATAATTAACATGTCCATGTGCCCAGCACCAGTGAAAACATGGCATTTTGATTAATATTGCATTTGTGCATATAAATTAAGTAGAAAAATCCACACGATTTTATGTTCTTGTTAAGTCAAATTTGTGTGAGTGTTTCCGTGTTCTGGTTAAATGATGACGCCACTAGTACTGGCTTCTTTCAATTTTGGCATTTGATTAAAAGTACGCTAATGAGCCAACTCTATACTACAGTATTACCATTTTTATTTGACTTTCACATGGGACGCATTTAGTTTAGAATCAATTCCACTCACATCTTGTCCTGGGTTTTGTCCAAGCCATAGGCCAGTGCAGCCGCTGTGGGCTCATTGATCACGCGCAGGACGTTCAAACCAGCGATCTGACCAGCGTCCTTGGTAGCCTGAATGCACATCAACACAGCAATTAGTGACAATGAGCTTTCACAGCAGAGGACTCAATGAGCTGACGTAGTTTTGGTTCGCCGGTGTGTGCGCTCGCGCCTGCGTGTGTTACCTGTCTCTGAGAGTCATTGAAGTAAGCTGGTACTGTGATCACAGCATTCTTCACTTTAGTTCCGAGGTAGTTCTCTGCAACAAACAAAATCACCAAAACAGAACCAGGTCAAACTGTGCCTGTTGTCAGTCTGTGAACAAGAAACCCCTGAGAAAAACAGCCATTACCTGCCGTCTCCTTCATCTTCATCAGGACAAAGGCCCCAGCCTGACTGGGGGAGTACATTTTTCCATGAGCCTCCACCCAGGCATCACCATTAGAAGCACGCACAATCTTGTAGGGCACATTCTTCCTGTTGATGGAGAACAAAATTTCGTTAGCTAAAAGACCAACACCAATACCAATATCCCACATGTGCATAACCCTACTCACAAATCTTTCTGGACTTCGGCATCATCAAAGCGGCGGCCAATCAGTCTCTTTGTGGCGTACAACGTATTCTGAGGATTAGTGACAGCCTGCCGTTTGGCGGGCATGCCAACCAGACGCTCCCCTTCGGCCGTAAAGGCAATGACTGAAGGAGTTGTCCTGGCTCCCTCTGCATTCTCCAACACCTACAAAGAAAGGACACGTTACATCGTTTCATGTGCACTGTGCTGCATTCCTGCACTGAGGTCGTCAGAGAAGGCGGTCTTGGTGACATTTTGACAAAACATTAACTGGGTTTTGCCAAAATGTGACTGCATGCAATATAGTCTGGTAAAATCTATTTTATGCATAGGGTTCCCATTTAAAAGTTTGTTCAAGGCACTTTTTATTTGGAGCAAATCTATAAACACCAGAACCGACATATTGGGTATCACCTTTGCTTGTTTACCCTCCATGACAGCAACACATGAGTTGGTGGTTCCCAGATCAATTCCAATGACTGCCCCCTTGATGGCTTCCGACCTACAAAAAAGTCAATATTAGTCATGTAGCTTTTTGAAATGAAAAATTGTTTTCCTCCAATTTATTGCTATATGTAACATTCATCTCTTACGTATGCACAAATGATCAAAACAGCAACATGGTTTTCTTTAAGCAGTAATAAAGCATGTTTTTCTTCCAGGTTTGGACTGACGATTATATGTATAGCCCATATAACCAATTGCAATATACTTACGCATAGTCTCTCCTGGACAGGGCTCTAAGAGCATCAGATTGGAAGCCGCTCCAGTGAGCCTGTGGGGAGAACACAATGTAGTTTCTAAATCCAAGGCTTTAGGCCAATTAAATGCTCTAAAATGACTGGGACAAAAAACACATAACATGACATCACTGGACACGCACTCGTATTTGGCAGCTTGCAAGTACACAACTCGGGTCAAACAAGTGTATGATTTGGTGCATGTTTGTTGGACAGAATAAATCTCAAACCCCCTACCCCCCTCCACCCCCAAAAAAATCACAGTAATAGTCATAATGGTCAAGTACAGTGATCAAATCGTTAAGTGGGCAACTGTACCCTCTGTATGCAGCCATGTTTTAAGTGGAAGCAGTGCACATAAACAACTGACAATGAATAAATGCTGACTATTTCGATTTCATTTGGTTAAGCTTCTTTGATTTAACATGTTCTGAATGCAGAGGCAGGTAGTTATATTGGCATCAACGGTCCTTTGAAAATATCTCCCTGTCTCTAGACCAGGGGTGGGCAATCCCAGTCCTGGAGGGCCGCTCTCCTGCATATTTTCCAAATCTCCCTGTTGCTACACACCTGCTTTGAATGATCAGATTATCAGTAAGCTCTGACGAGGCCTGATATTGAACCTGTTCATTGGAATCAGGTGTGTGGTAACAGGGAGAGTTGGAAAATATGCAGGAGAGCGGCCCTCCAGGACTGGGATTGCCCACCCCTGCTCTAGACCCACAACCTTTGAGAACGACCTCATTGGATGAAAATTGCATCAGGTAGGAAGGCATCACTTTGAAGGTCAACGAGTCATACATCCGCCACAGACTTGTGATGACACATAACACACATTGGCTAAATTATCTAGTCAACACTGCAAGCATCACACAACATTGAATATGACGGAGACGATTACAGGTTACATGATTATCGAACTCCACAACCGCCAAAATGTCATACACAGGCGTTCGCATTCAAAAGTATACGCTCTCAGCAAAAAATAATTATCAAACCGATGCTACAACAAATTTGTGCGAGTTCAATTACGAACGACTGTGTAAAATACACTGCTTGCACGTGACGACCAAATGACAAATGGCGTTTTAAAAGTCACGAGAACAAGATAGCCTCAAGCTAACTGCTAACATAACATACATCGCAGTGGCCTTACAAAAAGTAACAATAAACGGCGAGGAGAATGTCTTAATTGTCGTTTACGTGTGTGGGAAGCTCACCTTTGTTAGCAAAGATGACACATTTCGTGCGCAGCTTCTTGTCGGCAGAGTCCTTGAAACACTTCGGGCAACGCTCAACATTTTTAACAGCTCGGCTAACTAACTGCAATAAAACGAGATGAACCGTTTACCAGTAAAGAATACTGACGAATTTTCAAGAATCGCTGCCTTGTGTCTCCTCAAGAGCAAGGTGCGGATTAATGCTGGCGCTTGAGTGCCGTCACACTACCGGTAGATAGTCAAAAGAAAGGCTAAAGAACTGCGACGCACCTTCTGGAATTATCCAACACATGTTACACCATGTAAAGCTGGAGGACCCCTAAAATAGGTTGTAGACGTAATGCCTGAGTATATTTTAACCATTTTTGAAACATGATGCCCCTTAGAAAATTATTTAAATCGCATGTTGGCCTGGAAGAGATATTTTGATCTTATGAAAATATTATAATTTGAAATATAAAAAAGAATGTATTATATATTGTCGGCTTTACAATCACGATTAGTATCGGGCACCTATGCCTGTGAGCATATGAAGGTCATGATGTAACGGGACCATCTACAGTTTCACGTGTGTTACATCAGGGATGCAGATTGAAAATAAGTACTGTAAATAAGATGACCACCTGCATTATCTTATGTCAGGAGTCGCTGATTATTCACGGTAAATCCAATGTCATACTCATGTTTAAAAAAAATACCTGAGTGAGATAGAGCCAAAACTAATATCATATTGCTTATTCGTGATCAGTTTACATTGTATTACACTTGAAAAATCTAAGTGGAATAAAGTAGCTTTTTAGTCAGGCCGTGTCAGTTTTATAGACACATTTCTTCAATTGAGTCCTTCCGTTTCCGTCTCCAGTGAATGCAACATTCGATATTCTCGCGAGAAGTGAACATACAGGGAAACGTGGCTTTGTGGCTGAAATACAAATACTGTACTGTAAGACAAAAAATCTGTACACTTTTGCAGTCATATCAGTAGTTAATTAAGTAACTGAAAGTCACGCATAGACATATCAGATAAGTACAAAATTTGAGAGACAGTGGCAACTGTCACGATTCTCTTTTCATTGCTTGCTTGTCAACATAGGGTTTGGAGGCTCTCTCTTAGCAGCCGTGAAGGGAAAGGAGCATTCATTGGTCGTCGTTGAGCAGCTTGTCAGCGACCATGGCAGAGAGCCTTTCTTCGGGTGAATTCTCCAGCTCTCTGACGAGCTCCGCTAGCCTTCCTCCGCCGAGGACTCGAATCTTTAAAATCATCGTTATCGGGGACTCGGGGGTTGGCAAGACATGCCTGACGTACCGCTTTTGCGCCGGAAAGTTCCCAGAGAAGACAGAGGCCACGATCGGGGTGGACTTCAGGGAGAGGCTGGTCGATATTGACGGCGAGAAGCTCAAGGTGGGCATTGCAGCTCATGTGAATTGCGTAATTATGTTTTTGTCTTTCTATTATTAGCTCAGATACGTAAACGTAGGGTGCGTCTCGGGTGACGGGGGGGACAACAACAAGACATCCTCGTCCTCACCTTTAACCATGTATTTATTCTCACTCCCGTGGTTGTCTCATCTATGCTGCGCCTCAGGAATTCATGTGTGATTTTCAGCATCATAAGTGTATGCATGTCTCTCACGAGCGACTGGAATTGCAGATGTGACACAAATACGCATTGTCTTAAGTAGAGGTTTATACGCCTGGTCTAAGAAGTAGACTGAAATATACTCAAATGCTCGACCAAATAATTTTTAGGGGACACAATTCTCAATGTATGCATATTTTTGGATCAAACGGAATATTTTTGAAAACCAGAAGCTCATGATTGTTTTGGGCTGGCACAATTCACCATTGTTGCCGAAAACATGATCGCTCGCTTCTCTTGATTTGTTGCGAATGTTGTTAATGCTTCCATGTCACTACAGGTCTCAATCATCAAATCTAGTTCATGGTTGACATCACCTCTGACATCTATTTCTTTAGATTGTTTGGTCGCCTATCTTGACAAAGTCAGAGTAGGGAATACAAGATATGTTTTCAAATTGAGTAAAATAAGTTGTCAGAAAAATAAATATTCAAGGAATTTTGTAATGTTTCAGAGACCTGAAAATTCTACTCATGCACAGTCATTGTATTTTGTTGCTTTCCGCCACACTAATGATGCCGTTCAATTGTACCTTACTTGAAATACAATCAATGCTCGCTTGTCCTGTAGCCTCAAATGATCATTGTGAGTTAATCGAGATTGCATTTGATTAACACCGCAATTGTGTTTTGCCTTTTCTTTGGATTTTTTTGGGGTGATACTTCTTCCAAATGCTACCGCTTTTATCTACAGATCCAGTTGTGGGACACAGCAGGCCAAGAGCGCTTCAGAAAGTCAATGGTGCAACACTACTACCGCAATGTGCATGCGGTCGTCTTTGTCTATGACGTGACCAACGCTGCCAGCTTCCGCAGCCTCCCCGCCTGGATTGAGGAGTGTAAGCAGCACGCTTTGGGCACAGAAGTTCCCAGGATACTCGTTGGAAACAAGTGCGACCTCCAAGACTCTGTCCAAGTAGGAACAGACGTGGCGCAGCAGTTCGCTGACTCCCACTCCATGCCTTTGTTTGAGACCTCCGCTAAGAACCCAAACAGCCAGGGCGGCATAAATTCTGGCAATAGTGACCACGTCGAGGCAATTTTCATGACGGTGGCTCACAAGCTCAAGTCTCAGAAGCCTCTGGTGTTGAGCCAACCTCCTGCAGGATCAGGAGCGAGCATCAACTTGAGCAGCAGAACGGAGGATGGCACTGATGGGTCACGGGGTTGGGCTTGTAGCAGCTGCTGATTGGTGGAGAGACAAGACCAGAACAATTAATCGTGCGGATGCACAGACTGATTCACAGCCACAAGAACATCAACAGTCGCACATGCTCGTGCTTGCATTCATTCATGAGTGTCAAGTTTTGGCTGGATAGCAAGTGGATTACTGTGTTGGAATGAAAATGAGATGAAATCAATTCATCTATCTTTTGTGCTCTTTGGCCACTAACAAAAAGCCCTGAAGCATAAATACAGAATTAGAAATGTACCTGCGGTTGTTGGGACAATAGTTGAAGTGTGAAATTTAAGCATGATAAACAGTCAGCAGCATTTACTCTCTTTTGTCACAATAAAATACCTCAGTTCTCGAGAACTGACTTCACACTAGTAGATATATATAGCAAAAAAATTGTTCTCACGGTACATGCTATCAAATGCAAACCTTTCTACACTACTGCGTACCCTGCAGCATGTGATGCAATAATTCACTTTAAAGCATTCGTCTTTCACTGAGGATGAAGGATACAAAGGGAACTTTCGAGAATGACATTCATAAAAGCACTTATACACACGAAGCAGACCCCCACATATTCACAATTTGGCACAAACAAATTTGCGTATTAATACTGTATTTGTTTTATAAATTTATATTTTTTGGGGGGTGGAGGATTCTGACATAACACCTATTTTTTTCTGGGAAACTCATGAATGTTTTTTTTTAAACTTTTTTTGGTAGATTAAAGTCATCCCTCCTCCATCACATTTTAATGACCATCAATTAAACACATATTTCCTCCTGTCGCTGGCTGGCTAGGAATCGCAGAATACGGTGATATTAAACTGTGTTTTTTGGGGTAATGCAAGTGAGGAGGAAAATTATTGCAGTGGTTTTGTCATAAGATAACCTTTATTTTTTCCCACATTGGGGAAATTTGCAGTCTACAGCAGCAACATTTGGGGGGGAGAAGAAAAAAAACCCTTTCATGTGACCTTGCAAACAATCTAATATCCGGTGCCATCTCTATAAACAGCAGGTAAACCAAATGTGACTACTTTTGGGGCAGAATTTATTCATTAAATGGTTTACAAATTTAAAACACATATTGTTACAACAGAGGCAGTGAAATACTAAGTTTAGGTAAATATTACATTAGAAACTGTGTACAGTAATCTTCAGTGAGAGAAGGATGCTACTGGAGTGCTCAATGCTTGGTACCTGTTCTGTCAAGAAAACAAATGATTGGCACAATCTCAAGCAGCATCACGTCTTCCAGTCGGGTACGAAAGTGCGAGAAATTTGTTTTAGTTAGTTAGTATACTGTATGGAGGCAACTTTGAGGGACCTTCCTGCTCAGTGGTACCAGAGTCTATCGTCTGAGCTGGAGAGTTGAAGAGCCTGTCATCACCTCCAGCTACAAGCAGAAAAGCAACATCAGACTCTCACAGCTGACAGCAAAAGGTTCACAATGGTCAAATGTCAGTGACTTGAAGATTGAGAAATGTTACCTTGCCAGGTACACACCATCTCATCTTCCCCTGGGTCACACTGTGGGACCAGTGTCTCCTGCAACACACACAATACAAATGGGGCTAACATGGAAAATGTGAAAAATGGCAGGGCAAGAGCATCACACCTTAAATGGTTTGTATGCACTGTTCTAAAGGGTATAAAGCAAAATGTGTGGAAGGGTGAAGGAGCTAAAAAAAAAAAATACAAATGTTGAAATGTATTCATTTACAGGTTTCACAATATACTGTAGGCAATGGAGAAAGTGCATGTCGACCATTTGTTGTGGCCTTCATAAAGTGACAGGATTACACTTAATTTAGGGGAACCAACCAATCGCCTCCTAATTTTAGCATTATTCTTTTCCGTTAAAAAGTCAAAATGATCGATAGTGGTTCATCACTGCTAATCTGACATCCTCATCAGACATATCGCCTGTCAGTAAAAATAAATGTGTTGACCAAATGCTCTTGCCTCTGATTATGTTGTCAGGCATCTGAACAGCTAAAAATAGTTTTGTTTTTTCACAAAAACCCATTCTGTGCCATCAAAACAAGAAAGAAAGAAAGAACTGGAGCAATGCGCATTCACCGAAGAAAATGTGTACAGCTCAGTGCCTTTGTGAGGATCGAAAATAGAACTAATGCCGACGGTATTTGTACCCACCAGTCCAGTTCGGGCGTCGTAGCAGCCACACCGGGGTAGACTCCTGCAACCCACGTAAGCGATGAGGGACGACAGGAGCAGGTTGACGATGCAGCTTAGGACCGTGGTGGTGTTGGCGCCCTTCACCATCCGATGGAGCACAAATGTCTGTGTGGAGACAACAAAGAACAAGCAAGCTTGTTGCACTCAAGTGTGATTATGATAGCAGATGGAAATAGAGAAAGTTTTGTGTATGCGATTACCACTTTGGGACTGTCATGATGGCGGAAGACCTCCTTATCTTCCTCTCCATAAGTGAGCGTTAGACAAGAATAGCCCAATACAAAGAAAGAAGCCGCACAAGAAAGGCAAGCTGCTGCCACCATCACACTCACCTGGAGGAAGTACAGTCAAGGAAATGGTCATGTGCACGAGTTGGCATTCATGTTTTTGCAACATAACTCCCTTCTCATTGAAAGAAATTATTATGATAATCTAATACGTATAACTGCCTTTCATGCAGATGCAATGAGTTCAATTGGAGGCCATTGCCCCAATACCAAGCGAGCCACTTCAAACTGGATTAAAAAAAAAATACCTGGGTTGTGACATAAAATGTTTATGTCATAAAAACTGTGCCCAACAAACAAACAAACAAAAATGCAATTGACTTGCTTAGGTGACACCTTGTAGGACAAACTGAAGAACAAACAAAATGTTCAATGTGGACGCATAGTTAATTGGTCTTTATATAATTATTTTACCCCCTCAGTCATATTGTATATCATGCATTGCTGCAGGACAGTGGACCACAAATCAAGTAAATTAATTATTGAATTGATTCAGGTCGATTTGAGATTAATTTACCTCGAGAGCCTAAATGCGGTCACATGTCCTAGACTGTATGCATTTCCACAATGTGCACCCCCACCCCACCAAGGAGACGAAGCAGACTCCCCGGTATATGACAAATAGGAGTCTTCTTTGCCTTATTGGAATGGCTAATCTGGAAAACTGTCAGTCATCGCAACAACTGTCTGTTCGGCACAAGAATGCAAGCTCAATTACAGCCACACTTTGTTTTTCATGTGATTGCTTTAAATTTTTTGTTTCATTCAACACCTACTTTCTACTTTTTCAAGAATGTCTCCTTCTTGCATTATTTTGTCATAGATGGCATTGCTGATGCTCATGACCTTAGTTTTATCTTTACCAACTTCCACATTTACAACATTGGATGATATATTAGAAAGTAGTCTTTCCAGTGTATAGGAATATTTACCAGTGTTGGGTTTTTCCTTTGAGATGCAAACAGAGCCAAAACACCTGAACAAGCCATGACCTGAAGGAAAAAGAAAAAAAAGAACGTAAAGTCGATGGCAAACGGAAGACAAAAGAATCAGCAGGACAGTTTGGAAACTTGGGTTGGGCTAAAGGTGCGTTTCCGTTAGCCCCGCTCCACACCGAAATGGCCTCGCTTGGCCTCAGGTGTTCGTGTTTCCATTTGACTTTTTCAGCAGTACCCAAAGGGCCGTTTTTCAGAGGTGGTTCTAGAGCACTGGCCATCTGAGGCAGAGCAGGGCTGCATCATCACGTGTCATCAGATTGCTTGACAGAGATAGGGCAAAGGAACAGAGATACGCCAAATCTGAATATTGAATCTGCAACTGGTATTTGAAATTATATTACTGTTAAACGGAATAATTGTAGGCAACAATAATTACTTTTGGCCAGTTTTGTCATCTTACATGTTGTCCTCACACACCTGAAAGTTTGGATGCACATTTACCTACCAATAAAGGTTAGTGATGACACGACATTGAAGTTGGACTTTTGCACCATTACAATATTGAACCATCGGTAGTCATTATGTCTTCCGCTAAATGAAACACACGTTAAACATGGCACGTCAATACATTTGCCTTGTAGGCCTACTAAATGGGATCGTTTTTACTGGGCATATATGCAGCTGAAACAGGTAGCCTTCAACAAAGCATTTTAATTCAACATGATAATCATTATGGCTTTACAAAAAATATTTTGGAGGGCAGGAGAGGTAATGCACAACATGGCCCTGTGATGCAGCCAATGCTTTTGTCCCTAAGGTCAAGTAAAAAATATGGGGCTCATCATCAAATATGAGGGTCATCTCATTAATTATTCTACAAACTTGAGATTCATAAGAAAACTGTGATCAGACTATCAGGTCATTGTATTTCTTTCTCCTTGCATTACTTTTACACTTAGTTGTTTTAAACCCCATTACTTTTATACTTTAAAACAAACTAAAAACATACTGGAATTGAAACGTCAACTTAAGCCTTTTTAAATCCCAATATCCATACTTCTACTTGAGTAATTAACATCAATACTTTTGACACCTCTGTTCCTGTATGAAATGTACTACACAATATAAATAAAGTTGCTTTGCCCTAGACAAAAAATGTTTTTCTGAATAACTTCAAAAGGTTACTTCATTCTTAATTTTAAATATAAAACAATCATATTTCAGAGAGTTAGCGGAGTGTCATCTGGTTAGCACATCCACCTCACAGTTCACAGTGGGAGTCCAAATCCAGACTATGGCATTCCCGTGTAGTGAGTGTTTGAATATTCTCCCGTGCCTACGTGGATTTCCTCCCACATTCCAAATACATATTTAATAGGTTCACTTCAGACTAAATTGTCTGTGATTCTGTCAGCTAGTTCAGTTTGCACAATGCCATTGTCCTGCTCTTATTTCACCAGTGGGCCACATTAGGTCAAGTAAATGCATGCACATTAAAGTGTTTAAAACAAGGTAAACGGGAAGAATGAGCGACCAATGAATTTGCTGTTGTTTTATAATTTCTACTGGTAATGTAGGAATAGCTCTGAATGTTTTTAACTCCTGCTGTGGGTGTAGGTAACTTTCAATTCTTGTTTTAAACTAAAAATACTCGAGACTGAATCAACAGTGCCAGTGTTTTATAGTCGTTACTTGGATGCAAGATGACGCAGTGCGCAGGTGTGATGGTCTCACCATTCCGCCCCACACTGGTGTCCTGGTTGTGCTTAGCGGGGTATCCTTGCGGAAAACGGCATCCATGACGCCACAAATCAAACATATCGCCGCACACGCCACTTGGAGGACACCCAGGAAGAGTACGCGCTTTTGGTTAAAAATTAAATATCTGAAGCGGTCCATCGCCAGCCGTCAACCCGCTCGATGGTCGACCAAAGGACGCCACGGCTGGCACAAGCGAAAACTTAATTTAGAATTCAGGCTTCGAGCTGTCAGTTGAAGAACACGATTCGAACTTGGCGTCTCCAAAAATCGAAAGTATGAGTTCTTTAATCCAGCAGGTTAAAAGTGCCTCTGTTGCCCTCAGGTGGAGTCTGAGCGGCAGCGGGCGGGTTGTAAAGTTGCTTTCAGCTGAACTGGAGGAAGTTTATGGCAATCATTTACCTGCCCCAGTGACAAAGGAACCTGCCATTCTAAAATATGTGTCCTGATTTTGGACTCGCAGGATATCATGTACAACACCTGTCACACGTTAGGATCCTCACTCATAATTGTGCTTTAATATATATACTGTACATATTGAAATACAAATTAAGCCACTAAACACACATGGAAAAAACATCAATATACCCTCCGTATACCAGTGTTGAAAGTCCAGGTTGGCACGGCCTTCTTTAATATACAGGTACCTCATATGAGTGGGTAGACAGACCTTTCAGACTACCGACTTGGAAAATTACAATAAAATGGCCCTTTGAACTGCTACGTCCGAGATGCGAAGTCCGGGGAAAAAACAAAAGGACACAAACCTTAGAGTTCAATGTGACGAGCATCGGTATTTTTCTGTGTTTTGATTGCTTGGTCAGAACAAAAAATTTAATTTTGATAAGCAAAACATTCCCTACACATAAATACTATGCCACACCATTCACTTTTTTTCAATAATATAGCATTTAAAAAAAATGTTATTAGATCAATAGTAATGGTTTCCCTAACTGTAGTGTGATGGACGTGGGCATAAAGAGGTACTGTCGATTAAGTTTGGTATCGACTCAAACAGGTGCCAAATGTGCGGTCCACCACTTGTATACATATCAGAATGCATAGGATATACACGTATACTGATCATACTGTATTTAGGTCAAATTTGCTGACAGATTTATTTGGATTTTAGCAATGATCATTTTGTACCATACAACCAACTCACTGAATAAAGACCATAATCCACTAAAATGTGTTTTGCCCAAGTGGCTGTAAGAATTTGACTGCATAGCCAACCGTTTCCAAAAATAAATATTTATATAGTCTACCGTTAGCCAAGGGAATAAACCGACACTCGTGGGTCTAAATTCTACAGATACCACGATTTTACCAAAAATGAAAAGGTCAAACATGTCAAAATACCCTCAATTTAATATTAAAAAATATGAGAAGTATATTGAACATAGTTATAACTACCGGTGTCATACTTTATTTTTTTAATCTTGCATAGATTTGCCTTAATCTCAAAAGGGCTGCAGCTCGAAACAGTTTGCCTAGCATGTTCAGCATAGTGACCTTTTATACTGTATTCATGGTACAATATGTGGCTCCAGGGAATCCAAAGCGAATCCCAAGCAGCAGGGTGTTATATTGTCCAGAAGGATTATCTGTAGCCTCAGTGGACTGTGGGAACTGCTTGTCCATGTTGGAACACATGCAGCTCCTGCTTGTACCAGTCAGGGGCCTCTGGGCCATTCTTCCCAGTCACCCCATGATCGTAACCGTAGGCAACTGTCAGCTCCTCTTCCTTCTGTACAGCCCTTAGGGTTCGGATGCATTTTATCAACCCAAAACGGGGGTGAACAAACCTGGAGGGGGCGGACAAACACTTTCAAACTCAATCACATTGTCAAATATTCCAAATGGTTTTGTACTTACAAATCATATTTGCAGTTCGGGGTAAAGGAGTGGTTCGCCTTGTGACCAAGAGAGGCGCAATATCGCTCTGTTTGGTCAAATGGCTGAGGTACATCAATCACAGTGTCCTCGTCCAGTGAAATTGTGTTACCGTTTAACGCCCAGTCCCTGTTGTCCACCTGAGGATTTGTGGAAAATAGGTTCAATGAGAAATCCACAGGCGGCCCGGTAGTCCAGTGGTTAGCACGTCGGCTTCACAGTGCAGAGGTACCGGGTTCGATTCCAGCTCCGGCCTCCCTGTGTGGAGTTTGCATGTTCTCCCCGGGCCTGCGTGGGTTTTCTCCGGGTACTCCGGTTTCCTCCCACATTCCAAAAACATGCATGGCAGGCTCGTTGGGCACTCTAAATTGTCCCTAGGTATGAGTGTGAGAGTGGATGGTTGTTCGTCTCTGTGTGCCCTGCGATTGGCTGGCAACCGATTCAGGGTGTCCCCCGCCTACTGCCCGAAGACGGCTGGGATAGGCTCCAGCACCCCCCGCGGCCCTAGTGAGGATCAAGCGGTTCGGAAAATGGATGGATGGATGGATGGAGAAATCCACACTGCAGGGAAAGGATACACGATCATCCCATGGTCCACACCTCCGAGTGTGTGATTCGTACTCCATTATAAAAGGCCACCACAGTGTCTCTTTCTGCATCTGTCTTGGCAAACAGACCTTGTCCAGCTCCTTTTATCAAGGAGTCTGCCACAAACACCCTAAACAAAAACACGTAAATATCATTTAAGTCCTGCAAGTCTGCTTCAAAGGGCAATATAAAGCTAACCGTCAGTATCTTTGGCTCTCGTAAGGGTCTGGCAGTAGAGCGTGGGTCGCAATACAAGTGGAGGTAGACTTGTCGTATGTATAAACAGCATCTTGAAAAAGTTGAATCGCATTTGAGATTCTTTTTTAATGTGTTACGTTAACTCACGGGCAATGAGTTGAAAGTTAAAGAGAATATGGAATAGGGCAAGGCTTCCAATAAGATACTGATAAGTATGAATCTTTGCCCATTCACCCTGAAGAACATTACAAATGTTTGGCATGAGGGTCTGGCTCTGTGCTGTTCTGTCTGTTGGATGAATAATAAAGATTTGGTGGAAACGACAGAATCAAGCAAAGCCTTGGTTGACTATTTCATTTTGATGACTTTTCCAGGTGCAGTGGAACATCAGTTCACAAATGAACATACAGTCAAACCTCGGTTTTCGAACGTCTCGGTTCTCGTCCAATTCGGTTTCCGACCAAAAATTGCGATTTTTTTATGCCTTGGATGACGAACAAATTTTGGTTCTCGAACGCACTTGAATGCACCATTTGACTCCTCTCGCCTTCCTTAGACGAAGAAGTGATGCTTCCTCGGGTAGACGAGGAAGTGACGCTTCCTCGTGTTGCTTTCCATTGTGAGCAGACGTGTTCAGTAAACATTTTTATTTTAAAAAGAGCGCGGTTTCGGTTTTCGAACAGCCTTATGGAACGGATTATGGACGAAAAACGAGGTTTGACTGTAGTTTTTCTCACCTACAAAATATTTCCAAATTAAAGTGAAAGTGATATGGGGTTTTTTCAAGGACAATATTGATTAATAGTAATCAAGGAGGCTGATAGCCGAAATTTGGAGCTGATCTTGATTTTCAAATATTGACATTAACCTAAAAAAAACACACACAAAAAACTCAACTCTCAAACAAACATTGCTTCAATTCCTGAACAATCACAGGATCCATGCCGAATGCTCGATTGTTCTTTCATCCAACTTGACCATTGTTCGCTCCTTGTGTGACATATTTCACCCACACTGATCCATATCATTTAGTTTTTTTGCTCTGCATTAGCACCAAGCTCGGCCTTGAATAACTACAAAAGTCAAAGTTATTGTGTCATGATGAACCCCTGGCAAGTGTTGCGGTTCCATTGGTGGTGCAGGTCACAGTTGGGTGGAAGGTTCCTGGCTCAGCATGCTCACCTGCAACCGGGCCCCTGCCGTCCTCTCCTTGCCGGTGATTTGCGCCGGCAACTCGCAAAGGCGGCTTTTTTCTGGAGTGGCAACGGGTTCATTCTAGTTCCATTCAACTTAATTGAACAAATTACGTTTGTGAACCAAGGTCCCACTATATTATACTATAATTTTCTATTTGTCAGAAAATTTTTACTAACTGAATGTCCAAAATGGCGATACATTTCCCTGTAAAATATAATTCCGAGTGCCGCAGCTGCTTGCTTACCGCTGGGGGTGACCTGAAAATACGGTCTTCCATTCTCAGTGAGGACCAGGGTGGCGAGCCGAGTTTCGATGAGCTCTCCCTCCACAAAACCTCCACGAAGAGCTGTGCGTCCATCAGGGTAGATGTACGCTAGTGATTCACCGGTCATCTCTCCCTCCTCGTTCACCTCCCCAAACACGCAGCCTCCATCCTGGATGCAACGCAGTACGTAGCAACATGCAAAATAAATCTTTTTTTTTTTTTAATTGACGTGATTTTACCAATCGGTAGTGAGTCAGGTTTGACTCACAGGGTAGTATGCCCAGTATTCACCACAGCGGATGTTGTCTTTGTACTGGCCCTTGAACACCAGATGACCGTCTCTATCCAGCTCCTGAGCAGGCCCATTGAGTTCGCCGTCCACATACGTGCCATGCATGACACCTCCGTCTTCATACGAATACACTCCTTGTCTCTGAAGAACATCATCCACGTAGAAGCCCTCCAAGGTGCTGAGCAGATGAGGCAAAGGTCACTCAAGTAAATCACCTGAACTCAAGTAATAACTTGGTGACTAACTTCTGATTTTTTTGTTTGTTTGTTTGTTTTTATTTCTTCAGAGTATGAAAATCAAATAACAATAATCAAATAAAATCTAAATCAGCAAATTCAGATGAAAAATAATTTTAATTTAATTTATTTTAAAAATCATGAAATAAAATATGATTGATAAAATCTTTATAAAATAATTAATTAAGGCAAATTCAGCCCTGAGAAATGGCTGAGGCTATTTTGTTTTCCATTTATTAAACAGCACAATGGTCTCAACAAAACAAGAGTACAGTAGATATAAAAAGTCGACACATAGCTGTTCAAATGCCAGATTTTTAATGATAAAATGAAATCAAGATACATCATTACAAAACATTTTCTAGCATTAATACGACTCATAACCTTGAGAGGCGACGTAACGATAAAACACCTGAAAACGTGGTTGAACAAGTGTGCACACCCTCTTATAAACTGTTATGTGGCTGTGCTCCGAAGTAACCAATCACATGCTGCATTGTTGACCTTAAAAATGTCCCATCAAAGAAACACAACTCAGTTAACTATATCGTCAAATGAAAGTACAGTACCTTCCATCAAAGAAAAAAAATTTGCCCTTCCCATTTTTCTCTCCGTGTATAAAGTGTCCTTCAAAGCGATCACTGGATGAGAAGGTCACCGTGCACAATCCGTGAGGTTGCTCATCTTCATCCAGTGGACCTAAACACAATCAATGATTGAACTTGAGTAACTAAAAAAAGAAACACTTTAGTTTCTCACCACTGACTAGCAACCAGCACTTTAACATCGAAATTACCAAGAACATGTTGCTGGTGTGGCCCATTGTTATTTTCACAAAACAGTCAAGGCCCCCATTTATGTAAATCAGGCCGAGGAAAGCAGAAGCCAACTGCACAACATATTGCTTCAACCGTTGATGGCACGGAAAAGAGACCCAACTTACTCAAAACAAATAGTGTCATTAAAGCAGAGCAATCCATCTTTACAAGTTGCTCTCCAGCACTCCTAAGACAGACACAAGTGAACTGGCCCTGTCTGTTTAAAACCCTGGAGAACCAAAGAACCCTTTTCTTCTTTGGAAAATGATGAATTATACATTAAATGACTACTATATGTTCACTGAACATCAAAATATGTTTTTTTCAAAAATGTAATGCTTTAAACCTAATTTGGCCCTTTGGGATTTAAGGGTAGAATTTGAGTAGCAGAATTTATAGGGGCCAAATTTGACCCCATGGGTTCTCCAGGGTTAAACCAGTCACCTCTTGATGAACCAAGTTGGCCTCTTCTTTGCTCTTATCCAGCTACAAAAGTTGGACAGCCGGATCATGCCTTAAGTTGTAAATGCTATGAGGACTGTAGATATTGTATATGTGTTTGATTTTTGAAGTGACAGAAGTTCTTTTAACTTTTCGTTTCAGCATTGCAGCCACACCTTGTATCCTATTTACAGTATTTTACTATTCATAATTCTTCGTTATGTTCTGATCCAAAACAATATTTCCTATGCATTGAAGAAATACACTTGTACCATTTTGGATGTCTTGTCTGGTTACTGACATGGCAACTGTCAGGTGCTACCCGTCACCGTTGTGTTTGGAACATTTTTGCTAATGATTTTTAGTCACTTGTATTAGACTTTTCCCATTTTGTTTGATATTCTTTGGCCAAATTTAGTTAAATGTACTTTGATACAGAACATCGATGTGACGTGTTTCATAAGTTTATTGAAAAAAACCGAGAGAACCTCTCAAATAAGTGAAGTTATCAAAAGCGATTACAGGTACTGTATTTTTCCTCATCCAGCTCACCACCCAGCCCAGAGGGAAAAAAATACTGGCGCTGTGGATGCAGATTGAGTGAGAACAGTTGAGAAACATTCATTGTTCCAAGTTTCAAGCCGTATAGAGCTTGATCCTCAGTAGGGTCGCGGGGGGTGCTGGAGCCTATCCCAGCTGTCTTCGGGCAGTAGGCGGGGGGACACCCTGAACCGGTTGCCAGCCAATCACAGGGCACACAGAGACGAACAACCATCCACGCTCACACTCACACCTAGGGAAAATTTAGAGTGTCCAATCAGCCTGCCATGCATGTTTTTGGAATGTGGGAGGAAACCGGAGCACCCGGAGCACCCGGAGAAAACCCACGCAGGCCCGGGGAGAACATGCAAACTCCACACAGGAAGGCCGGAGGTGGAATCGAACCCGGTACCTCTGTGAAGCCGACGTGCTAACCACTGGATACCGGGCCGCCCTACTGTAATTCAATCTTTCCAATCGGTGTTGGTATGATGTTATTTCCTGCCCTCTGTCGGCGAGACTAAATAACTACATCAACAAAACACTTGAGGGCGGAAGTGAGGTGAGAAGTTCCATTCGCGCTTCCGATCTCGTAATCCACTTGTTGAAGCGGAGCGAGTCAAGAAGGTTCGTTAAACGGATATGTTTATTTAAACAATAAATCCAGTTTCATTTGAGTGAGTGCCATGTTAGGCTTTCGGGAAGCTGGCGTCATCGGTGTCTCCGTGGCTCTGGCTGGGGGGCTAGCCTATATCGTCTGGAACAACGCATTCTTCTCTAGGGAGTCCAGTGAAACTCGCCCGGGGGACAAGGGTGAGAGCTGTCGGGAGAGGCGGAGGCCCGCCAGAGAAAAGACGAAGAAAGAGGTGGTGGAGAAGAGTGGGAAAGACGCCGAGGAAACCGTCGATGCCCGCGTTGAGACTATTTACTCCGCCGAGAGAGCCCGGAGAGTATCCGAGGTAACCGTCACCTCCGACGGCCACACTTTCATCCACACCTCGGTGATGTTTCAAAGCACCAGAGAGTCACTCACCTTTATCATGATGTAATCTTGGAATCCTACTTTTAACTTTTTTTTTAAACTACCATCAAAGTTTCCAACGACGCTTTCCAGGCGTTGAATTGTATGATTTTATTTAAATTTGACCAGTCCATGCAACCTTAAATGCACAATGGCATCCAAAGTGTGAGCAGTATCTCGGAGCATCAATTGATTAACTCAGAATACATTGAGCTTGCATGTTGTGACGCATGAAAAAAAATGTAATTCTTTCATTAGATAATAAAAACATTTCTTTTGTTACATGTTAAATATCGCAATAATAATTATATTACAATATTCAACACCCATCTTGCATGTTTTTTCCAATATCGTGCATGTTAGCTTTAAACATTCAGCAATTAGTCCGAGTCTTGAATACAGAACACCTAGAACATTGAATTTTGAATTGAATACAACTTTATTGGCACGTGTGCTGTACGTGTGTGTAACATACAGCACAGATGAAATTTCTTCCCTCTCAACATAAAACAAGAGGAGCCGCCACGGGTGTCCGCACCCCCATCAAAAATAGTGTGTATCTTGAAGCCAACCTTCACTTTTAATCAGATTTGTGCTTGTGTGTGCCGCAGTCTGCATCAGTGAAGCCAGAGGGGACTCAGGTGCTGGTTCTGGGTCTGGATGGAGCTGGTAAGTCCAGTCTGCTCTACTGTTTAGCCATCGGTAGCCTGGATGTGGACATTGAGCCGACACAGGGCTTCAACGCCGTCTCCATTAACAGAGAAGACCTGCACATTGAATTCCTTGAGAGTAAGTCCATTTGAGAAGCAGTCATATATTTGATGTTCTTGATGAATAGCTCTCAAGTTGTTGAAAGTTCAAGTTAGTCTGTTACTTTCTTTAAAACCAGCAACGGTTTTGTTTTTCAACCGCCTCGTCTTGTGTGTGTCATCAGTCGGCGGAAAGGCAGAGCTCAGGCCTTACTGGCCGAGGTACATGTCCAGGGCGCTGCTGCTGGTTTTCGTGGTGGACTCGTCTGCTCCACAGCTCTTCAGCGTCGCCAAGGCACAGTTGCACGAGCTGCTCACTGCCGACCCCTGCTTGCCGCTAATGGTACTGGCCAACAAGCAGGTGAGGATGACAGAAACACTTGAAAGCACTGGTGTCAAACTCCGGTCCCTAAGGGCCGCTGTCCTGCATGTTTTCCATCTGTTCCTGTTGCAACACGCCTGATTCAAATAAACGAGCGATATCAGGCTTCTGAAGAGCTTGCTGATGAGTTGATCATTTGAATCAGGGTGTGTTACAAAAGGGCGAGATGGAAAACGTGTAGGAAAATGGGCCTCAGAGACCGGAGTTTGACAAAAAAAAGATTATATATGCATTTTTTGATTTAATCAGCTGATTAATAAGTTGGCAGAATGTTTTTCTGCCAAAAATCAGGATTGTCCTAAAAAGCAACAAAAAAACCCCCACAACATATTACTCAGGCCCTAATTACTGTATTGATTTCTATTTGGAGATGATAAGTTTGTTGGTTTGGAAAAAACGGGATCTCTTCACTGTAAGTGCATACCAGTGCACGATACAATATTTTTGTCCAATTTATCTTGCTTTCTCTCAATATATTAAATGTGTTTGTATTATTTCAAAAGTGTGCCTAAAGACCTTAAAAAATGTGCCGTAAAAAAATAGGTAGGTACTATTTAAATCGGGTATTTCTGTATTGCAGACTCCTAACCCTTTTTTTGAAGGGGCCAGGGGCCTGTAACGTAACCTCAGAGAATGAGCGAGTTCACTGTAAACCAGAAAGTCAAGGTAGCAGTGTACTTCCTTGACAAATTCCAATTTCGACAGGCCTTTGGCACCATCTTGTACAGATGAACACAAAAACAATGAATATGCAAGTTTTTCTGTAAATAATGGCGAATCATAATAAAAAAGAAGAAGAAATTGCATCTTTCCTTGAAAAGGCACACCAACCAAGTGTTGTCTCGCAGGATCTGCCCGGCGCCTGCAGCATCACCGACCTGCATGACGCTTTGGAGCTTTCTGAGGTGGGAGAGCGCAAGATGTTCCTCATCGGCACGTGCGTCAAGAAGGGCGAAGCTGAAATCAGCTCGGGCGTGCGGGACGCCCGAGAGCTCATTATCCAAATGGCCAGCGGCAAGTAAACATAGGTCGACCTAATTTTCTATTTCTGCACCTTTACGCCCGCCGGCGTTATTATTGTTCTGTGGTACTCATTTCGCCGTGTTCACGGGTGGCCACAAAAGTAGCGGTGACTGAAACAAAGTTGAAACTGAACCAAAGATGTTTTCAACAAATGTGTAGTACAGTATAAACAGATGTTTTTTGGACCACTGGTTTTTATGGGTACAAATATGGCTTTCATGTAATATTGTGACTTGTAACTTTTTTTCTCACGAAAGGATTTTTTTTCTTATAAGTGATCTATACAGGTAATGTGACGATGAAAAGTTTTTCTTAAAATACGCAGCTATAATTGCGAGGAAAGGTCATATTTTAATACATTAAAATTGTAATGTTGTAATTCCCATTTTTTGGGAAATTAAGTTGTGTGTAAGAAAATATTCTTAATGTTAAAAAGATAAAGTCAAGATATTGCATGGAAGTCATCAAGCTAAATGTCATTTTGAAAGTATTATTCTGACTTTATTCTGGTATCATTTGGAGGTTTTTTCTGCATGTAATATTACGAATTTCTGCTCATAACATTTAAAAATATATCATTCTGGAAACATTGTTACTTTTCTCTTGTATTATAATGTTATTTTTGTCACATTGGTACTCTTTAGATAGCCATCTTTACAGTATGGCTCTGATCCTCCTCACGCTCCATTTTAGCTTGGAGCATGACACCTTACAACCACAAGATGGCGCCAAAGTTCAATTAAAGAGTTTTCAGGAAACCGTCGAGCAAAAACTGTTGATTACGTGTTGTTGTTTTTTTTACAACAGTTCTGAAGTGAGGGGGACTAAACCGCGTGTGAATTGCTCCTTGAAACGTTATATGACAGTAATTTATACTGATGAATGTCAATATGGTGATTTATTTTTCAATTTGAACTTTTAATTTAGAGATTTTCAAAATAGAAAATTGTAGATTTTCTAAATGGGATTTAACAAAAATAACGTAATACGCAAGTTTAAAGTTATCGAAAATGTAGATTTTCAAGTTAAAAAGTCGTATGTATTCAATATTAAAGTCATTTTTGAGAAAATTTATATTTTTGATATTATACAACATATTTCCCATAAAATTATGTATTTAATTTCTTACATTAACCTATTCTTTTTCTAGTTTACTCCTTTTTGGGATTCTAACCAAAAATCCCCAAGTGAGGATTTTTACGAATTAAATCAAAGAGAATTGTATAATTAATTTTGTAGTTTTTATTATATTATTCACTTGATGTCCTGTAGAATTACGTCAGGTGAGGCATGTAGAGCGTGACTCAGGTTTCACATGTGTGGTTGATACGGACTCGCTCGCGTCTCCACGGCAACACAGGCCGATAAGCGAGACCCCTTCCCGACTTCCAGTTGTGTTTGTGTTCGGAAAAACAAGGTAAAGTGAGAACAGGATGTGTCATGCGCTAATCTTAAAACATTTCTTTGACAATATGTGCATTGTCTTATGATTTATTGCAAGGATCAAAATATAGTTTCAAAAATTCTTAAAACAATGACAACCTGAAAATGTATTGTTTTTATCTTATTTTTTTACAATAAGTCCAGCAAATGAAGGTTAATAATGTTATGATTTTCATTAAAAAAGAAAATCCTTATTCAATTTGATTAAATGAACATGATTTAAACGGGTTAACACACACACACACACACACACACACCCACACACACACACTGGGCATGAACTCAATTTCTGCGCTTTTATTTTGGCCATCACTTCCCCTCCCCTGTCAGCCTGTCACATTAAAAGTACACTCGAGCACCGTTGTAATCGGATCAAGAGCCCACACAGGAAGCGTGGCTCCCAGGACCGATCCTTCCCCACTGTAATTAAACACGACGTAATGTCATTTATTAGCAATGATGGCTGATGGCTACGCTAGGATAACACATTGTGGCTTTAAATCAGCAATAATCCAGTCACAGTGGAACACTGCTATTCGCCTGGCGGTCATAGACGGTTTTCTTTTGAGCTGCTGTAAGAGATTCTAGTGTTTATGATGTTGTGTTTAGTCCTAGTTTGGTGAAATTAGGAGCCAAAACACCTGCAGCAGACATTGCCGAAGAGTCCCTGTAACGTCTTCTTACTTACCCAGGCTAATCCTGGCTCCTCCCCAACACATAGATCTTCGAACATTCAAGATATCACGTCATCACACTTTTTTTTTTTTTTACACCAATGTACTACTTTCCTACGTGATAAGTCTTTGGCGTTTGCGGGAGATGACTAATCAGTTTTGATCGAGTTGGGTTTTGTTTCTGTGTGTAAACAAGACAAGAGTGCACGGAGAGTGCGTAGAAGAAGTCAATTAAAAAAAAAAGTTGCTTCCAAGTGACAAATTCCTCACAGCTCCGCTCGCTCCTCTTAGCAACAAACAAAAACAAGGCACCATTTGCATTCGGTTTGCAAAGTGCTCCTAAGCGTCACAAAATGCTCACTCTGACATTTAACATCGCTTTGCTTATTAGGTGAAATTAGTCATATGCAAAACAGTTTGTGATAATTAGAAAAAAGCTTCCATTTAAATTTCATTTAAGGTGGAGAAACTTATATTACTGTATTTTCAAAAATAGCATATTTTACAGACAATAATCATACAGGATTGTGGGTCTTGTAGCCTCTAGGACACAAATTTAAATATTCAAGATGGCAATTTTTAACACCTAAACAATTATTGTAATACGTACAGTATATCACCAGATTTCCTTTGTTATTCAAAAGTATGTATTTATACAATTATAGCTATACAATATGATGATATTTCAAGCTTGAAAAATACAATTATTAACCACAGTTTGGCATTACTGAAGTAAAAGTGCATCATGAACATTGAAATGTACAACTATATTTAAAAAATGTATGTCAGTAAAAACAAAAAAAAACATTTAAAGCTGATTTCAGAATATTGCCAGCATTGATCTTTTCAAGTCCCAACAAATATTGTGTTCTGTCATAATATAAGCACCAAACCTACCAAAAGAAAAAGTAGACGTATTTCTTACATTCTTTAGTCACAAGCAGTAAATAATAGATTGGTTTCACCCAAAACAGGTTTCGGACCAAAAAGCAGAGCAAACATGTTTTTTGGGCGAAGAAACATGTCAAGCACAACAGTAATTTTGCCACTAATATTGTTTTTCTTTTTTCGACACGTCAAACTTAAAACAACAAACGCAAGTCTGAGAAAGGCCTTCAAAATAGTCACAACTAAGAAATGCACCGTGAGCGACATTAACTAACTGCATGGGTCGAGTTGAACGTCATGGCTTTTTTCCATGGCATTTGTCATTCACTACATGAACGCGTCATCTCTTCTCACAATTGTGACACACGCTTTGTACCACGAGACACACACGTTGTACCAACTGCCGC
Organism: Hippocampus abdominalis; assembly: GCA_018466805.1. Taxonomy (NCBI): domain Eukaryota; kingdom Metazoa; phylum Chordata; class Actinopteri; order Syngnathiformes; family Syngnathidae; genus Hippocampus; species Hippocampus abdominalis. The sequence continues at coordinate 19,715,567 of CM031695.1, read as the reverse complement.
AACACACACTGTTTATGGTATACTCTGCTCAAGTGTTACTCCTAGTCAAAAGACTTCATTTTCAAATGAGCTCAGTGCATGTTTGTGGCACTAACACAACACTGCAATATAACACACACTTGATGAGCAGCATACCAGAAGTACCTGTTGGGTGGTTTCAGCCAAGCGGGTTGTGCAAGCACTTTCTAACCGCATGCACTTTCAGCAGGAAACCTCAACATCCATATGACCCTGGCCCTCCTTCTTTTAAACTCACTTCACAAACTCTTTCAAAATGCTCTATAGAGGAATGAACCGTAGTTACCAACATAAAGGATGCCACTAATTTCACACAGTTCCTAGGTGCCTCTGTAAAATTCTGATTGAAATCACTGTTCTGAGGGGGCGGTACTTTCTCATGCAGGTGTGTCAGGTGGTATCGGTCTCATGGTATCGTACCATTTTTATGTGTACAAGTACATATGTACAATATACCCCCTTTAAGCATTTTCAATAACCTCCAGTGTCCAAATGAGTGCTCATTGTTGTACATTTTGTTTATCAACAGTACAACAAGAGAGAGCGTGCCAAAGCTAGCGCACGACTATGAGCTCATATCCTTTTTCCAGACGGGTGGACAATGGAATGACATCACCTGTCACATGTTTGTCCCGTGATGCCGAGCGTAGGGTCCGGCTAGTGTTTCTGTCTGTCCTGTGGGCCCACAAATAATACGTCACAGGAAATGTAAATGTAAAATACAGTACCAGAGGTGGAAAAAGTACTGAATAGTTAAGAAAAAAGTAAAGATTCACGTGTAAAAGCAAGATTTTGGTAAAGTACTGATTCAACTCCCTTTACCAAATTAAAAGTAAAAAGAAAAGGTTCACTCTTAAATGTACAATGCCAAAGTAAATAATATTCTGTGGTACCTTAGAGGATTTGTACTTGGTGGCTTTCCATCATGGGGGGAAAAAAGTACAAGTAAAAAATACAGATTTCAAATGAAGGGGGTTAAGGTAAAGAATGGTCAAATAAAGGACAGACACTGAAAAATTGGCAGGACCGTTAAAAAAATCTTTCTTCCTCGGTTCTTCCCGCCACTTAAAAAAAACGAGCCTGTAAAGTACAGATACCTGAAATGTACCGTACGTATTTGTACTTAGTTTCTTCCCACAACTGTTGAAATGCCCCCTAAACACGACACAAAGACCAGGCTAGCCATGTTAACGCTTAATTTATTAACAATAATCTTGTCATTTCATGTAAACATATTGATTATATAGTCAACAGCACACAATAACCTTCACAATCCATAAATTCAAACAGCTTCATAGATCAAATGAAAAGAGTCAGGAGGAAGAGGAAGTTCCAGGAGAAAGGTCCAAATAGGAGTTGAGGGGGGGGGGGGGGGGAGTACTGGAATGATGGGTTGGGGGTGGCTCTCAATCCAACACAGAGCCCAGTTCAGCCGGAAGACCCTCGGCCTGGCGCCACTGAGACATGCGCTGCTTGAACCATTTCTGGAGGGAACACAGAAGACGGAGGGAAGTGTGAAAACAATTGTGCTGTTTTTTCTGCTTTGGCCACAAAATCCTCAACACCTGAAAGATGAGAAGTGATGATGTAACAGACCCCGGCATGAATAGTCCTGAGAACAGGTGCACTTGTGATTCCCCCAACAAGGTTTTTAAACAAAACAGTGGCTTCTGTAAACATGCAGCAGGATACTTGACAGAGTAAAGACTGAATCTGTGGGACCTGAGCCCTTACCGGGACTCAGTGCAAATTCACTTGGTCGAGTTTTTCAGGGCTTCTATGTTGACTTATAGCTAAATGGATTCTCAGTCATTTTTTTCCAAGACTAAAGTAGGCTCTAAATCTGTTTGTCCAAGTCAATAACAGATTCTATGGCATCTGTCGGTGTCCAAAGTAGAACCCAAGTCAGTTGGTCAAAAGGAACATATGTATTCTTGAAAAAGTTAAAAAAAAAACAAAAAAAACATTTTTGTGCATAGGTTTTCTCATGAAGACCCTGAGAAAAGCCATGTTGGCATTAGGCTATTTTGAAACACTACTCTGCTGTAGTGTATACGTATGTATATAAATACCATAAGTGGAAGTACAGTAAATCTCTAGACACTAATGCAGTAAGTTTATTCTGTGTATATTTTTTTCAATAGTAGTTTTTACTGGCCACTTGTATGCCATTTTTTTCTGGGCTCTTGGGCCTTTCGCCGTTTCATAACCGAGGCAAAGTTGACTGCTTTTACAGCTCCCACTCCTCCAAGCAAACAAGAGGCTCGAAGTCGCCGCGCACAGAGGCCGCGGCACATTGTAAACGCTGTTTATGTGAAACGGGGAGAGGCACGCAGCCTCGTGTGTTACTTCTATATGTGTTCCTGTCTATATGTTACTCTGTGTGTGTTTGTGGAGTTAAACCTTCCCCAAATGAGGGCTTTGTTAACCATCCAAAAACGCTTCGTGAGAGGAAATGAAGTCAATTCTTTTGATCAGGTGCCATATGTGAACCTTGCACACCGCCCAGACTGCACCAAGCCCTCTCACACACAATGAATAGAGGCACTTGTAAACACGTGATGTGTGTGCGTGTGTGTGTGTGTGTGTGTGTGTGTGTGTGTGTGTGTCCGTGCGTGCGCGCGCGCGCGTGTAAACCATGGGTGACTTTACAATAATAACACACACGCTCACTAAAACATACAGACGCACAAGAAGGGAAAAGTGCTATACCTTACTTTTTGTTGGGGGGGGGGGCACATTTTATTTATTCAGTTTTTTATCATCTTTGAGATCCTTTTATTGTATTTGCAAGATGATTTTGTTTCGAAAAGTCCAACATTAGCCTTTTCAGATAGGACCCTGGATTTCTCATGAATATTCGGGGGAAAAAAGGCTTGACTGATTGGAGTGCTGTGGAACACCGCTTTGCTCTGATTGGTAGTAGGCTAACATTGGCGTTTTGAGGTATGCATGGGTTCTACACCCCGTTCTGTTTTGATCCTTCAATGTAGGTGGAATTCACCAAGCGTTGGATTTTCGGCCCACGAATAGCAAACGTCAGCTGGCTCTGGTCTCGACCATCGTGACCGTGTTGTTGCAAAAGTAATCATGGAAACCGCCGAGATATACAGTGTTGTCCGGGCCATAAAACGCACTTTTAACACTTAAGTTTTCTCAAAAATCCACAACGCGCCTTGTATTGTGGTGCACCTTGCAAATGGATGGTTGTCCACTTTTGAATTCTTCATCTTTAATTCAAATCCCTTCCTATTACGTTGGGGTTCTCATTGTAATGCACAATTAATTGCTAGCAGGCGTCCACGTTCTCGTCATACTGAAACTACAACTACGTCCTGCTTCTGTGTCTAAGAATGATGGGAAATGTAGTTTTACTAGCCAGATGCCGCGGTCGCACTGAACGTGAGCTGAGCTTTTCTTTCGTTCAAAGGTGCTAGTGATGTGTTGTAGAGCAATATCACTTTTTGAATGCAACAACTTAACGGCTAGTGGGGAGTGGTGGGTAACCTACGAGACATTAAGAAGTCATCTTCTACAAAAATGTGCCCGAACACAGCAGCATTCTGGTTCTGATATACTTTGGAATTTTCCACCAAATAAATTGAAGACATGTATTTCTCCACTCATCTGAGGTTTGCAGCTGTTCCAAAGTTTTAGCTTTGCACAAGATTGTTGTCATTTTAAAAAAGTGAATATCCAATCTGGAATTGAGCTTTTTTTCTGTTCCTGATTTAAATCAGGGGTCGGTAAATGGGTTACAGGTACATTTTTCTTGGGCGAGCCTCAGTTTATGACAGTTTTTGCTAAGAGTGCCAAGTGTCTGTCTGTTTGATCAAGTTTATTTACGCTGCCGATTCGTGCTGGTAAATGCTGTCAAACCTGGACTAACTGGTTTGTCGGCTTAGTATGGAAAAAACAGATGCACAGTTTGCAGAAAGATGAAAGCTTTTTAAAAACATGACGTGAAAGTGAAAACAGCAGATGTTGTTCATCCAGAACAACTTTGCTAATATGTGTTTTGATGATGGAGGTGGGCAAAATATGATGTTGATGATTGTGAGTGATATTGGACGTGTCCACATCACAGTGGTATCTTTACAAGGGAGGACACTGTTAAAATGTTTACGCCTACTGGGTGTTAAATGTTTGTTAAAACATGTCAAAACCTTTTTTTGTTTATTTTCCCCCCCACACATATGTTTAGGCTTTGTGAAACTTAGAGTCTTTTTCAATGTGAAAATAGCTTTCAAATCCAAACAAATCTGTTTCTCCAACTTATCAGCACCCCTCTTTGTTTTTTTGTTTCATACTTGCTGACTAGAATAATTCCATTCCAGTGCAACTTTTTAACCCAAACTCAATTCCAAAACTGACCACAAGAGAGCTCACAGGGGCCAAAATGGTTGCACAACATGGCTTGTAATGCAGTGCGCCTCTTACTTGGATATTTGAAACAAATACTACATAGGATGTATAATTACGAAATAGAATAAATGCAAATACGTTCAAAGTAATATTTTCATCGTTACATTCAAGTGTGTAAAATGTGATACATACTGTATTTCATTTAAAATGTCCAAACATTATATTTTTATGATCAAATTCTGTATAAATCATGTTGGAACGGGATAATGATCTCTTCTGGTGGAATAAAACAACATAGTAGTTGCATGAAAAGCATGCATTTTAATATATATTTTCATGTACAGTACATGTATTGTGTTTGCTTTTAGGTGTTCTCACATTCACTGAACTAATTATAAACTATTTACTAAACTATTACCAAAAAAACTAAATTATAATAAAACTGATGTTTTTATTAACTAATTTTACTTAAATTCAAGCACTAGACGAGATTAAAAGGGGATTTTTAAGAGCGCCACTTTTGCGAAAATAAAAATATATTGACAATATGAATATCATGATTAGATGAATCTAATATTTACATTATTAAATGTTAGTATAATAAAAAATAATTTTAAAAAATGTATTGTAAATAGACATCGTGGAATCGTAATGTACGATTCCATTCGCGCAACCTGCATGCGTCCGAGTGATCCGGGCACGACTCACCTGCGTCTCCTCCTCCGAAAGTCCACACTCGGCGGCCACCAGCGTGAGCGTCGTCGCGTCGGGAACCTTGCCAGGTTTAAAATTCTCCTCCAAAACTTTGGCCTGGTACTCGGACAACTTCATGCACTCCATGTTGTCGGTTTAGCGCGGACTGTTGGAAGGAGGCAGGGGGGGGTTAGCTGCGGGCGGGCTGTACAAAGCGGAGGCTCGGCTGTGTGTTCTTGGACGACTCGCCGTTGGCGTGTGATGGCTCCCCGCCGGCGGCCGACGAGCGGGAGTCCCGAAGGTTGGAACGCTCCTTTGGTGGAGGCGGAGCTCTGACGTCAGGAACTACACGACACCCGGATAGTGATGTCAACATTCCTGTGACAGCTTGGAGCGGTCGCAATGCAGAGATGTCACAAGTCATTTAACTGGAAATGAATAACACTCAATGATTCAGTTTTATTTTTAAAAGTAACTGCAACTCCCTCGTTTGAATTTATAATAATAATAATACATTTCATTTACAAGCGCCTTTCAAAACACCCAAGGACACTTTACAATCAAAACAAGAACAATAAAACCACAGATAAAACTATAAATAATAAAATGAGAAATTTAAACTGAATATGCGGTTTTAAATAGTTGACGCCGGCAACATCGGCGTCGCGAGGAGCACTAGCCGACCCAGCCAGGCCGGCCAACACGCCGTGGTCCGCGGATCGGCAGCCGCCTCCGCCGTTGTCTCTGCGTGGCCGGCGGGAGGACGACCAAAAGGAGGTGATGCCCCTGGAGCCATCGAGGTGGAAGCCTCGACGAGATCCGTGGCGGATGCACCTCCAGGAAGGACGAGGAGCGACGCCCGGGAAGCGGTGCAGCGCAGGCGGGGAGCCCGACCACCGGAAGCGGAGCGCAAGAAGCCCCGCCACCGAGCACCGTAGCAGTCCCCCCCACGGGCAAACGGCGGAGCGACAAGACGGTCCACAGCAGCATATCCCAGGCAGGACGCCGCGACAGGCGGCCCGGTAGCCCAGTGGTTAGCACGTCGGCTTCACAGTGCAGAGGTACCGAGTTCGATCCCAGCTCCGGCCTCCCTGTGTGGAGTTTGCATGTTCTCCCCGGGCTTGCGTGGGTTTTCTCCGGGTGCTCTGGTTTCCTCCCACATTCCAAAAACATGCATGGCAGGCTCGTTGGGCACTCTAAATTGTCCCTAGGTATGAGTGTGAGTGTGGATGGTTGTTCGTCTCTGTGTGCCCTGCGATTGGCTGGCAACCAATTCAGGGTGTCCCCCGCCTACTGCCCGAAGACTGCTGGGATAGGCTCCAGCACCCCCCGCGACCCTCGTGAGGATGAAGCGGTTCGGAAAATGGATGGATGGATGGACGCCGCGACAGCGCGACGGAGGCCAACCGTGCGACGACTGACAGTCCAACGCCACAACGAAGGAGTGTAGGGTTTCTCCCATGACGAGAGTAAACCGTTAAAAAACGCTAAAAAAAAAAAAGAATACCGGTAATTGCGGGTGAGCAGCGGCAGCCAGAATGCGCCAGCGTTCACTCAGCCCGGAAGTTTCACCAGTCAACGGTGCTACATATACGGACTGTCATTTGGACTAACCAAGGAAGAATCAGTGATGTAAGTCGCCATTTAAGGGCACTGCGTACAGACCCACAAATGACAAATTACTTAGTAGACGTTACCAATGACGATCTAGATTAGTTTTTAAGAAGCGTATGAGGGTGTTTTTGAGGAAGTTTTATGTTTGAGTACTCTACATGCTTTATATACTTAGTTCTTGTCAACATCCTTGTCTGTTTTTGAATGGAATTGTTCAGTAAAAAAAAAAACTAATAAAAAATGCAGATTGACATAATATTTTTTTACGGTCCTAAAAAGAGTGCGTCTCAGATTTGACTAAAAATAAATGCATTTAAAAAGGACGTATTTGAACTACCAAAATAGAATACTGTCATTGTAAATTTAGTAGCCTCACGTTACCCGACGACAATTTGCTTATTGACATGAGTGAACGCGTCAACTTCCTGATTTCATTCCAAGTAAAATGATATTTTATTGTGGCGCATGTGCTAGTCAATCACACATACACTTTTGGTCACCACGGTGACCCAGGATATAGGTGCTGATAAACTGTCAGTTTATGATGGCCAAACATTGTACTGTACAATATCGAGGAAAGCATTATAAAGCGTCACTAAGGTTGCGATATGAAAGGTGATCGGCACTTATAACGACGCTTTTAGCACATGACGCGCTTTACTGCGATGGCAAATATATGCTAAATAACATTTGTGATGTTAAATTGTCATAGAATAACAAACGTGCAAGGTTGTTCCCTTTTGCATTATCCTCTAGCCACTTAGCAGATATCGAATTAAAGTTACACATTTTTCAACTACAACTCATGAACATAATTTGGATTAGCAGTTGACTAATAGTGTGAAAATAATGCTAAAAACATTCAGTTTAAATACATTGAAATATATTAAGTGAATAGATAAAATTGTCAAAATCAATTACAGGACATATAAAAATAATATATAAAAGTGGAACTAAAATGACATATTTTTAATGTATTTTTTTCACTTTTTTAATTGAAAATGAATGAAACTTCAAGTTAAACATTAGATAAAATCTGAAAATAATTCGGATGAAGTGGAAAAAATAAAATACAATGAAATGTAAAAAATACATGAGAGTAAATACATTCATAAAAATAAAAGTACAGTAAAATCAAAATACTGTAAATGGGGAAAATGAAATGACAGCAATTCGAAAAGTGTATAAATGAATTACTTTTTGTGTACGGTAAAATGAAGATAAATGAGTGAAACCAAAGGTTACAAAAAATGTGTAAAAAAGTAAAAATACTGAAATAAAAGGGAAAAATCAAGTAAAATATGACAATTAAAATATACGTAAAAAAATGAAAGAAAACACTGAAGCCATAAACAAAAGTAATTAAAATAAAATGCAATGAATGAAAATAACAAAATAAATACAATTACCGTACACAAAAAGTAATGATACCTAAAATACATATATTTTTCATTTACAGTTCAGAAAAATGAATGTCATCAATGTAGACAAACAGCAAAATCTCAAAAGCCAATCCAATCACTTATTTTGAGCCTTTGCATCAAGCGTACACATGGAGAGACAGACGGCAACCAGTTGGTGTTGCTGATGAACCCCGAAGTGGAACAAGCGAAACGTGATGATAAGAGCCCGAGTGTGAGTCCACAATGGAGAGTGCACATGACGGGCCTGCATGAGTAAAAATAACACAAGTCATGACCCTTCACTTCCTGTGCTGTAGACTCACTTCATTTGGGAACAACAACAACCACCACCTCAGGAGATTTCTAGGGTTGTTTTTTTTTGTATTTTATTTATAAAGTCCCTCCAAGAATGTGGGAAACCAAAAAACATCCAAATTCATGTTCTACTGGGAAAGCTGCTTTAGCCACGGATCTGCTTGGTGTGAAGGTTTAGTTTGTGACTAAACTGGGATGCCGGGGGAAGTTGATGAGCATGAGGATGATATGGCGTTGGATAAGAAGGTGTCGTTTTGTGGTAGGCGAGAGCGTAGGCAGTTACAGAATCGGGATGAGGGAGATAAAGGGGGTCAAAATGCTATAAGAAGTATGGAAAGACATAGTTTGGATGAGGATGGGGAGGTAGTGAGAAGGAAGATGGGTAGGGAGGAAGTTAAGATAGTACTTACATTTCGGAAGGAAGACAAAGGCATAAAATGTAGCTCTGTGGCATTGAGTAAGGAAATACAAATGAAAATAGGAGAAGTGGATAGAGTAAAGTTACTAAGTAATGGAAATTGGTTGTAAAGATTTATAGAAGTGTTGACTTTGGTGTATATTGGGAGAAAAATGATAAGTGGAAAGAAGGTACTGGGGAGAAAGGTACAAGGAGTGATTACAGGAGTGATAACGGGGATTAAGATTTAAGATATTTATTTGTCCCACACTGGGGAAATTTACAGTCTACAGCAGCAAAATTGGGGGGTAGAAAGAAGAAAAACAAAGTGTTTGCATGCACAAAAATAAATGTTTCAGGGTGAAAGAAATGGTTCGGGAAATTCAACAAATATTGTATAGAATACAAATGATGGGCTTGATAGTTGTTTTGCTTTGTCTCCCAGCTCTTGTTGGTATCAAGGGAAACCAGAAAATGGAGAGAATAGTGACATAAGCAACAGTGTTGAGGTAAGTAAAATGGAAGTGTAATAGATAGTTGAGCAGATATTGATGAAGAGATGTCAAAGGTAGTGGAGTACTGGAAGTAAAGGAAGATGGTTTTACAGAATTAAGAGCAGTGTGGGAGGAAAGAAATGGAAGGATGGTGAGAAAATGCAATAAGTAGTAACATAAGGCATACTCCTACCAGTAGATGGCGGTAATGCGCCTGAACGTTTCTTTCCAACTGCCATAACATTTCTTAAGAAGCAAAAGAAGAAGAGGAGGGAAGAGACGGAGTCTTCGTTGCTACCTCTAGGTTAGCAACAGTTCCCGACCCAGAGCGCTGCGTAGAATATTGGCTTGCTGTTTTAGAATATTTGTTCGGAATGAATTATTTGCTGTGTCGCTGACGTGATAGTCGTCGTCGTGTGTTCATTCCTGAGCCCATAAACGACCACTCCGGAACTCCACAAAGGTATATGGGTTTCTTGGTCATTTATATACTGTAGTTGTCCGCCTTCAAATTGTGACACCGCCGCGATGGGGAAAAAAAAATGCTAAACACGCCTCGTTTGTGATGACCAAGGTCAGTTGGGACACCACCTTCTGAATCGCGAGAGACGCCTTGATTGTTCTCCACTTTTCCACGTCGGCGGCCGCTAAAATAAGGTAAGCAGAAGGCATTGTAATTCTGTACATTCAATACGACGAATTAAGGTGCGGAGGGAAGTATTACGGCCCTCTAAAAACCGATTGCATTCCACTTTCGATCTAATTCACCCCTTGGTGAATTGTTTGACTATGGCTACTGTTGAGAAGTTCGAAGACATGTTGTCTCAAGTTTTGAGTAATCTGGATACAAATATTGATGCCACCACAATTACCACAAGTCTCATCTCCAGCGACACGCACACGGAGCTACAAACCATAGTGAGACCAGTTGCATGCTGTAGCTAACAGTTTGTCTCTCCAGGTGGCGGAAGGTGAACCAGAGTTGCCACACACATCCGCCTACTTGAGAGTCCTCAGCAGAAAGTGGAAAACACCAAGATGGACGAGGCCAAGGAACGTGGTCTCCAGAACCAACAAAGCAGTTCAGATGGAGAAGTGAGGGTCACAGTGGTATCACCTGTAGATGGTCAGACCGGCACGCGACAGTACAAAAACATTCAATTAAGTATAATGGTGATCGCGTGCCTTATGTTGGCTATTTCAGTAATACAAACGGCGACGAAAGTGGACAGACACACAAGGGGGGTTGCTAGACACACATCTGAATGTGGGTTACCCCACCAACTAACAATACATCATGTTAATGGGACAAGCAAGGGGTACATATTTGATTTGTGTGATGTGATTGAGTGTGGAGGATATAACAGTTCTTATCGTGGAAAGGATGTTTACCTGTGTTTTGATCAGACTCTACAGAACCTGTGTTCAACTCAAAAGAGTTACACTGGGCCGTGGTGTCAGACGTGGGGACAAGTGACCCATTACACTGGGTTATGGGTCCCGAGCAAACAAGTAAACCGTGGTCTGCTAGCACAGAAAAATCATAATGAGATTATGGATCGGATAAGTTTCGAGCGCATTTACAGTCTGTCTGAAAACCCGGTGATGTTAAGTGTAATGCAAGAAGCTATAGGGGATTCCAAGTCAACATTTGTCATCGTGGGGGTGGATGTAGCGGGGAGGGATCCCCTGGGAGTGGTTCAAATTATCGTATAAACAAATACCCCCCCCACTTATCAGCGAGAGAGCCCTTGTCGTAACCCTGGATGTGGATACCATCCCAAATAATTCATTTGTCGCTAGGGGAAAATACAACACATTTATGGATGGATTGGGTGGCTCTAGGGACTAAAGATCCTAACATGTCGAGTTGTGTGGCGTGCGCAGCTGCATATCCGCGCGCCTCCGTTGAACCTGCCCCTTTCCAAAGTCATGAATTGTGGCTATGCGAAAGTTAACCAAAGAATCCACCCCACAGAATTGTACCACCCTAGCATCAGTGTCCCCTCCAGTGGACAATCAAACAATTGTCAGCAGTGCAGTGATTTGAAATCTAAACTATACCTGTTTCAGTTTTACCAGGCACGTGGGATCGCGGGACGCATCCTGGTGTGCCTCCTTTTGGGAACGCCTCCCGGATCGGGCCCTGGGCCGGGTCTGGTTTTTGCTGCATTTTGGCGCGAAAGGACGAGGGTCCGAAAGGGAGGTGCACCATTGTCCGTCTCGCAGCGCCAGTGTCCTTTGCTCGGTCATCAAAATAGTAAATACTCGGCGACACGGAAACATTTTGTCAAAAATATCTTCTGGAAGTATCGGCGGACGTATATTTGACCCCATGGTGAATTCATCTACATATATGGATAGATGCCATTGGTTTACCCAGGAGGGTTCCAAATGAATTCAAATTGGTGGACCAGGGGAGTGCACGTTTTGAGAACACACCAATCCTTTCAGCATTGTAGACCGCATCAATCCCATTCGTTCCAAAGAAAGCGCAAAGGTTGGCAAATTTGACTACAAACGCCATTGAGGGAACTAGGCCCATCTTCCTTAATGGCGATCCAAACGAGAAAGCTGCTAGATATGCTGCTGGCTAAGGAAAATGGAGTCTGCTCCATGTTTGGGGACTTGTGTTGTCCATACATTCCTAAGAACTCTGCCCCTGATGCCTCTATGATCAAATTCAAAGAAGCCTCTGGCATCAATAACCCTATTGAAGATTGCTTTCACATGTTTGGAAGGTAGAAGGGACTCATAATGTCTGTCTCGGCTTCCCTTCTCGCTTTCTCTGCAATTTTAATCACTTTCGGGTGTTGCTGCGTTCCTACGTGCTTGTTCTCTTTGCACCAAGTATATTCTAACTACCATAGAAAGGGCCAGCAAACAGGATCCCCCAACCCATGATGCCTTTGATATTCACAATATACTTGCTTTAGCATTCAGTTTTGCCTTTTGTAATCCTAGTTATTTCAGGTCAAAGTTTCAAATGTATGACTGCAAATGTGTTTCGGAGAACAAAAGAGGGACTGTTTGTGGTGGGTGTGTATGAGAAGTGAGAGAAAGTGCAGATGCTGTGCCAGGAACAGACGAGTGGAGGTGAAACCACAGGGCTGACTGAAAACACACACACACACACACACGCGCGCGCCCTCTTTGGAGAATTGTATTAAAGAATGGGTCAAAGGAAAGGTGTCTTCGTCATTCTGTTTCGCTACCTTTGCAGTTAGTAACAGATGCTGACCCAGAGCTTTGCAGAGAATATTGGTTTGCTGTATTAGATTATTTGTTAGGAATAAACATTTTGCTGTGTCGTTGATGCGATACTTGTTTGTGTGTGTGTGTTCATTCCTGAGCCCATCAACGATAGGTTTATTGGTCATTAAAATAGTGTGGCTTAGGTTTCAAATAACATTCGTCTACAGTCGTACCTCGGTTTTCGACCATAATCCGTTCCAGGCTGTTCGAAAACCGAAACCACGTTCTTTAAAAAAAAAAAAAAAAAAAATCTAACACGTTTGCTTACAATGGAACGCTAAACGAGGAAGCGTCACTTCCTCGTCTACCCGAGGAAGCATCACTTCCTCGTGTAAGGAAGGCGAGAGGAGTCAAGTGGTGCATTCAAGTGCGCTCGGTTTGGTCGAGAACCGGCTTTAGGTCGTAATCAGAGGCATAAAAAACTCGAAATTCTTGGTCGAGAACAGAGACGTTCGAAAACCGAGGTTTGACTGTACTTTGTAATTTGTTACACTGCAAGTGACTGCATGACATCAACTGTTTATTTTGCATGAAACGACTGACAAATTTTGATCATAAATCTTTTTTTTAACTCCCAAATTTAATAAATAAATTACTGTTTTAACAAACAAAATGTTTACTGTACAGTATTAAAATAAAAAGTCATAAAATGACAAAACTAAAGTAAAAAAATAAAACAAAAAAACAACCCAAAAAAGACAAAAATGAAACGGTGGGAAAAGATGCCCCACTTCTTATTCAACTAACCCTCGGTGTCTGTTAAAACAAATAAGACAAACCTATAATTTATTACAAAAAGTAATGCACACTTGGTAGAAATGTGACATTTTGGGGTCATTTTATTAAATAAGCTTTTTTCAAAAAAAAAATTTTCCTCCTTGAAAAGGTTAAAATAAAACCTCTATGTAGACCCCTCCGAAAAAAACATGAAAAAAGACAAGAGTACTTGACAAATTCCTGTCATCTGCTTTTTTCCCCCTCTCTCGTCTTTCTCTGTTTCAAACACAACTAAAGGCAAATTGTTGTCGAAGATAAGACAAGCTCATTCATTTGCAGCTGCGACATCCTCGCTCATTAGCGCAGCAAGCAGATAAGAAACCATGCGTGCAGTGAACCCGCGGTCTTCCTCGTATCTCCTGTGATTCACGCGCACATCTTGCGGGGTGTCATCGGCGATGCTTTTTACATGGAAATCAAACGTGTTGCTCTTCAAACGGGTCCGTTCATTCACGACATCCTTTAGCATTTCAGTTTAGCTTCAGCACAACAGCGTTCACGCGCGATTCCTCGAGAAACTACAATTCTCCGGTTGATGGGTTGTTTCCCGCGAGGAAAAATAAAACAACCCGCGCGAGGCAGTGACAGAGCCCTCACAGCGATTGCAAGCGACCTGTTCTAAGTCGTTATCATGTTATGCTTCTGCAACATACTTGTTGTCAACTTGTACGTTTCCCCCGTATTTTATACGTTTTGATAATTTCAAATCATGTCCGTGATTTTACAACTTTTATATGAAAAAAAAAATTGTGAACTGATCTCACGAAGACCATTTTGGCTCAAATCCAGATCGTCTCACCTGCTGGTAGCCAACGACAATGCCGTCGTCGATCGCTACTATTGTCACGGCAAACCAGCAAAAGTAATCCTCAATCGTATATATTTTTTTTTCATCGCTGCATACGGTCGGATTGATAAAGCCTGATGTGCGCATGCGCGGTAAACCGTTGTACGGGGTTTTGTTGCTTTGTAAGGGGAATCGTAATCATTTATAAGGGCAGCTATTAGCCGAGGTTGACAGGTATGCTGCAAGAGTTTTCTTATCGGGTGTTTATTAAAAAATAAAATTAAATACAGGCGATGCAGCTCTAAGTGCATGACTGCATTTGTGTTTAAAAAAAAAACCTTTTGATGAAATTCGATTGTTCAAATTTACATTTGTGCATCCAGTCCACCAAAATGTATTTGAATTGAGAAAGCAAATGTATTCATTTAAAATGCTTGTATTGAAAATGTTATTCATTACAGTGGCCCTATTATTATTATTTTAATCATGCCTGACAACAGGCAAAATCTACTCCTAATTTGCATACAAGTGGACCTGGCAAACAGAAGCCAGTCGAACAAGGCTAGAGCAATAAATTTGTCACGCTAAGGGCACGGCGGATGTTAAGCAACCGGCTGTTGAGCAGATGGAAACGACTACTCAATCCAGGACATATAGCCGATGTGCTCATTGAAGAAGATTTACTCATAAAGAATCTGATACAAGTGTGACAGTCTGTGGTTGCTGTGGAGAATGGGGGAAGCCGTTGGAGACCCCCCCCCCCCACCCACCCACCGCGCCCCCGCCCCACCTCATTTTTGGTTCTCACCCCGGTGACACATAACGCTCCATGAAGGAGTGCAGCACAGGACCATTACATAACGCCCAAATCCTGGTCCTCCCTTGTCTCCGTTCCAGTTAGCCCCCCCCCCCACTCACCCAACCCCCCCCCCCCCCCAAAAAAAAAACAACTGGGAGTGAAGAAGCAGATTCCAGAGGCGGCAACTTCTGTGAGCTCAGAATTGGCAACAAACTTTGATAGGATTTGGATGTACAGTACAGCATTGCCATGACGTTGGAGATTTTAAATTAAACTGGTCAACAGTTAATTTTAATAAGTCCCTGAACATATTTTTTTGACACAGATTAAAAAAAATCTTTATCCCATCGCTATTAATTCTTCCCGTCTTTTTATGCACCATACAAAAAAGACAGAGCATTTCACCATTAATGGAGTAAAGATGTTGGACTTCCTATTTGCTAATTTGTCAAAGACCGTGTTCTTGGGCTGCAGGATGTTCACTTGGCCTCTGAGGAAGCTCTAAAAATGTATGGACCAGCCTGAAAAGGAAGCAAAGACTTCCTGAGCATATAGTCCAGATTCCAAAACAAAACAGAGGAAGCCATCATGAAGTCAGTGTACAAAAAACAGACCCTAAAAACTTGGGCGGATTTCAAATGTTCCACATGAAAAAAGGTGGTGTGGGCCCCTCGCCTAGGTAACTTGTGCAAGCCAAGTTCCAATACTTGTTTTGAGTGGCTGCAAATCAGGACTGCTGGAGCTCATTTGAATATTTATTTATTTTTACTCCTTGTTTGGATCGATCTCACCCCCATGTCCCACATTAGTCCCTCCACTTTTTCTTTTTGAAGGCCCAACATTTCCAGGCAAAATATGCCTCAAGTCATCATGTTAGCAAATCTTGTGAGACTTCGGCTTGGTGGTGTTGTCAAAGCTTTTCCAACATGTATCGCCGAAAATAATAATAATAATAATAAATAAGAGAAAAATAACTGAAATATGGATTCATTGAAGCTACATTGCACATAAGTTCAATTTTTTAAAAATGTGGCTAAACAAATGTTTGAAAAACAAAACAGTTGTTAAGATTAAACCCCAATGTATTGTGCTTGAATTATATTCACCGCAACTGTACTTGACCGGTTATTCTTATGCCAACGACTGTGATTGGCTAATGTCTGAAAAGCAGCAGGTCTTGGTGTTATCACAAATCGACAAGATTCACATAACTTTTGTAAACACTGAACAATCACCAAGAGGAGTATCAGTGCTGACTGTCTTTTCACTCAATCAACTCAGTGTGCCAGAGGAGGTAAATCCGGATAATGCGCCCGACTTGTTTTGCGGGGAAAAGGTTGTCACCAAAAAAACATTTTTTTTTTTTTTTGGATGAGTCACTACTTATTAGTAATGCAGTAAAAATGAGAGGAAATGACTATTTCAATAGATGTCCTCATTACATTTTTTGCACCCAAGTGAGAGTCACTTTTTTTGAGTACGTATTTGCCAATACGGAGTTTTGAGCCCATACCTGGGCAGTAAATTACAAAGAAAAAAGAGAGCACATCAAATTATCGCTTATTTATTTTCTATTAGAATAAAAGTTTCCTAACAAAGCATTTTAGATGGCTATAAGTTAGTGGTTCAAATCAAGTAAGCACATTTTTTTTTCTTGACATGAGAAATAAAAACAATTGCAAAAGGCGATCTTTTCCATCTGATAGTAATCGGCTGAAAATATGGGATTGGCCTTGATTTCCGATTACGTGATCGAATCTGGACAAATATTTTTCCAGTAAATTTACAGGGTGTGCCACTGATGTGATGTGCCACACTACCAGGACCGCCTCTTAAAGGAACATGCATATACAGACACTGTTATATTTACTGCATTTTCTATTCATGTTATGCTTGTATTCAAGAAAATTGTTTACAAAGAGTGTTTTAATAAGTTTACAAGTTTAAAGCGGATGAATTCACTGCTTATGGGCCACTTTATCTTAAAATAAGAACAACTTGGAAGTCAACCGGCATGTTCTACAGTAACACACAACAATCTGTTTTTAGTTTCACATGCTTCTGAAGTGAGGACATGACTGGTGATTTAGTTGACATGAACGCTCTGTGGTGGAAGCCCAAGCAGATGAGAGGAGAAAAGCGGCAATGAAAACCTCCGCTGGGGGTTCTGAGGTCCTCACTAGTGGCGCCACATTCGTATTTTCTCTCTGTGAGGTGGTTCCTGCGTGCGGGCGGTTTTGAGAGGAAGGCTCAGCCAAACAAACCTCAGCCAAGGTTTCTTTGACAAGTTAAAAAAAAAAAAAGGGGGGGGGGCAATGGGGAAGGGCGGGGTCGCTGTCAGGCTGCAGGGAAGCTGAACAAACAGCAGCGATAAGTAAGGAGTGACGAAAAAACACAGGCATAATTATGTAACCAGGATGCGAGACAATGATGTGGTGGCATATCTCAAGACAAAACACTGTAGCACATTTGAAAAAAGCCAAATGGTGGACCTCAGGGCTAAAAACAAGGCCCACAACTGCTTATCCTCCTTCAAAAACGATGTTTCTTCTCAATATATTTAGAGAGCTGTTTGGTTGCATCAAAGAAAATGCTTTGACACTCTCAAACAGACAGAAGTGGCGAAATAGCTTACATTTAAGTATAAGTATAGATACTGCCCGGATTCCTTCGAAGAAAAAAAAAACTGTCAAGTGCAACGTTTACACAAGTCTCTGATGAAACCATCCCGTCTGACTGCCTGATTTCAACACAAACGTCCTCAGATTTGTTCTTAAATGGATTTCACATGTGGCGGCCCGGTAGTCCAGTGGTTAGCACGTCGGCTTCACAGTGCTGAGGTACCGGGTTCAAATCCAGCTCCGGCCTCCCTGTGTGGAGTTTGCATGTTCTCCCCGGGCCTGCGTGGGTTTTCTCCGGGTGCTCCGGTTTCCTCCCACATTCCAAAAACATGCATGGCAGGCTGATTGTGCACTCTAAATTGTCCCTAGGTTTGAGTGTGAGCGTGGATGGTTGTTCGTCTCTGTGTGCCCTGCGATTGGCTGGCAACCAATTCAGGGTGTCCCCCGCCTACTGCCCGAGGACAGCTGGGATAGGCTCCGGCGCCCCCCGCGACCCTAGTGAGGATAAAGCGGTTCGGAAAATGGATGGATGGATGGATGGATTTCACATGAACACAACAGTCACTGACTGTCTTGAGCGTAAACCTGGTGAACAATACGCGCGGATTAACACATCAGTTACTGCTGGTCCCGATTTAGAATTTGTAGAAGCAACAGGCACTGTTATGCAAGCTAAATCTTAAAGAAACAACCGGGTAGCGCCAAACTTAACACTGTTCTACTTCAATCGTTTTTGTACATCTGCCATTCATTACCCAGTCAAAGCTATTGAATTAGGCGCAAACAATAGTATGTTAACAGTTCAAATAATGGTAACAGTTCTAAATACTTCATATTGCTAGCATAAATCCTGAACGTTGGGTTTAATTGCATTTGTTAGCATGGTGTTTCATTATTTTTCTTGTGCTGTGTTAGCATTAATGCTAGCATTACCATGTCGAATCGAATAAATTGCACCCAAACGGTACTCCAAATACTGTAACTTCGGTTTTATTTTGGGTATGTCATGAGTAAAAGGTTCCACAGTTGTATTGTGCTGCTGATGCTAGTTTCAAGGCAAACATTATAATTAGGGTATTAGCATGATGCTTAAGTCATTGCCAATTATTTTAAGAACGTCTTTTAAAAATAAACAGGGCCACGTTTATTATTTTATTTCCCCCCCCCCCCAGGGCTAAACAGCTTACCATTTTGCTTTAATGTCAGTTTGCTTCACACCTGTCTGGGGAGCAATTATAAAAACCTGATTGTTCCTCAGTTTCTAAAACCCAGCCATCTGTGTTTTGCATTTTCCACCACATCACGAAAATATGTGAACAAGGTTCTACTTTTTATGCTATTTGGATTCCAAACTCAGTTTCTGTTACTTTCAAAGGAAGTAAAAAAAAAAAAGGTACCATGTACACCCAAACATGTCAAATAGGGTTTTGTAGGAATGTGTTGAAAGGGGATCTGAGGGCTTTTGGGGTGTGTGTAATGATTTGAGGCGTGTATAGGTGTCGGACCAGTACAGTCTGATGTTAAATATAGCTGACAGCACAGCAGGCTGGAAACAACGAGACAAACTGAGAGAACCGGAACGAATCAGATTTGGGAGTAAAAAGCATGACAAGTAGGGGCCAGGTTTGAGATTTACACAATTTTCCAACACATTCCCAGATGGATTTGCACATCATCTCATGTTTTCCATCATTTTTTTTTTACCATTCCAAAAACAGTTGAAGCTGTTCAAAACATTGTGATATATATTTGAAGCCAAAAAATAAATTTTCCCTTTAGAACAGCATCAGTTAGGCCATGGTGGAGCCACATTTGTTAGCAAATGGAGCATGTTTGTGTGCTTAGCTTGATAACATTCCACAGTGACGATTTTGTTTTTGTACTACTGGAGAGAAATCCAAGCTCTTTTGTTTTGAGAATGGAGACATAAAACAGTCCAAAAACAAATTTTAGTAAAATAATTGAACATTTTGACACTTTGAAGACATCTGAAACAAAATGGTGATGTGCTTTCTTGATCATCCTGCTAGTAGTTAGCCATGCTAACATGGCACTTACTTATCTAGCATGTGCAAGGTTCAAATATTTTGTTTATGCTTTTGAGATTTGAGGAATTACTACTGCTATTGGCCACACCCTTTTTCTATTTTCTGTTTGGTCTATTTTTAAGATCCTTTTAAGAGGTTTTATCGACACAAACAGAGCTGTTCGTCATGAAGTCAAACGCTGTATGAAAATAGCAGAAGTGATGAGGTAACGGTGGGTGTGGCCGATGATGCAGGCGGCGATGGTTCATGATATAATGGGAGCTATTTGTAAACGAAAATGACCGTGATTAAGAGTCTGTCAGCCTTGGGTTTGTCATTTTTATTGAACAAGCTCCTTCATAAATTATCGCTCGTAAAAGACTCTTTTCAGTAGTTACAAAGAGGATAGTAGACATAGTGGGGGGGGGGGAAATAGTTTGTTGACAGGTGTTTTTTTTCCCCCTCCAATGATTGGTCAGTGAGGATTATTCAACATCCCATCGCTATTAGTTCTTCCCGACAGGAACATAATCTTCCAGAGTGCGAGTCAGTGAAATGCTTCCCATCTTCAGTGTTTTCAGTTAAAATTCAGTAAAATCTTCGAAAATGAAAAACAAAAAAAGAACAGCACTACAGCGCTACGACAAAGGTGGCATCTTCTTGGCTCCATTTTCCCTTCTAGTCCCATTTCGAGGGGAAGCAGCAGGGCAGCGGGAGAGGTTCCTTGGTGGTTTAGTGTCATTCCCCCCCACCCCGCGCCCCTCCCCTACGTGGTCCAATCACACGAGTGTTCCGACTTTGATCCCCGTACTTGTGACTAGGACACCTGCTGCTGGATGTGCTGCAGGAACTCACAGTAGGACGACCCCGACTCGGAACGATCTTCCACCAGGTGCTGAAAGAAGGTCGCTTTCGCCGAGGCATCGTCCCTAAAGATTGAGAAACAGAGTTACAAATTTTAATAGCTAGTCACAATAGAAGCGCATCTGGAATTGGGTTCATTTGGACGAGTTTTAAATGTTTGCGAGTGTCAAATACCCTGGGTCCTTTCCAAACAGATTAACTTGTGTAGCGTATTCATATCGGTCGTTACGCAGTACATCTCTTTGGATTTAAAGGGGAAAAATATGGAACTTTTTCAAAATACTGTAAATCTGCACACTGCCGGTATTTGTTTATCAGTCCAAATGTTGGACGACAACACTGCTGAGCTAGACGACAATGGTGCTCAGGAAGGAGGAGGGGGAGGCGGCCTAAACAATCGACTCCCTGAGGAAGCAGTTGCCCCGTCGCAGAAAAGAACTTCCTGTCAAGTAATCACTGCGATCGTGATAAAAAAAGATGATGATGATGACAACACGTGCAGTGTGTTTTATCGACCGCCTTTTCGGTTCAGCAAGAATGCGCTATAAAATGAAGTTATGTCATGTAACTCTGTCATGATATAGGCAGGTGTAAATGTAGTGGGCCATTCCTGGCCTGCCAGATCACATGATGCCCTTTCCTCGTGTTTCCGCAAAACAGCAACACGTGGAAAAAAATAGTGGAGAATACCTGCTTTATCAGGCAACGTTGAAGGGACAACTGTGACACCATGTTTTAGCGCTTACTTGACGATGTGCACGATGGAGCTGAAAGCTCTGTTGTCCTGCAGCCAGTCGAGGAACGCTCGCACTCTCTCCGACAACAGTGTCTGCAGCTCAGGAATGCAATTCTGCCCGAAACAGCATCACCACAAACAGCAATAAAAATCAACAACAACAACAAAAACACGCGTTTCACGGCCACAAATCGGATCCAGCCACACAATGCGGCGCAGGGGAAAAAACAAAACAAAACAAAAAAAAAAGACAGTTTGGAATGTTTGGCATGTAGGTGGTTCTGGGAGGCATCAACCCGCCTTGTGAAAAAGGGAGATAAACACGCTGACGGCTGCTGTCCACCCGGTCAGCCGGAACATTCTAGTGGTGAAAAAGCGGCAACAGCAAGTCTGATTTGCTGCACTTGCTTTTTTTTCTCTCTTCTGCACGCAAACATACAGTACCTTTCAGTGAAACTCATGTACACTGCAGCCGCCAGCTATTCGTTCTTCACCCACATACAGTAGCTTTTGCTATTTGCTGCTGCAGGGCTTGTTCACAATTACTGTATAGATTCACTCATACACGAAGGGCTCGTTTCCTGACGCCAATTCAGCAGTCTTACATTTTAATGTAGTGTGTAAAGAAGGCTCAATACTGACCATATTTGGGGGAATTGAAGCATAGTTGGGGTAGTCCAGAACGTCTCGGATGAACATTTCATTACAGCATTTGCCGATCCAAAGGTAAAACACCTGCACAGATGTGAGAGAAAAAAAAAAAATCTATATAAAGGAAGATGAAAAATAGCATCACCAGAGGTGGACTAGCATGTTACACAATTGCGGCACAAGTACAGTACTCTTTTTGCAGTATGAGGCATTTATAAAATATATCCATTATAATCACAGTTTTTTTTTCTTTCCTCTTTTTAGGACTTATGAAAGGAGTCAGTCGCATTGTATTACTCCTTTCATTGACTTGGGTTTCCGGTTAATCCACTTGTACCGTGTCAATTGAAACTTCTAAGTCACTGTTAATGCAACATGGGATGAAATACTGTAGCTGTCAATCATTAATGGGGCACCGCTGATTGCTGAGTCTTCTTACATGGAAACAAGTGTTAGTCACAGTTTGTTTGTTTAGTTTAAACTGACAGGATTCATATTGGGCTAAAATACATACTAAAACCAAATAGTTCATGTCCGATTTCACGGATGAGGATGATAGTTCAATGGGAATCGGCCAATGATCAATCATTTTGTTGTTTTGACATTGTTTCATTAAAGGTCATCTGAGTTTACGGTCATACTGGGGAATCATCTAGTACAGGGGTGCCCATTACATCGATCGCGATCGTCCAGTAGATCAAGGGCTGGTCCCAAGTCGATCCGAGGGGTGTAGAGGGGCAAAAACCCAAAAACATTTGTGTCTCTGTGCATATTAGTAATATACTGTATTTTTTGTGTGACTGCACACTGCACCCTAATCATTCTATCATTCTCACTTTCAGAAAAAGTATTTTTAAAATAAAATAAAGCAGGTCATCTTTAACCTACGGTGACGTGTTGCTGCGTCACCGCAAGTTGTTAACGCTCAGCAGTCTGCAGTTGCAGCTTGTGATCAGAGTTGTTGCGCTATATCTATTAGGGTTATCTTTATTCTCATTCAGAGTTTGTTTTGTACAATTCACAGAGGGGACGGGCAAAGAATGGGAATCTGGAGGGCCGAGAGAAGCATTTTAAAACGGTACGCCTGAGCTACGATTGTTAACAGGCTGCCTAAGTGTGTCACATGCCTCAGCATCAGGCTATTACTCATCATGGCGTGCGTGTGTGCGCATGTATGCGCGCGTGCGTGGTAACGGGTCGATCACGGGAGGTTGTTTGATCGAAAAGTAGATCTTTAGTCGAAAAAGTTTGGGCACCCCTGCTTTAGTTGTTTTGGTTTAAGTAACACAAAAGTAGTAGACACATTCAACTGATGGTAATATTGCAATGTAACGGACCGCTTTCAAAAGTCAGTAACTTGTTATATATCATACGTAGTCTGAGAGTCACACTGCTGATGACAAAATTAAAGTAGGTTAAATAAACCTCGACAGACAGCAGAGGGGTGCAAATAAAAGCAAAACGAGCGAGAGATATCTGTGAATGCATCACTGAGTACTAAAAGGCCTCAAAGATGAACACGTACGCTGCCGCAGTCCACGAGGAAAGCGCCATCTCGACTAAGCCTCTCCGCAGACAGGTGGAGGAGAGGAGGCTGCGGGACCAGCGTGTCGTTGAGGTGGAGCGCCCCCTGCCGGTCCAACACAGCCATTACAAATAACCATGTTGAGGGATGAATTCTTTTTCATTTTTCTTTTGTTGACTTCTTCACCTGGTCGGACATATTATCCAGGCGGTACAGGTCGGGGTGGACCATCCGCATCAGCTGCTGTAGCGGTTGCGTCTTGAACTCACACATGGCGAACACACGCTCGTCCAGGCGTGTGCTGGTTCCCGTACGAAATGCTTTCTGAGAAGAAAAACACATCAGCCAGTGTGAGTCAAAGCGGGGGCCATGATAAGGCTTAAAAGGTAGCCACACCTGTTTGAGGAGAGAGAGGATATAAAGCGGGAAAAGGCGCATGGCGGCGGGCACCACGAGGCCGGACTGCTGCAGGTTGGACACATTGTTCTTGTAGGCGCTCACAAAGTCCACCGCCGCGTTCGTGAGGGCGTCCCGAGCATCCAACAGGCTGGATGATACGGAGCGGTCGATCGCTTTGAAGAAGCACATAAAGAGTAACATCAAACATTTAGCGCACAAAGGGTACGCCAAAGTCCAAAGGCAAATATTGGTAACACACCCATATTTGCCAGCAGGCAAGTAATGGCCTGGACGTCAGCGCCGGCGTACACGTCGCTCAGTTGGTTGACCACAGGCAGGCAAAGAGTGTGGACCCGGATACGCCTCTTCCCTGCAATAATAAACAGATACAGGGGTTAGAGGCTAAAACGCTCAACGAAATCAACTTATGTTCTAAGGCTGTTTACTACAAAACAGAAACATTGACAATATTTTTCTGGTGAAAGAAGAGAGCCTACACTTTCGTTTCGATATCATTTACTATACCGGGGGTCGGCAACACGCGGCTCCAGAGCCGCATGCGGCTCTTTAGCGACATCTAGTGGCTCCTGGAGCTTTAAAAAAATGTTTGGAATGGAAAAGGATTTTGATAGTAGGCTAATATAGCTCAAATAGAAAAAGGAGAGCTGTGGTGTTGGTTTTTTCAAACATACACTTTATTTATGCTTTTAACAGTCTCAACAGACACGTCTGCATCCGACTACGTGCCTTCTCTCTTCTTGTTCGACTCGAGAGGCATTCAAAGACAGCCTCCGAAAAACGTACATTAATGATCACTTCACTGACACTAAGAAAAGCGAAAATAATGCACCAGAACAAAAAAATCAAGCGAGGAAATTACAAAATAAATTCTATGGGGGCGTTTGTGAACACACAACAAAGGAATGAATAACAAACAATTCTGAGACAGTCCAGTCTCCTACATACATACAGCATGTGTTTCCTTCATTGTAAGTTTTATAGAAGGCTTTTATTTTTTTGCGGCCCCAGAAATATTTGGTTTTTTTGGTCTTATATGGCTCTTTCAACATTTTGGGTTGCCAACCCCTGTACTATATACTGTCACAGAACACAGATTTCTACGGGTCTTGATGAGCCAAAATGCTCAACAATGGCTGGTAGTAAGGGGAATTCTTTTGAAAATGGCGGGCGGTGAATGAGTTAAAGACGTTTGTACCTTTACTGGAGGTGTACAGCAGAGCCGCCTGGAAACATGCCAGAGAAGAGTCAGCCAGAGAGTCATCGATCGACATCTGGACCGCAAAGGCCGAATCTGGGTTGACGTTAGCGAGGGACAGCAAGTCGGTGGAGCGCACAAAGAAGTTGCCGTGGAACGTGTGGATGGATAAACCTGAGGGGGGAAAAACATTTATCATCAGCTCTTCCTAGCGGCACAGTAGACAACATAGTTTGGGGAGAGCAACCTTTAGTGCATCGTATTCTCATGACTGCCTCAAAGCCCATCTTCCTACTGAGGTAGCGCTCAAGATCCTTCTGGAACTTCTCCAACTGGGCTGGATTGTGGATGTGATGAAAGGAGGGATAGTAGAAGATGCTGCCAGCAGAGTACTTGGAGATGCACGCTATAAAGCAAAAGGGAAGGGGGGCGGGGGGAATGAACAAAAGGTCTTTGTCATGCTGTAAGCCATTGTGGAAAGTTGAGACCCTTACCCAGTGAGGCGAGGTCAGCGTACTGGGAGCTGAGAAGAAAAAGATCAACGCCAATCTGTTGTCCTGAGCAATCCAGTGCAAATTTTTTGTAGAAGTCTGTGGCGGGGCCAAGATGCTGCACTCCCTGCAAACGTATCAGGAAAAAAATCTCAAGCTTAAGTGCTGATTAGGACACCCGGGTGAGTCCCATGGAAGTGTCTTTCTCATGCTTCCTTGCTCTACCTTGGCACTGGCACGCTGGCTGGGGTCCTCCCTGGACTGCAGCGAGCCGGCGCCCAGCGTCGGCAGCTGCGTTTGGAACACGCTGACGCGTCCGCCGGTGGGCGACATGAGCTTGAAGGCGGCTTGCAGGGCGGGGCCCAGTGCGCTGTGTGTCTCCCTGCTCTGGCTGAACGTCGCGGGGAGGGAGGTCAGCAGGTCCTTGATCAGCTGCGCAATGAGGGAAGACGGGACAGACAAAAGGATATAATTCACCCTCAAAAACACACGCAGAGTAGATTGAATGTTATGGAATAATTTAGTACGTTGGAGTCTACCTCTTTACTCTCCTTCCAGTTCACCATGAGACTGTCATGAGATGGTATGAATACATCTGCAGTTAAAAAAAAATAAAATAAATACCATTACAAGTTGAGAACTTTTTAAAGGGGACATATTGAGGGAAAACAATACTTTTTAACTGCTTATATACAAATGAATGAATGGTGACGTCACACTACAGCTAAATTAATATAATTCCACTTTCACACCATCTTTCTCCAAATATCTGGCAAGTATGTCTTTTCCAAAGCCACGCTTAGAATATATGCTGCCTGAAACACTACATCCGAGCAGCGCTGCAATGACGCGCTGATCAGTCTGAGCTAACTAGTGATAACATTGAGGGTGGGACTGCGCCACAAGGTTTGAAATAACTTTTTGTCTTTGGAGGAACAATTTTGCGCATCAATGACTTCAGTTGAGGAGCATTTTTTTGCAGGTTAATCCGAGGGGCCTGAAGCAGGGGTTTTATGAAACAATAAAACTGTCAATATAACGGGGATGTTGAATGTGGAGCTACAGCTGCTGAATATTTTAGGATTTGAGTATCCTACTGAAAACTCTATGATAACTGTTTATTCAGATACATGATCATTTTACCTCATATATTTCACCTAGTATGAACAATTGTGGGAAAAAAAACTGTTCTTATGTTGTCACAAAGGGAAAGAAATGCTGATTATGAGAGGTCAAACTCTCAGTACCGTCGATATCTGTCACCACCAGCATCTGTGGCTGGGACAGTCCCCCCTGGAGGTTGTAGAAGTGGACGCTGCTGTCAAACGTGAGGAATCCCACCTTGGTACGTGAGTCACCAGGCAACCTAAGGACCACAGCTGTTGTTTTAACCCCTTAAAAGCACACAGCTTTTTCGGAACGATCCCGACACTCACTTATCCAGGTTCTCCAGGAGCGACTCGCAGAAATATTTCAGGTACCCGCTTTCCACGGCACTGTGTGACACATCCAGCACAAACAGGTAGACGGCTGGCTGAGGGGGCCGCAGCTGTCGACACAATTTTATTATTAGAACTGTGGTGAAGTTAGCATAACACACACTTAGAGGCCTCAAAATTAGATAGACCTGCGTATAATCTATATCAGGGATGTCAAACTCATTTCACATTGTGGGCCACATACGGCCTCGGTAGATGTCAAGTGGGCCGGACCATTAAAAATTGTACCATACTCGGCTATATATAACCAAAATAATGTCTTTCCTATGTTTTGGTCTAAAGAAGCACAAGAACACTAGGAAAATGTTGAAACTTAAGGAACATATTTTTTACGAAACATTTCATGAAGCACCTAACATTTCTTTAGACAAACGTGCAATTTACTTTTATCGTTCACATTTATGCATTGAAACTGATCCCACTGACTGTACAAAGGCACAAAAACTTAACAAGTAATTGGTATTGAAAAATATAGTACTGTAATGCCCTTTTAAGATTAAACGAGATTTATAAAGAGGAATTTTTAAACCATTTACACGAGTATATAAAATCTAAATGTAATCCCTGCCTACACCTTACAAACTAAGGAGAGTGTTATAATATGTGTAAAGAATAAAGGATTCACATGTCCTTGATAGTGTCTGCTGTGTTGGGTCTGTCTCAGTGACAGACTGAGGCTGCGGTTGTCTTCTTCTCTGATCAAAACAGTAGCGGATATTCCACGAATTGCACCTTATTAAAAATATTCATTCCGTGTCTTTTATGCATTTTTTCACTTTTAAATGATCCTGCGGGCCTGATCAAACCTCCTTGCGGGCCGATTCCGGCCCGCGGGCCGTATGTATGACACCCCTGATCTAAATGCACATCAAATACAACAGCAATTAAAAAAAAAAAAAAAAAAAGATCAATTACTCATTGCTCAAAGAACCAGATATTTACCAGACATATTTGAGTGGATGTGGATTTTAACCACCAATGATAAATATCTTAATGATGGTTGCCACACAAATACAGTTGCAACTGAAAAAGTAGGGGGCCTCACCATATAGTCTGATGACGCAATGAATTCTACAGTGGCGTTTTGGACTTCTGGTCTCTTGTGGGGTTCACCGTAGGACCTCGTTACCGGGTTGTACATGAACTCGTCCGGTACTAGGGGGGAGGGGAACAAATAACTGATGTAGGGCTAAATGCAGCAGAGATACATCCAAACAAATTTGGCGTTAACATTTTCATACCATCGTTGACCCGATAGCAGAGGTTACACTTCCACCTTCGCTGGTCCAGGAAGGTAACAAAGGGGTTGATGTAAGTGCGACAGTAGCGACAGCGGACTATGGTGTTGGACGTGATGACTGGCAATTGCTGCAGGGAAACATTTATTGAAACACTAAGTCATGTGACCCGCTTGCCTAATGGCACCTGTCATTTGGTGAAACATTAGGTCATGTTTCAAGGCTAAACTGACTTTTTAAAAGGCATAGTTGAGTCTGTGGAGCGTTTGTCTCTGTAGTTCTGCCCTACTGTTACATAACATGACTCATTTTCTGTTGTTTTCTATTTTGTATAAAATTGTAAAACATAAAATAAAATGAATAAAATAAAAACCTCACACGCAAAAACACAAAGTCCCTTTCTAAAAGCACTCTAAAATGTGTTTTAGGAGTGCAGAGAAAGTCATGCCGTAGGACGGATGTCCTTGTCGACTTCTATCAGTGACCCTCTTATCAAGTAGCACCTTTAAAAATAAACTCGCTTCCCTCACATCGTCCTCCTGTCTATTCCGTTGCCACTCAATGAAATGAAACCTTCTCCTTCCCTGTTCACCTTTTTTTTTTTGGCAGCATGTCACAGTTCTTTGAAAGAATACATTTCATGAGCTTCATTCAAACTGGCTGTTTTATAATGGAACCTCTAAAGTCGGAAACTCCAAATTGTGCAACCTTTGATGCACTGGACAATGGAGGTTCGACAGTACAGTCAAACCTCGGGTTTCGTCCATAATCCGTTCCAGAAGGCTGTTCGAAAACCGAAATTGTTCGAAAACCGAAACCACGCTCTTTTTCAAATAAAAATGTTTATTAAACACATCTGCTCACAATGGAAAGCAACACAAGGAAGCGTCACTTCCTCGTGTAAGGAAGGCGATAGGAGTCAAGTGGTGCATTCAAGTGCGCTCAGTTTGTTCGAGAACCGAAATTTGTTCATCATCTGAGGCATAAAAGCCTCAAAATTTTTGGTCGAAAACCGAATTGGCAGAGAACCGAGACGTTCGAAAACCGAGGTTTGACTGTATTTATTTTTTAGGGGATAGTAGCCTCTCTACTTTATAGCCCACCTCTAGATCTCTGAAGGGGTGAAGGAGGAGGCCAAGGGGCAGTCTGGCCTTGTTGAGCAGAGCCTGCGTTTGAGGGATGCTGGTCAGGGTACATCGAAATGTCCTTTACATGGGAGAGAAACAGGAAGTTCATTTGCATCCTATGATAATTTTCCTCGACAGACTTTTGGAAGCGGTGAAAACTCTTTACATACTGTGGGCTGCAGTTGACCTTCTTCAGCTCCGAACTCAGGTTGGGTTCAGGGGCTTCCAGAGGTCTCGGGGGGAGCAAATTCCTCTCCTGGAGCAGGTTTAGAGGCCTGAGAGCCTCCACCTCCAGCTCCGGGACCCCGCTCAGGCCCCCCAGGGCCGCAGACAGCTGGGACAGGCTCGGAAAAGGCTTTAAGAAAACCAGGGAGTGAGTAGCAATTATTCTGCCGTGTAACTCATATACACGTTTAACAATCCATTTGATGGAAGGCAGAGGCCAAACCTGGGAGTACTGCTGATAGCCGGTCGATCCAAGCAGGTCCTGAGAAGCCGGCGAGTCCGTGAGTGAGGTTGGTCCTTGCGGATAAGCGGGCTGCATGGCTGGAAAACCATAGCTACTGTAGGGTGGTGCTTGATTGGTCGGAGGTGGCATCGAATCTGCGTGAGAGTTTGTTTTGCCATCAAATGAAGACTGTCAACATTTTGATCCAGACGGAAAATATGTATCTTCACTACTGTGCCGAAGTATTTGGTCACCATTAGGTCTGTTCTTTTAGCAATGACATTAAGGCCGGCATAATTATGTATACATTTTACACTAATGAATATATTCTGTATTTAATTAGTCCAACCAAGAAGTCGGAAGAAATAGCTGGAGTGGGCAAATTCTTGCACTCAAAAGTCACATTCCTTTTACAATGAACAGATGGGCTACATCAACTGCAAATCAAATAATATATAAATAAAAGCTCAATTATATGGATGTAAAATCATGTAATTTAAAATAATAATAATAATTGGACACAGTCAACTATAATGATTCTAAAATGTTGCATGCAAACGTAAAGCAGTTCATTTTAATAATGGGAGTTGTGTTTCATTCTCATTTTAATTGAATTATTTCTAATTAAATTATTATAAATGATTATTACTAATTAAATTATGATAACAAATCATTCAATAAATGCCAATTGTTATAGGTATGCGTAAACTTGTTTAACAGTCACACTTTTATTGTATTAATTACAACAAATGAATACAATAATTTAAAATGGCAAAATGGATGGAATGAATGACAAGACTCTTTATGATGTAAAACTCTTATCAGGCGTGAATTTGAAAAAAATGGAGAGAACTACATGTACTTGCAGGCCATATTTTGTGTTCAAGCACCACTGAGTGGCAAAGGAACACTGAGGTGATTGCTGTGAACAATAATACCAAAACTTTTGCACACTGCTGCATGACTGGCAAGGTAATTAAGACCATGTTTGAGACCTTGTGCATACCTGGAAAATTGCCTCCTTCCAGGGAATCGTAGCTGTTGGCCACCGGTGACGCACTGCCGGTGGTGGACGAAGACGTGTCGCCGCCTGAAAAAGCATCACAGTGACAAAAGAATCAAGGGGAAACTTCCATCCATCCATCCATTTTTGGAACTGCTTTATCCTCACAAGGGTCGCTGGGGGGTGCTGGAGCCTATCCCAGCTGCCTTTGGGCACTAGGCGGGGAACACCCTGAACTTGACTGATGAAATTTAATAAGTACATGGACATGTAAGGTAGGAAGGATGTTTGCACTTCTTATCCCAAGAGAAACAGGATAACTGTTTATTTCATTGCTCGGGTTATGGGCGTGACTCATTTTGAATTTATTACCTAAAAACTAAGAACGAATGTTTGAAAGAAAAGATGATTTTGTCCCACAGCGAACCCATGCAGCAGGCAAGAGAAGCTCAACGGATGCAATTCATGCCAACGAATTCGGATTTACGAGCTAGTGGAAAATATGCTCTGGTTGGTACACGCAAGACACCTGGATGGTTGAAGAATGTGGAGGTCAGTGGGCTGGAAAGTGACAAAATGATCAATGTTAAAATGCTAAAATCGAAAGCAAACCTGCTTCCTCATCCTCCTCCTCATCATCATCATCCTCATCCTCCTCCGAGCTGGATGACGACGGGGCTGCGGTCGCACCCGAGGCCGAGCCAGCGCCGTTATTAGCGACATATCCATATTGCGTCCCTGTCGGAACCGGGAGCAGGGAGAAGAAAAGGAGAAAAACTAATCAGGAATGTCTTCTTTGATGTAAATTTTGCTAATTGTGGGAAAAAAAACAACATCCAAATGCTTTTTCTTTTCCCCCCTGACGTTTTTGAGATCGTCTGAATTTCTTTAAACACAAGGAGGGTTGGTATCTAGAAAAAAAACACAACACTGCAGACACAATTTGCTATAAGAAGTAAAAAATATTTATTACAAGTGTAAATATGGGCCGATAATTTCTTTTATAAGGAAGGATTGGACAGCGCAAACATGATTCCGTACTAGAGAATATTTACTGTATTAAAATCATAATCAGCTGTCACCTACCTGAAAATCGTATAATGCGCAATATGGAGACAATAAGTTTACCTTGATGGTGGCCAGGTGAGGAATGTATTGATGTTGCGGGAGTTCCTGATGCTGGTCGCTCTCCATTTGTCCCGCCTCCACCGTAGGAGTCATAGTTTAGAGAGGCCTGATGCTCATAGTGTTGTTGGGCTGTATTTGCGACTGCGATGGGAAAACGGACAAGAGAAAATTAATTGAAAGTGTCGCAAGTGAAGCCCTGTTTTTAGTGGAACCAAGTTCTTTGTTGAATGTTTAAAATCAAAACAGGACAAAACAAAATAAGAGCAACATTTGGTGAACTGAGGAACATTGCAACTTTCACATGCTAACCTGCTCATGTTCTCAAAAAGATCAAAGAGGCTGCATATAATGACGCACATTTATGGATGGCATTAAGCACTTTAGTGATTCGCACAACTGCTTCACAGGTCTCAGCCTTTCCTATGTTGTGGATGCACACTCATTCTCTGGGAACTCCTGCTTTCTCCCATATTCCAAAAACATGACTATCAAGTTCATTGAAGACTACTTTGTCCATAAGTGTGGATGTGAGTGTGAATGGTTCCTTGTTTATGTGCTCTGGATATCTGGCCAAAGTCAGCTGGGATAAACTGAAGTTCATCTGTGAGAAGCACGAAAGACAATGAATGGATTGATAAGCCATATACGGCACAGCCCAATGAGCGTGCCACAAGGCTCCATCCTGAGACCACTGTTTATACAAAAACTAGAACAGTCATTGTCCAGAGGTGTGAATGTATGAAATCACTCTCCTCGATCGAAAAAAGTACTGTCCCTTTGAGAAGGCATAGTGCTTTTTAAATTTCACATTTGACAGAAAAATATGGAGAAATTATTTCATTCGGACATTCAAGTCACATTTGAGTTTACCTTTCTTATGCTGAAATACTTTACAAAAAGTCACTTTACAAAGCAGAGACAAAGGTTTAAAAACAAGCTCATACCTGTGCTTCTTTGACCATTGACAGTTGGTGCCACCTGAGAGGGAGGAGCCACATTAAACCCCGGGTGCGTTGCTGCCGCTGCTGTTGTAGTAGACGAACCTGGCTGGGGGATGCCGTATTGCATCATTCCCGGCGCAGTGGCAGTCTGGCTAGAGACAAGAGTGCCATACTGGCTCGTCCCTGGTGCAGAAGGGTAGGAAACGATGGGATAGACAGGCGCCCCGGGACCACTAGGTGGCGCTGGCAACAAAGTGGGTTGCTGTTGCTGACACTGAGCTTGTGACATGTGGTATGACATCTGTCCATAATAAGCTTCTTGAGTGGCATAGGGCGGAAACTGCTGTGGGAATTGGGAGTAGTGGCCGCTTGACGGCGGTCCCGAGGGGGCGGTGTGTCGCTGGAGAGGGGGCGCTGAGCATGGGGGTGCTACATGATGGTGGTTTGGGTAGTAGTTGTTCACATGAGGTGCACTGTTCGTGACAGGGGCTTTGCTGGACACAGCAGTACAGTGTGATGAGATGGTGGAGTAGTTTTGTTGCTGAGGTGGGGCTCCATAGTAACCCATGGCTGGATATGTGGCGTTGTATGTCTGAACTGGACCTGGGAAGTAAATAAGAAGAATTCTGTCAACATTAAATGCAAATGTATAAAATCTGATAGCTTTAGTTATCGTAAAGTGTCCTTGGGTGTCTTGAAAGACGCTTATAAATAAAATTTATTATTATTATTATTTACCCCTTTCCCACTGAAATTAGTGGGTAGTAGTGATCCGTGGCGACACGCAACAAATTGGCATATTGTCCCTTTCCCATTGACCAACAGAAGGCGATTCTGCCCCCCCCCCCTCCACCACTTTGGGTCTGGTTACATCGCCACGCTGTGATTGCATACATGATAGTGCGACAGATTTCTTGGTGGCAAACAAAGCGAGATGGAAGCGAGTGTTCTTTCTTTTATCATGCTTTTTACCATCCTCAAAATGGTCGAAAAGCAGCGGAAGATCAACTCTTTGCTACCACTGAGACAACAGCTTAAGGGGCGATCTCCTAGCTTTGTTGTGGGGGCGTGCTATATGCGAGGCCGATGGCGCGCGATGGTATGACGCTTCACGTGCCGCCCTATGTCATGACGTAATTACCAGGAAGTCCCGTGTTAGGCTTTCAAACTGCAAGCTGAGGTGATCGGAGGCGATCACAACCCGCCTCCAATAGTGCTCTGATGGACACGGATCGACACTGGCCAGTGAGCCTTTCCCACTGCCCAAAAAAGCGTGTTTACCCGTGGTCTTGCGGCAGTGGGAAAAGGGTAATTGTTTGTAGTAGTCACCTTAAAAGAATCACCAAATAATAGCAGTTCAGATAGTAATGCAGTGTTTCCCAACCTTGATTGAGTCAAGGCACACATTTTACATTAGAAAGATCTCACAGTACACCATCAATTTCAGAAAAAGCCTGCCATGCATGTTTTTGGAATGTGGGAGGAAACCGGAAGACCCGGAGAAAACCCATGCAAGCACAGGGAGAACATGCAAACTCCACACAGGAAGGCCGGAGCTGGAATTGAACCTGGTACCTCTGCACTGTGAAGACGACGTGCTAACCACTCGACTACCGGGCCGCCCTTTATATGTATAATGTAAAATGGCTTAAATAGCACAGCTTTGCAGATAGCCTTTACGGCAGCAACAGAAATTGAAAGAGGCTTTCATGTCATGCTTTGTTCCTCTTACAACTAACACTTGGGACTGTGTTATGCCTATTTAATATGTTGTAAAGGCAACGTTTAATGCAGTTACAGTGGAGCTGTCATTTCTTGTTGTTTATTAAATAATTGCTACTTCTGGTATGAAATTATTGTGACACTGTGACATCATTAGTCACTAAGATTGGCAGTCAATGTTACATATAAATGTAATGGCCTGCATTCAGCACCATCAATACTTTTATACGACAAGGTGATCGCTGGACTCACGTGTCTTGGATGCACTGTATTCCCTGATTTCTAAACAGAGCCGCTGGCCAGAAGGAACTAATGTGCAGACTGGAAGAAATTAATGGGTCGGCAGAGGGAGAGGGCCCAGCGTATGTTGAGCTGTGCTGGGCTCAATTGGAATTCAACCGAATGTCCAGATTCCTCATTCTGGCCTGCCGTCTGCCATCAAGTGGAAAACCAATTAATTGTTATACCTGTCACTATAGGTAACTGGCATAGCTAGATGAACAGAGACCAATTATTTGTAGCAAATAAATAATTGTATAATGTAAAAGATGTACAAAAATTCAAAATAGGTTTGGACATTTTGGTGTAGGGTATCTTGAATGCATAAAGTTGAAAGTCCTGCACCTGCTCTCCGTGAAAGCCTTTCATTTCTTCTTTTCTTTAGTCAGTATAAAACCATAACTGCAATGATAATGATTTCAATAAGATATTAAAGCAGTGGCCCAATGTCTATGGAGCTGCAAACTAGATTTATCAGCAGCTGTTGCTTGAACAGTTCGGCGAACTGCTAATACAAACACGACAGCACTGACATTAAACACTTAACTACACATAGTGACCATATCAGTGTCCAACTGGAGCAGATTATTCAGGCAAATTATTAAACAATCCATCTTAATGCAGCGCAAAGTTGCCAGCTCGCTCGCCCATCGACGCTAGGCTAACCTGATCATCCTCCTTGAATTTGTTAGCATCACGGTGCATATCGAAGTCTTATTTTGGCTTAAACTACAACATAGTGCAAATGTAACACTCTTGTCGTTTAAGTTTATGGTTGCATGAAGGTTGGAAGTGACGAGTATTCATCCATTCCATTAGCATTAGCATGCTAAAACCAAGGGATCTGGCTAATCGCATCATCCGGCCTGCTGTACCATTCTGTCGGGGGGGAGCAGCTCCGCCGTTCGGCGTTGGGCTCTGGCCGTAGCCGAAGTAGCCGTTCACCGGCGCCGACATCCCTCCGGCGGCCCCCCAGTCCTCACAGTCACACTGCTGGATTCAAAATAAATATATCACACGAGTGTCACCCGGCACACGAGCAGCGTGTACCGTATGTCTGATGCAGGAGAGGTCGCAGATTGAAAGAAGTGACCCAGGCTTGAGCTGGGTCAGCGGCCGACCTGAGTGAAGGTTCTGGGAGCAGGATGTTGACGAGCCGTAACCGTCTCCCGCTGGTCCTTTCGGTGTGTTCCAAGGGAATTGGAATTCAAAGTAAAATTGAGGAACAAGGAACTCTGACGCCGTCTAAACGTGAAAATCCGACTGCGCGTTATTTTTTAGGATAACAACCTAACCTGTTATGAGTGAGTGTAAATCATACAGATTCACACGATTGGTGGTTTTGACAAATCTGCTGTTGTATTCTGTCTGAACGCTTTTAAATTGTCTGAAATACGACTCGGAAACGGTACGCGAATGCAACACTACTGTCTAAGATGGCACCTGTTAAAAGTAATTGAAAAATAGACGATTGAACACTTTAATCGTCTTAAATTTCTCCCAGAGCAGTCAAATGTGTACAACTGGTCGACACATATTTCTGGAAATGTAGTTGTGTCTTTTTGTTTGTCGAGGAAAAAAAAGACAGGTTACTCGTGCAATGCTTTATTATAAACTTTCACGATAGCCTACCGTGGCAGTGGCTTCATGCTACAATTACAGTATCCGTGGCCTGTAAAAAGCAATAATTAATATTTGTGTGAGGATCAGTGTCACGTTATATTACTTTGGTCTGCTTTTTGACAAATGCGTCTGAACAGAACTCATCAGAGATGTGGCATTTCGTTTGATCCATGCTGCAATACTGCCATCTTCCGCACAAAGAATCGCATTACAACTCGACTGTTTGTAGAGCAAGCAAAAAATGCAACAATTAAACACACAGAAAATCAAGGAGTGTGTTTTAATGACAAACACGATGAATGATGCAATAATACAATTCAGCCAGATGCAACTCATACACCTTTTTGTATTGGAAGTTTTTTATGTTTCAATAAAACCAAGGTGGAACTTTTTGCCCATGATTTCAAAAGGGTAACACAACACTTCTGCAAAAGAACGACACTGAAGCATGGTGGTGGTAAGTGTCATGCTTTGGGACGGTTTTTCTTCATCTTGAACTGGCGCCTTTTAGTCATGTTTGAGGGAATGATGAACAATTCCAAATAAACTGGCAGTGTTAGCTTCTTCTGGGGAAAAAAATAGATCAGGAAAAGCCCACGAGAACATAATTTTATTTGGGCGTGATAAGAGGCAAATCAAAGGTTGGCATTTGTGTCTTGATTCCCCTTCCCCATGGTCTTGAATGTGATCGGTCATTTCTGAACATGGCCAAATCCCCAGTTATGATCACATGATTCACAGCAAAATGTGCCTACTGACTCCAAGTGTCGAAAATCGTGTAATAACGAACAAGACCATTTAATGACTTACTTAAGGCAGCTTTTCCTAACAGGCCTCAGTTAAACGCTGCATAATTGACAAATAAAAACAAAGAGCTTTACTTAAACCCCCCCCCCCCCCCCAAAAAAAAACAGAACCACCGAATGCATGGCAGCTCAGGGACCCGCTGCAGTAGTAAAGGGCATTGCAGTTAATGACCCTCTCCACGTGGGGCTTGCGTGTGACCTCATCTCTCATTCAAACACTTTCACATGTTCGTGAATTATTGCCAACTAAGAAAATGTGCTGAAGTTCTTCTAGACCCTGCTGCGCACGTGGCCATGCGCCAAGGCCCTTGTAAATGTTTGAGTCAATCAACAGTGTACACTGGCAGTGCATCATTGACCACGGGATCGTGCTGCTTGAAGCTCTCATTAAATAAACTCACATATACATATAGTGTGGGAGGAGTGAGAAAAAAGGACATGCGGGCCAAGCTTAGCGTTTAAAACGCAATGAGCTCATGACTGTAACATGAATGTTAAGTGCTTGTAAAATCTCTCTTTACTCTGCATTACCTCAGAACCAAGGGCCAATGAGAAATGTGGTAAATAACAGAGCTGTGATTTTGAAGGTTTTAATGAAAGAGTCCTGAGCTGGGTAATCTGAGAGGAACACCGAAACACCCCCCACCCAATCAAACATGACCACTGATGAAATATTTGGAGCTCTGTCCAGACATGCACCGCTGGTTTGCAAATATTTAAATGTATAGTGAACTCCTGTTTGTAAGGGTTCAGAATTATTATTATTATTTTAACATGTCCTCCGTTTGTGTAAAGATTTGTTGTTTTTTTATCTCAGGTCAAAGCAATAACAGTATTCTGGTAGCACCTGAGCACCAGGGAAACAGTTTGCCTTGAGATTCTTTTAGACAACATTTAGTGTCATCTTGTGGTATCTATAGGAAATTACAAACCTACATACAAATTATAAATCCGGGCTCCCTCTCGTGGGGAACCTTTGAATTGCTTGTGTACAAATATTTGGAATTCTGGGTGGTTGACTTTTGCGTGTTGACGTCTCCGCTGCATGCACCATATACATGGATCCACACACTCATTGACAAGAGTGGGTGGGGGGTTGGGGGGGGCAAGGAGTGATTAAACAAAGTCACCCAATTATGAGTTGGCTTTCTGTTGTATTTCCACTTGCTCCGCTCTCTCCATAAATCTTTTATTATTTTTTTTACGGAGTCTGGGGACGGAATACCTGTCGTTAATATTATGGGCCTCATTGGTCACTTTAAAGGGGAAGTCAACCCCAACATTTTCTTGACAATAATATGTTTTATGCCCTTTCACTAGTCTAAACACAGCATGATTAATATTGCGTTTGTGGAATATGAGTAAAGCAGTAAAATCCACTGTTTTTTGTCCATCTCAGGAGGCAGCCATTTTGCCAGTTGTTGCTTTCGACTGAAAATGACATCGCAGTTGCTCAAGGCTCAGGTAAGAGCCAATCGCGGCTCACTTGTTTTCTGAATTCTTATTCTCTAACTCAATTTATCCCCGATCGCCTCCAAGTGAGCGACTGAATTCACCGCCCCATATACTGCTGGGCCAATAGTATGTCTCGTAGGGCTCTTGACTAATATGATCACATTTCCACCAATAGAGTGTGCTAATACACTTCGCAACGGCCATGAGTAATTTAAATCCTTTCCAATGAGATTTTATGTAGACTGGAAATGTCTGTCTCAACTCTGTAACTTGGTGCCGGCGAAGCCTCGGGGCGAAAGGTTTGTGTTGAACTGTTTTTATGGTCAACTTAGTCTACTTATTTTCAAAGCTCTCATGTCTGGCTTTTGTTACCTTGACGACCAAGGCTGGAGCCCTGGCGTTCCAATTGGGATTTCTTCAGTTGTGTGTTAAGAAAAAAAGATGAATGCCCGTAAATATATTTTCATTTTCAGTCATGGAGGCAGCAGTGAATACACTACACTGAAGTAAATTAAATATGCGCTAGTCAGATGCTAATGCTGTTAGCTAACGCTCATCTGCGCATTGTATAAAACGTGAGCAGCTCTACTTACTTTTTGGACTTTAGCAGGAGTTCTGCATCGGGTGGCATGGTGGTCAACTGGTTAGGATGTCCGCCTAACAGTGCAGTGGTCA
The DNA here is from genome assembly GCA_018466805.1 of Hippocampus abdominalis. Taxonomy (NCBI): domain Eukaryota; kingdom Metazoa; phylum Chordata; class Actinopteri; order Syngnathiformes; family Syngnathidae; genus Hippocampus; species Hippocampus abdominalis. The sequence goes on along the minus strand of CM031695.1, from coordinate 19,676,176 downwards.
TTAGGTTAGATTCCAGATCCCGGCCTTCCTGTGTTTGCATGTCCCTGTGGTTTTTTTTTTTTTTGGGGGGGGGGGGTACTCCAGTTTCCTCCAACTTTCCAAAACATAGATGGTAGGTTGATTGGGCCCTTAAAATTGATTGTGAGCGAGGAAGGTTGTTCGTCTCCGTGTGCCCTGCGATTGGCTAGCAACCAGTTCTGCATGTACGCCACCAAGTGCTCGAAGACAACTGCATACCTGCGACCCTTGTGAGGATAAAGCTGTTCTGATAATTGATATTACTGTATCATAGCTAGAAAGTGGCTCCAGACCAGAGCTGATTATCATGGACAGAGAAACTCTTTGTGTGGGCGGTTATTAGGTACCTGTACATTTTTGTTTAGTTTTTTGTTTTTCAATTTGACACTTAATGGGTGGACAGAAACGATAGAGCCCCAAATGTTTAAATAAATGCTATTGAAAAGTCCATCCATACATCCGTCTATCCATTCGACCGTCCGTGTGTGCATCTGTCCATCCACCCATCCATCCATCCATCCATCCATCCATCCATCCATCCATTACCATTGCCTTAATAGAAAAACTGCAAGCTGATAAGTCCACCTCTCTATCTATGTTTGCTCCATCTGCTTATAAAGGAACGACAAAATGGGGGAAAAAAGCAGTTTGGGAAATAATCTCAGTTTCAATGGGAAGGCCATTCGTCATCCAGACATCAGCGAACATTAAATCTTTCCCTGGGAGAGGCGGATGGAAGGACCATCACTCTTAAAAACATTTTCCTCCACAAATGTTTTGACGGCCATGTCATTTTTTCAGTTTGTTTTTAATACCACAAAGCCTTAAATATTTTTTTCTTGACGGGGGGTGGGGGGGGGGATCTTTTGATACAGCTTTACCATTCCTCCACTTACGGTTTGTCTATAATAGGTTTTTCCCTCCCAGAAATACCTGCTTTCGTAGTAACCTTTATCCATTTACACTCCCCCGACACAAAATTAGCAACACCTTCAGACAGTTTTGATGAGGCATTTTGCAATATTACACTATATTAATACCACATTGCAAAATATCTCAAGTGAAGTACAAAACTAAATAAAAAAGACTGTTCTGGACTGAAGGGTGGCAGGAACAATTTGTCTAGCTTCTCAGCGTAAACACAACACAACATTGTGAAGTGATCAGTGTTGGCTCCTCCAAACTTTAATTCATATGAGAGGCTGCTTATGTGCCATGGAAAGTGCTGCTGTTTTTGTTTTGTCACTTTCTCGTCTACACTTCCTCGTCTACCCGAGGAAGTGACGCTTCCTCGGGTAGGAAGGCGAGAGGAGTCAAGTGGTGCATTCAAGTGCGCTCAGTTTGGTCGAGAACCGATTTTCGGTCGTAATCCGAGACATAAAAAATGAGAAATTGTTGGTCGAGATCCGATTTGGTTGAGAACAGAGACGTTCGAAAACCGAGGTTTGACTGTATTTTCTTTTTTCTTTTATTACATGCACTTAACAAGGGCGGCACAGTGGACAACCGGTTAGCACATCGACCTTACATTACAGAGGTTCGAATTCAGGGTTCGAATTCGGGCACTGGCCTTCCTGTGTGGGGTTTGCAAAATCAACCCCAGTACACACAGTAAAATCATGGATTGTGTTTTCATCATCAAGCTGAAAAATTGCACTTGTCTATTAATGTGTTTTTTGGGGTTTATTATTTTCGTACAAAACTGTCCTCCATCATTCTGCTCATATTCTGATTACCTGATGGAACAGAGGACTCAAATCCATCCTTTCCATTCTTGAAATCGCTTGTCCTACATTGACGGGTTGCTGGTGACCTAGTTTTGACTAAATTGTAAAAACAGTGGTCTCAGGATTGAGTCTTGTGGCATACACTTTGTAATGTATATATCCATCAATCCGTTTTCCACGGCCATTTTCACAGACGAATCAGAGTTTGTCCCAGCTGACCATGTTTGCAACCCAGAATTTCAGAACTGTGAGGCTTCGTGGTACACAAATCACAAGGCGCAATAGGAGAGCGGTGAGATGAGTAATTAGGAAGAGAATGGAAGTCAATGAATGGATATGATACGCTGGCTGCACAAACATGAAGCTCAATTAGACAAAACTTGCACAGGCAGAAAGATACAAATAATAAGTTTATGAAAGGGAAGAAAAGCGGAAACAAAGCGGTTCTCCCCCAGTGTCAGCTCTCCTGGGAATCTGAACACTTGATGAGCGCCCCGTGTGATTGGTGTAACATTAGTCCCCTCAGCCTCCCTGGGCACTTAACGGGGAAATGACCACCACACTCTGGTTAATTTGCACCAGTTAGCCGCTATGGCAACCACTGATGTCGTTGTATCAGGTGTCCTTTAATCAGGCTGCAGGCATGCTCTCAGGTAATGCCGGGAAACATGAGGAGGTGTGCACATGCATGCAGTGGATTGGAAATTACCCTTTGCATTCCTATGGTTTACACCAACATGACCTCACTGAAGCAGACTGAAAAAAATGAGATTACATGTAAGAGTTGAGTCTGAATTTAGTGAAAAAAAAGCAATGGAATTACTGTAGTAGTAAATAGATTATTTTTTTTACCGCGAAAAGTTCCCGTAACTGCAGTACTTACATTTATATGCCCATCATGTTCATCAATTTTGTTGCGACTTGATTATTTTGTACATAATTTGATTGTTCAGTTAGAACTGTGAAATAGTTTTCCACCATATGTAAAATTCCTCTCATGTCTCAGTTGATGTTGATTATTTTTACCTGAACAGAAAGGCAAAACAAAAGACAACTCACTCACAAAACAAACAAAAACAAGGTAAAATGCAAGATAAAATACCACACACGAAACGTTTACAAATACTGTAGTCTCATTGGCTAAATAAGTGTGCCCATTTCTTCCAAAAAAATTCACCCAAATGGTTTTGTTGACACATGGACAAAGTAACGTACTCCAGCCCATGCAGATTTGTTTTACAATGTTGATAAAAATGTCTACTGTGGGGGCAGTGTGTCTGGAGTCAATGTTTTGTGATGGGCGTCTAATTCGTAGCCAGTAATATGTTTAAAAGATAAATGTTGTCCTTCTGGACAATTTCCAAGATAAAGGGTTGTGAATTCTAAACAGATAATAAAGCACAAAACCTTTGACATAATCTTTGCCACGTCACAATGTGTTCTTTCTTCGTGAGACCAGCTTTTGAGTATTCTAATTTGAAGGTTCCACTTGAATTTGTTTTCATCGAGCGTTACATCATCGTGATGGTTGCCCTCAGAGAGCAGATTACAACGGTGACAGCACATAAATGTGTACTCGCCAGGGGTGTGTAACGGTACGACAAAAATAAACAAACAAATAAGTAAATAAACTGCATTCTATGTGTAACTTAATTTGAATTTGAATTGAATTGAATACAACTTTATTGTCAAATGTGCTGTACGTATGTGTAACATACAGCACAGATGACATTTCTTCCCCCTCAACATAAAACAATAGGAGCCGCTGCGGGTGTTGTTAAATTAAAATGTTGAATTATTTTTTGAGGTTATATCGGGTAGAGTAAGGGAATTAAAACAATGAGCTTATTTTGTGCAGGAAATGTTTTAATGCCCCATTTTATTTTATTTTTAAAAAAAGCTTATTTCTATGACTAATTTAATGTGACTGAACAGAAATGAAGGGAAAAAAATCTTTCAAATGCCACATAAAATGAGATGGAGGATTGGATCCGGCCCACAAGCCTTGACTTTGACACCTGTGCTATATATGTCAGATCGTGTAAATCTTTTAGTGTTAATCACTTGGGGAAACGTGTCAGCTTTTACAAACGTTCTTAACTTTCCCTTTGAGCGCAATTGAAGCTGGATCGAGGCGCGGCGAAGGTTCTCCCTCGCCCAAAAAATGTCCGACATAGATCATAAAAATGCTCTCACCACCGCTGCCATGGCTCCAAATGAAAATCTGTTGGTGTGGCTTTCTGCTTGTCAGGGGCCCACTGCTGGCTCTCGCGATCTGTCATGATTTTTCAAAAACACATTCGCATGCCACAGGAAGCAACCGCTTTATGGGGGAAACATGGTCTCAATTTTGAAAAACTTAAATGCTACAAGTACCGCGGCAGCGCTACGGTTCAGTATGTGTGGCCAACTCGAAAACCATTGTTCTGACGCAGTAAACGCTACCCATGTGGTTTGTACCTGGATGCGTGCCGACGAAAAATCCCCATCCTCGCAATAGACGTCTGGCGCGGGGAAAGAATGAGTAATGGTCTCACTTCTCTTAGTATTGTTACGATATTAAGATGTACATGTTTACCTCAGCGAAAGATCACTCAGTCGCTGCTAATTTGACAGCCAGGCTTAACGGGCGTACGCTGGCTTCGCCCCACGTTGGAGAGAGTGACAGCAATCGGTGGGGAAAGCGAAGCTGGAAAGCGGCCCGTTTCCAAACCGTGGAACACTTACTTTGGACCTGAGTCGTCTGGACCAATGATATTTTTTCTGGGAAAGGCTATCCCGACACGACCAAACCGCATAGTTACAGGTCGATTAGTGCCTTACTTGCTGCTTGAAGTTTGGAACCAGACATTGGACTCAGGCAATGGCAAAAAGTAATAAATTTTCGGAAGTATGTAATCGAGAAAAGAAAGTTTTACATTTGGATTTGAGTTCCATTTCTTTTGCCATGCAAGAGCGAGAGAAACCGAACAATGCATACATAGACCAAACCCCAGTGGAAAAGATCACACTTGGGACATTTTTTGTCTATTTTTGTCTCTGGGCTGACGATTTGTCATTCGCTATTCAAATAAGTGGGTCCATTTCTGTTTTATATCAAGAGGAACCACCCAAAAGGCAGATTTTCAACCCCGTTAACCCAGTCTGGGCTCCACTCTGGTCACTTAATGGTGACTCACGTAAGTATTCCTTGGCCAAATCCCAAATGTCTGGACTTAAGTGGGCCATCATGGACTCAGAACCACCCTTATACAAAAACCTCGACCTTAAAATGATCCAGTCTCGTGTGACAGTGATGTTAGAATGCTAACGGTTTGGTTTGGTCACGTCTGGTTGAAGAATCAGTACCTTGCTTGGATGATATAAAGACATGTTTCCATAAAGCGGTTTTATACAGTATCATTTAGATCCAACAACACAAACAATAAATTCATCACATACACACCCTATTCCCATCACACACTGAGCGATGCGGCCAACTGTGACTAAAGTGGACCTTTGCAAAAAATTTGAGTTAGCGACACCCACACACCAAGTAACTGAGCAACGCAACATCTGCAACGGAAAAACTGTGGCTTTAGATTTTAAGGCTCCACATGCTGTTAACTCTACTATGTATTTTTTTACATAAAAAAAGGAACCACAAAAACATGTCATGTTTGTCAAGGAAGAAGTGAATTGCCAAAAAGAGAGAACATGGGTAAAAATAAGCGAGTGTGAACATTTGGAGAGGCTGTTGGCAATGATCGATTCCCTTATTTACTGGTTGCACCGATGCTTTTCAGCAACAGACCCTCCATGCATTGCTTTCCCACCACAGGTAAATAAAATAATTATGATTATTAAGTTTGATCGGCGATTCAAATCTCAAATCACAGTAAAACCCGTGGCCAACACTTGGCTCATCATGAATGCTAGTTGCTAAATGCAACACACTGCGCAATAGCCCAGTCGATTTCAGCCGCGTCACGCAGTGTGTAAGGCAGCCCAGGGCAATTGAACCATACTGCACCATGGCAACCGGTAGACATGTGAGTGGCAATTTACTGAATCCAACCGTACTCCTGGGTTGAAAAAATGCACCAGAGTCTAAGTAGTCCAATATTGTATACTTATAGTGGTTTAGCGGCTTAGCTTAGCTTGTAGCATCTTCATTGGGGTTTCTCTCCTTAGTTTGCATTCCAAAACTGACAATCCCGAATGGTATGTCACTAATTGAACAGGCGTATCTACTGCCATCTTGATTTAAGACTTGCAGGAAATATCAAAATGGTAGGGGACAATTCTCTATTTCGAGTCTGTAGCTGTAGCGGTTCACTCGTGTAACTTCGTGCAAAAAAAAAAAGAAGAGAATGCTAAACATACTGAGGCTTTAAGATAGTGAAAAATCAAGCATTTGTGTTTGCTTTCAAACATTGTGGGCATGGCCGCAGAATGCGCTGAAACTTCGCCCCACCGGACTGTCAACTGTGAACCAAATACTATGACTACAGCCTGGAAAAATGGATGCTAGCATCTTTTCTTATGCCTACACCAGGGTTCACCAATGTGGTGGACTCGGCATCTCGTAGCCCCCAAGGAGCAAATGACTAGCCCGCATGCCAATTCCAAAAATAGCTAATCATTTGAAAATGTCGCACTGATCAGTAGCCAAGAGGAGGCTCTCATTTTCAAAATAGTTGGTGACCTCTGGTCTACACGTTACTGCATTTGAACCACTAAAGTATCTCAGCTGAAAGTCACTGGTGGATGGAATATTGTATTCTGTGTGGCTTTTCCACTCTGTGACAGCAAGGTTCTCTAAATCAGCCACACCTGCGCGAATGCTCTGTTCACATATTTTCTGTCAAGTCTGACATTTTTTTTTTTTAGAATCCCCCTTTGCCCTCCGTTCTTACTCTTCCTTCTTACTCTTCGGTATGCGCACACACACACACACACACACACACACACACAAACGGGCATCATTAGCTAGCTAACTGCAAGTCACAATTGTGCCAAATAACTGCTGGTGCAAACACAGGCGCACATGTTCTTATACAGCAGAGAAGGGGCTACTTATCGACATTTTTTTTTCCACATCCATCAAATCAAGAAAACTATATTTCCACAACTGAATGCTAACCAGTTCACAGTCTTTGCACATTTTCAGCAGTTATCTTCAAGTATTTGTCATGTATTAAGAAACAAATCTCTGAATTCACTTTAGCGGGTCATTAACTGCAACAACAAGAAACTGTTTGGATGGAATTTTATATTTTAGTTTCCTGGCTATAAAAATGGTCATCACAGTTCGCCATGGGGAGTCCTGAGGCTTCAGCTCTCCTGTTCTGCGCCGATGATCATTCATGAACTTTTGGGCTGTGGAGATTCCTTGCCATCCCAGATGTGTACTTTACATTAAGTATAAATCTGTCCCAGAAGGCAAAGAAAAATGTGGGCATTCCATCTCCACCCACAGGATTCTTGACATATCACTGTTTTTAATATAGGCCAGAAATGGGAACCGCCAAACCTGTATTTCACTGGGTACGATCAAGTTGACACATCCCACTTACTGATGTATCACCAATGATGAATGAATGTGCCTGACTTTATTTTTAAGAACAGAATTGTGGGAAATGTTCAACGTCCACCAATGACGCAAGCTCGTCCCCGGACCCACGGCGCATCTGGTGCCGTCACGTTTAGATTGATGACAATGCGACCACAGCCTTGATTACGCGCGGTACAAATCGGCATCCGAAAATTGCTCGGTGTAAGTAACCCCGGTCACTTTACACCACAGTGGAGCTGAACGAGTAAAAGGACGTGGTTAATCTTGGTGGGGAACAAAGTCCAAAAGTTTCTCGGGGGGCACTGTATGTGGATTTGAAATGAGGATTACATTGAGATAGTTTGTGGAAATTTTAAATTAAAAGGGATAAATGCCAAGATTGGGCACTGGTTATAAATTGATTCAGTTACACAAGGGGACCGCAGCATGCAATGACCTCAGTAAACCAACAAGGCTTATCAGTATTAGTGCTTTGGATCATATTTTCAGAGTTTGACTGTGTGACTCCTCAGTCCAGCTGGCATCTTCTTCCCTGCTGACTACTTCATTATGTCTGCTGTTCGGCACAATGCGAACATGAGAGCTTTGATGTTGAGCGACATTGCCATCAACTTCTCGGCATCTGCCAAACATTTGAGCAGCCTCTCAAATTCACTCTGGCATAAGTGCTCCTACTCCCAGAGAGTGGAGATGTAACTACTTATTGGGGATTTTGATTTTTTTTGGTAAAAATCCCCTAAAAGTCCACAGAAAACTGAAACATGATTTTAAAAAGAAAGTGGTTTTCTTCCGTGCTGACCGAATTGCCCCATTGTTTTTTTTTTTTGTTTGTTTTTTTTAATCGAACAAATGTATTGGTTGCCAGACAATCACAGGGCACACAGAGACGAACAACCATCCACACTCACACTCACTCCTAGGGACAATTTCGAGTGTTCAATCAGCTTGCATTTTTGGAATGCGGAAGGAAACCAGAGTACCCGGAGAAAACCCACAATGGGCCAGGGAGAACATGCAACTTCCACAAAGGAAGGCCGGCGCTGGGATCGAACCCACAACCTCCGCGCTGTGAGGTCGACGCGCTAACCACTGGACCACCCGCCAACAGCTATAGAAGGCAAATATGCGTTGTAAGGAGTTGGCAGTGGATGAGTCAATTCCAATGCAAATTACTTTTCTCAAACAAAGAAATGAAGAAAAAGTTTGCTTGATGTTATTTGTCATACTTGGGTTTTCCCCTAGATGTCACTAATTCCCACTCAGAAGAACACATTGCTTTCAAACATCAAGCAATACGCCCCACTGGCTCAACAATTAGTTTTTCATTTGTCATCTTTATTAAAACTGACATTGGAAACAATAGACTTTGACTGCCATACTATTATTGACTGACACATAGCCTCGGTTCAAGAACCCAAGTCATGGTTTGGACGCTCTTTGCCAAGTTCGTGTAATGTGGGGCACTGGCAGAGCGTATCTCTCGTATTTATCCGGCACTGATCCACTGTAGCTTCGCCTGGAAGCTGTAGCCTAGGCAGGAATTCAGAGTTGTGACAAGGTTTATGTTGGCTCAACTGCCTGAAACTGGAGCCGAGCCCTGCAATGTAGTCAAATAAATCACATAAAGAGCGGGACGGCACGTAGAAACACAAACAAATAGCTTTGGGCAAAACAGTGTTTGCAATAATGTGCTATTTCTTGCCAAGAGAGAGGCAAGACACCAACTTAATGAGAGCTAGATCAATGCAACTACACATTAAAGGAAGACTGTGTCACCCAATTCTAAATACACGTCAGACACATTATGCGGTCAAGATGTTTCATTCAAACATTGAAAGCATCGTCATCTGAGACAGCCAAGTCCTTCCCTCCAGTGTTTGAACAATAGTTGCTTTTTGAGGACTTGTATGATAAAGGAAGGCAAAATCCAAGACAGACGAGATGGCAGACAGCTGGAAATATGGATGAAGCTGCCAACTTTTTTTGCTTGTCTATCACAAGTGGCAAGATCCAACATTGAGGAGGGAGGGTGACGTACACTCTGACATAAAAACATTTAATGCACTCACTTACACTTATGTCAGTTATACAAAAACAACAGACACAATATTGAGTATTGGTTATACTTAGAGTGTAAACCAAGCAGCCCGGTAATCTAGTGGTGAGCATGTCGACCTCACAGTTTGATGTTCTGGGTTCAAATTTGTGTGCAGTTTGCATGTTCTCCAAATGTTCGAGATTCCAAAAATATATGCATGTGTGGTTCATTGATGACTCTGAATTGCCCTTCGGTGTGCATGAGAGTGCTTGATTCTCTATACCGCAAAGTAGATCTCCTCTGAAATTGTTTGGCGACCAGTCCATGATGTATCCAGTCTCTTGGCCAAAGCCAGTTGTAGTGGGCCCCATTTCATCTGTGACAAGCGCTAAAGAAAATAGATGAGTGAATTATCTATACACAGTACAACGGGAGTGCCACAAGGCTCAATCTTCAGACCATTGTTCTTATAGAATATAGTCAAAGCTATCATAGATGTTTGTTCAATTATGGTCAATCATTTGCCATTTACAACACTCAATTTTAGAATATACCTTATGTGTCCTTTTGTGTTTTTCAAATTTTTATACAGCACAATTGAATTTAAGATGACCGGGACTATCATTGTTTATTAGGTGGGAATGTAGACCACAAGCCATACTTGACCTTCCCCTCTCCCTAAAATGAAACCAATAGTAATTTAGTCAGTCGTTCTCTAAACCTTTCAAGGAATTCACAAACCCAGTATCTATCATTTTCTGCTCATTTCCTGCTCATTTTCTTTTGAAGGTCCACTTCTTGTGAGCAACTGATATTTCTTCTGCCTCAGCTTGACATACCTCAGAAGAATCCTAATTTTTCTCAACTATTTCCTGCTCTACAGTACCAGCTCTGCCCAACATCTCCGTGCCAAATTGTCACTTGTACTTGCAGTTCCTTTTTTTCCCGGAACCTGAACCTGTTTTTTGACCTGCCTGATCTTTGACGCTGCCTGTTTTCCACGACTTCTGCCTCTTTCTGCCGTTTGACCTGCTTTCTACCTCCTTACTGGCTTTGGAAATTTGACTCTGATTTTGGATTGTGGATTTCCACCTCTACCTCCTGGCCTCTCTCTGAGCCCCTCGATATTTATATTCACCTATTTGTCTTTTGTGTCTCCTCCAGCCGACTTCCCTAACTCAACCAGTGCGTCTTCCCCTTGTGTCAGACTGTTTTTGAAATTAATCTTCATCCAATACTCATCTGTGAGTAAACTTTTGGAGATTTATTAACTTGTCATCATATCCGACAAATATTTGTCTCTAAAATGCCATGAATTCCAGCGGCATAAAACACCACCTTAAAAATGGATGGATGAATTGACATAACACAGAGTTTAAATTATCCATCCATCCATCCATTTTCCGAACCGCTTCATCCTCACTAGGGTCGCGGGGGGTGCTGGAGCCTATCCCAGCAGTCTTCGGGCAGTAGGCGGGGGACACCATGAATTGGTTGCCAGCCAATCGCAGGGCACACAGAGACAAACAACCATCCACGCTCACACTCATACCTAGGGACAATTTAGAGTGCCCAACGAGCCTGCCATGCATGTTTTTGGAATGTGGGAGGAAACCGGAGCACCCGGAGAAAACCCACGCAAGCCCGGGGAGAACATGCAAACTCCACACAGGGAGGCCGGAGCTGGGATCGAACCCGGTACCTCTGCACTGTGAAGCCGACGTGCTAACCACTGGACTACCGGGCCGCCCGAGTTTAAATTAATTTAAATTAATTTTTTACAGTTATGGCAAAAAAAAAAAAAAAAAACTCAAATGCAAGTCAACCTTGTTTATATTCTCCACTGGAGACAGTCATAGATCAGTCAGTTGCTGTTGAAATGTGCATGGCAGTACAGAAAATATATGAAAAAAATGAATGCTTTTGTGGAATATTTTTGTCCCACAAGACAGTCACTCCTTCATAGCTGGAATGTTTGGGTTTGGGTTAGGAATCAACCATTTTAGCGTCCTTACACACATTCTTCATACCCCGACTGCTGTGTTACACCAGCCGGCTAGTCCTCATTTTTACCTTCCGGGGAATATTCCGCCCCCTGAACTTTCAGAGAGACAAATAGGCTGGCGAAGACAAACCGAGTTCACTCGTTTGACAGGGAAGGTAACATACATTCAAGTGGGTGATACAACCCAGCTGTGATAAACAATGATACCGTTTCAACACAAAGCAAAAGGCTGGAACCAGTTATGAGGTCACAACATTGAAATGCATTCAGAGGAAACAGGTGGTCTGTGGCCACAAACGCGTCCGCGTTCATTTGTATGCACTGTGAAACCCTCCCAGGAAGAGTTGATTCACAATTTTAGCCAGAAAACGATACAGCCTCCTCCTTCTGTTTCTCCTCATTTATCTTGACTTTCATCATTAAATGGACCTCTGTTTTCCCATCTTTTTATTATTTGCTCCCTCGCCCCTTCCCTTCCGCCCACCCTCTCAACATACCAGAGTCTAAGTATGATAAATAAAAAATAAAGCTCAAATTGAATTGTTGCTCTTCATGCTGCTCATCAAGACACAAACAACAAGCTTTTTTTGTGGCTTTAATAAAATAAATAAATAAATAAATAAATACATCAAATTCACAGTCCTTCCAAGCAGCTTTAAGTTTGATGCTTTTGTCTCACTTAAGTACCATCATTTCTGTGAAGCTAATAAAAGTTAATAGAGAGAGTTCAAATCTGTTTTCGCTCTTGTAAACTCAATTGTATTGATGATTTGTAGGCAGTGTTTGGTTCATTGGGATGTTAAAAGGGAGAAAGAAGAATGGATGTGCATACTGAAAAAAAAGACCACCCCTGCCGTCCCTCCCCGCCCCCACAAAAAAAATCTGCAAGAAATTAGTTGTAAAGTTAAACAAATACTAAAGGACAAAATAATGTAAACCAGTCAAATTTTCTGCCTGTAATTTATACATTTATTGTTGTAAGCATTAAGGGACCAATCAAATTAATATATTCATTACATAGGTTTTAATTCATCTGCCAATTAATCCCCTTGACAACGTCTGCAATTGTGTTTAAAATTGTTACACTGCTGTGTGCACATGTGGAACAGCACATTCTAACTATAGTGCTCACTGGAGTCATTAACGGTTTCTCGGCTTCTTCTGGAATAGCAAAGCAAAGTTCAAGTAGTTAAAAAAATGCCGTAAGCGTTGCATTAAATGCTGTTTGTAAGCAGGGGGGCCGGCGGGGGTGGAAATGATGCTTAAACAAGAGCACTGTGGCCTCTGCTGTCACAGACACTAACTCAGAGTTTTTGTTCTCTTGGAGCTCTCAGTTCACGCCTCTAACTCAAACCATTCCTGCACTCGTTGCCGGCTACCAGAGAACATAATGGCACCCCAGATTGTTGCAACTTCACTGTAAAAGTGCACACAAGGCACATCTGGATACACACACGCACGCAGAGTAGAGTAGAGTCAAAGTAATTGAACTTGTAACTGTTCAGAATCCGAGAGTGAGAACAGGAAGACAGTCTGTAAATTCTTCTCTTGAGAGCATATTCAGAGTCTTTTACTAACTTTTGCAGTAGGTTCTTTGAACCGTTTGGTGTTGAAACAACTTATATGACCGACAATTTTCGTGAAAATATGGTGTAACCAACATGAAAAACTACACCCGATCAAAAACATGTTTTCACAGAGTGGTAGTGGTTGAAATGATTAGTCGACTAGTCATTGAGTCAATTTTACTATCACTGTTTTATGTTTGAAATAATTGCTAATCACAAGTTCTTTAGCATATTCAAATCTGCCAATTTACAGAGAAGGTTCAACTAGCCAACTAGCTATAATGCTTTGTGGAGTGGCAAAATGTCCAGCCAACATGCTAACAAAGTCTATTTGTCTGTGCAGGGTAGGAATACGAAAATAAGATGAAGGTGTCTGAGTAGGCGGCCCGGTAGCCCAGTGGTTAGCACGTCGGCTTCACAGTGCAGAGGTACCGGGTTCGATCCCAGCTCCGGCCTCCCTGTGTGGAGTTTGCATGTTCTCCCCGGGCTTGCGTGGGTTTTCTCCGGGTGCTCCGGTTTCCTCCCACATTCCAAAAACATGCATGACAGGCTGATTGATCACTCTAAATTGTCCCTAGGTGTGAGTGTGAGCGTGGATGGTTGTTCGTCTCTGTGTGCCCTGCGATTGGCTGGCAACCAATTCAGGGTGTCCCCCGCCTACTGCCCGAAGACTGGTGGGATAGGCTCCGGCACCCCCCGCGACCCTAGTGAGGATTAAGCGGTTCAGAAAATGGATGGATGGATGGATGGTGTCTGAGTATAGTAGTTAGCTTGTTAGCTTTGTTTGTTTATTTATTTTTTTTGCTATTGCCGCCAGTCTTGAAAGCTTTAAGTCAGCGGGAAAACAGAACTGGCGATGAGGAACAAGGGCAGTGGCACACATTGAAACTCCATCTTCATTGCCAAAATGTTATGTCTAATAAATACACAGTCAATGACTGTGTGCTAACAGGAACTTGATTTGTCAGAGAAGGCAACATTGGTAACAAATCTATCCCCAAATACAATTAAAGCACTGAAACAGCAACAGAGAAATGCTGAATCCAACTAAACTTAGTTCATCTTGACATACAAAGCTGATCTTGGTCAAGACTTATCATTACAGTGTACTTCCTTGACACCAGCGAAGATTTCGACAGGGGTTTGAGGACAAAACAAATACAACAACGACAGAAAAAGTGAACATGTTCCATAAAATCCCCTGCTGCCACTCCCACACTTACTTGTAAATCTGATCTATGCGCTACAACCTGTTTTTAACATTACTTTCTAAAACCCATTAAAGGCATATACGAGTATGGTACCTGTACACACTTAGTTGGCAACGTTACTTATAAAACCCATCTGATTAGCTAATAGTGCTGCTCCACCAATCACAGCAAAAGAAGCGTTTAGCGCTCACAAGGGAGTAAGGCCAATTAGAGAGGCCGCTAATGCAGCCCGTGTGAAATGTGGGGCTTCTGCGTTAGCCCAGCGGGTGTTCCCTTGATTATGACTTAACACTAATGAGAAGCATACCAAATGCGAGATGTGATGCATTTTTCATAGTCTGGTAACAGTTGACTTAGAATATGTTGAACCTTGTGAACACTTTTATTAATGAAGGTAGTCAAACCAACTGAGACTTTTTCATGTCTTGTATAAAAATAGTTGAATTTAGAGTTTCTGCCCACCCATCAAGTACGTATAAAATCAAACAACCAGGTAATTATTTGTTATCTGCTTATTTCTGAAAAAGTGACACTGTGGCATTTTCCCACTACTTTGCAATATTGAGGCTAATTAACAAAATAACTACCCGCATGGTGCTTAAATGCCAATAGTCTGTTCACAGAGGTTGGTTTTTTTTTCCTCGAAAATTTTGTACGTTATCTTGTAGCGACGCCACTCGAGCGAAGCGCGACTCAGCAAGTCAATAGTTCGCTGCTCTCTGCTGTGCGTGCGTCAGCGCGGAAATGTATGCACAGGCGCGTCTTTTGGCTCAACCAATCAGCACTGACGCAACGGACTTTACACATCAAAGAGCTTTGATCTACGACACCAGCTAAGCTAGCCCAGCCGAGACAACAGCTAAATTGTAGACATGACGCTCGAGGTCGGACGCACATGTTTTTCTGTCATCTGTATGTTTTTCTCTCTTTTCTGTCCAAATATATATTTTTCTACAAACAATAGCTGTCTTGTCCACGATGTCTTTTTTCATCCACCGGGATTTAGCTAGTGTATTTATAAAGAGACCATAATCTCTTTTATCTCATTTGTAAAATTAGTCATTCGCGCATCGCATTTCCTTGTGTTATCTGTTTTCCTCTAATTTATGGTATATGTATGGGGGACAATACATGGAAATCTGCTCACAGAGTTACACGCAGTCATTGTCCCTTCACATTAGTTTAGTGGTGAGCATGGGTTCACCATCTTATCCTGTATCTTATTTCTTGTAGACCTTTTGTGATAACGATACTCGCCACAGAGGGATAAGTGAATTGGACTGACTGCACTCCAGGAAAGGACACGGTTTAGCTGTGGAGCTAGCCAGCAGCAGCTCGTAGCTGGTGAGGACTCTGCGAGAGTTAGCATAGCACCCAGCATTCCCTCTGTTGTTTTGAAGCAGATAGGGAAGCGAAGCAGAGACAATAGGTTACAATTTTTTATCTAGCTCGGAGCTGGTTAAAAAGACAAGATGCGCTTGAAGACATTTTGGCACAGAGCCAGATATGGGTGACTAGATTTTCAAAATTAAAAACAGGGACATTCCAATTTCGCTGAAAATCAAATACAAAATAAAGTCTCACCAGGAGCTATTTATATCAAATTTAATCACTGGTTGTGTTATTGCTTTTATGCTAAATTCTATCAGTTCAACAGTGCTAAACAAGTCACTGCACCAGGGATGGCGCTACACTCAAGCCCCGTGAGCATTTTTTTGGATATTGTAAAATATATTCATATATTATTTTCTCAGTCCCCCATTGTATTGGTCAAGCCCCCTTTGAGCCCTGGGAGAGAGCTAAATCCTGGAGCCATCCCTGCATGCACTCACCATTGTCCATCCTTTTTTGGTCAGTCACAATGGCTAGCTTGCAGGACTAAAAAGAATAAACCAGGAAGCCAGGATGGGACCTGCGTAAAAGTCGGACAAAAAATGAGGCTGTCGAAATTCACCGTGACTTGGCACACAAGTCTCAAAACGGAGACTCTCCCCGGTTAAACGAGTAAATTGCTTGCCGTTTGTGCTATTTCCTACTAAGTTGTCACAGGAACATATTTCCACATTTCACATGCTCAGTCCAGTCCGCACCCATCCCACAATGTTATCTGGAATGTATATCAAGCAATATGTTACACTCATAACACTTTTCCTTCCCGGTTCTCCTCTGATCTATGTTTGGAATGTGATCTTCAACGTTCCATAGCAGATGATATCGCCCTCCCAAAAGGCTCAGATAACAACCTGCTTCTATGATTCTCCAAGAAACACAAAAATCAAGCAGAATGTTGATGAGTGACTGTGAGTGCTTGCAGTACTTTATCATGTGAGAAAGATGTACCATGCCTTTTCGACTCCAACAAGTTTTCTTCTTCAACAGCAGGCTCTCGAACAGCTTTTAATGGACATCAAATGGTACTAACAAAGGCCATATGATGCTGTACGAGGGGGTACGTTCCCGCCGTGCGCTGCTGTCGTCTGAAAGGGGTTTGCGAAAGTCATCCATCCAGATTGTGAAATCAAACCCCCATATCTTATCTCCCCATTGGAGACCCCCTGCCTCTCTTCTGTTTGATCTGAAGACAAAGCAACACGTCATCTTTGACCTAAGAAGACAGGACTCGTGGTTATTGATGACCTGTCTGTTCATATACCTTGATGTTGGTTTATCTTGTTGAAAAACAGATTTATTGGATGATAATGACGTCACAAGTTATCACCGGCTTCTGGATGGGTTGATCAAGGCCTTGTCTGTAGGGCTGAACCCTGTCAGAAGTACTGACCTACATTTGCAACCTTAAAACCCCAATTCTAGTATTTGTTCAATTTTTGGGCGGTGGGGGTGACAAATACTCTGTACTCATACTGTGAGAAAAAAAATGGTAATTCTTGTTACAATTGGAAGAACATTTGTGCATCCGTTTTCTAAGGTGCTTTTAAGATGGATTTTATTCCAGCTGACTTTCGGCAAGAGGCTTGCTACTTGACTTAAAGTCGGTAAAAACAGTGGTCTAAGGATTGAGCCTTGTGTTACACCTAATGTACTGTATCTGCTCTATCCATCCAACCATCCATGCATGCATTTTCTATCGCACCTGATGAAATGAGGTGCTTTTCACAGCTTTTCAATTTAGTAGAATTTTACACAAATCAAATAACTGTACAAAAGGTAATACATGCTAAATCCTTAATTCTGACTGATTTAAAGTGATGTCACAATATGGCTTTTTTGTGGCCAAAATGTACATTTATGTGTCATGTTTGTGAATTATTGGATTGTTTCTTAATAGACAATGTAAAATACCTTATCACTAATAATAACGTTCACGAGACATCTCCTTAAACTGATCTGACCTACAGTAGAGCTTCAAGCTTATCATGTTAAAGACTGGCTAAATTGAAACAATTCTTCACTTTTATTAGTTGGGGGGCTTAGTTTAAGAAGCCTCGATGGGTCCCTTCGCTGCTTTTTGACATTTGCTCCATCTCGGGGATAAAACATGTCCAGCAGACACGGTGGGATAACTCTCCCCTGGCACTTGAAGCCATAAAAAATCCGAATTGGCCGGCCGTCAACGGGCATGAGCACTTGTGTCAGGTTATCAACACATCGAGTGGGGGCGGGCGGAGCTTTGCTCCAGAGAGATCCTGGATTAGATGCTAAGTGGACACAGGTGGGGATCTTGTAGGCAAACATCCATACGCTATTCCTTCAAATAAAGGCACTACCATGTCCCTCAATTAATCTCTGTGTTCATCAACTACTTGAATAAATAAATGCATCACCTGAACGACACCGTTTTTAATGCATACATAGACCATATAGTTTGTCAAATAGTATCATCAACATGAATAGAGAAACACCACACTCAGAATACACTATCCTGATGTACATGTAAAAATTTTTTCAAAAGTGGCCCCTGGCAACTCTATTTGTGTAACATGAGAATTTGTACCCTCATGAATTACCGGGTGGGTGCCTTGTCCACTTGAAAAAAAAAAAGAAAACATACCGGTACCTAAAATACATACATATAGCGAAGTTCCTCAAATTGTGGCCTGCACTCAAATGAATATACGCAGCATTTAAAATAGACAACACATTTACTCAAATAGTAGTCTCCACTCTTATGCTATTTCCCCAATATTCTGGTGCACTGTCTACTTGAATAAATACACTTTTTTTTTTTACATACAACATATTTTTTTTAGCTGGCACTCAAAAAGAATCCCCACCTTGCTGTTTTATTGTGTGCCTCATCAACTTGAATACATTAGACAAAAACACTTTTTACAGTCTGGACGTATATGTGTAACATTGCTTTAAAATTGGTCTCTGTTCGAAGAGAAGCACTGCCTCAATTTTTCATCATGTGCCTGGCATGCTTGACTCAAACAGAACCACTCGCTCTAAAATATTGAAAACCTTTACTGCATGTACTTGTCCTTGCTCCAATAGTCACCATTCCCCCATAAGTATCGAACTTGGCTGCATTGTTATTTGAATAAAGAAACAACACACCCAAGTTAGATGAGGGGTGGCATGGCTCAGTGGTAGAGCGGTCGTCTCCTAACCCAGAGTTTGGGAGTTCAATCCGCGGCCATTGCGACTTTGTTAAAGTGTCCTTGAGCAAGATACTAAATCCCCTGTTGCTCCTGATATTGCATCATCAGTAGGTAAATGAGGAAACAGTGTAAAGCACTTTGAGTCCTGAAAGGTAGAAAAGTGACAACCCATGATGACTGCATAAATCATACCCCAATTAAACATCAGCTACATTGTTCTTTTGAATAAAAAAAAACACTGCAATTTTGATGTACGTTCAGGAGTGGTCTTCGCTCTAATTCTCCCGATTAATTGTTGGGTAGGTTCCCCACTTAGAAAACTATACACTGCAGTTAAAATAGACAATCACATCATTGTGGCAATTCCTGTAATAGAAACTGTCCATTATGAATTACCAGTTCTACTTGAATAAATAAATGGCTCGCCTCAAATAGACAATTATTTTTTTTCTCCTCTCAGGATAAAACAAAAGAGCATGTAATTGCCTTTACTATGACTGAAACAACCACGTGCTACAGTAGAAGTCATTGCAACAACACACACATGTTTTGTAGTATTTAATATGATTCTCCCTCTGAAAAAAACACCTTCCCCTTAAACACCACTGGTACCATGTGTCTGAATGCAGGAATAAGGACAATGCATCTAAGATTTAAAGGTGGTTTTAAGACCATGCAGAGACACCTATAGCATTGCTCTTCACTCCACATCTGAAAGTAATTTTTCGTGTGTGTGTGTGTGGGGGGCGGGGGGGGTGCGTGTACGTGAGGCCTGCTGGATTCCATTAGAGCACCCTCCCCCCCTCCCGGCCCCACTACCAACAACAACAACAACCAGGAAGGCGGGAGCATGAAGGTAGGTAAGCGATTTGGGAAACGTGGAAGGAGAGGGGATCGGCAATTAAAACCCTCCCCCCTCCCCTCTCCTTTTGATGGAATTCCCAGTGGAGTTGACTCTTTGCAGGATTAATCACCGGCCCTCGTCCCCCTGAATCCTTCATCGCTCATTCCCTCTTTTCTTTTTGTGCGTCATTTCCTCATTAATATCCTGGGAGAGGAAAAGCCGACAAGGCCTTTGTAATTTTTATATATTTTTTTTTTTGCCCCGTTCAGCTCCGCAAACATGTTTGGATTATTTGATTTAAATGTTGAGTTTGAGAAGTACATGTGACCTCGCAGTAGAAGAGTCGTTTCAAACTCTTGTGCATTGCGATTCATTGCCTTGGAGAATGGCATCACGTTACAGCCACAAATTGAGTTTACATTGTGTTCGTGCTTGATTACATGGGCTTGTGCACTAAATGACTAGCCTGCAGCGTCGCACTCTTTGCGCCTCAGCGGTGCTGGGTTTTTGGTTTTTTTCTGAAAATGAAAATTCAAGTGAAATGTAAAAAAAACAGCTGTAAGTGGTTGAAACACTATCAGAATCACTAACCTACATTTCCAATCTGAATTCTGTTTGTTCCATGAAACTATGGCCCATGTAACTGAAACTGTATTAGCAAAGCATCTGTTTCTTGAACAATCAGTTTTCAAATTTGTCCTCACATTGATGATGTTTTTTTAAGCGAAACTCAACTCACTTTTATTGAAAGAGAACAATGTCTCCAAAATTATGATTAAAAAAAACAAACCATAAAACAGGACAATCAAACAGCACATACTATTCAAACAGTGAAAGAGTGAACATGTTTAAATCAATAAAAACAAATGAGAGATTAAAATAAGGGCTCAAGTATTGTGCTGTGTTGAAGGCTAAGGAACAAGAATATGTTCCTTCTTACATTTTCGAGTTAAGAGGCGAGCAGGAGCATTCTGAACTGCTCCAGGTGATGTACCTGGCACAGTTGTATGGTGCTGTGTTTTGTTTTTGTATCGTATTTGTGTTATATTGTGACTGTGCCATGATTGTGGTGGTACTGGAGGGCCACACAATTCATGAAAGTTAAGGCCCTGCCGTGAGTACAGGAAGTGCCTACAATTCCGAACACATTGCGTTCAGAGACACTCGTGCGGTGGAGGGGTGCTTCTTGGTGTGGGTTGTGACAGAAAGTGGTACTGCAGTTGGATGTGGAACTTGTGAACTTGCAAAGGCAATGCAGCATTTTACGACCATGTATGAGTCAGGTGTTGTTTGTACCTACAAATGTGAGTAGGTGAACTGTTTGTAACTCAAAGACTTCCATTAGCTGCATCCGCGCAGTTATTTGCAATTGCCTCTAGATGCCACGAGATGGCGGCAAATCACAACCTTACCATTTGATAAGGGTATAAAACTTCTTCCCCCACTTCAATATGATTCATTAAACATCAAAGATGTCGCCGGATGGAATCAAAGCAACATTTTTTTACAGTATTCAACCTGGCTTTGGCCTGGGCACAAAACAGCAAAACCGGAGGACACTGTAGGTTCCCCCAAAAATCCTGAATGCCAAACTGCGAATATGAAGGAGTTTACTGTATCAACAGCCAAAGACAGTCAGGTACCAAAACGCCGAGCTCACTTACAGAAACACCTTTCAGCTGCCCCATTGACATGCTTGTTATTTAGCAATAATTGGGAGTGTTTCCCTTTTCATTTGTCACTTTTTGCTCGAAAAAGCCAGCCAAGCAACGAGGCGATGGAGGAAAGTGTTTGGACGTATGCGCGTTTGTTTCATCGCCTCTATTAGTTAAGACGCTGACTCATGGACTCGCATTGAAGTGCGACGCTATCAGTCATCCCCTCTTGGCTCCGTCAAGGACAAACTCTCCTGTTACACAGATGTAGTTGCCTAATAAGACCACTTGTGTGTGCGTGTGTGTGTGTGTGTGTGTGTGTGAGACAGAGAGAAAGGGGGTTGGGGGGGAGAAAACAATTTTTATTCCGGGAACACAGTGGAGGGTTTCATATAATATTAATCCTCATCTTTTTCCCCGCCACGCTACTTTTTTTTTCCCTAAACGTGGACACTTTTGATACGCTAAAGAACTTTTGGGTGTCTTGACATGACTTATGGATGTCTTAATGTTTATAGCTAAATACCAAGCTGATTTCGATTTATTTCCCAGGTTTTCATGCCTTTAAATACATGTTTAGATGATATAGTGGATGTATTAAAAAGAAATAGTGCCCCCGCTTGAATAGATGCCGTGCACCATAAATTATTGTAGGCATCTTTCCTTGAAAAAAAAAAAAAACACTGCACCTTGGAGAATCTTGATACACACATTCCATGTGTTTTTTTTTTTTTTCTCAAAAAATGGCCTCCGCTCTAACAGATGCCGCGCCTCAGTTATTCGGCAGGTGTTTCCGTGACTTCAATAAAGAAACACTGCACCTAAAATACACAATTTTGATTTACATTATTTCCCCGACTCTTCATGTCGAAAGAATCACTGTCCCCAATGAATCACTGGGCACATCGTGTACTCGAACAAAGAATCGCTGCTACTAAAAACATGGAGACAATTATAAATGTGGCCTCTGTTGGAATGAATGCCATATGGCTAGCTAATTGTCAGATGTAAGGTCGACTTGAATCAAGCAACACTGTACCTAAAATAAACAACATTGATGCTCAGACATAATTATCCAGACTTCCCTCAAACAGTGTCCTCCACTCTAATAGATGCCATTTCTCAATTAATCGTCAGGTGCGTCGGCCGTTTGAATAAAGACACACTGCACCTGAAATAGACAAATTTGATGCATGCAATACTGTTTGTTTCCAATAGTGTCCTCCATGCTAGTAAATGCCATACCCCAACATAATGGTGGGTGCAACGTCCACTTCATGAAACTTTGAGGATGGTATTTCAACAAACAATTGACAATTTTGTTGATAAAATTAATGGTTTTAAGGCTTTAAAATGTCTAAAACCCATTAGCTTCCGGGGGCTTTGCCCCCTGGGGCCCCATCTGGGACATTTCCCCTGGCTGATTTTCAGATTTTTTCATCACTAACCACCTTCATCCCTGATCAGGCGCGTTTGGGTGCCTCATCCACTTTTAAAGCAGGGACAGATTTTTCTTTACAGTAATATTTCAACACTGCAAAGATGAATATCATTATGCAAGACTTTTGAAATAAGAACAAAGCTTGAGCTGCTCCACATGCTTCTATTTAAAGGTATTGGCATGCTATACAGCTTTTTCACTTTTGAGCACTTCTGTTCCCCTCCACTTTAAAACATTGTCAACATGTTCCCAAAACACCTTAAAACCTCAACTCTTGACAATGAGTTTCCTTCAAGTGCTTCCTCCTCATGCTCTTCATCCCTTCCATGCCGACACCTAAAATCCGCTCCTCCTTATTCCCGCTCACCGTGCTCACAGTTTGTACTTTGCCTTGGCTTTATCTGATCACGCCGATCCTTCCTTGAGCCCTTCCTAGCCAAGTTTCCAATCCAACCCCGGGACTTTTCCTGAAAACGCGCTCAATCCCATTCATCTCCTCGTCTGATCCAGGGGAAGCTTGCCATGTCCGGAGACAGTGTTCCCACCTTGAGTGCGTCGAGTTGAGTGTCAGATATTTACAAAGTTTTATTCAGCAAAAGTGTGCAGAATAACAAAGGCCACATTCCAATTTGTCCTTTGTTGTAATATTTCCAAAATGACCAAGGGAGAAAACAATACCTGCATACTGCATTCTTGTTTTAATTCAATGGGGTTTTCTTAAGAGGGTCATAGCGAGTGTGATTGTAAAGCGGGTTTAACTAAAACCTTTAAGATTGTTTTCAGAGCAACGCAGGAACCCTTTTGCAGGCGTAACCAAACTTGGTTCGCAACGTCCGCTGTCCTACATGCTTGAGATGTGTCTCACCTGCAGCACACCTGATTCAAATGCCAATGAGTTGATCATTTTAATCAGGTTTGTCGCATGGGGGGGCAGAGCTGGACATTCCTGCCTTATTGCTATCCTATGTTATGTACACACAGCGCCTTTAGTGCTAATCTTGAAGCAACATACTTTTTGTTTGCCACCGATTTCGAGCTTAATTCCATATGTGAGCGTCATATTTTAAACGCAATATGACAAATCAACTCATGTGGTTTGATTCTAATTCCCCCTCAACCCCACTTCGGTTGCGGAGCTTCAAGTGTCTCCACTGGCAGATGTTGTAATTTTTCTTCACAGACTGGCTGCCAGTTGCACACAGAGAGTGGTATCGTATTCAACAGTGTCACATCCTTTCTAACCACCAGCAAGTCATGGGCTTGAGACGCAGTAGCTGGATGGAAGTCGTTTGAACGACACATGCAATTATTTGGCTTTCAAAATTTTTCATTCGGACCAAAATTGCTTGAGGAGTTTTTGACTACATGAGACTTGAGTGTTTTTCCTGTGACAAAGTGGTTCAAATTTGACATCTGACATGTCTCAAGTCATAAAAGTCCCCGAGTTGTCACACACTTCCCAAAGCCTTCCTAACACTGAAGGCTAATGAGGAATTTATGGAAAATACAACCAGGTGGAGATAGATGGATGCTAAAAAGGGGCCCCAGAATAGAACTTTGCGGAACGCCAAAGATGAAAGGAGAAATGTGAGATTTGAAATATTAGAAGGTTTAAAAGACTTTTGTCAATAGAGTAAAAGATAAAGAGACTATTTTAGACTTTCTTACAATTTAAATCAACTCAATTCATCCCTCCATTTTCAATGGGACTTATTATGGGTGAGCTGGTGCCAATCCCATCGGATTTCCGGAGAAAGTTGGGGTGCATCATACGTCATCGTACTGGTTGCCAGTCAACCAGTCAACCACAGTTAAGTTACACATATAGCACATTTGACAATAAAGTTGTATTCGATTCAATTTAATTAAAATAAAATTCACAGGTGTCTTAACACATCAAAGACATAAAAATGAAAAAACTGAAAAAGTACTGGCAGCCATAACAAGACTAAAGAATAAAAGTATTGATTGTATTTTCACTCGTAGAGGCAGCGCTTCATCACCAAGCCACTGAGTCTACATTTGCCAGTTAATGAAGCAGATCCGTGCATCTGGCAGACAAACTCTAAAAAAGAGGTGCCTTGACATATGAGTTTAAGGTATTCCGTGGCCAGAATTGTCACCCAAAACTGAATAGAAATGCCTATAATCTGTTTTAGCTTCCTCAAAAAAAAAAACACGAGCAAAGCATTAACTAATGCGGTTTTGATATTTAAAAAAATAGCACACAACAGTAATGTCCTTTATTGAGCCATACTGAAATTGAATGTAAATAATTTTTGATTTCATGATTTCTCTCTTTCAGTCACCGGACCTCCTTCTGGTGTGCGTGCATTGGTCACCAGGACGCAGTATAATACACACAACTTAGATTTGATGGCGTAACATGAAGAAGACTGCTGCAACGAAGCAACCGTCACGGTTGCTAGTGTAAAGGATTAAGAATATCTGCCTGTGAAAGTGCTAGTTTCATTCGTGGAATTTTGCATTGTGTCTTAGTATTAAGCTAGCAAACTTACGTGGTTTAGTTAAACATGTCCTTCCCTTCTTTTACTTTATGACTTTCCCAGTAATCTTCCTCCATTGTAGTCTAAACATTTTAAAAAGTAACAACCCCCTCCCCATAGCGTCTGTGCTTAACTTCATGCCTGTTGAGTTTTTCTTGACATCAGGGCTGGTTTTTGCTGAGGGAACATTTCCCATCAGATCCCGCTATTTGTGTCCAAATCTTCCATTCCATGTTGTGTGTGTGTGTGTGTGTGTGTGTGTGTGTGTGTGTGTGTGTGTGTGTGTGTGAATGGGGCTGTGCTTGTGCGTTTGTGCGTGAGTGATACAAAACAGGATACTTGGGAATTTTTGACTGTGCCATTCGAGACAATAACTTTACTCTCAAGAGAACTCCTACCGTATTTTTGAGTGAAGTCTAGTAGTTAAATAAAAATGTGTTTTTTTTTCACAAACTTCATCATTCAGCTGGTTATTCATAGTCTTTTTTTTATTGATCTCCTTTTTATCAGCGATGCCTTCATATGCCCTTCCTCTCCTCTCTCCAATTGTACTGTGAACTTTAACCTTCCCTTGTTAGGGAGGAAAGAGAGGAGGTTAACCCCTGCACTTAACACACACTCACTCACGAATGTGCATACACACACTCACACTGTAAGCATTTTTAACATTCTGAAGTCTTGTTCCACGTCTAACTGATGTAAAGCTTCAGAATTAGGGTTAACTTGAAGTGACCTGTGCTCAGTTCCCATTCAGTCCATTTTCTGGGTTGAATAACAGGGATGTTAATTGGGTCAAATGTATTAAAATGTATTAAAATGATGAAATTCTAAGACAGTGTTTGATACTTAATCCGAATGTTGGTTTGGAAAAATGTCCACATTGGGGCCAAGAGGATCAGTGCCTAGTCCAAGTGCAGAAATCTTTCTTTTCTAAGAAATGATTTGGTTCGTTTATACAATACAACACACCACAATATCCGTCCATCCGTATATTCATTTTCTGATCCGCTTTATTCTCACAAGGATCATGGGGCATGACCCAGCTGTCTTTGGGCAGTAGGCGGGGGACACCCTGAACCGGTTGCCAGCCAATCGTAGGGCACACATAGATGAAAAACCATCTGCACTTACACTCACACCTAGGGACAATTTTGAGTGTTCAATCAGCCTGTCATGCATGTTTTTGGAATGTGGAAGGAAACCAGAGTACCCGGAGAAAACCCAGGCAGGGACGGGGAGAGCATGCAAACTCCACTCATGGAGGCTGGAGGTGGATTTGAACCCAGTAGCTCTGCATTGTGAGGTCGACGCGCTAACCACTGGACCAACGCGGTGGGCAACGTAAGTAAATAATGTGCACTGTTGTCTGTGTGTCAATAATTTCATGCTCTATACTGTGCATATAAAATCACAAATATTAAAAACCTAAATAAATAGAGTTAATTTTCCTGGTATACTGTACTGTAGTGTTGACAGCCTCATCATCAATGCTTCTTGTATAACATAGTGTTTCTCTGCTCCACACACACACACACACGACACACGTCATTAGTATTCAACAAGTCAGCATATTAGCTTGTCTTTCCCGTCACTGTAGGCCACAAACTCTTGTTTATTTTCTGTCTCTCTCTATAAGTACATTATAATTTCCCTTGTGTGAAACCGTGTTCTCAATGCGTGTGTGTGTGTCTTTTTGCATGGGAGCGAACCTTGCGACTGCGAACACAAATATTGTTCTTGGATACCTGCCATTCAACAAGCGCTAAAAGTCACACAGTGGCTGATTCTCGCTCCCATTTCTGCTTTATTCTTATTTTACATGTTACGACAATAACGAGCGGCGTTAAAGGCATACATCTTATTAATTGGCACATGTCGAGGGGGCCCGCTGCAGATGTGCCGTTGCGCCATCACAAATTGAATTACAGAGAGGTTAGAGTTTAATAAGCCGTAATTCCTGAGCATTACGTCACGCAAACACACGGCTCGTCGGACATTAGTCAACGTGGACCCACACGCGCACAAATAAGATAAATATTTCAGGGAGCTTTTAAGTGCTTACAGGCCTTCATCGTGAAGGAAAGATGGCGCTGGATTTCATTTGTTAGGCCCAATTGCACAACAATAACCCCCCGTTACTCTCGATATGAAGAGTTGAAACCGCAAACTGGAATCCCAAAATATGTCAATATCGTTTCAAACTCAAAAACAAAACAAATGGCTTTCAGGATTTGATTTGTGAAAAAAAAAAAAATGTCGAGCCTGATATAAGCAATTCAGATCTTTTGAATCAGGTGGGTTGGAGGAGGGAGACATCTAAAGCATGCAGGCTCGGGACCCTCGAGGCCCGAATTTGGTGACCCCTGACCTACAGTAGACGGAAGCTTTTTTTTGCTAGGATTTTGCTAGTTTGCTAGGATAAAACAGTTAAAAAATTAGCCCGAAAGCATAATGTTATTAGGTGAGCGCATTCGTACATGTAATCAGAATGTCGACTTGGCGAGTGTGCAGTAGTCTTTTAAATAAGACTATTCATCAAACAGCACATGGGGAGGCGGCCAAGAGAAAAAAAAAAAAAATCATATCCTTTTAATAAAGCAGGCGCGGCGGATGCATTTGGCATTATTTAACCGGCCCTCGAGACATTAAAGTGAGCATGTGTGTGTGCGCACGTGTATGTTTCTGCCAAGTCGACTAGTCAGAATGTTCCACACCCATATAGAAAAGTAAGAAATGTACAACGCGCTACTCTACGAGCAGCTCTTTGAACAGTATATGTCAATATGAATTCCTTTCTCAGCCAGAATTGTTCACAAGATAATCACATCGAAACATCTTCATTTGGATTTACACCTCCACAGCCAGGTTATTAGAGTTAACAAAAAAAATATTACATCACAACGAAAATAGAAAAATAAAATTGTTATAAAATAAAATAATTAAAATTGCTTTTCAAAAAGAGTGAAAGCCAACCAGCGAAAACCACATTTCTCAAACTAAAAGTTTTAGGTTTGATTTTTTTTAAATTCATTTCATCAAGATTTAAAATGATTTGATTTTAATTACTGATTGTTATGGATCTGGTTGTGACCAACAGGTGGCACTGTAGGGCTCCACCTGCAGCTGCACACCTGTCGGTCATTGTGTAATTAGTGCCACTTTAAAGGACTTGATGCCCGACCACTCCGTGTAGGGTCATTGTTGCTGTGCGCACGTGTCATGTTTTGTTTTCTGTCTTGGGTTTTTGCTACTTTGATTTCTTGTGATTTTGTTGGAGTTTACTTGAGTGAGTTTTTGAGTTACTTTCTCCTGTGTACTCTGGTTTGTGTTTTCGTAAAATACATTTTGGTCAATCCACCCTGCTCCTCCCTGCCTCCCTGCTTTTTGGGGTCCTCCCAACAACTACCACCGTGCAAACCATGACACTGATAAATTAGAAAAGAATCATAAATCATGATAATCATAATCATGAATGGTTATTTCTTTTTACTGTAGATCTGTTTGACATCTCCAAATGAATTCCAAGATGTGGACCCCTTCAAGGACACTTACATTTTTGAGACTTTGGGACAGCTTTGGCATGTTGTTATGACTAACAACAGTCTAAAATGGTAATGGGACCATTACATATCCGTTGCTCTTCCAGCCTTTTGAAGCCAAACCCGCACCCCTCTGGCCGGACGTCATCTCCATGGAAACGCCACCCTTCTTGAGACGTGTCCTCCGCCATGAGCTTACATTGGACCGACGTCCTGGACGGGACTCCATTTGGACCTGGGGCCAACATTTGGAGAGGACTTGGAAGAAAAGCCTCACAAGTGGACACTTCACTCAATGCGTAATTATGTGTGTGAGTGTGTATAAGTATGTATGTGTGTGTGTGTGTTTTTGTGTGTATGCAAAGTGACATGTAATGGCCCACTTCGAATGCATACCTACACTACACTTAAAAAAAAAGATGCCTCACTTAGAGATACATACAAGGACACCCTTTGGAAGAACCTTGGTGTACACACACACACACACACACTGACTTACACCTACACACACACACACACACACACACACAAAGGCGCACAAACACACAAGTGTAATGCGTTATCAAGCTGCCATTAAGAATTCCTCCATGCCCAACAGTTCTTTTGATTGTCCACAGCGATGGAGAACAGAAAACATATCAAATTGTAATAATAATAGTCCTTTCAATGATGCTTCCGACATTTGACGGGGTCAAATTCTGATCACTCTGCAAGGATGGAATGACCAATGTGGAGTAAATGTATTTGCAAGAATGTTTCAACATATTTATTGATGTTTAGACGTACTTAGAAATACCTTTAAAGATGCTTGCAACTATGTTTCAACTTATTTGCGAATAAGTTCTAAAGCTAATTGCTACACAATTTGCAATTTTTCCCAGAATGCAGCATGGTATTGACTTTCGTATGCGCAAGTTTAAAAAAATGCTGGTTTGTCCTAGATTATACCGATTTCTTTGAAAATTAAGTGAGTAAACATTGTATGTATCTTTTTTTAAATTTATGTTCAATATTTTTCCTATAATGCTACGGGGTATCGACTTGCATATGCACAAACCCCATGGCATTATTTGCGCATCAGGATTTCATGATTCATTTGACAAAAGTTATGAGTGAATGTTGAGTGTACTGTAATTCTTTATACTTATAATGACCTCCCACTGAACATTCCGCAAGCTCCTCGCTGCCCATCTTTAAAACTCGTCTCGAAACTCATTTGTATTCTTTGGCATTTGACTCGGCATGTTTTGATGAATAATGAAGACAGTAGAAATACTGTCTTCATTATTCATTTATTGTTTTATTGTTGTCTATATATGATATTTGCTCTATGCACATCACTTTGCATACTGCGATGGCTGTTTTAAAGTGCTCTACAAATATCGTTAAGTTGAGTTGAGTTGAGAATTATACGTATATTTGGGCCTGAGTCCCAAGACCTGAGGCAAAGCTATACTGTCCAAAATGCTCAGGGTACCGTTTAAAAAATGTTTTTTTAATCTAATCTTTGCATGAAGAAGGAAGACATTTCGGAGCCCAGCGTCACAAATGATTGCTTGTGTCATCTGGTCAAGAACTTGACATGTTTTTGGTTTCGGCGGGAAAAGTGCATATGAGGAGATTGTGAACCAAAAAAGTCCTGAGTGAATATTTTACAAAGCCTCAAAAGTTAATGACACATGTGTTCAAGTGAGCGGTTTCATGCGCGCATAACAGCGCGGTGCGGTTTGTGTCAGAAGAAGGAATGGTTCATGCCCACTTGTTTTTCTGGCGGTTACCGTTGGTTTTGATTCATTTATTTCTTGTTTGCTTAGAAAGACCATGCTCATTTGACATGACCTTTGACCTTGGGAATGGAAATGTTAGTCACATTTCTTGGATCTGTCACATTTCTTACTCCATTTTAGCAAATCATGTTGTTTTTTGTTTGTTTGGTTTTTTTTGCATTTAGAAGGAAGCAGTATTTGAATTGCATATTGACGAGTTTGGCTAACTGGTGTGTTTACTTTTGTGACTCCAGGGTCGTGCAGAGGGTCTGAGCATTCACAGCATCCTGCCCCTGGCTCAAATATATATTCTATTACTTATCCTCACATTTTTTTAGTTGTGCCAAATGTAAGGAATGTAATTTCTTTTACAAAAATCAGGCGGCACGGTGGTCGACTGGTTAGCACATCGACCTCACAGTGCAGAGGTCCTGGATTCAATTCCAGCCCTGTGTCTGCGTGGGTTTTCTTCAGGTACTGCGGTTTACTCCCACATCACTCTAAATTGTCAGTAGGTGTGATTGTGACCGTGAATGTTTGTCTATGTGTGCCCTGGCGACCAGTTCAGGATGTATCCCGCCGACTACCTGATGTCAGCTAGGATGGGTTCCAGCATGCCTGTCACTCACACACACTTTTGAAGATAAAGCAGTTCAGGTAATGGATGAATTATGGGTAAAAGTAATCATTTTCTTCAGACAAATTTGCAATATTGTGGGGAAAATTATTAATTGAATTTGATTACATCTTAATCCTGCTATGTAATCGATATTTTTAAGTTTTTTTTTCTTTTACTCATTTCAGCTATTTTAATACAGCGATTCATTAGTATGATTTCAAACAAGAATTCAATATTTTTTATATTGAATATTTTTTTCCTGTTTTATATTTCTCTTTATGTTTTTAAATCCCTTTAATACAGTATTGTTTGTTTTAAATTTGTTTCATCACAGTTTGTTTCATCACAGACTTTTAATTGTTACCTTTGTCTCGTGACTGATTGGACACTTCATGCCCCACCTCCTTCCGAAGCCAATCAGCTCAGCTGCCAACATTTCAAATCTGCTTTCTACATTTGACTGAGTTAACTTTCCAGCGTGCTGCATGCAAATCATCACTCCTTCTTCGGAGAAGAAAAACACATTTTGTTTACAGAAGAAGCACTCAGGCTTAATTGGAATAATTGCAAAGTAAATCAGCTTAATGAAAGCAAAGCACAGAGTGAGTGGAGATAACAACATTAGTGGGCCTAATTTCAAGGGCTGTTTGAGTGCACCGACCACCATGGACGCCCAGTAAGTAAATGGACTTTCACGTCATGTTAAGACCAATTAGCCACACACTTCCTCACTGCTACATCTCTTCTGGCTAGTTTGTCGGGAATGAGCCTGATGTGTTTGTTTGCAATAGCCCTGCTTGCTGCTGTAGAACTTCCTTTGCATTGGTGTCATGTTGGCTACCAGGGACAGTGTTGCTCTGACTTGGTCGGCCTGGAGCTTAATGTTTGTGAGATATAGAAATAACGTGATGCCGAAACACAAGTGTTTATGTGAAATTTTGTCCATCTGAGACCATCTATATCCCCCCCTCCCCCAATTCAAATTCAGTGATGGACCACTTGACATGCAGTACACTTATGGAGGTCTGGCCACAGTCAGGACATTAAAATCCCTGTAAAGGGAAAATAAATGTATTGGTGCTCAAATGCCACAACTATGACCTTGAAGAATGGGTGCTACTTCGTCTAGCATTGCTTTAATGCCTGCACATAACTACATGTTTGAACCAAGAAAATATATGTGCACTTCAAGCCTCTGGAGAAGCCATGACAACAAGGCACTCTAAAGCAGCCATGCTCCCAAGCAGCCATGCTCTAAAGCAGCTCGTCCTCATCAACTCTGTGATAATGTCTCATAGCCAACAACAAGGCAGTCTCAAGTCACCACGTATAGCCCAAAGTGCCTGTTGACACACTGGATGGCAAATGTGAGGTGTTTTTATTCTTCTGTCTTCTCACCATGACCTGCATGACCACCCATGACCAACAGCGAGGTGCTCTAAAGCAGCCATGCCAGCGCAAAGCCCGGTCCAAATGCTGAGTGTCAAGAAAAAATAAATGATGTCTTCACATATCCGTCTTTGTTTGTGACATGCGCACACATAGCTGACAATGTGGTGCTCTAAAGTGGCCAAGCCAGCGTGAAGCCCCGCCGGTAAATACACTGGCTATATAGTTGGACTTTTTAAAAAGAAAAATCCCTCCTCAGCACACATCTGCTTTTCTCTACGTGACATGCGCACACCTAAGGCTGACAACGAGGCGCTATCAAGTGGCCTTGCTAGCCCCAAGCCCCTGTCCACACACTGGCTGTCAATTCTGACATGCCCTCTTGCCCCCTTCCATCCTCTCTCTGTCATGTGTATGGACCAACGGCAAAGAATGAAGCGCTCAAAAGCAGTCACGCCAGCCCCAAGCCCCTGTACACATGCTGCTTGTCAACTCTGACTTCTTTATTACCCCCACCCCCTTGCTCTTCCGCTTTATCTGTGTGATGTGCGCGCGCTCACAGTCTACAATGAGGCACTCTGAAGCAGTCATGCAAGCCCAAAGCCCTGATCCACATGCTGGCCATCAAGTCAGACTTTTTAGAAGAAACATGTTCTCTGCATGACATCGGCATGGACTTACGGCTGACGTGGCGCTCTAAAGCGGTCATGCCAGTCGACTCTATGATGGGAAGATGCATTTTCACTGATGTGAAGGAAGACACTTTAACAGGGGGTTCAGAGGGGCTCATGCACCCAAGTGAGTCGCTGGGCTCCAAAAATCAGGAAAGCTGAAATGTTAAAAAAACAGTTTAATGCTCCAAAAGTGCTTTTGGTCTTTGCACGTTTTCAACAATTATCTTCAAATATGTATAATGTATTTGGAAACAAATCTCTGAATTCACTTTACAGATCTGTAACTGAAAGTACCAAGGCGTATTGTTTTTTTCCCCCCCCTCACTCCGTGGGGTGAAAAAGCATCTGTTTTACGAACCGTCAGATATCAACATGTCATTCTGCACATTAGCAGGCCTCACTACAGGTGCTAAGTTGTGAGGTTCGCGCTCTTTGACAGGCTGCGCCTCGGGCGCAGAGGGGCCCAACCCCAGCGGCAGAGCCTGTCGCCTCCGACCGGCTTTAATTTCCCATCGTGCCAGAACTCGGATTGGATGTTGAGGGAATACAAGTGAACCGCTTCTGCCGTCCCGCTGCTGTTGAGCTCCGACTACATTTTCACATGTGCCTGAAATAATAAAAGTGGCTGTGCCGCAAGGGGGAAATTTTAATAAAATGGTGGAGGGACGACATGCAGTTAAGAAAATAGTGGCAGGTTTTGTGGGTAAAAGGCTATGTGTATGATCTCTCTTAAGAAAGCGGCCTTTGATACCAATAATAATAACAATAATAATAATGCTTGGTTTGGACTGACACGGTCCAAGAGTGTACTGGAACACTCTGAAAGGCATCAAATTTGAAATTCACCCACATCTTTGGGGAAAAATACAGAGTCGAATCAATCACATTGGATGACATCAACAGCTTTATCTTTGATTTTTCTTTCGTGATGTCACCATACAGGGCTACCAATGACCGCAAAGTCGTTGTATTGCTCCGTCTGCAAAGAAGTTCCTGTTCCATGTCTTCAAAGGGTGAGTCGTTTTACTTTTTAGACACACGCGCATCTTTGCAAATGTATGCTTGGTTTGAGTTGGAATTTATGTCACTGATGCTGTATTGATACATTTGCTTGACTTCATAATTGGCCTGAAAAGAAATGGTGTCGATCAAGCCCAAGTTATGAGTTGTGTGCAATGTTGGGCATAATCAAGTTGGTTGGTTAAAACGGTAAGCACTTATATGCCCATTTTATGAAGATAATAAATTTATTTTGAACCAATTTCATCACAATGTGCTTTAGACCGATCCTCCAGTAACAATGAATTACTTTGACATCTAATATCATGGCCTTAAAATTTCACGTTCTGCACTACTAATGACTTAGAAAAGTCACTCCTTTATTGAAAGTTGTACTAAATTCATTATGCAGTGTAATCTTTTATTGAAGCAATTTAACCCGTATCGTAATGGGGCTGCCACAGGTTTCATCAGTAGTCCACACAACAGTGAAACAAATGTTTTAATTAGCCGCGCTCCCGCCGTGATGCACTCGATGCCTTACTTTGTTGCTCGCGGGCTTTGCAGTATTTATGAGCTTTCCATTAGGCAACTCAGGTTTTACATTCCTCACACCCCCCTCAAACTCAATTTAAATGATCACCGTGATTTTGAATGAGAGGCTCAACAGCTTGGGGGCTGCATGGGGAGGATTGACCAATAGGGGGCAGCAGAATTTTAACAAGCTGAAGCGGGAGACTTCACCGTCAAGTCTTTTGATTGTGTGTGTGGCTACTCAACTCGTTTTGGGGAGCAGTGAATAGAAAATATGTTAACACACTGTTTCACACTGAAAGCTGACAGATCAAGCAATTAAATGCGTCAAGGAGCACCTTTTTAAAGCTCCAGTAGCCTTCACCATTGAAGCACTTAAGACACTGTTTTGTTATTGTTGGTGATTTTTTTTCTGTTTTTGGCATCTAGCATTTAATTAAACATTCCTTTAACCATAATAAAGTCAGTCTGCATTCATCAATAGCGATGGAGTGGGTATATTTTCCAGAGTCACGGGCCACATTTTATTTATTTGTTATTTATAAAAATGTTTAATGAATGGGTGAAATGCATATATTTTTTGTCGGTAAAATGCAAGTATTTCAATGTACACTGATTAACATATTACATGGTCCTATAAAAGGTTCCACTTTCCTAAAGCCAATATTATGAGACGTTTTGTTTTTACATATAGGTCAGCGAGTACCAACCTGTACCTAGGCTGAATAATAATTTAAAATGTGTTAAAAAGAATACAACAACCTTTCAAATCTTGCTGCATTTTTTAAATAGCGACATGCAACTTCATTTGTAAATATTTATCTTTTAATTTGATTCGGGACAAACGAAAAAATATACCATTCCGACGTTTGCAGTACTTAGGTTAAGACATATTATGCAATATGAGAGCACTTAAAGTTGCTCAGCACTTTTGCAGAAATACGACCTTTGACACTGCTTCGAATTTGAAGGTCTTTCTTCAGTTTATTATTAAGTTATATAAGGCACAATATTCAAGATGAAATCATCTATCATTTCCAGAGCAAGAAAAATGTAAAATGTTGCTGCATGATTAGAATGGGTAAAAATGAGCACGCCATGGTGAACAAATCCAAATACAATAGAACCTTGGTTTTCAAATGATTCTATTTTCCATGATTTCTCATCAACATTTTGTTTTTATTGTTTCAAAAATGGTGCGGACCAAATTCATCCACCGCGGAATCAAGAACCCACACAAAGCATTTCCTGCACATGTGCAACAGTTGACAGTATTTTCTGTATGTTAGACTGTAGTCATTCTGTGCCAAATGTATTTCTTTTTGTTCATACTTTTGGGTGTCTGGAACAGATTAGAACAATTTACATTCTTTTCAATGGGAAATATTGCTTTGGTTTTCATAAAATTTAGTTTTCAACAGACTTTTTGGAACAGATCAATACAACCAAGGTTCCACGGTATTAGAAATTGAAAAGTAATCTAGGTTGGAATTTTAACAATGCATTGCATTTGCTTCGGTTCAAATACAGCTTTATCCGGCATCTTGTCATTTCAGTAGCAGGGCACCCTTGACATTTTCCTGAATGCTTTCAAGAGGGGGGGGGAATGCAAACCAGCTAGTGGACACATCTAAAGCCCCTCTACCAGTGAAGTGCAAACAATTGCGACTGTTGGTGCTCACGTCAGAGTTTATTAGGGTTTGTTCAAGGTCACAAATGTTCGCCTAACGGTCGCCAACAGTTTATTTTATTTTTGCAAAGAAATTATGAAAATGTTCAAAAAAAGTACACTGACCCTGAATCGAATCCTGACGAACTCTTGACGTGAACGCAACATTTGCTGCCTTGGAAAACACAATTGTTCACTGCTCAGTGAGATAGTGACTGAAATAAAAATGCAAAGGAAATGTGAGATGCAAATCGACATGGCCATTACTTTCCAATTTTATGCATATTTAATTTTGACCTGTGGCCACAATGGCACGAAAAACAAAAACTGAATGGCACAAATCACCTCTATTAATAGTTTTGGGGGACACTAAAAGTTTGAGTGTTGTGGGAGAGAGAAAGTGAGAAAGACAGAGAGAGAGAGAGAGAGAGAGAGAGAGGAGGGAGTTGATGTTTTTGGGGGGAGGAATGAAAGGAGGTTGGGGTGGGGTGGGGGGTGGGGGGTCTCCTTGCTCCAAACCTTCAGCGCGCAGCAGTCTGCGCTGCGCCACTTCCCTCTCAACTTCACTCCGGGTGACTTCTTTCCTTCTCATTCTTTTCTTCTTATTTTGATGACATCACATCTTTTATCGCACAGCCGTGGATGGGATGCTACTAGCTATTATTCCCTCTTCCCAAACTAAAAATTTCACCTCTCCGAATGAGAAGTTTTGGATGTACTGATTTACCGGATTGAATGGGGGGGAACCACTTTTGGAGACTTTACGCATCAACCTGAGGGATGAATGTGAACTTCTTTACTGCGGGTTTTTGTTGATATTTGCTCCTTTTTAATGTGATTTAACTTACTTAGCAAAAAAACTAAGTGTTGGTTCCACACATTACGATCTTGAGGTGGAACTTTTTTCTCTTTTTCAAACGCTTGGAGGTCCAACTTTCAATCACAGCCGCAAGGATTTCTTGTTTGAATTCAATCGGAGTGGATATCATGCCTCGGGGGACCGAACCGAGCTGGCTTTGGATTCTTTCCTTGGCCCCGGTCTTGGTTCTGTGTGTGTCCAGCGTGCACGCATGCCCGCACAAGTGCAGCTGCTCCGGATCCCATGTGGACTGTCAGGGTCTGGGGCTCAAGACGGTACCGAAGGGGATCCCGCGCGGAGCTGAGCGCTTGTAAGTGTGCACCAAATGATTGCGTCCTTGCATTTGCGCAAATCACTTTGAGTTACTTACTTGACCATGTTGTGCAACTGAAGGATCGTTTGTTGTCAAGATTTGAGTCAGCATATGATTGAAAATAAAGATTTGCTACTTAAAAATTGAGTAACATGCATTACCCCCCACAAAGTTACTTAGAATCACCCGAACACTTTTTTTGTTGGCAGTAGAAAGTTGTCAAAGAATGCTTTATGTTCTGTGTTGTAATTTCTAAAACAGAAAAATAATTAGGCTTGTCAACAAATTGGTTAAAATGGGGCGATGGCCAAATTTATGAGTGCCGTAGTTCTCTATAAGTAACTTTTACAACAATTGGAAGTGTATCCCCCAGCCCACACACACACACACACACATACATAAAAAATGTTTAAGCATCTTTTTTTTAAATCACGATTTAGAGTTAAAGGAGACAGTCCTGATTTTGATTATCAAAAGGAAATGTGAGGGTTTTTTGTCTTTTTTGCCCAAAATAAATATTTGCCAAGTTAGATTTAAATGCAACTTTTTCCAACTTACCTAAATCTAACAGTTGGAAGATGAGGCATTTTCTTGGCAAAACGCTGATGTGAAAACGTTATTTTATTTTGATTCAGATTAAATGATTTTGTTTTAATTAAAAAAAGAGTACACTTTAAGACTTTTGATCTTTATCAATAAAGATTTGCCCCTTAGAAGTAGAATCAAATGCAACATTTTCCAACGGTATTGACGAAAACGACCCTAACATAAAAAAACTAAATGAAAAAAGTATTGATGAAATACACCTGACTTTCAAAAGAAAATAATAATTCTAGTAATTTTCTTTTCAGGCTTCCACAAACAGAAATAGTTGACCGAAAATGAACACAATCATCAGAAGAACCTACCAAGTTATAAATAAACTACTAAGTTATTATTGTAGTTGATCATTCAGGCACGCGGTTGATAGTTTGTGTTGGTAAAAGTATTGAAATACTTGTTCTGCTTGATTTTATTTTAGTACACTTGGTTTTACGAGCTAAAGTTGGAAGCCTTCCCAACCTGTTGAGTGCAGTGCAATGATGTGACACACGCACATATGCACACGCACACACCTATGCTGCTATATGGAAGTGATTATGCATGCTAATGGTGAAGTCCCCTCAAAAAGCCGCCACAGGCGATCCACAACACAGCCGAGCCAGAGACAACAAACACAATCAGTGCAAAGGATTCAAGTGGGGCACTGATATGGTTTGCATGCTGTGATGCATGAGCAAACACTGCACACTTTATTAGGAACAGTCAATGGAATCCAGTACGAGAGTTGGGTTACAAAAAAAAAACGATGATCATGTGCTGTGTTTGTTTTTGTAAACAGCCATCAAAAATATCACAACTGAGGTTTTTGTGGGTCTGGGATGTGGCAAGAAAAGCTTCACAATTTCCCATTGCTCATCTGTCAGCTTCAAATTGGGGCTCAAGAGAATGAATTGTAGGTATATTGAATTTTGGAAATTGCTCAAATGGTTGCTTAAAAACCAAAATAGCTGACTTTCTGTTTACCTTTAAGCATGGGTCCTTGAGGCTTTTTTGTGCACCGTCTTGGGATGGATGCATCTACCAAATTTCATGTCTATCGGTGTAACTGGGGTCGGGGCTGATTTAACTTTCAAGGGAGGGGGTGCGACTGTTTAACATTTCGGGGTTTGCATTAAGGACCCCTAAAAGACATATTTTCCTCAAGCTATGTACATTGACAAAAAAAAAACCATGCATTTTGCTGCTGTTGAGGCCACCAAAAAGGGCATTTGTTTTTTAATAGCAGTTTAAGCATTTAAGTACGAAATAAACTCTCATTCCATAACATTATGCAAACATACCTGATAAAGTGGCCACTAACAAAACACTTAACGTGCCACCAGTCTGGGGCTCCTCTTTTCTTTTTTTTCTTTTTTTCCTTTAGTTGTATGACCTTAAGGGACTTGTTGCTTTTTCCACAGCAATTCTCCAAAGACATTAAGACTCTGAAAATAAATAATTAGAGCACGCTTTGATTGAATGGGGGATTTAAGGAATATTCTCAAATGATGCATTAACAACAAATATTATAGTGGTTGTTCAAAGGCTGTTTGGAAACACTTCCTATCCACTAATTTGTCCTTTATATTGGGAATTTGCAGTCTTGTAGTGTGGATCGAATGTATGTTGAGTCTTAGTCCCTGTGAAGTGAGCCTCTGCATTTTCACTTTTCAACATTCACACATTTGCCTATTTGAGGACTTTTCACTCGGCTGTATCACCCTCTTGATGTGATGCTCAATGGGAAGAGAGAAACAAAGCCGTCCTTTTTCATTCCACTGCATCAGCAAATAGCGTCGGATGGCAACGTTTGTCACATTTGCTCACAGCCTGGCACAAAATCTTGCTTAAACACACAAGATGTGTTGCGGTTTCGGTCCCCCGGCGGTTGTTTATTTGCGATGGTGAATGGAAAACAGCGAGACGTTGGATCTTTGTCACCCAATGTGCTTGCAGCGACACTTGTTTCTAATTTCATGCATATTTTAATAAATTGATCCACCACACTCCTTGGTTGCCAATTTCAATGAGTCAAGACCTGGCTATTCACATACAGATTTAGAACTTTTTAACCAGGATGAAACAATTTCATAATCGATTACGCAATACTTATTTGTTTGTGTCCAACTTTCTATGAAGCAGCGACTTTTGCTTGTGCAAAACTGATGATTTTAAGTTTTTGAAGCAGATCCTGGGGGAAACGCTATCGGAACACACGTGAGACATCTGATAATCGGGCCATGTTTGAAATTTAGCCCGTTTGTTTACGAGTGTACCCTGCCAAAGGGCATTGAGACAATTCAGATGGTAAAAGGCAAGCGGTTTAACATTTCCAATCATTTTCAGAGCGGTTAGTGTAAGAAAAGCCACTCTGAACGCAGACACCACAGGATAATTGCTCAAAATAATTTGATGAGACTCAATTATTGGTATGAACCTACCCCGCTTAACTGTGCTTCATCGTGCATTTTGTACTCCAGATGGCCACCGGGAGTGTCCTCCGCTAAACAAAATACCTGATGTAGTACCAAAATTGACCTGTTACAGGCAGCACGGGGCCAAAGGTCATCCAGACTACGTATACAGATCATGAATAGTAAACAACAATTGTTGTCAGAGCCGGTCGGTTGGAGACAGCCAATAATCGGGCATCTTTTAGAAAGTGCAAATGAAGCTCACATTGTTACCTCCTTTGCGCCCCCGCCCCCAAACTCATATTGGAATATTGGAATTTTACATTTGATAAACTCTCGTTTATCTCCCATTTTGGGGAGGCTACTTCTACTCCTCCCAACTACTAGCACTATTTTCATCCTCCTTTTTTTTTTCAATCGCAACTTCAAACCATGTATATGCACTTGGAAAATACAAATGTAAAAAAAAAAAAGGCTCCCAGAAGTGGCTACAAATACAAGACACAGGTTGAGAGGGGGAGGGAAGTGCGAATAAAAGATAATGGTGGTGAAAATAACCCCTGGATAACCTGCCGTGGAATTTTGAAAACCACGGGAGACCGGCTCGGCTGCCTGGAAAGCAATCAAAATTGAAAATGGTCACCCAGACAAAGCTTGAGATGGACATTGGTAAATAGGCTTTCACTTGTCTCATGCTCTTCTCACTTCGAGTTGTTCGGAGCACTTCTAACACTGTCTCCTCGTTCACCTACTGATGATGCAGCATCAGCCGGAACTGGGGGTTCACTGTTTTGCTCTAGGACACAATTGACAAGGTCACAAGGGCTGAGGATCAAATGCAAAATTTTCGGGTAGGCAAATGACCACCTAAGCCACCACCCGAAACACAGACTGACCAATAACAGCACAGAACATGTGCAAACATTCTCCAAATGTATCTTCATATCTTATATATTGTATACTGTGGAACCCGCATATTTCGAGGTCACTGTTTACAAATGGACCCATTTGCATTCTCAGCTATTGTCTGAAGGACTCTTATATTTAATAATAGATGAGTAAATCTTGCTAGCTTCGCCACTTCACTTCAGTTAACAAAGCTAGCGATTGGCTCTTGGCTGGATTGTTGATTGTTGCCGCTGTGGTTTTAGCCCATTACTCTGAATGTTACCATTATGTCAGTAACATGAGGACGATTTACTCTGAGACTTTGGCAAGCTTAATTGGCTACACTAATACGAGGCTAGCTACACTACTTGGTTTTAGCATCAGGCTAGCTAGCTGCAGTATATGTTCGTGGTTGCCATGATGCTCTAGCCCCATTGCATTTTGCCTTTGAATGATTGTCAAACCTATAGATGTTAGCTCTCAAATGAATATGCTAATGTTATGTGACTACCACGACGGCTACTTACCATACCCAGAGTGCAGGCTGGCTCAGCCATTTCCACTTACATCGCTAGCTAGCGCTTTCTGGCAGTGAGTCAAATCATTACATAGGTTAAGCAAGTCATAAGTCAAGTCATACAATCCTGCTCAGTCAAATTAGCCACTTTGAACCTGGTTTTCAAAGCGTCACATTCACTTTGCCCCTTTTGCCAGCAGGAGGAAACCTTTTCTTTTCGACTGTCAGTAGAACATTTGGAAGGTTAACACGCAGGCTTCACCTCTTCTTTCTTCCCCAGCCACACTCAAATGAATGTTTCCTCAGGCCTGTCACTTTTCTCAGGTTCCTTCCCCTGGGAAGCCACTTGAGACCTCATTTGCATGTAATTAAGAGAAGGGATGAAGAGATGGATGGGAATTTGGGGGACGGGGAGGGATGGCAATAGACTAAACCAAACTGAGGAAACGAGAGAGCTCTTGGGTCCAATTTACACCCACCTAGCCGAGACACACGAACCCACGCTCTTGAATGTTATTGTTTTGTTAAGGAGATGCTAGTTTCAAATTGTTGCCACTGCTGTGCAAGGAGGTCAGCATTGATCTAAATTTTTTGATTCATAATTAATTATTTTTTTTTAATTGAGCAATTGCTTGTTATTTTTAAATACTGAACGGCAAAGAGAAAGCCGCTGTGCGAAAATGGATTAATATTACGCTTATTAAATTAAGTAGACATTATATAGACAGTGGGGAAAGAGAGTACTTCCACGAGAGCCTCCTCTCCATCTTTTTCTCAAAACTCTCTTCTGATTGGTTGCCGGCTCTCTGAAGCGCCACACCCTCCTCCAAGCGAGACACTGGCAACATTCCACGGTGGCGAGCGGAAATCGCGCGAGGCCCGATTAAGTCGAACAACCACACGGACTGTTGAGACTTTTTAAGACTTACATCCAACCGCAATGTTTTCACTTTGAGTTTTGGAAGCCTTCGCCATGTTTTTGTTTGTGCTGCACTTGTGCGTGTTTGCGGGGCGCCTCAGTGAGAACGCGGGCCGGATGGCGCTGATGTCATTTTATGTTTATTGCTATTACAGACTTTTTTTTTTTTTAATACTACAACTTAAAAAGCCACACGCAGGTTTTTTATTATGCCACTGATCATCCCGCGGTTGCCAACTGTTTGATGCACTTAAGCCAAACCAAAAGGTTTGGGCATGCGCTTGTAGGTCAGTGGGTGACGCTCCAGCTGACCTTCTTTCTCTTTCATGACTCGTTGTGCCACTCTGCCGGCCAGCTGGCTAAAGCACATTTTGGTTTTCGGCCTTTCTGGGAAACTGCAACCCACACAACAGGATGAGGCTCCCGCATACTGGCGCACATGAAGGATTCTAAATGTAAATTGTGAGTGAATGATGTCAAAATGCCATGTTGCATCTCATGATCTGGAACATAAAAAGCACACAACCGAGGACACCAACATCTCTGCCTTTCTTGTGACTCTTCCAATTGCTTTGTGTTTCTGTTAAAA
Source organism: Hippocampus abdominalis (assembly GCA_018466805.1). Lineage (NCBI taxonomy): Eukaryota > Metazoa > Chordata > Actinopteri > Syngnathiformes > Syngnathidae > Hippocampus > Hippocampus abdominalis. The sequence continues at coordinate 19,632,770 of CM031695.1, read as the reverse complement.
ACTGTTGATGGCACTCTTAAGCTTTGATTCATGATAACTCATTGAGTGACAGCTGTTTTAGACTTTTTTCACCTTTGCAAGACCGATAGTATATTGTCTTCAATTATGACATATACACTGAATCTAAAAAGAAAAATCCTCTTTTCATCGGGGGGAAAACAAGTTTGATTTTGCCTTTTTCCATTCTTTTATAATCAGGAATAGAAAAAAGGTCGGTTACATAAGATGTCGTCTCCCAGTGGACTCAAGCTGTGCTGATCTCACATCTAACATGGGGCATTAATGCCATCTACTGGTGCTTGTGCATCATTCAAGTTGTTTCCAAGTTTGAAATGTACAGTGAAGCAGCAGCACGTGCTCCCCCACCCATCACCAATCGAAAAAAAACCCCCAAAACATAATTGACAAGTGTACTTGTAAATGGCGGGCGTCCCGGTAGTCCAGAGGTTAGCACGTCGGCTTCACAGTGCAGAGGTACCGGGTTCGATTCCAGCTCCGGCCTCCCTGTGGAGTTTGCATGTTCTCCCTGGGACTGCGTGGGTTTTCTCCGGGTGCTCCGGTTTCCTCCCACGTTCCAAAAACATGCATGTCAGGCTGATTGGACACTCTAAATTGTCCCTAGGTGTGAGTGTGGGCGTGGATGGTTGTTCGTCTCTGTGTGCCCTGCGGTTGGCTGGCAACTGATTCAGGGTGTCCCCCGCCTACTGCCCGAAGACTGCTGGGATAGGCTCCAGCACCCCCCCGCGACCCTAGTGAGGATGAAGCGGTTCGGATAATGGATGGATGGATGATTCAGGGTGTCCCCCGCCTACTGCCCGAAGACGGCTGGGATAGGCTCCAGCACCCCCCGCGACCCTAGTAAGGATCAAGCGGTTTGGAAAATGGATGGATGGATGGATGGACTTGTAAATGACATTGAAGGAGTTATAATCGCCCTGTTTTCATTAACATTGGTGCTTTAACTCACTGACTGCCAACTATTTTAGAACATTTTGTTTGCTCTTACAAAAGACGCACAGTTTATTGTGCTCTGTGACATTGTATGCCTCAAAACGACCAAAAGAAAAGAGTAGACTTTTTTCTCGGTCCCAACCGATTACAATCAGCAGAGCTCTTTAAAAATTGGCAAAAATCAGACAATTAGCCGGTTACACCCTGAACTGGTTGCCAGCCAACCGCAGCTGTCTTTAAATTCATATCTTTATTTTTGTTAATGTGAAAGGACCAAAGTGAATTTGTTTGTGATATCTTTGTTAAAATTAATCGGTTCTAGTAATTTTATCCTGCCTAATATCGATCGCATCGCCCTCCAAAAAAGCTACACCGTTCAGCCCGGCCCAAAAATCACGCACACACACACACACACACACACACACACACACACACACACACACACACACACACACACACACCCCCGTCAGATGGGATAGGCTGTCTCAAGCATTCTCCTTTGAGCCAAATTATGTCTGTGTGTGCATATTCCGAGGCCTGTTTTTTTTTTCTTTTTTCTTTTTTTTAATCCGAAACTATCGGATTCCACGTGTTTCAAACTTTTATCTTTAGTAAATATTAATAGTACGCCACCGCTCCACCCCTCCCTCCTTTCTTCTGCCAACTTAGCATAAAAGAGAAAACACAAGCAACAATGATTTGATCGCTGTTGTTTCATTGGTCATTTTGGCAGGATTTTGCAAAATGAAACCAATTTCCACAAAACTCAGCAAAGGCTTATCACGTATACCAGAGTCGAACTCATGAAATTTGATGGGGGTCTGGATAAAGTTGTGGCTCCATTAATTTTTCCCGTCATTCTGCCATCAGTGGAATCATCCACAGTTAATAAATCATCCTTAATAACTAACTAATGAACAAATAAACTTTCATTCTTCTGATGTATTGACCCGTTCAGTCATCCAAAACATGACAAATTCTAAAAACAAACTGTTTCTTCCTCAATTGAGCTTAAATATACGACAAATTTCCCCTCATTTTGTCCAAAGCGCTGCTTTTAAAGCGCACTTTTTTTTTCTGACCACATTGTGAGATCACATCCCATCATTTGGGGTAAGCATCATTAACAGTGCAAATATAACATACGGGCCAAAAATATCTTCCCCCACACACACACTGTATGGACACATCGTAAGTCAAACATGCAATTGTTTGATGGAAAAGTTGACATAACATGCAATTAATTGCCGTCTTTGTCTTGAATGGTGGAACAGACAGACTGTGTGTGCGTGCGCGCGCTAAAATAACGTGTCTGTGTTTGGATTAATTTGACATTAACAAGGCGGGCCACTGTTTTGTTTGGCGGCTGTCACCAAAGCAACACATTCTCTTGTTCCCTCTGCTTGTTAAGCTTTCAATGTCTGCAGCCGACAAGCCCGCCGGTGGGTATTAATGTCGTGCGTCGCAGCAAGAGATTTCAGATGTTTAAGGTAGCCGAGGTCAAGGGTCACATCAGATAGTGAGATGTTTCTTGTCACTGTTCCGCAATGTGGACTTAACAAGTCAGCCTTTTTGGTACAACTGCACCGTATCGTAGTCAGCCCCTCTAATTTAATTTAGCAAATTTTGTATTTAAAACAAAACATTTTTAGTTGAATTAAATTGGACTCCAGATTGATTATCAACTGTTTAAAAAAAAGTGTTTAATTATAATAAATATAAATATTTTAACTCAAATTATAATTAAAAAAAAAATTATTTTACAAATAATGTATTTACATATTTATTTTTTGCTTTAACATATATTTTTCTAGATTTTCAACTTTCTAGAAAAAATATATAATATCCATATTTTAGATTTTTATAAATGGAATAAAATATATAGTCACGTCAATCCATATTCATATTTCATAAAATTTTAGTTTAATTTAAAAAAATGTATATTTTCATTTTCTTTCACATCTATCGAGCTATATATTTATTAAAATTTAATTATAATACATTTATATCTGTGGTATTTAATTCTTTTCCAATCATTAAATGACACTTTATACTGACTTTAGTCTATTTTATTTTAGTAAACCATGAAAACAGACTCCACATTGACTGATGTCCTGAGTCATTGTAATTGTATTTATCGTTGATATTTTTTCCCATTTAATTAGAATTTGCACGCCTATATTTATTTATACATCTTAATTTTGGAGTCCAGATTATTTGTATTGATTTTACAGATTCATGAATGCAGACATCTAATTGGCTATTAGTTTTGCCGCCGTAGAAATCCGCAAACTAGTGGAAATTGATTCAAAAGCAGCTATGCAGGTTCGGGTAGTGCAAGTAGTGCACTCCACTTTGCCTCACTTCAGTACACCACTCATCGCGATCAATTTTTCCCAATTGATCTCGAGCCATCAACTGATTATTACCTTCCCTATTCATCAGTAATACTTCTCTTGTTTGAATCTGTCTGCACTGAGAAAATGTCTCATTGTTGAAGGGCCTCCCACCAGTCAAAACACTGGCATCACCATCACCACCATGGTGTCCTGCATGAGTAAATCCAGACAGAAGCGAATCACCCTATAAACTTTCACGCCGCTAACCAAACACAGCGACGTTTTACGAGCTCGTTTAGCTCGCCACCCTCAAATAAAGGGACACTCGCCGGGGCGACTCTCTTTTTATGTGGTCCACTCGTTGTTTTTGTCACCAAACGTTGACTTTAGCCATCTTCAGGCTGAGGTGCCGGGGGGGGGGGCTTTGACGCCGGCAAAAGGAAGGCGCTTTACGGCAATAACAACAATAACAACAACCAAAATAACGCTGTAAATCGTGTGACCGAACGAAGATGCTGAATTTGCAAGATGCGTTCACGGGACAGAGGAAGGGAAATCAACACGGACTGGAAATTGGGCGATGAAGTCATGTTTCCACCAAGCAGTTGACTTGGGGTTTCATTTGGAATGCTAAATCCTGATCAGGCTTCCAGCAAGGAATGTGTGGGTGGGCTGGCGTTAGCGTGACATCATAGCGTGGTGACACAAGCTGCCAAATAATTTGATAAAAATATATAACCGCCTATAGTGGTACACTCGCCTGACTTGCGTGCAGTCAGCCTGGGATCGGTTCCCACTCAGTGACGGGGTCTATGTGAGTGTGAATGGTTCTTTGTCTGTATATATGCCCTGCGACTGACTGCCGACCGGTTCAAGGTATAGTCTGGCTTCTGCCCGAAGTCAGCTGGGATAGGCTCCAGCAACTCCCCGCGAACCTGTTCAGGATAAGCTGTGTTCAAAATGGATGGAGATATATATAACCGCCAATCGCGGTTTGCTATTCATGAATTCGCCTATTTGAGCTTTTTCAGCAGCACATATTCTCTGCTATTTGCGGCTCTCTTGCATACTCCCGAGAACACTTCATGATGTCACAAGATGGCAGCAAAGCTTTGGCCAATAATTAAAGTAATTCTGTAATGGTGTCACAAAAGTATGTTGAAGTGACATAACTGAACTGAGGAACAGAGAGCTTCCTGTCTTGGGTTACAGATAACTTTAGTCTAGGTTGTTAGCGAAATTTCTTTGCCGCAAATGTGTTTTTGCTCTGTTGACTGGCTATTAAAAACAAAACAAAAAAACTTGAGCAAACAAACTTGGTCTTGCTGTGGCATGATTTTGTTTGCGGCATTCACACTGGCATTTTGCATCTGTCAAAAAAGTGGCCCAGATGCTCTAGTTCCCGCTATGCCCCCACCGAGGTTCAACTGTTCACATTTTTCCATTTTGAAATTTCCCAGAAATTAATTGATAGAATATAAAATGGTTCGGCGAAGAAGATTTCTCTCATCTTATTGAATGTGTGTTTGCCTTTACCAATTCTTCACCTATTCGTAATATACACTCTAATTTTGATAGGATACATTTGATACAGCACAGTACCACCTGATGGCATGCACTAGCATTCCGATTTCTACGTTGACACTTGACCAAATGAACTGCACTAGCAAAGCAGTCAACCAGAGTTTGTTTCAACGCAACGGAGCGTGAAGACCAAGACTGGTTTGTCCCTTTAAGGAACTACAAGTTATTGGCCTTGAGACTGCAGTCAAAAAAAAAAATGCCACCGACTTTTCACTTCTTTTCTTGTCCCGTCTCCTCTTTAATCTGTTTTTGGACGTAAGGTTGACTCGGGTTTGCGTTCGTTTCCTTTGGCACGCCACGCATTCCGGCCTGTGACAAAGCACCGAGACCGTCCAGCTGAAAAGGTCCACGCCAGACGTCTTCTGGGAAATGTTCAAAGGCGACACGAGGAACAATCTCGCCGCCATGCTGTGACGGCAATAAACCGCGAAGGCCAAGCAGATTCCTTTCAGTGGTGTTTGCAAATGTTTACTCTCCCTAAGTAAATTCTGCCAGGCCAAAAGATGGCCGCCGATCAGCCCGTTAAGTGAATGACAAAATCGCTTTGATGAATTCACAAGGATGGTATGTTTTTGGAAGAAGTAGGACATGATCGTGCCCGATGAGAAAGCTGCTGCACTCTTGATTTTTCTGAAGAGCTGTCATATAATGCATTTCTTTAAAACAGTTCCCAGGTGTACATCCACCCTTCCCCAACATTTGAGTACGTGTCAGTTGTTAGATGCCAACACCGCAACTTTGTCTCATCCGTTGGCTTTGACATCGTGTTTTTTTGTTTTTTTTCCCTGCCGGTTTCATCTGCTCAATGCATAGCTCTCTTCAACGGATACTCAACTTCGGGATTTTTAAGTTGCCAACGTATTGTTGCAAGGTTGTCTTTGCGGATCTGAGGAACATTTCGACTATTTGTTCTTGTCTTGTTGGGCGGATGGCCGTCTGCGGTCTTTCAGATTGTTGCTTCTGGATGTTGTGAACAGTTGCATCTGTATTCAATATCTGATGGGAGCAACGGTCCCTTTGAAAGGGTCTTCTGAATTGTTTTTGTACATCCGTGACATCTTCCAGTAGCACGTTATTACGATTTTTTTTCTTGAAAAGTTTACCATACGTTTGCCATGATTTAGGTTGATGTGCGTCATCCGATTCACTCCCAATTGTGTGATGCAGTTCACAATCACAAAACGATTTACCTCAACAGCCATACCGTACCATTCCCTCTGATTATGATGCGATTCACTACAGTAATAATTCGATTTCGTTCACTCAAATTATTATATGTCAATGTGATGTACTACAATGTGATTTACTCTGTTTATAATACAATAAAATAAATTCAAATTACAATGGGAATCACTCCACTTAAAATAGAAGAGTGTGTTGTACTTCAATGACGATACAATAAGTTGTAATGCAATATGATTCGATCCACTCCAATTATGATCCCATGCGATTTACCCCAGTCATGCAATGTGTTCCCTTCAGTGATAATGGATTGTGATTCGCTCAAATTCTGATTAAAATTAGCCCGCATTAAGTTGCAATGTGCTTCGCTTAAATTATGATGCAATGTGATTTACATAAAACACAAGATGAATTCTGTGACCTTTTCGTACCTCCAGTAGGGCTTTTTTTTCTTAGGTTTTAGGGACGTCGTGTGTCAAGGTCTTCTCCTTTCATGGCCACTTTACCATACCAGACATTAGCGTGAGCAGCTAATGTTACATCACATAACCCACCAGTTGAACTTTTATGCCCGACGTCAGCCCTTTCTTCTCCTTCCGCCGGTGATGGACATGTCGGAGAACTGGTCGAGGGGCTGGGGGAGGCGTGGGGGTAGGAAATGGGCAATTAGGATTCCTTTGCGTGGCTGAAAGTTGTCCAGGGCGAAATTGAGCATACCTATCTGAGAGCAAGAAAAGGAGGAGCGATCAAAAGCACTTTGTGGAAAAACTAACAAGAGATTAGCGCAGGAAGTCCTGAACCCCATTTTTTTTTTTGCTACATTTTTGCACTCCTAGGAAGAGTGAAATATCTAAGAGAGGAAACTTGTCCCAGACAGAGAGGAAGCAAAGAAGCTCAAAGGTCAAGAAAAGGCAAACAAGACATGTTGTAGATGAGAGGGATGACGAGCCAAAGAGCATTAGAAGTCAGGATTCCTCTTTCGGCCTCATCTCTACAGAGGTGGCAAAAGTACTTACGCTTGATACTCAAACACAAGTAGAGATACTTGTGTAAAAAAAAAACAATAATAGTAGAAGTGCTGACTCAACTCAAGTTAAAGAGAAAAAAAAAGTGCGGGCACTGAAAATGTAGAGCTTAAGAGCTAGCTGGCTAGCATTGGTTCGGCTGTGCTCTAAAAAAATGTGTTAGCCTCGCGTTGCTAAAGTTACGAACTGATCAATGAAAAATCCTAATCTAACTCGACCTGGATCAACATTGGACCAAAGTAAAGTGTAAGAACTGTTTTGTTACCATAAGTTATACACAAAACAAAACCATCCTTCCATCCATTTTTAACACCGCTTATCCTGAACAGGGTCGCGGGGGATGGTGGAGTTTATCTCAGTTGACTTTGGGTTGAAGGCAGATTACACTCTGAACTGGTCGCCAGTCAGTCGCAAGGCACATTTAGAGACAAACAACCATTCACACCCACAGTCACAGCGTCACCGAGTGGAAAACGATCCCGTGCTGCCTGGAAAAAAAAGTCAGGCGAGTGTACCAGAACGCCATCAGCGACTACGATACAAAACCCCACTTGATGATTTGGCATGATGTAAAAAAAACCAAACCAAACAAAAAAACGTGCAAAATCGTTTCCCCAATTGTGTGCTTATATGGAGAAAAATAAAAATGAAAAATTATGGCACACAGTATCAAAATATTTTCCCATAGCTTTGTTAACATGCTCTGACAAAAAAATAAAAAATAAAAAAAAGGCTAAATTAGCAAATGAAATACATCTTGTATGTTTTTTCAAATGAGACTGACATTTGGAATGATAGAAGCTGGAAGACAACATATTCATCACAAAATTATTCTTGTATGTGAAAATAAAAACACATTTCTTAAATATGGTCATAGGGAATGTTTTTTTCTCTAAACTTGTACATCATTGAAAGTTGTCCTTTTATTTATTTATTTATGTATTTGTTATTATTATTTTTTTAATAACCGCCATGGCGGTTCGAAAAATTAACCAGCCTATTTTGCCGAAATAAGAATTCCTAAGTACACAGATTTCTAAGTCATCAGAAAAACAGCTACAGTCAAACCTCGGTTTTCGTCCATAATCCGTTCCAGCTGTTTGAAAACCGAAATTGTTGGAAAACCGAAACCACGCTCTTTTTAAAATAAAAATGTTAACTGAACACATCTGCTCACAATGGAAAGCAACACAAGGAAGCGTCTACCCGAGGAATCGTCACTTCCTCATGTAAGGAAGGCCAGTGGAGTGAAATGGTGCATTCAAGTGCGCTCAGTTTGTTCGAGAACCGAAATGTGTTCGTCATCGAGGCATAAAAAACGAATTGGACGAGAACCAAGACGTTCGAATACCAAGGTTTGACTGTACTAATGTAGAGAAACCTGACACATCTCCTTGTGTACAGTCACAAAATATTTATACCACCATCTTTTGGAAGACCTTGTCACCTGTGCTGCCATTTGTCAAGCATTCTTTCCTTCCCCAACATTTTCCATGTGTGCACCACTCAACTTGTGGTTGGGTGGTGAAGTTTGTTCTTCCCGGGAACACCTGCTGTTTGACTCCCGCCTCTTGTTATAAACGCACACAAACGCACACATGAATGTGAACAAGTAGTTGTTAGTGCTGTCAACCTGCCAGCTGGTCAAGTTAAAGTGAGAGTGAAGCTTTACTGCAGGGCGGGTCACAAACACACGGCAGCTACGCTGTAATTTCCTTATCTCACTTCATCCGAAATCAAAAATACATGCGAATAAAAAAAAAACCCAAAAACCAAAAAACAACTCCTCAGATTCTAAACCGGATCCAGTTTTTCCGCCATTTATTAAGCAGCTTCCCACCCGGCCTCTTGTGTTTATTTCAAAGCGGCGTGGCAGCCGAGCACAAGTTTCCACAGCGAGCGAGATTGAGATAAGGATGGAGTGATGGCGAACGATGAGAGAGAGAGAGAAAGAGAACACAGAGGGGGAAATGTAGCCAACTGTAAAAAGAAGGAAAGATTGGGATAAAAGAGGAGAGATTAGCAAGAACACACAGCAGATTAGCGACAGCGTTCAGTCGACTGAGGAAGAGTGAAAGATAAGGCATGCGAAAGAAGAGAGGTGATTTAAAAGAGACAAAAAAGAAAATCATGGAAGCAAAAATTGAAGGTTAACCTTAATTGTATTGAGTTTTAGTTCAAAGAAGATATTGTCCTGCACAATTTGAAGCAGTTATATTCACCAGTCTGTTTTTGTTATCACCTTGTACCAAACAGCAAAGACAAATGTTTATTAGGGGGGGGGGGGTGTTGAAAGTTCCCTCCTGCAGTGTTGATGTCATACTTTGGGCTCCACCACATTTGACCTTTTCAGAGGCACGATGCTCTCCGGGTCTCACCTTCAACCTCCTCCTCCTCCTCCTCCTCCTTTCTATGATTCTTTCCAGATTTCCATCACTGTCTGTACCAGTGATTTCTAACCAGTGCTTTGCGGCACGTTAGGACCGCCGCACACTGAGCGATGCGTTGTAAGTCCATTGCACGCGGGTGTAGTGTGTGGGGGGTTGTGCCACAGGATGTCAAGATTTTTGCGGCACTTCCAAATTTGAATCCCGCTTTGCAAATTATAACCGATCAAAATGCGCGGCAGCTTTCAGACAGGTGGAAAATCAATTCTGAGTGGGACATAGCTAACCATCATGGGCCGACGCGTATTAGAAACTATATACAGTACACATAATGTGTTTTACAAATGTACGTAACCATATTTATAATTTAATCTGTACTGAAACTTGTGGTAAACATATACATTTATTCATTTATTCTACTTAGTCAAACCTCGGTTTTCGTCCATAATCCGTTCCAGAAGGCTGTTCAAAAACCGAAACCACGCTCTTTTTAAAATAAACATGTTTACGGAAGACGTCTGCTCACAATGGAAAGCAACACGAGGAAGCGTCACTTCCTCGTCTACCCGAGGAAGTATCACTTCCTCGTGCAAGGAAGGCGAGAGGAGTCAAATGGTGCATTCAAGTGCGCTCAGTTTGTTCGAGAACCGAAATTTGTTCATCGTCCGAGGCATAAAAAACTCGAAATTTTTGGTCGAAAACCGAATTGGTCGAGAACCGAGACGTTCGAAAACCGAGGTTTGACTACATTTCCATTTTTTGCCATGGAATAAAATTAAAAAATGCTCTTCAAATGTCTTTACATCAGTCTGAAATGATGATTTATTTCCTACAAAAAATATCTTTGTTCATCTTTCTATGCTAGCGATGTATAGTGACAAGCAGAAAGTTAAATGCCCTTCCACTTGATGGCACAAGATACAATTTAAGTTTTGGCATATTAGAAGGGATCACGATTATGTGTCAAGGAGTGCCTTCAGATTCAAGTGACCAGTTCTTATTTGTTGTTTTTTTAATAATAATAATAATAATACATTTGATTTATAAGCGCCTTTCAAGACACCCAAGGACACTTTTACACACATTTTAGATGCTGTGTGGTGGCAGTAAAATCAACTCAAGCAGGCTTTGAGCTGCTTAATGCAACTCCCAGATGAAGTTGATTGTCAAAGTCAATATAAAACAAAGAATTACACATTGTATTAAACCAAACCACGCTCAACTAACTAACTAACTAAATAACTAACTAACTAACTAACTCACGCAAAAGGCCATAGGCTGGCTAACAGATCGCATCAATGTATGTGGCAGTATTATACAGTATAAAACAAAATAAATCAAACTGAAGGCACCATTGTGTATCCCTTTTGTGGCATTTTTGTGTGGAGTCTGAACATTTTTCTAATAAAAAATATGTGGCTTGGATCAATAAAAGCCGTGGTTGGTCCAATCCTCTTCTCGACCTCCCATTGTTTTCCGCCTACTTCTAGAGGGTACATTTGTACCGCAAGCCCACGGAGGACCCCCCCGGACCCCACTTTAGACCATGCGGACCGCGTCTGAGGCAGCAATGTGGCTCCTATTAGTCCCCTTGAAACATAATATGGAGCTTAAATCAGATTTATAAATGTTTAGGTGTGTTATGAAAAACACGCATATGGGGGCTGTCTCGGCTAAAGCAGACTGTTTACGCGCTGATATATACATGAGTGTGTGTGTATGTGTGTGAAACAAGAGGGAAAATTGCGTTTGTTGTCTGCGTCGTGGCCTAATTCCTTCTGTGCGACAGCGTTTCAGTAAACAGTCGGACGTAGAAAGGGGACCAGTCAACACACACGCACGTACTTCATTCTACACGATGTATACATCGTAATGTGATTGAATGACAGGCAGGAAACATGAGTAGCTTTTAAATTGTGCAGCAAAAAAAGTCTTATTTCCTTTTTTTATTTTTTTTTTTGGTGCAATATTCACCTTCGGGTTAGAGCTGGGGTTCGTTTGCACTTGTGATGGTATGCATGTGTGTGGGCTCCAACGCCGCTGGGCATTCTCACGCTCCGTCGGCCTACATTTTTTAAATCGCATACTGTTTGTTGGTGCTCGTTGAACCTGATCAACCTTTAATTTTGGTGTTTTCAATGTGCTTTTGAGGTTTGTTGTTTAATGATTTTATTTTTTTCTTCTTCTTGTTTTTTGCCACGCAGGGACCTAAATAGAAACAACATCACGCGGATCACCAAGGTGGACTTTTCTGGCCTCAAGAACCTTCGAATTCTGTGAGTTTGTTGTTGAATAAAAATGTCGATGTAATCAAATATAAGGGGGAAGTTCAAGTGGGCTATGTGAGGAAAACACATTCCCTCAAATATGCTTCACATGGTATAACTTATTTAGTTTGTTTTAAAGAATAATCCTCATTAAAACATCCCAATTCAGCAAATCTTTACTTAATGGGCTTTTCTTTGGAGACGGGTCCCTCCCTCCAGATGTTGATCTGGCAAGCTATGCTATGCTATGCTATGCTATGCTATGCTATGCTAAGCTATGCTATGCTATGCTATGCTAGGGTGACCATATTTTGATCTCTAAAAAAAGAGGACACTCATCCCGGCCTCGAGATACAAAAATTATACTAAAAAAATATGAATGTATTCTGATCTAATTAAGTTCTTGAGTGTAAATAATGGCCCCTGGAAACTGTTCTCCTATTGGATGGTGATATGAATTGTGGTTGTATGTGATTGGTCAAAGTTAAATTGAAGTACAGCCAAACCTCGGTTTTCGAACGTCTAGGTTCTCGACCAATTCGGTTTTCGACCAAAAATTTCGAGTTTTTTATGCCTCGGATGATGAACAAATTTCGGTTCTCGAACAAACTGAGCGCACTTAAATGCACCATTTGACTCCTCTCGCCTTCCTTACACGAGGAAGCGATGCTTCCTCGTGTTGCTTTCCATTGTGAGCAGACGTGTTCAATAAACATTTTTACTTTAAAAAGAGCGTGGTTTCGGTTTTCGAACAATTTCGGTTTTCGAACAGCCTTCTGGAACGGATTATGGACGAAAACCGAGGTTTGACTGTATACCATTCCATATGAATTCATTGCACATCTTTTTTGCCTTCTGCACATCATGTGCCATTTTCACAATGACACTATTCTCTTCAACATGTTGTACGGCCCTAATTCAAATGAGGCCTCCTCTGGTTGTACCTGTCCAAAGCTGCGCCTCTGAATTGTAAAACACCTCTTGGGACAGTGACTTCAACAACAGCGGTGAAACACATACGAATTAAAGGGAGGGTCTTTTTTGCTTGTTCAACTGGGGCGTCATTCTATCCAATTTTAGCAGCAAATACTTTTCTATGGCGCCCAGGCCTTGTAACTGAGCGCACCTGCTCCACACACACTTTTCCTAACTACCGTTACCTTTTCTTCCGGGTGACTCCATCGCCAGTCTCTACATCACACATGCAGGGAATGGCGCACTCCTACTCTCATAATTAATTTAGTTTAAAAAGCACTTTGCCTTTCATGTGTCCCACAAAACATCAGTCAAATTAAATATATATTAACTGGGCATGTGAAAAACAGTTAAAGGCCCTGAGGGGACATCAACAAGTGGACATGTCCCAGTGAAAGAGGATGTTTGGCCACTCTGTGCTATGCTATGCTATGCTATGCTATGCTATGCTATGCTATGCTATGCTATGCTATGCTATGCTATGCTATCGATTGACTGAATGCAGACTTGTTTCATGAACGACTGAGATTGACATTTCACACATTCATATGGATGTAAGAATGGGCAAGAACGTGAATTAAGAAATGGCTAGCTGGCCGTAAACACAAAACTCATAAAGCATAGGTGTCAAACTCAGGTCCTGGAGGGCCGCTGTCCTGCATTTTTTCCAAGTCTCCCTGGGGGGGATGGGGAGGGTGAAAAAATTGATTTAATTATTGAAATGTTTTCTTTCAATGTGTGTCCTGTGGGACAATGACCATAGTGTAAATTTAAATACATGTGGGCTGTGTCTGTTTTAAGTGTTCAATCTTAACCCTTGCCATCCTTTTTTCTTTCAAGGACATATGTTCTGTACAAGGAGGTCATTCTACCCTATTAGATGTGTGCGCGTGCGTGCGTGCGTGCGTGTGCGTGTGCGTGTGTGTGTGTGTGTGAGTGTGAGAGAGGGCCCATAATAACTATAATCACATAGGCGCACTCCACAGGCTGGCAGATAAAAATACACCCGCTGCACAAGCTGGGGTGGGAAGTGGAAATAAGTCAATGCATGTGTGTGTTTTCATTTGTAAGCACATTTGTTGACCACTGCGGCTTTTGGTGCTCACGTCGGCCAGCGTGAAAACTTCTGTGCGAGATTGCGAGCCGCTTTCGTACACCCCTGCATATCTGCAATGATCGCAGGGACTCAGTGTGTGTGTGTGTGTATGTGTGTGTGTGTGAGAGAGAGAGTGTGTGATGGCTTGGCGGTTTGTTTCATGTGGTTGGTGAGAAACTGCTGTGACATTTCCCCACTGTAAATCTCTGCAAATTGGCCAGGAGATGGTTTGTGGAAGTGAAGATAGTCTGAGAAAAGTACTAGCGCGAATACACACTCTACACATGCCACACACACACACACACATACATTAGCAAGTACTAGCTCAAATACATACACTCTACGCATGCCATGTTATGTAACCAGTGAAAGTAATCATTGTGTAATCGCTACCACCAATAATGTCTGTTGATGACAGATATTTCATCATGTTTCGTCCCTGACTAGAATACCAAAATACTTGGAGAGCACTTTTTTTAGGGGATTTTGGGAGCACTCGCCGGCCACGCCAGTTGCTAAAATAATCTACAAAATCTAAACCTCAAAGTCAACACATCACATAATTCTTGTGATGGCTCTTGCTATCGGTTACTCTCACATGATCAAAGGCACCTCGCACTCTAAGCACAATGACTCAAAATAATCCACAATGTCAAGTAAATTGCAGTGAAGCAGTGTCAAAATAATCCGCAAAATCCAAAAACACCAGCGCTAAATCGACCCGTCGAATATTTGACTCGAAATAATCATAGTAACTTTCAGCAAACGTTGCACAATACTGTGTGAAAATAGTGCACACCAAGCATATAATTCACGCGATTGTTTCTCCTACCAGTTCTGAATGACAAGTGCCATTTTAAATAATCTACAATGTCAGAAAACTTGCAGGAATGTTGTTGTATTACGACCCGATAGCACATTTAAAAATGGATTAAAACTCTCATCAGCGATTAATCTTTTGTGTTGACATGTTGACATATGCAGACCTAATAGAAATCAAAATAATCCACAAAGTCATAACGCGTTGGCACAAAATGTGTGTAAATATTGCCGAATTTTGGAATAACATGCAATCTCTCCTCCTACCAGATATTTCTGATATCCACCATCTTGAACTGTTTAAATAGACGCAACGCAACATAATCCACAATGTGAGAAAACCTTAGCCGTATGCTTTTGTTATCTTGACGGCCATTGGCTGAACTAAGGAGTTGAGAGGAGGAGGCGAGTTGCGGAAAAGGCAGCCCACGGTCTAAAGAACTAAGTGAGCACCCTGAAAGAAAAGTGTAAAAGAATGGATTGTATTTTCACTCGTGGAGGCAGCACTTCATAGCCAAGCGGCATCATTAAACGGATTGTCAATTGGTGTGCCATGCAAAAACTCGACACGCGGCCAACCACAAATACCTGATGAATGATTCCAAACAATTTGAATAGACAAAAAGAATCTTGGCTGTGTGTCAAGCATGCGGGACCCTCGCAGCCAACAGCTTTGCTCCAGATTGTGGTGGAAATGACTCATTCCAAAGTGCGTTCAGTTTGTAGGTAAAAATGTGTGCTTCACGTTGAACCCATTTCGTGAAACAAGCTGAATTTCCCCTGGAGTGTTAATCAAATTCCTTTATTTGGGTCTAAGAGTTCCGGCGCGTGACATCACTGCATTTCTTTGATGAAACGTTGCTCACAGTTTGTGTATGGAATTTTTGAGATGATTTGAATTCATATATTTCAGAATTAACCATCACATTCAAACTCATGTTAAATGTGAGTAAGTAACACACACCAGGCACCTCTTAGAGTGCCTCTGCCAATCCCAAACAAAGTTCTGGTGTTTTCTTTTTCGTTGTCCAGATAAGTCCCGTAATTCTCTCTCTTTTTTTTTTTTTTTTTTTAACAGATGTTCAGTGATACAAGTACACTTTTCGCGATTCTTTTTTTACACTAAATTTTTTGAAGCATCATAGCACTGTGTAAAGTTTGCAAACAAAAACAAATCTGAAAGTATTTTTTTAAAAATTTATGTCCCATAAAAAAATAGTAAAGTTTTTTTTGTTGCAAAAATAAGTGTAGGGACACTCTCAACAATCTCTGAGTAACGTTTGCTGCTGTCCTGTATAATTGGTGTCAAGAATTCAGAAATAATTTTTTAACTGAGCATTTGAACAAGGGTGTGCAGACTTTTCATAGCTACTATATACAGTCAAACCTCGGTTTTCGTCCATAATCCATTCCAGAAGGCTGTTCGAACAACCGAATTGTTCGAAAATCGAAACCACGCTCTTTTTAAAATAAAAATGTTTACTGAACACGTCTGCCCACAATGGAAAGCAACACGAGGAAGCGTCACTTCCTCGTCTACCCGAGGAAGCGTCACTTCCTCGTGAAAGGAAGGCGAGAGGAGTCAAATGATGCATTCAAGTGCGCTCAGTTTGTTAGAGAACCGAAATTTGTTCGTCATCCGAGGCATAAAAAAAAACGCGACATTTTTGGTCGAAAACCGAATTGGTCGAGAATCGAGACGTTCGAAAACAGAGTTTTGACTGTACCTCAGGTCATGTGGCTAATCTATCAAATGGCACCTTTGAAATGTGCTGAGCGTGATTGGAACAGCAAATGCCTGGCCTCCTTTTGTCATCAAGAAAACGTTTTGAAACACATCGGTCGCAGGTCACTTTAAAAATAAAATAACATTAAAAAATAATCGCTAGACCAGCTGGAAAATGTCGAGGTTGTCAACACTGACTGTGCGTTTGTAAACTAGCGCCTCTGCGTTGACAGCCGCTGTTGGAAGCAGGGCACAGCAGCTGACGGCGATACCATTCCGAACTTCTTGTCTCGGCTAGCTGCCTTACCGCCAAGTTGTTTGAATGTTGATGCTTTTTTAAATTAATTTATTTTAAAACGGAAAACTCAGGTTGAACTCCAGATTGCAGAACTGGAGGTCCCGCTGTATATCTAATCCAAACGAGTCCTAATTAAATGAACTCACAGTGAGGGTTGATGCTCCATACGAATGTCTTTCCGCTCCGGTGGACAGAATCCAGCTGCACACTTTCTTTAAACACACGGCGGACTGATGAAGACAGTACCGTAAATGATTCTGATGAAATTAAATTGGAAAGTGATTGGTGTTTGTCCAAGGCTCCTCGGAATGCAAAGTATTGATGGAGACTGCGTAATCGTTCCTGAAGAAAAAATGACGGGACTACACGCTAACAGCAATTGGGCTGTAAGATGGATCAAAGACGGGCGGTGGAGTGACGAAAGAGGATAGGACAGAGAAGCGGGATGAGCTGATATTTGCTTGTTTTGGCTCGCTGCGTTGTGACATTGAACGCCGTCGACCTTTGCGTCATGTCAGATTCATTTTTCAATCACCGTGATGTCTTATTTTTGTTTTCCCAAGCATTCTTTGGTCCTAAAAGTGCAATCGCCTCCCTTGAAACGTCTCCATTGCAATCTGGCACCGGGTTGACTTTTCTATTTGTGTTGGCGGGAGGAGAATATTCAACCTGTGTCTCTCTTTCTTGGGTCAGCTGAAAACATCTGTCAATGAATGAAATCCTTCCAAAGTACTTAGTGGGAATAAATTGAATTAATCACTTGTAATGGAGATGCAAGATCATTCTTCATTTGATACATTCCCTTGTGTTTTTTTTTTGGGGAGGGGGCGTGTTTGCTTGCGCTGAAGCTCACCAATGTTTTGTGTTGTTCATTTTGTGTTACTACAGTCACCTGGAGGACAACCAAATCAGTGTCGTCGAGAGAGGAGCCTTCCAAGACCTGCGATTGCTGGAGAGACTGTAAGGAGCCCGATCTCACTCATACTCACTCAGTACAGTAGACCTCCCGCCTTTATAAAGTTACTTCGATGGTGCCGAAGCTCGGATGAAGTTTGTTGCTTCATCGGCCGAGGTTGAGACAATGCAGCCGCAGTTGGCATGCGTGCAGTCATCTTACTTGATCACTCAAAGCAGACTGTCAATTACAAATCCAATATGGCTGCTTGGTAGCTTTGTGATTGGATGTGCGAGTCTGGGCTTTGGAGGGAAATAAACGAGAAAGAAAACTTCAGGCCTTTGTATTTATTTTAGAAAATCGCAAATAGGCACATTTTCCCATGAAAAAGGGAAGACAGGTTACCCCTCAAAAAAATTACAAAATAAATCAGCTAATAGGTGAATTTGTGAATGTTAACCCACAAATATTACGTTCCACCAAGCATTTACATGATCAAGAATCCTGCAATAGACATTTACAGGTATTGCGTTAATTTTGCTGTTTGAAGAATATATGTAATTTAGAATTTTATGAATTCCAAAGATTATATTGTAATACCATTTTACATATCATCACCTTGGTAAGATAATGGTCTCAGTCATTTTTTCTGTTTTTATTTTTTTGAAAATGTGAAAAACTGAACCAAATAATTATTATTTTATATGTATTAATACTTTCATTTCAGGGCTAGAATTGAATGATCGTTTTCATGAAGGATGTAGCCAATCTTACCACAGGTGGACCGCATCATGATGAGATGATTAAGCCCCTCCCCCCCACCAATAAAAATGTTTTCAAAATATGACTTATTTGAAGAAGGTGATAATAGGCCGGCCATTTCATAGTTTTAATTTAATTACATTTATTTAAACAATTGTCGGATTAAAATGAAATGTGAATACTACAATTAAACATGAAAATGAATTATTTGTTACTCAATTACTTTGAGATTTGTCGACAAATGTAAAGTGGATTAGAAATAACATCTATTATAAAACATGTTTACATTTTAACTAACGATTTTTTTCAATTTTTTTTAAACAAAAAATCTCATCTGCATCCATGTGTGCACGAGCCCGTATGCATGCATTCGTTTTGCACTGAGACTTGAGTTGGGTTGGCTCTTGTCTTTTCCAAAATATGCGTACTCACACACACGCACACACACACACACACACACACACACACACACACTTGTTTGAATTGACAGGATGACACTCGCTGCAAGGCAATGAATAACTTTGACAATTCTGTTTTGGTCTATATGTGCAGGTATTTCTCAAATGGGCTAAAGGGAGACATTTATTGCAATTCAAGCATAAAGTGATAAGACATTAGTTGTAATTAAAATAAAATTGTGCTTCGTGCGCTCTGGAACGACCCCGCTACCCTACCCAATTCAAAAAAGGCTATACTCTATTGCAATAACAAAATTCACTTTGATCTGCCAAACCTTTCCATTTCGCTACCTCGGTGACCTTATTTTGAAAGAAAACTACTTGCTGCCTTGGAAAAATAACTAATTGCGGCCAGCTCTTTTTTTTTTCAGCAATGTTCTAAAAACAAATGCACTGGGCTAATTGGTTAGCTTAGCTCATTGACCCCATTTACAGGCTAGGATTTAAAATTTGCGTCTGAGTCAGAGGGAGTTTAAAAATAGCCTCCCTGCTGCAGTTGGTTAGTTAATTATGAAGAAGTGTTCTCTTCTGAGTCTAGCACACCTAAAAAACACACCATCTTGGACCATCTACCAATGAGGAAGTGACAATGACAAACAGTAGAGCATTTGATTGACATCTCCTTGTAATATACAGAGCTGAGGAGGGGAAAAATGTTGTTACTGCATGTCAGTTGAGTGGTAGCAACGTGTAGTCGGTTGGCGATGGCACATCGTGATAGTGTTTGTGTGGGGGAGCCGGAGGTGAGTTTCCCTTTAAAAAAAATAAAAACCTCCCCTAATGTGCTAGGTCAGGCCAGGGTCGGAGTTCATAGAAGGAAGACGCCAAAGGGGGCCATGTGGAGGAGGAAAGGGGGGTGGGGGGTTCAAAGCGGTTGACTTGAAACATACTTTTTCATTTGGAAATAGCAACCTTTATTTTCCAAGTCTTGAAACTGTCAACATATGTAGAGAAACAACTAAAAAAAGCCTTTGTAAGCCCCGTAATGTGGGGAAAGTCTGATTCTACAGCAGTAAGAAGAATATGCAGCATAGTATATAGACAGAATAGAATACTATGCACGAGGGATGTTCGATTCCAATTTTCTTTCAGACAGATACCAGTACGAGTACTCACCGATAGCCACGTCACTGATACGAATAGTACTTTTAAATCATATAATTTCTATTTAACCAATTTAAAGAAAGTCATTTTGTTTCGGTTCCCTTCCTCCACTGTAAAAGCAAATTTGAGTCCAACCATAAACAAATAGCTAACTCCGGATTTCGGATTAATTTCTAATAAACTGAAATAGAACTGACAACCCCCCTGAATTTTCAGCTTTGTTCCAAACAAACTGACGTGAATAATAATATTGGTCCAACTGTAAATCGTGAAATATGACACGATGAAGTTGGAAAACAGGGACAGGGTAGTATTTCTTATCAGCCGATATTGATAGATATAGATGTTTTTATATGTATTAAAAGAAGCAAAATATTAAATGTATCAAATATAATGAAATACAACTATCCAGAGGAAAAATACCATCCATAATACAAAATACAGTCAAACCTCGGTTTTCGTCCATAATCCGTTCCAGAAGGCTGTTCGAAAACCCAATTGTTCGAAAACCGAATTGGTCGAGAACCAAGACGTTCAAAAACCGAGGTTGGACTGTATAAGGGCTTACAAGTACAGATACATAGTCAACAGGTGAGTATAGCAGCCTGTATAATGTTACGAGTGCCAGGGCTATTTTGCCTGTACTGCAATCAACTGGATAAATAGACCTCATGTACATACTGAAAATAATACAGTACTAACATTCTCAGTCGATGAAAAGAGTTGACCGTGTAAAATAAGTACATACATGAAATATCATGCTGGAGAAAGTTTTCATACCACCCAAATTGAGTCAGCAAATAAACAGCATTCTGTTGGTACCACCATACTCATAATGCACTCCAAGCAACAATAGAAACCTTATTAACATACATGTACATGTAGTAATTGAATCCTAATGGGAATATGAGAGGATGAACATGGGTGCAATTCAAAAGAGGAAAAATGCTCTGTGAGCTTCCGAGTTAGCAAATAAACATACATTTTGGTAGCAATACAGAATGATGCACTCTAAGCATTAATATAAGCACAATTTCGGGCATATGCGTGGATTGACATGGATACGGAGTTCCCTGAGAGAAGCGTTCTGTCTGCTATGCGTGCTATTTACAGCACTTTACAGACACAAGAGGGTTTGGTATCGGTTCCTGGTATCGACCGACGTTTCGAGTAACTGATGCATTGTAATAAGGCCATTATCTCGGCTGGTATCTGTACTCGATGACGATGAATATGATGAATGCGAATCTGAACAGCAACAAGAATATTCAAAATCGCAAAAAAAAAAATATTAGCTATGTATTGACAACTACTGTATAATGTACATTCATAATATAAATACAACCTAGAATGATATGGTATGAATAATATCGTATTCATCCTGTACTGTATATGCTGATGTGAACAAAAGCAAGGATAGTCAGTAGCATTGCACGTAGCAAAACATTTGTTCGTGTTTTGACTACTATACAAGAATACTATATAAACATAAAACTTTTAGTAAGCAAATGTAAAATTTTAGTAGCGATAATACGACATTTTATGTGACGAACCACCATGCCTGAGATAAATCCTTTCCGTACCCAATAGTGAAATCTCCTCGAAACGGTGATCAAAACACCTCGCCGGCAGCCACGCTGATGTGACACCAAGCGGGGGTGAAAGGTCGCGTGATTTATGGCGGTTGCGGCATGGGGCAAAAAATGCTACCTTGTCTTCACTACAGGCGAGCGCCTCCGTCCGTCTCTTTCCGCACGTAAAAGTAACATAAGTCACAAACATCACAGAGGCACGGCAGCAGCCTAAAAAGTCGCCGTGGGCCTAATGGTGTTGTAACATGCAGTAAATCATTGTAGCATTAACAAATGTATAATAATAATAATAATCCGCCGCTTGACCTAAAAACTTTGACAACCCCGATTGGGCTCCTACTCCCCCAGGGTGGGTGTGAAAGCTCGGCTCTTGTTATCAAGTTGACGCAGGTTCAAAGGGCACTGTCTGTGTCTTCTCGAGCGCAGTCTACTTGGTGACCTTGTGCCCTTTGACATCCTCGCGCCTCCTTCCTCCGCACAAACGCTTTGGTGCCTAGATAAGACTCGTACTCCAATCTCCTCGTCGACAAGACTGAGGAGCTGCTGTTTGTAAACAGTGCTGGCCTTTGATGCCGACACGGTTGCAGTTTTAACGCAGCTTGACAGGTTTGAACATCCTGTCTGGGATGTTGAACTTCTCGTGTGTTGTGAGGTTTTGCAAATATAGTACTGCAATGTACATTTCAAATATTAAGGATTAAAATAATCTTTTTCTTTGCAGAGTAGTTATACTCAATGACTTTCTTTGAGGAGCAACTTTGTCATTTGGAGGAGCAATTTTTTTGTAGGCTAATTGCAGAGACCTGAAGTAGGGGTTTTATGACTGCACTTCCTAGTGCAGAGGGGAAATGGCCCAAAGGGGATGCAACCAAAGAGTTTTCCAAGGCAAAAGAAATGGCATAATTCTTAATTTGTTCCATGAACCAGTGTGAAGTAAAGATTTGAATGTAAATACTCTCAAATTAAATCTGAAAGTCATAGTCACGCAGTTACCCCACATCTTGTACATCTCATTTTAAATCCATTGTGGTGGTGGTGGTATTCATTGTTTTTCTGTGTGTGTGCGTGTGTGTGTGTGTGTGTGTGTGTTTGTTTTGAACATATATATCAACTGAATGTACTGTATATCTTGCTGTAAGTACACATATGGGAAAAGAAACAATACAATACGCACAAACAAACAAACAAAACATTGAATGGACGCAACAAAACAGACAGTAATAACAATGGCTAACTCAATCATCGCTAATAATTTACCCACTTATATATACACGGTACATGTTCGAAAAGGAGTAGGAAGAAGAATAACTTCAAACGGTAATGCAAACAAGTTATAGAGTCTTTCCAATAACTACATTTATTTTTGAGGGTAGATTGGGCTCCAACTCTTGGAACGTGTGTCATAGCACAAAAGAAATGTCCGATCACGCTGGACGTCTGGAAACATTTTGATTTTGCCAAGAGGAATCCAAATAAAACCGTTAAAAAAAAAATAATTCAATTCTCAAATCAAAACACGATAACACAAACACGTAGACTGTCCAAAGAAAACCTTATGCCTCCCCTGTACACATACATCCTCCTAATAATGCCCTTTTTTGGGGCACATGCAACACCATGCACCCAAAGCACGGAATCACACCTCAAAGAGCAAAACAAAACCGTAGAAATTGGGAAGTATAAATGTGATCACGTAGAAATACCCTCATAACTTATGCATGGGCACACACGGTAACCTGTGGGCTAGTGTCAGAGGAAAGCAGCCAGGCTGACCTTTCAACCACGCCAGGCAGAAAGCCCAATGATTTATTTGCGTTTCCACTGAATTGATTTCACCATTTTGCCTTGTTTATTCATTATTCAATTTGTTCATCTTCTTTCATTTCTCTTCACAGCCGACTAAACAGGAACAGGCTTGCGCTGCTCCCGGAACTTCTCTTCCAGTCCAATCCTAAACTGGGCCGACTGTGAGTACCCCCTGTTTAAACTCTATCGAGCTCGCCGGCTTCTCACGCTTTTCCTCCGGTTGGTGGGTCGAATGTCTGATCGCGTGATGGAATGCATTTTCTGTTGGTTGGAGAATATGGGGTGATGGGAGTGTACGCTCAGGTCAGACTGCCACGCGTCCTCCCTGCGCTTCATTCTGAAGGTGCTCTTCCTCCCTTCTGCTCTCCATCCATCTTACCTTCCACTCGGGAACTCTATTTCTTTTAGCCTCCATCCTGAGAGTGAAGATGGCAAACATGAGAGCTGCTTACATTTTTTTGGTGCTGCTTTTGATTGTGCGTCTGCAATCATTTTAGATTGCAGGCTTGTGTGTGTGTGTGTGTGTGTGTGTGTGTGTGTGTGTGTGTGCGCTCGGTGATATACTGTCCATGTATGCATGTTGGGAGGGGTGGGGAGAGGAAATACCACCACTGCGATGGTGAACTTCTCACCGCGGTTATTCCCTTTGAAAAGTTGCCAGGAGACAAGATACTTTGTATTACACATGGCAACTTCAACTTGACAGGATGTCATTACGTCATTCAAATAAATCTGGGGGAACCGCCGCAGCTGCGACATGTTTGTGGATTTCCAGCATAAAAGCCAATTTGGGTTGGAAACGTAAAGCTATAATGAACAGCATGTTATAGGCAAACGGCATACAAGTTGGGGGAGGCAAAAGCAAGTCCTTTTCTTCAATCCATTTTTTTATTATTCACCTACTTGTTTATTTGAAAGAAATACATAGTTTTTTTTAGAAAATCATATATATATATACGCAGTTAAACATATCTGTTCTCAACCAAATCGGTTTTCGACCAAATATTTCGAGTTTTTTATGCCTCGGATTCCCCCCAGTCAATTACGTTTAGCAAACTTTTTTTTAGTTCAAAATATTGATGTATTTTTTACATAATTTTTTTTCATACATTTTGAGAATTTTTCAAAATATACTTTTTAAACTAATAATTTAACTGAAATTAAGAGTGCAGAGATTTTAAAAATAGCTTTTCATTTTTTTCCATTTAACAGAAATCATGTTAAAAATATTTTTCAAAAAAAAATACACAAAAAATGTCAAAAACTGCATCGACATTTTTGGTCAGAAGTTGAGACTTACTCAGTAGCACCTCTGCAGGTCACAGCCAGTAGTGCAGTCCACTTTGCCTCAGTTGCTCCCAGGTGTGAATTCCAAGTGAATTAACTCAGTCTTTTCTATCCTCACTATTCCGTTCTTTTTTTTTAATTAGTAGAACCTATTCCGGTCTTAGTCAGACTTATAGGGGAAACGTTTGCTCATTTTGTGCCGGTAAGTATCATTTGTCTCTCCAAATATGCAGACTTGAAGGTGAACTTTCATTTTGAGTTCAACCCAAACAAAGCACCGTAAGTCTCCTTTAGATGACTTTTATTTCGAAAATGCTAATTCTCCCCTTGTATTTATAGTGCCGAGCTGTTCACAAAGCAGTAAATTCAAATACATGGAAGTGCTGCTCTCATTCCTGGATTTATACCCCGTCTCTGTGCTTCATCCAAGTAATCCCCCCGTGTGCGTGTGTGTACGTGTGTGACTGAAGGCCCCAGAAAGACGAAAACTCTGGCCTCGCCGATGCCGCGCGCGGTGGATTTGCGGTGAGGTGTGATGTATTGCCCGGGATGGCAAACCTGAACGTTCCGGCGGGCGGGAAACTGTCATTTACGTCAATTGCGGCTTCCGCACACACACGCGCTCGCTCGCTCTCGGGCTCACGTGCGCCGGCCGTGTTGACTTTTCTGGCCCTCTTGTTCTTCATGAGTGACAGTGTGATTTTTCCCGCGCCGCCTGGCTTAGCGTTAGCCCCCAAAACCTTAATTGAAGTGGAAAGGCCTCCATTTGTCACTGGTCAGACATGGACGGCTGCAGGAGTGGAAAAGGTACAGCGAAGAGAGGGTGCACTTCCAAACTTAACATTATAAATTTCACGTTCTTTATATCCCGACGTTGCCATCAGCACAAAGTAAATTACAGTGTCTGGACTGCTTCTAGTGCCCTTTATTTTCTTTCTCTCAACTTTTTCCCCAGCTTTCGCTGCCATTTGACCGAGCCTTTTATCCGGCCAATGTTGTTTTTTGTCTTTGAGCCACAATTCCGCGACCACTGCAAAACAGTTGCATTGGAATGGTCTCTTACATTCTGCTATTAGGAACCGAGTACAAGCACAGTACCAAGGGACCGCTTGGAATCTGAGATGATTTTCGTGAACTCTCACCTATTTGCATTTTTGTGTACGGAACTAATCCTCTGCACTGTGAGGTAGACACTCTAACCAATGGACCCCCGGGCCCTGGACTGCATAACTGTTGACAAGAATATAAAATAGAACTGTGCAAATTCAGGTCAAACAGCACAATCAGGCTCACCGGGCAGAGATTGCATTGAAAGCCACTTTGTGTTTGCTCAAATTGGAATTGGAGTTCTTGTAGGCTGAAATATGGACCTTTTTAGGCGGACCTTGATGACAGCACGTAAATAAGTCACTTTGAAGACTTTGCTTGTTATGTGTCGGGCTTTGGAGACTGTACGGTCATGTGACTTCCCGACTCCATTTGATTGGTTGAAAGGAGTCACGAAGGGTAATGTTCGAAACAGCGTCATGTGAAAGTGCTTGAAACAAAAATCTCTCTGGCAAACCAAAACTAATAGTGTAAAAGGCACGAGGGCGGCACGGTTGACGACTGGTTAGCATGTCCGGCTCACAGTGCAGAAGTGCAGGGTTCGATTCTCTGCCTGCGTGGGTTTTCTTCAGGTACTCCAGTTTTCTCCGAGATTCCAAAAACATGCATGGCAAGTTAATGGAACACAAAAGTTTTCCTAGTTGTGACTGTGAGCGCGGATGGTTGTTTGACGATGTGTGCCATGCGATCGACTGGAATCCAGTTCAGGGTGTATCCCGCCTCCTGCCTGAAAACAGCTGGGAGGGAGTAAAATTAGGTTTGGTTTTTTTCCCACTAAAAACTTGTTTCGTTTGATATGTATATCCAAGCTGGAAGTACAATCACCACTTTGAGTTTGTCAAATAAACAAAATATTAAGGTACGTTACACAGTTTATGCTGTTGACCAAGTGTTATCTAGCTTCACTACCAGCATGTCAAAACTAAACAAACAAACTAAAAAACAAAAAGGATTGCAAAACATTCAAGCTTAAAGAGAAAGACGCACAAGGTTGCGTGACTAAATGGCGTTCCCAAATTCAATGGTTATATTGACAAACGATATAGGTCATTGATGTTAAGTTTGCCATGTCATGATTAAAAGTTTGATATCTCCAAAGTGACACTTTTTTTGTGTGTGAAGTGTAAAAGAATAACTTATAAAAAAAAACTAAAAAAAAACAAGTTGCCGTTTACGTAAAGTGAAATCAAGATTCATTTTTTCCCCCCAAATAAAAATAATTTATGTTCAGTCCAAAAAAAGTTCTTTATTTTATGGTTGAATAAAAAAAGTTTATTGCTGAATGCTACTATTAAAAATGTATTCCAAGTAAATAGAGGTAAAACTCAATTTGATGATCAGCGGGGTTGTCGGCATCTCTTGAATATAACGAATAACAATAAACTAACTTACCATCCAATTTCGTTGTTTTCAAAGTAACTCTGGGAACACTGTGAATGAAGCACAAATGAAAGTCGCTGGTTGGACAGTCAAACAAAAACTCCACATATGGCTAATCGTCAAAATAAATAAGATCAGCGATTGTTATGTAATGAAGAAGATGGGTTGAGAATCGCAAGCCGTAGAGTTCAAACCGCAACTGCGCCGGTTGACTTTGAACGAGGAAACATTTGTTGGATTTGTGGAAGGTCTGGAAGGTGAAGTACAAACCCAGCAGGATTCTGCAAGATGGAGATGAAAAAAGAGACACGCTGGTGGCTTTCTGGTTTGGATGTCAAACGACGGCAGCGTGATCGGATTTACCTCTCAATCCTCCTGTTGAAGCCCTGCGGTCTGAGGTTTCGAGACGGCGGGACGGGGCGCATGGTGGGGAAATTCTGCCTTTGCTCTCCAACCTATCAGGCCAGATTAATACCAGAGGCCCGTCTTGGACAGCAACCAACCTTTGCGGGGGATCGATAGAAAGAAGCAAAAAAGTTAGCTGTCTCCATTTGTGGCACACTGCAGTGATGATTGATGTTAAGGATTGGAGGAGAGGTCATCTTTGAATTGGCGTGAGGGGTGTGTGGGTGGGGGGGGGGGTGATGGCGTGTTGATGGATGGCGGTGGGATCAAATGCCCCACGAGGTGCTCGGTTGGGGGGGTCAACCCAAAGATGGAAATGGTGATAAAGATGAATGGTGGACTGGAGTCTGCGGTTTTGGCTGTGTGGTGATTTCACCCAACATTTGCAAAGAGTGGCGGGATGCTATTTTTCCAAGACACACGCACTGATGCACGAGAGGCGTATGAATTCCTGGATGTTACGGAGTCTCTACTGGGAGAAAACTGTTTGGCATGAGACTGCTCGCTTCACAAAAAATAACTCACTGCTGCAGGATGGGCACTGATTGAGCTTGCATGGACCTTATAGCTAACTTATCTCAAGCACGTCACTCTTTAAACCATCCCTAAACACTAACCGAACTTAAATTATTCAAATGAAATTTGCTTATGTTTTTCATGACAAGACCTACAAAAAAAGTCTCAAAAAGCCATCCCCACAAAGATTCAAGAAGTATGCCATTTGAGTTTGGAACAGATGCAAAATTTCAGAAAATACCATTGTTATTGTTCATTTGGGGTGTTGGGACAAAAACAATCCTGTGATGGAATGTATAAATGCAATGACCTCCCCTTAATGCTCGGATTTGTATAGTCAAACCTCGGTTTTCGTCCATAATCCGTTCCAGAAGGCTGTTCGAAAACCGAATTGTTCGAAAACCGAAACCTCGCTCTTTTTAAAATAAAAATGTTGACTGAAAACGTCTGTTCACAATGGAAAGCACCACGAGGAAGCGTCACTCCTCGTCTACCCGAGGAAGCGTCACTTCCTCGTGTAAGGAAGGCAAGAGGAGTCAAATAGTGCATTGAAGTGTGCTCAGTTTCTTCGAGAACCGAAATTTGTTCGTCATCCGAGGCATCAAAAACTCGAGAACCGAAACGTCCGAAAACCGAGGTTTGACTGTACTATTAACTCTTGAGGTCAGTGAATGTCGATGTGCAGGTTGCCGGTTTCAATCTGAGAGTTTAGCGTGACTTCCCACAATTCTCGTGCGCAAAGGTCGGACTTCAGTTGAGCCTCCAGATGTGACCATGTGGAGAACTTGCATTTACTGTAAACACGAGTTTA
Organism: Hippocampus abdominalis; assembly: GCA_018466805.1. Taxonomy (NCBI): domain Eukaryota; kingdom Metazoa; phylum Chordata; class Actinopteri; order Syngnathiformes; family Syngnathidae; genus Hippocampus; species Hippocampus abdominalis. The sequence goes on along the minus strand of CM031695.1, from coordinate 19,603,998 downwards.
GCTTGGAGGAAAGAGTCAAGCGAAGAGATGAATGAGAGCATGAGAGAAGCCCGTTGGGGTCACTTGATCTTTTCCTTCTCATGAATTTAATATAGAAAGACAAAGAAGCCGCTTTTAATCTGGTTCACTTGTCCGTTCAGAGGCCATCTCTGCAGGTGTACCTGCTGGAATGTCTCGATGAGTGTTACAGGAAGTCGGGGTAAACATGCCCATCCCGGGATTGACCGATGGATCCTTCGTGGCGATTGATGTGAGGAAATACGGCCCCTGATTTCACGTTTGCCGACTTTGCTTTCCTCACCACCCCCTTTTTATACCCACGTGCACACACCCAATGACAACGGGAAGCGTTTGGATGTTTGCGTTGCCGTTGTGCCCTTGTTTTCCCTTGTTTCCTCTTGCGTTTGTTTTTTCACGTCACACGCAAGAAACAAGTCGCCGGCAAACGCGCAGAGATCACACATTTCATGATGTCACTTGGAAGTCAAACTCTACCGGCAGCTGACTGAATCATGTGACGAAGTGAACGGCTACTGTAAAATGTCAACATGAACCAAGAATGTCCACCCTGTTACTACCCACCCTGTCACTCAATCTGAAGTTGACATTCAATTGAGATTCAGTTCAATGTGCGTGTTTCAATGGATAAGAATATTCAACATCAGCCTAGCAAAAGGTCTTCGGGTCCATTGAGTTGAGACTTGGCCATGCTGCTTTTTGCGAGACGGTGCCAGGCGGATTTAAATGAAATTTGGTAAAGTGTTGGAGCATGAGCCAAAGGAGAACCTCATCTTTTTGCCAGTGTGCGACTTGTTTGCGAGCCCCGATGCATCTTTGAGTTTTTCCACATTTACGGGCAAAATGTATAGCTTGTTTTCCTTCTTCCAGCACCCCCCCCCCCCCGCCCACCTTTCTCGAGAGCCGTGCATGTTTTGTGTCGACGCATATTCATTGTGTACCAATAGTGTGACATGACGTTGGTTACAAAGTAGTCGGAGGGCTTAAAGATAAACAGCTTGTGTGTCACTTGTCAATTTGTCCGTTTTTCCATAGAGGATGTGTGACTAAAACAAGCCAGCTTGTCTCCTGTCGAGAGGGGTTGTACGGGGGTCTTTTTCCTTTCCAATGTCAAATAATTTTTATGTTTGCTGTGAAATAGCGCAGCGGCTGCATGTGGTTGTGATTTAGGCGGACAAATATAGGTGAGCGGGACGGTGAGGGGGGAGGTGGAGTCGTTGCAAAGAACATTTTTTCGTTAATAAAAAGTCACTGCGGTTCAAATTAATCTGTTTACCAGCAAGTGTTTTGTTTTGGGTCTTTTTTGAGCTGCTCACTGATGATCCAACCATATACGTAATTTGTTTCTGAGGCAGGTCTGTATTGTATGAATTTGCTTATGTTTGTGCACGTCAGGTCATGTAGACGTATGCATGTACATGTTTAGCTGTGGTCCGTGTGCATCTTGTGTGCGTGTGTAATCGCGCGAGAGACAAACTTGACGCAAGGCCAAACGCACTCGGATAGCGTTTGTTTAATCACAATTTAGGTTTACACGGGGAGGCTAATCGAAAGCAGACGCCTCCGCCAGGAAAAGCAGAAAGAAGAGCGAGGGAAAGATGAATGGGGAGGGCTCGTGTAAGTTGGGAAGAAGACAAGGAGGGGGAAGGAATTGAGAAGCGGACGAGGGGGAAAGAACACAACAGAAAAAAAACGTTTGCTACAATGTTGCTCAACAGACTAGTGATCTGGCTTACTCAAGGATGATTAAATATGACCTGGCAGCTCCTGGATGTGCACTCATCTTTCAACAGAGCAGACAATTTAATAAGAATGTAGTAGGAAATGATACAAGAGTGGACTGTGTTCCAGGAACATGAGGATCACGATGTCAGCAAGGAAAAAAGAAAAAAGAAAAATAGTACTCAAAAAATTGAGGACAAGTCCAATAAAAATAAGACTTTTACCAAATAAAAAACAAATGTGAGCAAAGATAATTCATAACTAAGAAGGAAGCAAAAATATGAATAATTAAAAAAAACATAACATTTTGATTTCATTTTATTATTTAGTATACAGGACAAACAAAAACTTGCAAAAGAAGCACAAAATGACCTCAAAAGTATGAATCGTTTTGCACAACATGCCCCAAAAAACGTTGGCCCAAGTGAAGGACTGGGGTTTTTATTTTTTTATTTTTTACCCCAAATGGAGTTATTTCTGACCCAACTGCTTTTGTGAAGATACTTTTTTTGTTTTTGTGAGTGAGTGAATGTCAGCCCAATAAAGAATAAATCCACAATTAAAAAAATAAAATAAAATAATTGAAGTACAGTCAAACCTCGGTTTTCGAACGTCTCGGTTCTCGTCCAATTCGGTTTTCGACCAAAAATGTCGCGTTTTTTTTATGCCTCGGATGACAAACTAATTTCGGTTCTCGAACAAACTGAGCGCACTTGAATGCACCATTTGACTCCTCTCGCCTTCCTTACACAAGGAAGTGACGCTTCCTCGTGTTGCTTTCCATTGTGAGCAAACGTGTTCAATAAACATTTTTATTTTAAAAACAGCGTGGTTTCAGTTTTCGAACAATTTCGGTTTTCGAACAGCCTTCTGGAACGGATTATGGACGAAAACCGAGGTTGGACTGTAAATGCGTTTACGCATTACGCACTTTTCCAGGCGAAAGAAAAGTAGTCCCTCCGCCCCCCAACCTTGTAGCATTTCGTTAAGATCCTCCATCGTGTGTTTACTTTCCACTGTGCTCCTGTTTCAGGTATACATCATCTTTAACCCTGGAGAACCCAAGATCCCTTTTCTTCTTTGGAAAATGATGAATTATACATTAAATGACTGCTCTATGTTCACTGAACACCAAAATATGTTTTTTCAAATATTTAATACTATAATCCTAATTTACGATTCAGGCCAAATTTGACCCTTTGGGATTTAAGGGTAGCATTTGAGTAGCAGAATTTCTAGGGGCCAAATTTGACTCCGTGGGTTCTCCAGGGTTTAATCACGCAAGTGTGAAAAGAATTGCTGTTTTGATTTGAGAAGCAATTGTATAGCAAAGCTCAAGTATGAAAAGTAATGATATTTCCGGACATCGCGAATACGGACTTTGAGAACATGATTTCTGTGGTCATTTCTCACGATTTCTTGGTTGAAATCCCGTGAAACACTTTCCAGCCGGTGTCAACGGTTTGCAACACAAATTGAAAAAGTACTTGAAATGTTCATTTTACTCGATTCGCGGTGATCATTTCAAGGCATTTATGACTCATTTCTACGCGGCTAGACATGTTTGCGCTTTGCCAAGACGAACAATAAGAATGTAATGATGACATCCGAGGCTGTCAGACGTTGCGCTCCGCTCCTGGAAACTGTCTGCACGTTTCCTCCAAAGCGTCTGTCTTTGCGAGTATAAATCGTCTCTTAAGCTCATGTGGCTGCAAAAGTGGACGCTACAACCTCTCGTGTGTCTTGTTCCTCGCGTTACCAACTGATGTACTGTATTGTGTCTCGGCGTTTTAATTTGACTTCAGTCTGTGGGATTGTTACGAGACGTCGCCCGGCATCTTTTCGGCTTTACGCGATGCGCTTGGCGCTGGTTTGTGTCACCCTCTCAAGAGGACCCTTGAATTGTGTGTGTTTGGATTGTCGCGTGTGTTTGCGCGTAAACACACCAATTGCCTAATTGTTGATTTGTGATTGATGCTGTTGAAGTCGAGTCCAACTGCCGCAAATGAGGCCGATCTGTCATGATTCTGCTGCTGCGTGCACGCAAACGGGAGTTCGGCAAATATCGTTGAAACGCCAATCAGCAAACCCGATCTATCCATCCATCACAAATTGATCAAAACAAAAAATAAAGCCACCCAACATGTCTTTACTGGGACTTTCCTGACACATTTTTGCCTCATTCGCTCAACATGTTTTGGTGTTTGACACCCAACTTTGTTATGCTTTTTTTTCTCCACGATTCAAAACAGTTCCCAGATGTTTTCATCATAACACATCTGGGAACATTTTCTTGAAAATCGTCCCTGGATCAAGAATTAGAGCGTATTTTACTTCCTGTTTTAAGCCTAGCTGAACTTAAATCATGGCTGGATGAATTTAAACAATATATGATGAATAAAATAACTTTTTTTTGGGTCAAAGTAAAGCTTAAAACACATATGAATCACAGGCAGAAGATGTGACTATGTTGTGCTTTACTCCTTGTTTAACTTTACAATGCAGAAAATCAGGGTTAGGGTTATTTTTAATGTTATTTTCTTTCTGATGTTGCAATCTTTTAATACGTTTAATAAAAAGTATTGCTAAAAATGTGCCCAAAATTGCCAATATCGGCTGATTGAATAGTCCGGCTGATTAATCGATGTGGCCTTAATGATTAGTTATATTGGTTCTGTGCAGAGGGAACAGATTAGCAATGATGGTAAGTGTACAGCCCTGCTATTCAGAAGGGGAGAGGAACCAGGATGGCCCACGAATAGGGAAAATCCACATGGAATTCATGCCCAGTGAAATGCATTGTGAGGAAAAAGAAAATGAATCCCCAAATTGCAGATAAACATTCACGATAAATTTTCCATGAAAATTTGGAGGGAAAAAAAAGAACAAAATTGGACTATTTTGGGAAAAAAAAAAAACAGAAGAGCCGAACCCATGGATGCTAAACCGCGAGTTTGCAGGGGTTGACTGCACACAATTTCCATCTATTTCATTGTTTAATTAGCTCATCATTTCATTTGTTTTTTTTGCATCACTCCGGGCTTGAAGACCTTTAAAAACGATTTTTGAGTGTGTTTTAGCCAAGAAAATCTCAAGTCTGACAATGATATACAGTCAAACCTTGGTTTTCGACCATAATCCGTTCCAGAAGGCTGTTCGAAAACCGAATTGTTCGAAAACCGAAACCACTCTCTTTTTAATAAAACATCTCTATTGAACACGTCTGTTCACAATTGAATGCTACACGAGGAAGCGTCACTTCCTCATCTACCCGAGGAAGCGTCACTTCCTCGTGTAAGGAAGGCGAGAGGAGTCAAATGACGCATTCAAGTGCGCTCAGTTTGTTCGAGAACCGACATTCGGTCATCATCCGAGGCATAAAAAACTCTACATTTTTGGTCAAAAACCGATTTGGTCGAGAACAGAGACGTTCAAAAACCAAGGTTTGACTGTATCTAAGTCTGACGGGACTCCTCCACGTGACTGCCACTTTGCGGCGAACTGTTGTCCGCCTCGTGAAGACACCAGTTTTTTGTAAATTTTTTTTAAACATTTTCCTTCAGCAAGTAATTTTCCTTCCCTTGCCAATGTGCCCAACTCCCAAATATACAACACCGGAGCACGTTGCACTCAGCGGACGAGTCGCTAGAATCGGCGAGGACTTAATGTCATCCTATGTGAAGCCAAAAAGCCGCGGTGTGCCGAAGGTAGAAGTTGTGACATTGAAAGATGCACCAAAGCGAGCAAGCCAGTAAGCGAAAGTCGGACCACATGAATGGAGCAAAAGAGCGTCTCTAACCTCTAAATACAGAGCGCTGCAAAGCCACTTGAAAACCTAACGCGATTTATTTATATACACGCTGGCAAACACACAGTGGGAGCGTGTACTGCGGACATTGCCGACACATAAACGCACCGGAGCCCACATTGCCGCAAACATAACTGACTTTTTCTAGTGGGGGTGTTTATGCAACTTACGGGGTGACTCCACCTGCTCAACGTTTCAAAACACATTTGTTTAACCTTTGCTAAACATTTACTGTTTTATATCAGTCCCAAGTAAAAAATAGTTCCCGGTTCACGAAAGAAAGTGTTTGTTCTAATTTGAGTTTTTGCAACAAGACAAGGAGGTCGAAAACAAGCGTCATGTACATGCCACATCATTTCGTCGAACTAAAGGTGGAGTGAGATAATTAAAGATGTTTAGAAAGTTGTGTATGTTATTCAAAGCGGGACTGTAAACACGAGGTTTTATGTGTGTTGGCCTTCTTTTGGTGAATGAGTCACGCCAGATGGTCATCTGCAGGCAGTCAGGAACGGTTGCTCGTTGTTGGTTGCTCCTTACGGCTGTGATGGGTAATTTGCAATGTTGTGAAAATTGGGTTCATTATTTATTATTAATTATTAAATAAAATGGTTGTCCATGTAATGTTTTTCATGAATCAAATAATTTAATTGTCAAATAAAATAAACACGACTACAATATACAATGGACACTCACTTTCATTCAATAAAATAAACATGGTTAAAATAGAAAGCGTTCATGGTCATCTTCTGATAGATGTTATGAAATGAATACATGTGTTTTAAATAGTGACAAAAAATGAACATTTCATGTACATTTTTATTTCCATCCAAAATACTGAAAAAAACCCCTCAATTAAATATTTCTATTGCTTTGTTTATTGTAAATACTGTCAAAAAAGCAAACCAATATATAAATCCAATATCATATATATATACATATATCCAATAGCATTCATTCATCTCACGATCCGCTTCATCCTCACTGGGGTCGCAGCGGGTGCTGGAGCCTATCCCAACTTTCTTCGGGCAGTAGGCGGGGGACGCCCTGAACTGGTTGCCAACCAATCGCAGGGCACACAGAGACGAACAACCATCCGCGCTCACACTCACACCTAGGGACAATTTTGAGTGTTCAATCAGCCTGCCATGCATGTTTTTGGAATGTGGGAGGAAACCGGAGCACCCGGAGAAAACCCACGCAAGCCCGGGGAGAACATGCAAACTCCACACAGGGAGGCCGGAGCTGGAATTGAATCCGGTACCTGTGCACTGTGATGTTTATGCACTGACCACTGGATGTCTCAATATCTGTTTTCATTTCATCAAATGATTGGTCAATCGTAATGAAATTTTGAAATATTCAGTTTCATAATCAGTGAATCAATAACTATTAAAATATCAATATTTTTGTTTTTATTTTAGAAAACAGGGAAAATAATTTCCAAATAATTACGTAATTTTAAAATTGACGACATATAACAAAATATTTTTTTTAACACAGTTTGACGTTTGTTTGTTTTTGTTTTTTTTTTAATCTGTGGCCTGCCTATTTCAAAACATCAAATGCGAGCCGACGCCAACTTCAAGTACGCCAGTGTAGAGGAAATATAGAAAGAGCACAAGAAAAAAGGCTACTTGATAAATAACAAGAGCGAGAGAATGTGTAAAGTTGTCGTCAACCAAACTTGGTCACTTTTACAAGTGTGCGGTGTCACGCTTGTGCACTTTAAAGGCTTCCAGTCGCCACTGCAGACAATGGGCACAGTTAGTGGCTTTGCTGCATGCGTCCACTCTCTGCAGTAAAGTCAACATTATTATCTTCACAAATGTACGAAAGCTGTTCCCCCAATAAATAAGATGAAAATGGACATTTGTAGTTCGTGCCGTGGACATATGAGCTAAAACCTTAAATTTTCCACCAACAAGACCCCATTACCTTAGCGTCCTTTTCTTTTTATCTGATTAATTAATTCATCTCCTGAGAGCACTTTCATTGTCATCACTGACAATCTGAATGGAGCCGGAAAGAATAAAAAACAAAAAAAAGTTTTTTTTGCCATCTGGAGCAGAGAGTGTCAATTTGTCAATCTTGGACAATTAGCATGCTAACATAAAAAAGTAATGGCCCAACAAATACTGATACACAAACTAAACAACCAACTAATGTAAACTAGTCAACTGGTCTACTAGTAATACATTTCTTTTGATCTTGGTGTAAGCATTAAGGGACTAAGAAAATATATTTTAGTCACTGGACAAGGCAAGGCGGCACACACACACACACACACACACACACACCGGCTAATGATATTCAGACGCGAAGTCGAGAAAACAAAAGTTGCTTACCACAAACTAAGAAATGAACATACATTGTCAACATTTAAACACATTCATAGATTTTACAAACATTCGATGTATATACACTGTGTGTGTGTTAGAAGGTTAATCGAGTATAGGAATTTTTTATTCTGCCGAATATCGAAATTGTCATCTGTCAAACAGTGTTGCCTTGAGATACAAGTGTCCCATCTTGCAAGTTTTTGGAGATGTGAGTCGTCATTTGTCAATTTTGCACATTGTTTATTTAAAACTACCACGTAGCTTATCTTAAAAAGCCTCGATCTTCATGCTATTGCTAACACGTCATTGAAAAAGCCATAGTTGTGCCAGAGGAATTCTTTATCATGTGCGAAGAATGACTAACAGTTGAGTTGTGATGTCTCCATGTCTGCATTATACTGCCCCCAGGTGGTCAAGGTGGGCATACCAGAAGGGATTCAAGCAAAAAGTGTGACATAAACGTTCTTCACATTCAATTTAAGTCATTTTTTTAGATGCCTTTTCATCAACAATAAATGACACAAACTGACAGAAAAGCCATAGCTTTTTCTTTGGCTTTTTTTTTTTTTTACTGAAAGTGCCAAAGAACACCCATAATGAGTTTAATCTGGATTTTTGTGAGGCAAGGACAATGTTGGGGAGAGAGAATGGATGTTGGTTTGGGTGGTCAGGTCCTCCTTGCCAACAGACAACACGTGTGCGCTTTACAAGGTGCGGAGCGGCTGTGGACGGTGTGTTGGCAGATAGAGCATGGAGATGTCTGAACACACACACACACACACACACACAAACACATATGTACAGCGAGATTTAGGGATGTAAACTCTTGCGCCGCACCTCAGTGACAAGGCGCCATATGATGACCATGTCAGTCTCTGTGTGCATGTGCATATGTGTTTCAATTCGTGTGTCTCAATGCATGTACAAAGTAACGTGTCTCACCGTGTGTGTGTGTGTGTGTGTGTGTGTGTGTGTGTCTGTTCAGCACATCACGTGCTTATTAACACAGTATATTTGTATGTGTGGGGCTTTTGTCAATGTGAACATTTTGTGTGTGTGTCTGTGTGTGTGTGTGTCACATTGCAGATCAAATGTGTGTCAGGTTTACTGGTCGGGTGCACACTTACACACTGAGACACACGCAGATGTGATTATAACGTACGATGATTGCTCGTCGGTGAAGTCTGCAGCCTCTCTGGCATACTTTGCATTTCTTCCATATTTGCCGCAATTGACTCAAGTCTCTCTCTCTCGCTCTCTCTCACACACACATTCGTACAAGCAATGAAAGTCTCACGTGTTCCCAATTAGAGCAGTTGAGAGAATGCACAATTGAGACAAGAACTCACATCCTTTGGAATCTGCAACACATGTGATTGTTTTGTTTTTTACGAGCGATGACCCGTCAGCTTGATGTGGCACAAGACTGTGTGTGTGTGTGTGTGTGTGTGTGTGTATGTTTGTGTTTTATCTGTTAATGTCGGCAACAATAAGCAAACATAATAAATGTAAGCTTCCATATGCATTTCAATTGTTCCATGAATTCGGTGACATGTGATCTTCACTTTCTTCTGGCTTCTGATTAGCTATGACTATGATTGTATAGTTTTGGGCTATAGCGCCACCTCTCGCTTTTTCATGTGTTTGGCTGCAAATATGTTTTCATGTTTAAAGTGATTTCTTTTGAAATTTTGTGGGTAAGCTCTGAGTTTGGATAACGATTGTGATTGAATTGCGTCCACGTAGAGAACAAAGTCTATTTAACACAATCATGATGGGATCCAATTCGCAAGTCATGCAGTTAAATAAATATCAGATGAGTTCCTTGTTATCTCAGAGAGGATTAGTTGATCACTTGAAGAGGCGTCGCTGATGCGAAAGAAATCCTGGGAAATGTGTGTGCCTTGACTCTGTTTGCTTCGTAGGGTGTGTGATCTGACAACGTGAGTGTGTGAGAAATGCCGTCATTTCTAATCTAATCCATATAAACGTGTGGTCGCTCGACGATGTGCCGGGAACAAGTGTGTGTGCACCTGTGGGTGCGTGTGTGCATGAGCGTGCGCACGTGTATTAACGAGATGGTGTTAATTAAAATCAGAGCAGCCAAAGAATGCAGCGGCATTTGCCATCCATAACATTATTGCAATGCACAGTCGACTTACTTTGAACAGTTTGCCAACTCCGGTGAGTGTGTATGAATGTATGTGAGTGTAGCTTTGCGTCAGGGTGTGTGTGTGTGTTTGTATGTCTGTGTGTTCAAGTGTGTTTCTGTAGGTGAGTATGTGGCAATTTGTGCGGGTTGCAGTAAACCTGTCTGGTTAGACTTCACTTTAGCGATTATTTAAAGATGACGTTGGTATGTTTTGGCTTTTTCTTTGGCTTTTTTTCCTCCAAAAGGAACAGATTAGTGCATTTTTGTATACGCTTATCACTTTTTCATTACACCTTTGCCATTGGCGATTAAAACTCTCCTATGGGGAAAAGTTGACGTTTGTTTACGACCTCAGACGCCCCACTGTTGTTCCCCGTCACATTCCAGAAGAGAATGCGAGAGAGCTTCAAACTGGAAGTCATGCGGCCGTAGATATACGGCGACGGTTGTCGTGGCCATACATAACGTCTCGCTGGCGGCGAAAAGTCATGAGGAAGGTTGGAAATGTCCCGGAAGAATGCGTGCGGCGGCCAAGATGGGACGTGTTTGAATGATTTTCATGTGGCCCATGTCGTCCCATTGGCGCAAAAAAAAAAAAAATGTTGGCTGTGTAGTGTCTTTCAGTACAGGATGTTTGGTGATAGATCAAAAACATGCGATTTTATGGTTACTATGAAAGCATGGAAAAATTAGAAACAGCTCTCGGTGTCCTGTTGCGAAGTGACACCACTGAAAGCCACAATCAAACAGTGTTAATGTAAATCATTTGCTATTGATGTAGGAGTGTATGTACAGTATAAATACAAGTGTATGTTTACATCCACATACGTGTGTGTGTGTGTGTGTGTGTGTGTGTGTGTAGGCGACCCGGTGATCAACGAGTTAGCACGTTGGCCTCAGAGTACAGAGGTACAGGATTCCATTCCTGTGTGAAGTTTGCATGCTCTCTCCGTGCCTGTGTGGGTTTTCTACGGGTACTCCGGTTTCCTCCCGCATTTCAAAAACATGCATGGCGGCTTCATGGAACAGACTAAATTGTCCCTTGGTGTGAGTGTGAGCGTGGATGATTGTTCGTCGGTGTGTGCCCTGCGATTGGCTGGCAGCCAGTTCAGGGTGTACCCCGCCTACTTCACGAAGACGGCTGTAATAGGCTCCAGCACCCCCCATGACCTTGTGAGGATTAGTGGATTTGGAAATGGATGTATGTATCATTGTCAGTTTATGACAGAATTCCCAGAAGTTAAAGTTTCATGAATAGGACCAATGAATTGAATTAGATAGTCCCATTGTCTTTCCTTTCTCCCACGTGAAGACTTGCTGAGCTTTGCCACAAATACATGTGTTGTCATGTTGACAGCAGGAGGCTACAATCCTCTCACTTGTCTCTGCAGATTTTTGGGATGACTCGAGTTCCCGCCAGGCCGCCCCCCCCTTGCCCCCCCCCGCCATCTTGACAAATGAGCTCGATATGTGCGGGCCATGTATGTTTGGCCTTTGTTCTCCATGCTCGGATGCACAAACGGGACTTTAACGTCTCAGCATGAGCTCTCGGGATGATTCGAACAAAGCAGAACAGCCTTGGCATTGCCGGCTTAGCTTTGATTGAAGTAGTGAAGATTCACTCACAAGATTTATTGTTTTTTTTTACCATTTTCCTTTCTAGAAACCTTAGTGAGATTTTAGATGAATCTCTCCTCATAGATTTTGGTCTAAAAAATAAAGTATCTTCAGAAGCACAGTAGTCTTGAGATGTTGCTGCCTCAAGCAGCACATTTCAGTAAGTCTTGTTTGATCAGTAGGAAAGGCAACTGTGTCAGGCTGTTGGCATCAAAATGTGCAGAGTCACTTTTGTCGATTGAAATGCCGTGAAAAATAATCCCATGGTTTGCCAGCCTTAAATGGGGCACTTGCTTAGTGGCTAGCGGCCAGCAGTGTTAGCAGCTAATCTTGGAGCCACCAGTCAACTCTGGCAACAGGCGGCGTATAATATGGCAGGGTAATTATTATAATATTTTTTTAATTGTCCATAAATAGTATTTGAATTTGATTTCAGGTGGAAACAGTTTGTCACAGCAATATAAGCGCCACAGTCGCTAGTCTGGAGGATAAAGCAGTCGTGATGCCATAACGCCTTCCTGGGAACATCTTCAAAATAAAAGCGTACTATGACAGTGATAGTGATTATATTATTTGTTTGCCTTCGCATCAGGTTGGTACAATGTTATCATCAGGCAATTGATGAAAGGCCAATTGATGATTTTTTTTCTATTTTTTTAATCATCATTTAGAAGGGTTTGTTCAAAAATAAATGTACCGATGTAGTTTGACCATTGGTGGCCTTGTCATGACGATAATCAGTAAATCACGATCTGTTTGGATTTACTCAGCACTTAATGGCTCACTTTGGGATGTGACTTAATGGACAAAAAAAAAGTCTTCCTTCCCTCCCAGTAATCCTCCTTAAGTGTTTCCTTGTCTTTGTACTCCTTTAAATCACTTCCACGGCACATCGGCGCTATTAATCACTCGTTTAATTCCTGAGGAAGACCTAAGTAATAGTAGTGGTTTCTTGGCGCTGTTGCCTCGCCCGGTAAAGAGCCCCGCTTGGAGCGTTCTGGAACAGGGGGAAAAAACCCCCAAAATAAAAACGTCCTTTGAGATGAAAGAGTACTCAGAGGAGGCGCTTTAATGAAATGTGCTGAGTGAAAGCTGAACTGGGAGGAAAGGCCTAATACCTGCAAACACACGTGCACACGGAAGTGAGACAGACCCCTTTTAATTTAGATATGTATCACATGCGCGCGTGCACACTCACGCACACGCACACACACACACACACACACACACACACACACACACACACACACACACACACACGCACACTTTGTTGCAGAGCATTGGATTTGACTGGGTCAATGAACAGCAGTAATGCAAAGACAAGTATGGACTTCCTGGTTTGTGTGTGTGTGTGAGAGAGAGCGAGAGTACGTGAGTGTGTGTTGATGTGTGTATGCATTTACTGAGTGAGTGGATTTATGTGCCTGGATGTAGAACGCTCATTTATGTGAGTTTGTAGATCGTTTTGTATGTGTGTGTGTGTGTGTGTGTGTGTGAACATGCATTTATATGAGTTTGTAGATCTGTGTGTGTGTGTGTGTGTGTGTGTGTTAGAAAAACAAACACTTTGGCAAGTACAGCCACTGGTTGCGCCCCATTGCATCCCATAATAAGCCAAGGAGGCCAAATAACAACCGTCAGTGGGGTAGCAGCCAATGTTCATTACTATCATGATTATGAAAAATCAATAATAGGATATTTGGGTCATAAAACCAAATGCCAGATAAGTTAAGTCAGCTGCTATGGTTACGTGGTTTAACTGTTAGCTGCTTTTGTGGTGTTTGTTTTTGTTTTTATTTTTTCTCAAGCAGTACATTTTAAGCCAGGTGAAATGGTGGATCGTGGTTAGTACTAGTCTAGGGGTTCTGGGTTCAAACCTCGACTCAGACTAAACACTCTTAGGATGCCACGATATTCTGGTGTCAGTGAAGGATGTTAATGTGATATGATTTCGTATGTTGGGAAGGAGCTAAGTTAAGCCTGGGTTGTTAGTGGAAGTTACGAGTAATCTTTGCATGTCACTTTATTTTATTTATTTTTTGCGCAAATCATCTGTATTTTATTTTATTTTTTAAAGGTAACGATTAAAGTTCTTCACTATTTGCTGCCAGGCTTGCTCCCTATTATTCCAGTTCAATGTCACGGGAACGACCTCCTTTTGAAACCTTGTGCCTGGAGCTGACGTAATGACAGTTGGTTTGTGTGAGGGTTACCGGTCAAGAGCGAGCGGCGTATACAGCAGATGCCAAAGAGGTAGCGGCGTTGGATTATTATGATGCTTTGTTCTAAGTGGTGGTGCCATGTGACACGATGTATAGGCAAGCACGCATGTCGCGTGAGGGGTCAAGGCGGTACTCAGTTCTCCTCCAGACATGTTGACTTGTTTATCTTTGTAATGCACACTTATTGACTGTGCGTGTGTGTGTGTGTGTGTGTGTGCGTGCGCGTGGGCGTGGGGTTGTGTGTGTGTCAGTGCGTGTGGTTGGAGCTATTTTCTCAAATAATACGGAACGTTTCTGTCACAGCACAAAGTTGTAAACAATTATTTTCATGTTTTCTATATGCGCCCTGTGATTGGCTGGCTACCGGTGTGAGATTTACTCCACCTGTTCCTCCTCCCGTTTTGAAGTCATTCAGGTTATGGGGCATCGGTAGAAAGTAAAACAGCTTTGCTTCAACGCCAAAACGTCTGTTTACAGAGAATCAAAGCAACTGACAAATGTGTCTGACAAAGTCTTGGCGAAACAATGCTCAAGTTGACTCGTGGGTTCATCATCAAATCATATACATTTAAATTCAGCAAGATTTTTGAGGGAAACCTGAAAAAAAAATATCAGATTGCTACTAAATATATTGCACCTGCACAAAATCCGACTAAATTCTGATCAAAACAGGCAACAGGCTTTGAACACAAGGGTGTACTTTAATCATTGCATAAACTGATTCCAAAAGTTTTCTTCAATTCAAAGCAATTCTTTTTGTTCATTTAACATCATAAAGCTTAATGTATCACCATAGTTGCCACATGAATGCCCCACCTCCCGTATTCTTTCTCTGCACATGTGAAGATCTGAAGTCTTGGCTTCCTTGGTAAAGCCGTTGCCCCCGTGACCCAACACCAGATAAGCGGGAGTGGATTTATGCATGTATGGATGAAGCATCTTTGAAAAAATATTTTCAGGGAAAAGGCCTTTAAGGCCGGATAGATACAACAATATAATATGATATGACCTGCATGAAAAGTATGATACTTTCGAAACATCATAATAAACACGAATCATGACACGAGGAACGTCCTATTTGACCGCAACATTCTCTGGTCGCTATGGTAATGTTTAAACATGCCTTCAAAATAAGATACGCCACAAATAAAAAGTGCATGAAAAATATGACTCACCATCTGCTTATTATGCAGAGTAGGCTTGGTGCGTGTGAATCTCCCGTTGAGATAAAGACGTATTTGAAATAGGACTCCCGATACTGTCTATTAAATGTAGCTTTCTCTTTCTTGAAAGTCGTAGGCTTCTCTTCTGTCTCCTGGCTGGGCCTTTTCCCCTTCCCGAAAAAACTTTTCAAAGACGTTTGTTTCTTATGCGGTAATCACATGACGGAGAAGCGCGCATTCACCTGAGTCAAGAGTGACATACTGTCGACTGATATAACAGAGAATCCGGTAATTTTTCAAAATAAAACTTCTTTCAGAGTCCGAAATGAATAAAACGGAAGGAATGTCTTTATGTGCGGCCCGGCACCAAATGTCCATGGCCTGGCAGTTTGGGACCGCTGCTCTAAAGGCTAAAACGAAAATTTGAAAAGCAAAAGTCTAAACAAAAGAAAAACGTATAAAACTCCGTCCGTTCCGAACCGCTTCATCCTCACTAGGGTCGCGGGGGGTGCTGGAGCCTATCCCAGCAGTCTTCGGGCAGTAGGCGGGGGACACCCTGAATTGGTTGCCAGCCAATCGCAGGGCACACAGAGACGAACAACCATCCACGCTCACACTCATACCTAGGGACAATTTAGAGTGCCCAACGAGCCTGCCATGCATGTTTTTGGAATGTGGGAGGAAACCGGAGCACCCGGAGAAAACCCACGCAAGCCCGGGGAGAACATGCAAACTCCACACAGGGAGGCCGGAGCTGGGATCGAACCCGGTACCTCTGCACTGTGAAGCCGACGTGCTAACCACTGGGCTACCGGGCCGCCCACGTATAAAACTATATAAAAAATGTCTTTAGATTTTCCCCCTCACTACCCGCCTCGAGTCTTTTCTTGCCTGGGAATCGTCCCCACTGCGCTCAACAAAAATCACGACACACAAATATCATCATTTGTGCTCCTGTCAGTCATCAGCTGACCTATGTGGCTTCGTGTGCTGCATTTGGACATTGTTGGAGACTTCCCTTCCTGTTGGTTTCCTCTCCCACCAGAGATCAACTTGTCATACCGTCAAGTCCTGAACGGCACTTTGTAGCAAGTAAGCACTTTTCACGGTGGCTGACCCGTGCATTAACAGCCCGGCGGGAAACCTCTCAACACGACCCGTCTGCTAAGATCATCTCGGCCACCATTAGCCGTGATGCACGCGGCGTATTGAGCACCAAAGCAGATGCAGGCTTGACGGCTAATCGGGGTCAAGATAGGATATGAAGTGTTTCACCATATGAAGTGTGTTTTCTTTTCAAGATAGAAAAACAGGCAATTATGGAGCACGACGGCACTCTTGTGGGGTTTCTGGTGCATTTTTTGGAAAAATAAATAAATAAATAGAATAAAAGCACTTCTGCAGTGTGTACAGGTTATCTGGGAAATGTTAACAGTGCATCACTTTCGCTACATTTTCTTTCAGGGTGGAATGAATTCAGAATTCTTGACACCATACATAATGTCAACTTGTCAGCCAAATTAAAGCTTCAGAAAATAACATCAATTCATCATTTTTGGAAACTTTGCTTCTGAGTGCCGTCGCAGGGACATATGTCAGAAAGTAAAATGAAAAAAAAATGTTGCAATAAAACTACTCCGACAAGTAAAACTCATCTCCAAAGGCTACTCAGGTAAATGTAACCAAGTAATTGTGTTGTGTTACTGCCCCCTCTGTTCACTGCACATTAGCGCAAATTAAAAATCCCACACATAACTGGCCCCTCGCGACTGAGGAGTCTGAACAAAGCTCCAGCTCAGTGCATTGCTTCAAGTCAGACTTTCGATTCACAAGTTGAACTTGATTAAAAATGAAGTAATCAGACGTCCTAAAACAATGGCAGCCTAAGTAGATGCACTTTTGCTTGATCCGAATTCCAATTTTGCATCTTCAATAGTTTTACTGAAGATGAATGCTGCCCTGACAAGTTTAACATTGAAAGTCTGCGTGAATGGAGGCGTATTGCAGATACAGTATAGGATATGTAATATTGATTACCAAAATGTGAGAGAAGCCATCACGTGAAGCTAGGCTAACTGCTAGCTTAGCTCCTCTGCTAGTAACTCTTGTCCTCCGCTTTGGGGTTCAGCCTACGGTTTGTTAGAAGTTGAGAAAGGTTTTGTGTTTGAATAAGGAACAGGATAGAGAGACTTTGTATCATACATGTTTAATCATACAAATTTAAACTAGTCTGGATGGAATTGACAAGTGGTTGTAGCCAGGTTGGGAACTCCATTTGTCCTCAATCACTGCAGGAATCCAATGTATGGGGCTGAAACATTAGAATGAAGCTAATTTTAAGTGCTTAGGGGCCTTGTTGAAAGCAACAATCAAACAACACGACGATACTGAATCATTTATCGGCACATTGCGCTTCACGGTCAGAGACTGGGGCAAAAAACTAACAAAAAAAAAATGCAAATGTGTTATGTAAGAGCGTATTTTCCGATGAAAAGTTATTCCCTCTTCGCTGCCTCACTTCCATTGTGACCACAATTACCTCAGAGTTTTGTTTTGTTTTGTTTCGTTAGCCCAATTGCCACCGGTGTGTTTTGCAATATGAAACAAATAAATGTCTAATGGGTAACACATGAAGCTGGAGCCTTTTTAACGACGTCTAGTAAGACAATGTGGACACACTTAAAAGTCTCATCCAGTGCCAGATTGTATCGGAAATAAGGAGCCGGACAACAAGTCGGCGAGCTGACCCTTTTTTGTCCCAGTCCTTTTTTGTAGTATAACCATAAAAGTTTGTGTGTTGTGGCTGATGCCGGGGGGTCTGGGTTTCAATTTAAAAGACCCTGTGGTGGCGACGCCGTCAATTTCAGTCTCTTTTCCACTAATGGACTCTCTTGTGGCGACAATGTTACACTCGAGTAGGATTTTATGGCTTTGCTCAAATGCATATCGACGAGTGCGTGGTGTGTGTGAGGTATTGTTGTTGACTACTTGGAATGAGACGAGGACATAACAAAAGTAATGGCACAGCTTGTGTGCGTTTGTATGGATGTGTGTGTGCGCGCGCGTGCATGTGTTTTGCGGCAAGCTCGCCTTTGGGTCACAGCTCTTTTGCTCTCTTTAATCATAGTTTTCCTTCGGCTGTAAATAGGCCGTCGAGATATACGCGCACGCAGACACGCACTCATATGCAGTGCGTATGTTTTGGCGTGTTCCGTTGGCTTTATGTCACATTTCTCAACCACCCACTCTCATGGGATCTGAAAGTGATGGAAACGTACGCGCACACACACACACAAACACACAAAGAAGAGCCACTCGGTCGTAAGTTTGCCCCCTCGCTAACCTATGATCAGAACAAGACACACACTCACAAAAACCAAACCGCCTTGAGATTACAGCAAGAAGCCAATCGCCCACAGCTTCCTCTTCTTTTTGGACTGTCTGCTACGCTGAACTTGAAGACACTTAACACAAGAGTAGCAACTTGGACCCTGAAGGAATCTAGTAAAATTGTTTGAGTGTCACACACTCACGTTCTACGCCAGAAAAGCACTCTGTCCAAATACAGTCAAACCTCGGTTTTCGAACATCTCGGTTCTCGACCAATTCGGTTTTCGACCCAAAATTTTGAGTTTTTTATGCCTCGGATGATGAACAAATTTCGGTTCTTGAACAAACCAAACTGACCGCACTTGAATGCACCATTTGACTCCTCTCGCCTTCCTTACCTCGTCTACCCGAAGAAGCGTCACTTCCTCGTGTTGCTTTCCATTGTGAGCAGACGTGTTCAATAAACATTTTTATTTTGAAAAGAGCGTGGTTTCGGTTTTCCAACAATTTCGGTTTTCGAACAGCCTTCTGGAACGGATTATGGAAGAAAACCAAGGAAGGCAAGAGGAGTCAAATGGTGCATTCAAGTGCGCTCAGTTGGTTCGAGAACCGAAATTTGTTCGTCATCCGAGGCATAAAAAACTCAATCTTTGGTCAAAAAACGAATTGGGCGAGAACCGAGATGTTCAAAAACCGAGGTTTGACTGTACTTGAGTCCACACTGGTTCAGTGTCAAAAGCATAATTGCACCAAAACCTGTACACGCCCCATGACGATTACCAGTGCAACCAATGATGTTGGAGAAAGCGAGTGAGCTAGCTTGTGTTTAGAGAAGAAAGCACAACTGAAAAAAATATTGACGAATATCCCACCTCTACTCATCTGTCACTACCTTAATGTCCACAAAAAAGTCATTCAACCTGGTAATCTCGCCAGGTTTCCTCCCAAATTCGGAAAAGACTATTCCAGGGTGCACCCCGCCTCTCATCCAACATCAGTTTGGAATAGGCACTTGCTCCCAGTGAGAAACACACAAAATGCTATTCCAAAAAAAAAAAAAAACACAGCGAGGAGAACTTTTTATGGCCTCAAACACAAAATAAGCCATTTCTCTGAAAACCCGCTCTCCTCTTTGTCTTCCCTTAACGAATTTTACAATTATGTGTGCAAAAACAGTTTGCCTTCAATCATCTAATGGACGTAACCACCAAAGTCTTTCCCTTCTCCAACTGACCATTAACATTCCCGCCGCAGTGGCTAATGGCACAGTCCCTCCGTTTAACGCCATGCCTTTGACTCCACTTATTGTAATGGCCGGCTGGGCCCCGTTCGGCCCGCCTCGGCTCGGGTCAGCGGCCAGACATCAAACCTAATAGCTCGCCATCAGGCCAATTGTGCCGCCGCGCTTTCAAGTGAATGCATCACGCTAATGAAAGTTAGCTGCTTTGGACGTCATCTAATGAGAGGGAGGAAAAAAAACTCAGCTCATAAATCTTTATTTGGGGATTTGGGTTCTGAGCACAAGTTTGACATGTCACAAGTCAGTTTGTTTAAAAGCTTTCGGCCTGCCAAAGTTCATTTGGTTTCGGCTGCGGGGCCCCGCTTGTCTGTGTACACAAATGTCTTTTCAGGCCACTTTCTAGACTTCACACCCTCTTTCATCCACTCCTCCTCCTTCTCCTTGTTCTTCTGCGAAACTAAGATTTTATTCGCCATGGTGTAGAACGGTTCATTGAAGACATTTAAAAAGTTTGAGTGATTTTTATGATATTCTGATTGATAGATGTTTCTGGTAATGTCTCCTTTGGGTAAAAACCGCCACCCATTCTTCAAATTTATCGGAATATTTCTGAACCCATATTTAGAGAATGACATCAGGAATCCGGTTCGACTGTTCTTTATGTGAGCAACTGGATGTGAGTTGTGGACTACAAAAGCGCCTTGTGAATGTTCCCCATTTTGTATTTATATGTTTGACTGTTTGGCTCTTTAGATGACTGAACGTGCATCGCATGTAATGTATGGGGTGCTGCCTCCACGAGCAAAAATGCTTTTCGTGTCTCTCTGGGAATTTTCAGTAATCCCTCGTTTATCGCGGCTAATGGGGACCAAAACCACCCGCGATAAACGAAAATCTGCGAAGTAGCGACCCCCCGCCGCCTCCATATAGGCACATGTACATAACATTTATAAGGCCAAATTTAATGGTATACATGCATGTAGAAGTAAATTTTGAAGTAATTTACATGACTTAATGCTGTATACTAATAGATTTAAACATGTATAAGTTAGGTTAGTTTATGAATAACAAAATACAGTCAAACCTCGGTTTTCGGCCATAATCCGTTCGAAAACCGAAACCACGCTCTTTTTAAAATAAAATGTTTACTGAACACGTCTGCTCACAATGGAAAGCAACACGAGGAAGCATCACTTCCTCGTGTAAGGAAGGTGAGAGGAGTCAAATGGTGCATTCAAGTGCGCTCAGTTTGTTCGAGAACCGAAATTTGTTCGTCATCCGAGGCATAAAAAACGTGAAATTTTTGGCCAAAAACCGAATTGGTCGAGAACCGAGACGTTCGAAAAACCGAAGTTTAACTGTACAGTAAACATAAACAAAATATATATTTTTTTAAAGTCCACTAACGGTCCACGAGAAGTTGTGAAAGTCAGCAAAACAGCGCGTCACATAGAGCAACATATACAGTACTGTACTACAAATCACATTTTTTTTTTTATGAATATGTTTGAAAAAATCCGCGATGCACTGAAGCCGCGATAAATGAACCGCGAAATAGCGAGGGATCACTGTACTTTATTTTCCCCACACTCTGGGCTCTCTTTCCTTAAATCGAAGGCGCTCACCTTATCGCAGCCGCCTCGCTTGGCCTTTGGTATTCAAAGTCACGAAACGGACAGGACTGCCACCTTGAAACAGGCGACACTTCAGGAGACTGTGTGTGTGTGTGTGTGTGTGTGTGTGTGTGTGTGTGTGTGTGTGTGTGTGTTTCCTGCTGCCTCACAATGACTGATTGCTCTTTGTTAGCTCTTCTGTAGTCCGCCAGCAACGCAAGTGGGAAAAGTCATCTCGTTTATTATTTTCCTGTTTGGTTTCCCGCCGAAAGAGCGCAAGCTGCCACCAGCTCTGTTTGACTTGCTTCAACTTTTAATGAGCAGCCGGGGAGGTCGCATTCTTCTTCTTTCCCCCTTTAAACCGACCGGATCCCCATCTCACTTTCTTTTTACCATCTGCCTTTGTGGCATTCACTTTCTTTCTTCTCCTCTTTGACTGCCAGTTGAAAGCCTCACTGTATTTACCAGCTTAGCTCCCTAATCCCTGGACAAACTACTATCACTAATGACTTTCTCACTGCATGGAGCGCTGGATGGATGGATGGATGGATGGATGGAGGGGGGGGGTGGGGTGGCAAACTACACACTTACAGGGGAGCAAAGAGCAAATGGAAAGATAATAAGACAAAGTTTACTTAAGTAAAAACTGGAAAGGTTTTGTTCACAGGGACCTGCAAGAAAAACGACTATGGCCTATAATTGCTCAGGCTATGCCGCTTAAATAATGCAAGCGGCAAATATTGATAGCGGCCAAAGAGTTTTTGTGAATATTAGTACGGTATTCTCCTCCTGCTGTTTAAATGACATGTGAACATTGAGGTCAATTAGAAGAACATTTTATTATTTGGCCTGTCACTATACGTCACCGGCATAAATAGGTGCACAAAGATACATTTTGTCGTAATTTAACATTTTTGGGATCAGTTAGGTGAAAACGGATACCATACTTAACTCATTCACTCCCAAAGACGTTTTTAAACGTCTTTTCAGACTTGGCTGGTACTGAATGAGTTAAGTCACATTGCCTAAAGTGCACATTGGTAAGGAACGGCTGCTGTATTGGATCCTAGATGGTGATCTAGTGCAGCTTGCTGTATTTTGATACCGCTGTGATCCATTTTTTCCACATCCCATGCGCTGTTTTCATGTAAATAAAGGCCAAAAGAACATTGCAACCAGGGATGATGTGCACTTCAGAATAAACTGAAACTCACTCACAGAGTGTACTTTATACGCCAGGCAGGTGGAAGACAAAGACGGAGACAGAAACAGGTAGTTGGGGCCCAGTCATGCGTGTCCCTCCGTGTGGGTGTGTGCGCATAAAACATTCCTGCCGGCTGTTCTGTAGGGGTGCACACCTGCGGAGGACCTGAGGTCACTGGGTCACACACACACGACATTCTTCGTGGTGCAGGGAGGGGGGGGCAGACTGAGACAATGAGGTGGTGTATAAAAAGAAAGAGACTTTGTTAAATCGGCTCAGCCCTTTTGGTTCAAATATGAGCTATTTTTTTTTCCAAAGCAAAAAAACCCACAAAAAATCCATTGAGGGACATCTCATTTCATAAAGCACTTTATTTCGATGTATATTAATTGTAGTGGGAAATGTGTATTCAATAGCCAACACACACATCTGTGAATGGCTATTTGTAAGTTAGCAAATATGGCCCCATGCTCACGAAAGGCAGCATGGATGCACACAATGTTTCGACTCCTGCGTTGAAGCCAACTGTCCTCGGCGTACCTGCGAGGTGTCAGAGAGTGGCGCGGAGGTGTGAGCGCATCATCCGTGGCCCCTCACACATACCGCCCCGCATGAGCGAGCGCCGAGTTGTTTGCTCTGCCGTGTTTGCAGGAACCTGATGCATTTTGCTGTCTGCTGCCGGCCTATTTGTTTGAGACTTTGGACTATAAATCTGTCAGGAGGATGCAGGCGAGAGGAAATGTGGGAATGTGTGGATTGTGAACGCACACCCACACACTTGTCAGTAGTGGGAATCTATTCAGACGGGTCCTGACGATATTGTGCAAATATTCCCCCCCAAAAATGGAATGATTGTAAACAGGATCAGAGATCAGAGCAATCTGATTGGCTGATGTTATTTCCTCTACAGCCAGAATCTCACTTTGTATTGCTGCAATTTATCATGTTTACGTCATCCATCATGAACAGATTAATAATAAAAAATAAATAAAAATCTACTTAAATCTCTCTCCACCTTCTGCTACCTCCCATCTGGACAATCACGGTGTGGACTGCAGTCATTGTGTGACTTACCGTTGACTTCACCAAAACAGGTTGGACCCCCTCCAAGCCGGCGTCCCGACCCATTTATGCAGTCTGACTGTGTGAACTAATGAACTCCGCTTTCGTTCGAATACTCAGACTGGCAGGCGGGCACGAGGCTCACACATGAGCATGATCTGACTCTGGCTAACTGACTTTCTTATCCACAGAGCTCTAATTCAGTGCTTTGTTTTGGGTTTACACTGTACGTAGTTGTCATGCATGTTTAAGCCCTTCCATCTGAGCACAAAAAAAGCTACATTTTGCCGATTTAAAAATGAGCCTTAACTGTGTGTGTGTGTGCGTGCGTGCGTGCGTGCGTGCGTGCGTGCGTGCGTGCGTGCGTGCGCGTGTGTGTGTGTGTTGAGATTATGTGGAAAAAAATTCTAATTTCTGTCTTCATGGTATAGACACACACACACACACACACACACACCCTAACTCTTAGAAGCTGAGGGTCTTAATTGATTGGAACCCAGGAGCTTGTAATTAAACCAACCATAAATCATTGTCTCAGGTAATGAGAAATGTGACACAAGCATACGCACACACACTGACCAGTGGAGATGACCCCGGGCGGTCCCTCCAAGCGAGTGAGATTCCGTCGCTGGGCGGATGTCTGGGCCTTTTAATAACAGCCTGCCGCGGCTAATTTATGATTGGTTGATTGGGCAGTTAAAGCTCCAATGGGGCCAAAGCATCGTGTCAAGTATTTGGTTCTTTTTAAAAGGCCTCTCCACCTGAGGGACATTTGTAACTACGGCTATTACCACCAGTACTTAAGACCAAGTGGTAGCCAGTTTGCATTGAACATTTCACATTGTCATAATGCTCATGAAAATTCTAGACGTTCATTTCTAAGCTTGTAGAAACTTGACATGGAAGAATATGTGGGAAAGGAGTTTGCCAATGAATGTCGAATGAGTCCTTCTATCCTGCGACCAGTCCATCAGAATGTTTTGAGCCGAGGCACTTGTAGCATCATTGTGCCGCACAAGTGGACTCAATCCACTGGCCTGAAAGACATCTTGAGCTCACAAAAGCCTCTTTAAATGACTCGTGGAGACACACGTTAACTGGGGCGGACAGACCAGGCCATTCAGACGGAGGAAATGTCACTCAGCGCCAGGATTTAGACTCCCAACAAAGATTAAGTTCTCTCCTCTTTATTAGCCACTTCCTTTTACGTCCCTCCATCGCACTTTTATCCTCTGCCAAGGAGGAAAAGTTTTTTTATTTTTGGGGGATAGGGTTTTCCTGGTGGGCATTCCCCACCATCAGGGCGTTAAAAAGGTTAAACATATACAGTAAATATTATAAATCATATTCAATATGGGAGTTACATAGTATGACAGCTGGTTAAAATGTGGATTTGATGAGCCAAACTTCATTGGCTGACCAAGATATTCGGAAATTTGACGAGTATAGCTACAGTAGATGGACCACATTTGAAGTCCGCGGGACTGTTCTAGAAATAGCTGGGACATACGTTCTAGGAATGTTGTAAAAGTCATTCTTTGAAAATGTGAACACCAGCATATATATATATCTATATGTATATGTATATGTATGTATATGTATATATGTATATGTATGTATATGTCCATCCATCCATTTTCCGAACCGCTTCATCCTCACTAGGGTCGCGGGGGGTGCTGGAGCCTATCCCAGCAGTCTTCGGGCAGTAGGCGGGGGACACCCTGAATTGGTTGCCAGCCAATCGCAGGGCACACAGAGACGAACAACCATCCACGCTCACACTCACACCTAGGGACAATTTAGAGTGCCCAACGAGCCTGCCATGCATGTTTTTGGAATGTGGGAGGAAACCGGAGCACCCGGAGAAAACCCACGCAAGCCCGGGGAGAACATGCAAACTCCACACAGGGAGGCCGGAGCTGGGATCGAACCCGGTACCTCTGCACTGTGAAGCCGACGTGCTAACCACTGGACTACCGGGCCGCCGTATGTATATGTATATGTATATATATGTATATGTATATGTATATATATCTATCTATACGTATATGTATATATATAGGTATATATATATATATATATATATATATATATATATATATGTATATGTGTGTATATGTACAAAAAGATAGTGTTGCCTATTTGTAATGATCTTTTTCTTAATTAGCGTTAGCATTAATGTGATCGGTGTCTTCTCATTCATTCATATCATTCATTATTAACAACATATTATCCTTCAAGGTAATTTGAATAGATTTGTTATTTCAAAAGTGTGTATCAAATTGGTAGCCTTTTGATTCAGTTCCCCAAATGGTAGCTTTCACTTTCAAAAAGGGTGGTGACTGACAAATTTCAGTGGTGGGCATCGTCAGTCCACAGAGCATAAAAAAAATAAAAAAAAATAGAAATATACTCAGTTGCTAGCTAGGGTAAAGCTAACCAAATAAAATTGCAAATATTGCTTGCCTCCTAGTATAGATCAATGCTTGGATGGATGGATGGCAAGAAAGATGAACTAACTAGCTAGCTAGTCAAGCTAGCAACAACTCGGCTGAGATATATATACATGAACGTTACCTCTCATATATTGTAATTTTGGCAGAGTTCTGCAATTTAGTTTCTTCCTCCTTTCTGTCACCATGCGCCATCCTTTTCTGATCTCCATCTCCTTTCCCTCTCAAATATTTGTCCCCCCCACTCCCCCGGGCTTCCTTCCTGCTCACTCACTTTCTTTCCTGCCTTTCTCTCGGTGGAGATTTCACTTTTCCTCCTTACGAGGCGGCGAGACGTTGTTGACGTTGGCCGCGGCAGACTCCTGCCACCTATCAGGATGACTAATGAGTCCGTTGTTGCACTGGCGATAGACAGAAAGGAGCATTAGCGGGCTAACTGAGTGGTCAACACTCTTTTACAAGGGGAAGGTTCACACATTTTGTCGGCCAAAGAAATCGCTGTCAACCTTTTTTTTTTTAATCTAACCAATGTTTGCCTGCGTATATCATTGTCACTATAAACATCTCTGACATGAGTGTTCAGCTTCTAGGATTCCACTGCAGTACAATCACAATTTTGCTGCAGTATCTGATAGCCTTCATATTTGATTAGATTTACTGACATTTTCTAATAAATCGTCCCTTTTATATGTTCTTTGCTCTTTAACTGACTTGAGATCTTTTTTGTTGTTGTTTGGCTTGTAAATGTCCATGCTTGGAAAATCCAATTTATTACTGGCATTGTACATTTTAGAACTAGTTTGGCAGGCAGCATCAGACTGTTTATTCTCTGCTCATCATTCCCTTGTCTTTTATGTCCCCCTGCCCCTTTTTTTTGTGTTTTTTGCCCTGTTCATACAAAGATAAAGAGTTTGACCCGGGACCCCTGTGTTGTACTAATATGTCAGCCCTGAGGAAACGAGGAGCAAGAAGACAGAAAGCAGAGAGAGACGGAGGTGGAGATGAGTTTGCTTGATAAAAGTGACACTTTGGGGGAGAGGGATTCTTCAAATTCCACTGTTCCCCCGTGACGTGCGCGCGCACACTCACACACACGCTTCCGTAATGGCCAGAACAGACGTTCTCCAGCAGGAGCACTTCACATCATTCCTGTTGCTTTTTCGCCTTTTTGGCACTTCTTGTCATTCCTCCCGTTGCTACTTTGTACGCTTCCGTTCCCACCACTTTTACTTTTTACTACAAACCACTTCTGGTCTCGTCAATCAAAAGTTTTAATATTGTACTTTTAATGTTCACACTTGCAGGGAGTTTAATACAAGAACTGCTCATTTCTCCCCCGGCTTAAAAGAGAAAAAAAATCTGTGATTGACTAAAGTACGACAGCATTTTTCAAATTGAGGTTACCGAGCCGTAGTTTCATTTAATAATCATTTGATAAAACTTCTGTTGTATAAAAGTACAAACCTACAATTGTTTTTTTTTTTTTAGAATAAAAGATGCATTTGTTTGCAAATCCTATTTTTGAGTTAGTTTTTAATTTGCTAATATTTGTGCTGATGACATTTAATAATCAAACTTTTTTTTCTGCAAAAATAAGCAACGCCATGTGGCATTTTGGGTTACACAATGCGATCTTGAAAAAATAAAAAAAATTGTCTCCCGAAATGTTTGAGACCATGTCACACTAGGAATTACACAGGGCCCAATTTCCGCCGACTAATAACATCCATCCAGTGCGTTCAGCTAATAAAGTACCAGCGGTGACAGAGACAAATTAGAGACCATTTTTCCTTTTATAAAATCAAGTCTTTTTAATCAAACAAGTAGAACTTTGGCCATCAGGTTTTAATAGCTTCAGGGTTCTTAATTACTCTCCCCCGCACACCAGACATGTGCAAATAACAAATAAAGGAAAGCCGTGCACTCCATTATGTTATTACTATTTATGCAGCCTACTGCAATATGGGCATTGTAAAATATCAACAAATACTGCTAAAAAAACATGTCTCAATTATGAACATAAAGAATGTTATATCAACAAATACAGATAAAACATATGTCTCAATGGTGAACATAAAGAATGTTTAAAAATACTGCAGGTATATTGCACATTCTGCACTAATTGCACACCATTTGCAGCTTTAAGATGTATTCCTCTCGTGAAGTTCATGATTTTATTTTACTAACGTCTATCTGATCTGGCTTCTCCAGCAGAGCAATTTAATAGGTGAGGAAATTGGCGAAGCTAGCTAGCGTGATGTATGGATAGATGAGGCGTCTTCGTTTTTGGGTGACCTGCCATGTACCTGAAATTGCACTTTAGATTATTTTTATTCACTCGTTTTCAATGTTCTTACCCTCTCTCCTATTCATTCTAAACCTTCGCACCCTAATGCTGTTCCTTCTTTTCTTTTTTTTTCCCTTCCAAACATCTTGTCAGCTCCTCACATTTTACCAGCTGCTGCTTGTTCACACTCTGATACTTACACACACACACACACACACACACACACACACACACACACACACACACACACACACTCCCACTGCTGCAATATAGAAAGCGCATATGAAGCATATCCATTTGGCCGCTGGCTGATTTGTTGTCTGTTAGAGTGTAAGATAGAAGTTAGCCATGTCGGTACACACACGTGCACACACGGTCTTCTCTATGCTGTACTTCATTGAATTACAGTGAAATGGAATGCAAGACGTTCTGGGAGGCCTGTCAGACCCTTTGGATTTACAATCAATTTTCCATAGGGAAAAAAAAATTCTAACTGAAGAAATATCTAACGGAACAGGCTATGTTTAAGTCAAGTATGTAAAATGTTGGTAATATAAAAGGCAAAACAGTTGTAAATAAAACATTCAACATTCTCACCTGTACTACAGCAGAGCCTTGAGCTACAAATTCTGTTCTGTGACCACACTCAAAACGCAACACTCATATCTCACGTCACGTTTCCCCATTGAAATGAACAAAAACACCATCAATCTGTTGTAGCTTTCTCAAACAAAAACGTTTTTTTGTTATAGGAGGACACATTGTGCTTCACAATACAATGGAAAAAAATGTAACCGTTTTTGTCACACTTTCAATGGCCACTGCTCTGTTGGTCATTTTTTTTCTCAGAGGATAAATAATCAATGTCGATAGGTATTATTGCATGGCCTTTCTACAGGTGTTGCTTTGTATCAATATCTTTTGCCTCAATGGTTATAACACTTCCATGCTGTAAGTTAGCACTCTATGGTATTTCCAATTGTGTTAGCATTATCATTAGGCTAGCTTGGCTAAGCTATGTGAATGTTTTAGAATACACAACGTGATACGCTCAGTTTGACAGTCAACTTCAAACGGGAATGGCAAGAAACTTCCTGCAGCCGATTTTCTTTAAAGAATTGTTCACTAGTTGGCAAACTGTGACTTGTTGTGAAGTTAGTTGAATGCACTGCCGCCATATGGCACTCCAAGGAAAAGAATCGGTCGAACGATGGCCAAAGATAACAATCAAGACATGCAACAAAATCTTTGCTATTCTCTCCCAAATTCCTACAAAACAGTCACCTTTTTTTTGCTTTTTAATACCTCTTTTCCTGTCCTGCGTATGGTTTTACTTTACTTTCGATCCACCGTGTCCTTGAGGCATCCAAATCCTCGCCTTGCTCGTGTGCGGTCACCTTTTTTGCGCTTCCCTACAAATGTGACACACTCTCTCGTTGACAGCCATACATACCCCTCGGGTTACGATGAAGACAGACTGAAGCAATGCCCTTTCTTCCAACCCTCCTTCATATTTGAATAAATACATAAATGTCTCAGTCGAATGAAAACATATGTTTAAAATCGCAACACAAATGTTGGCTAAAGACTGTAAGACAACCCCCCCCCCCCCCCCCCCCCCTCCGCACACATCATTTTTATGCAGTGTTCATGCATGGTTGTATACTCTGCGTGCGTGCGCGCGCGAGTGGAGTATTAATATACAGTACTTCACAGATGTCTCGCATGTGGAAAAGGTTTGGGTCCTCGTGTGGATATGCCCCTTTGTTTTTGAAACACATATCCGTATAACACTACAGGACACTCCTGGTCGAATGTGTGTGTCAGTGAATGGGAATTTAAAAATTCAAATGAACATTTTTTAATCCCTCTGGAGCCTATTTTCAGCTATGTGTGGAAAAATCCAAATTTTTAGACTCTTTCTGTAATGCCCTAAGATGGCACCAAAGCACTTTGTAATAGAAAAGTAGTCAAGGAAGTACACCCGGGGGCAGTGTGAAACAACTCAAGACTACCACAACTAAGTGATTCAGGAAGCTGTTGTGAAATTAGTCATTTTTAGCAACGATTAAAGAATCCATGCCTGTGAGTATTGTTCCAGTCTGTCTGCATGTCTTGCTTTAAAGTTTGTGTTCAAAATGTCTGTTCCTTCCGGGGTTATAATCGCACCAATAATGCTGTTCATTAAGGTTGTCTAGAGTGATTTGCATTTTGTGTTAGCATGGAGCTGGATATTCCTGAGGCAAAGTTGTGTGGTTGTTTGAAATACACGACGTGTACTGTAACTCCATCCATCCATCCATTTTCCGAACCGCTTTATCCTCACTAGGGCCGCGGGGGGTGCCGGAGCCTATCCCAGCCGTCTTCGGGCAGTAGGCGGGGGACACCCTGAATTGGTTGCCAGCCAATCGCAGGGCACACAGAGACGAACAACCATCCACGCTCACACTCATACCTAGGGACAATTTAGAGTGCACAATCAGCCTGCCATGCATGTTTTTGGAATGTGGGAGGAAACCGGAGCGCCCGGAGAAAACCCACGCAGGCCTGGGGAGAACATGCAAACTCCACACAGGGAGGCCGGAGCTGGATTTGAACCTGGTACCTCAGCACTGTGAAGCCGACGTGCTAACCACTGGACTACCGGGCCTCTCTTTTGTTATTTAGTGTGACAGTAAACTTCAACCGGTCGTGCTGATAAAAAGCTTGAAATGACTTTTTTTTTATGAATAGTTCGTGTGTGCTAAAGTGCTGCTTCATTTGTGTTTGCCGCTCATATTTTGAATTTTTGCTCTCAGGTCAAAGCAGAAAAATCAGTGGAAAGATGACTTGTAGCTCAAAACATTCACAAGTTGGTTCACTTAAAAATCGAAGTCACCACTGAATGTTGACGAGATACATATTTACTGTTTTGAGGTGGAATGAATGTTGGGGAGGAGCTACGTTTAGCTAGGGTTGTTAGTGGAAGTCAGAGGCAAGCTCAAGCTAACAAATTGCAGCGTTTGTTTATTTCACAATTGCTATGAAATCAAATAATTGGTCAGTGGTTTGACATTTTGCGTTGTGCCGTAATTTTGAAACAGTCCTTTGCGCCCAGTAGTCTTATTTGGTGACTGCCTTTTTAGCCTTTATGCGTTTCCAACTCCCTTGTGTGGTCTTTCTATTTGAAGTCGTAGAAAAACAGGAGGACATTTGGAAAAGGAAAACAAACACTACCATTGCGTGCTGCGTCTGTTTGTGTGTGTGTGTGTGTCAGTTTGTATGAGCGTGTGTGTGTGCGTGTGTTTCGGAAGCCAAACATTTTTAGTGTTGCTTCAGAAGCTGGCTGGCAGTTTTGACGATTCAGTCACCTCCAACGTTCTCACCTCTTTGATGAGGGATTCCTGCCGACCAGCGGGGCAACTATTGCCAGAGGGGGGAACCAACACACACACACACACGCACATTTAAACAGTCACATACTCGCCAGCACACGCACGGAGAGGCCGGACACTGAGAGATGGATAGCTGTAGGCAGAAAATGCACACACCTACACGCGCACAAACGAGACGTATGAAGGCGGGGAGCAGATGGGAGCTGGCTTTGATTGTTCGGTTGAACTGTGACCTCAAGGTGAAAAGGTACCGCAGGGTTCATTCAGTGAGACAAACGCACACACACACGCATACAAACTCCATCCGTATTTTGTACACCCTCCAACAGCACTTTATAAGAAAATGTAGCTATCGTGTATGTATGTCTGTCTGTGTGTGTGTGTGTGTGTGTGTGTGTGTGTGTGTGTGTGTGTGTGTGTGTGTGTGTCAGAGGGTCGTGGCCCGCCACATGGAAGGTTAGAATCACTGCCAGCTGCATTCACTTTGATCCATGAAAGGTGAAAGGGGGGTTGTGATGGGAGTGGGTTTTCTTTCTACTGACTTGTCTCGCCGAGCTTCGTTCATTTGTCGTGGACCTTGTACAAAAAAAAGGTTCAAGTCAAGAGCAAAGATGTCCGGCGCCCGATTATAGCTTTGTAGCTAATTCCCATCTGCTATCACTGTGGCTGGTAATAAAAATTGAGCCTCTGAGAACGACACTGGGCAAACTCCCTCATCAAGTGCAGAAATCCCAATTCTGACCTGCAGGGGGCAGTCACTACTCTCCATGAAAGGCTAGAATTGCCTATGCCAATGAATCTCCTCAACTCACTTCCAACATTGTTTTTCAGCAAGTAATGCAGAATAGCTTTAAAAACAAACATTGTAAATTTGCTAATGTCAGAATGTGAGTAAGATGAGGTTCACATGACTGTAAAACGTGAGGATGGATACCCCAAGTGTGCCAAACAAAATAAAAACCTGAACCTCACATGCATTTTTTGTGTAATTATGCGTACACCTCTAAAATGTCTAAAATAATAACATTAACATCGCTACTTTGCAGATATTCATCTTTATATAAACCAGGGACTATTGTCCTCAAATACTAAATGCCAGTATGCTCACAAATTGCAATACTCACATTGTGACATTTAAATTAATGATAATTCATTCACCTGGCTCAAATTTAATCCATCATGTGACAGATTGTGGATTCTTGTGGCCATTTTGTGAACAGCCCCCCACCACCACCAGCCCACACCCCCTGCGCAACACACTTCCAAAATCCCCCCTTGTCCACCTGGCCTGGCAGCAAACAGAATACAAATGAAGATGAGTGACTCGATTCACCCCTGCTCTGACCTTCCCACCTGAGGAACGAGAGAGCCTTTTGGACAAAGATGTGTTTTGTCCTTGATTGATGGAGACATTTCTGAAGCAGATTTATTGTCCGCGCAAAGTGGAGGCGAATATTCTCCAAATGAGAAAACTGGATGGAGTTTATCCGTGACGAAATGCCGGGTGCAAAAATACCCTAATGCATCACCATGACATATTTTTGTACGTAAAAATATTAAAATAAGAAATGATTGTCCTCTACTTGATGCCAGTTGCCTCATCTTTTTTATCTTTACATGCGTCCTGTCTGGAGCTGCAAATGTCTGACATTACAAGTCATTACTATGCCATTTTGTTTGTGTGTGTGTGCGTGTGTGTGTGTGTGTGTGTGTGTGCCCTGCAGCCATGCATGTCTGATGATCCCCCCCCCCCCCCCCATTGAAGCGAAACTTGTCATTAGTGTCGTTTCACTAATGTTTGACTAAAAATATCCATCCATAGTAGCTCTCTATTAACACACACATAGCGGGGGCAGTGTTAATAATTTCGAAACGGAACACACACACACACACACACACACACACACTGTTACCCTCCCTTTCACTGTATGATACATCCCCTCTTGTTCGCTGTCGGACATTTTATTCTTAACCAAACGCCTCCCGGCCTCGTCTCGGGAGTCCGATTAGCAGCAGATGCGATGAGTACCGATGGAGCGCCTGCTGAACGTGCCTCTCTCCTCCCTAATGATTGACTTATTACACTGAAGGCATGTGTGGACAGGTTGTTGCTGTTGGAGGAGGAGCGGAGGATTTCTTCATGAAAAACTCACTAACTCTTGACTTGGCTATTGAGAGTCACCTATTGGCAATAATTCTTGCTGTTGTATGCTATGTTTACATGTTTTGTTGCTCGGACTGCGTTAAAGTAGCGGTTTGGTTTCAGCGTCTGCAATGAGCGCAAAATTGTTGCTCACTGTCACCAGGTCTATGGTGTTTCACATTATATTTTAGCATTAAGCTAGCTGATGTTGTCAGAGACAATGATTTGATTTTAGCGCAATTTGTTGGAATATACAATGTTAAATTCTCTTTTGTTGTCTCTCTACTTTGTTTGTATGTATTGCTGCCCCGTGTGCTCTACAGTAGCAGTTGTTTGAAAGTGTGTGATTATCGTAATTTCTATGCTAATTTCTGTTACAAGGTTTACGGTGTCTTGCGTTACATGTTAGCATTCCGATAGCTAATGCTAGCCAGCTGTCGCGTCGATGGTGTTTGTCAACTTAATTGCATAGAATTCCTTGAACATTAATTAATTAATACTATTCATTAACTAACTACAATTATCTTTATAATTCGGTCCACATTTAAGGAAATTTTGAGGCCTCAAGATTTCAGGTGCATTCCTTTACTTAAAAACTGAATTAGAAACAAGATGATATTTTTGCTTTGTGAAGCCTTTGAGATGTCATAAATTACGTAATTCTTAAGATATTGGCAACATTTTAAAAACATTTTATTTTATTCGAGCTATTGCCAGGTCTTGCTTGTAAATAATAAAGGGGTTTAATTTTGTTGTGTTTAAAGCATGTGAGAAGAGTAGATCTATTTTATCTCTGTCATTGTTTTTTTTTGGGGGGGGGGGGGTGGATTACAAGGGTTTCTGAAGAAGGTAGGTTGAAGGACTTGTGATGACACGCGTAGCGTGGGGCAGCTGCGCTCCAGATGTCATCAAGAGAGTCA
Source organism: Hippocampus abdominalis (assembly GCA_018466805.1). Taxonomy (NCBI): domain Eukaryota; kingdom Metazoa; phylum Chordata; class Actinopteri; order Syngnathiformes; family Syngnathidae; genus Hippocampus; species Hippocampus abdominalis. The sequence continues at coordinate 19,569,331 of CM031695.1, read as the reverse complement.
CGTCCGAGTCCCATTTTTTTGCCTTCACGGACACTGAGACATCAGCCTCGGCCTTAACCGCACTCTGCGACCTCTTGGCAGCCGCTGATCAATCAGCGGGATGACCGCAGACTCGATGGAAACACGACAGCAGCGGCGAGGGGCAGGCTGCTCGTATGGGACGAAGCCACGATTGGAAAAAAAAAAAATGCTGATTTGTCAAAGCAAAGTGCACCGGTCCGTAAAGGCATCGGAATGACAGAGCATTGCAATATATCACAGAAGGATCGAGACGCTGTTGCGTCTTGTGGTGAAGAACGCCATATGCACTGATACATGGAGCCATATTTCAAAGAGGATGGTGCTTCGAAAAGGAATTAAAGTATAATATAAGACAAATGAGTGCGGTATACATGACAAGATGCTATCCTGTCATGTCGTTGCGGCTATATGTTTAAAACAATTTTAAAGCAGTGATTTCCAACTAACGTGCAGCCGGCAATGATTCAAATTCATTGTCTACAAATTGATTTTGTTCCTCCTCTGTCTATGCTAGCGACGTATAGTGACAGGCAGAACCATTGAAGAATTCAAAAGCTGTCAAGTGCCATTTAGACAAAAATAGAGCCTTGTCGACTTACAGACTGCCTGTCACTGAACTGTTTGATGTTGCATTTCCTGATGCTGCAAAATCAAACATTTACCATTTACCAGGTACCAGTTGGAACCGGGATGCGCTGATATACTTTGATAAAATATTTATTGTAGTAGAATATACAGTATATCCCACAAATGATCACCTGTGTTGGAATGCTCGTCAGTCCCACATTTGGTCAGTTTTTGTTTTCAGTTTCAGATAAGTTTACACATTTTCCTGTTTTTCAATTCACTGTTATGTTGTTGTTTTTTTCCTCAAATGGCTTTCTTCAGTCTTTTGATTGGCTAAACTAGGATTTGGAGTTGTAGCGCCACCTGCTGTGTTCCCATGCACGTTATGGCTTCTGAACGCATTTCTTATAAGTCAGGCTCCACGTGCATGTTCCAGAGTTTTCTTTTATATACCGTTGTTCTTTTTCTACCTTTTCCACGAATGGTGTTCTTCAGGCTTCTGATTGGCTGAAACAGTCTTAAAGTTGCTTTGGCGTGTATTGAACAAACCTGAAAATGCGTTTGAATCAAAAACATCACTTCAGTTTTTACAAAGGGTCGTGTTTAATAAGTCGTAGCACTCCAAAGCAGTGGGTGGAAGTTTCAGCAGATGTTTTTACGGATCACTCTCGTTGCCTCTTCTACTGGCCCACCTGCTGAATGGGTACCGTCTGTCTCTCTTCATCTCCATCTGTCTTGCTTTCCCTTTCCTGCCTATGTTTGACTGATAGAGCTGTAAGTGTAACCCAGCGTCCGTCTGCCTTGTGTCGTTCGTTAAAAAGCGCTATGGTCCAAATGAACCTGCGTCACGCTTTGCGAAATTCAACCATCACAAATCTTGATCTGCAATGTTAAATTAAAGATAAACACATGGCAACATTTTGGGAGTAAGTTCATTCTGCATTCCTTATATATGTGGTCATGTGATTATAAATTGCCTTTCTTGACTTTTTATGGCTACTTTTACATGATAAAGGCAAAATGGATCCATCCGTGAGGTTCTGATTTGCTCCCATGAAACATGCATGAGAAAAATGACCATGACTGAACATTCGGAACAATGGAACCACTTACTGTCTGTACGCACGTTCAAAGGAAAAAATGTACTCTCCTACTGTCTGAACTGCATTTTATTTTTTTAACCTTGGAGAACCCCTTTTCTTCTTTGGAAAATGATGAATTATACATTGAATGACTGCTCTATGTTCACTGAATACAAAAATATATGTTTTTTCAAATATTCAATGCTTTAATCTTAATTTAGGATGAGGGCCAAATTTGACCCTTTGGGATTTAAGGGTGGGCGGCCCGGTAGTCCAGTGGTTAGCACGTCGGCTTCACAGTGCAGAGGTACCGGGTTCGATCCCAGCTCCGGCCTCCCTGTGTGGAGTTTGCATGTTCTCCCCGGGCTTGCGTGGGTTTTCTCCGGGTGCTCCGGTTTCCTCCCACATTCCAAAAACATGCATGGCAGGCTGATTGGACACTCTAAATTGTCCCTAGGTGTGAGTGTGAGTGTGGGCGTGGATGGTTGTTCGTCTCTGTGTGCCCTGCGATTGGCTGGCAACCAATTCAGGGTGTCCCCCGCCTACTGCCCGAAGACTGCTGGGATAGGCTCCAGCACCCCCCGCGACCCTAGTGAGGATCAAGCGGTTCGGAAAATGGATGGATGGATGGATTTAAGGGTAGCATTTGAGTAGTAGAATTTATAGGGGCCAAATTTGACCCAGTGGGTTCTCCAGGGTTTTTTAACTTTGAATTTCCATTCAAACAATGATACATCGTGTTCCCCCTCATAGTCGTGACTGGAAGATTCACCTATTCATTGATTGTTTTGGGAACCTATTCTCCGTTAGTCACTGAAAAACCTCCTAGGTGAGTTGAGGAGCTTCATTTGGTCAAAGGTAGTGCTTTGCCACCTTCTGGTGGCCAACAAAACTATGGTGAAATGGGTTGAGGGGCTTTGTTTAGACAAAAGTAGTGCTTTGCCTCTGCGGTGTGGCACCTGGGTGCTAATTTAGTCTAAATGTCTGTTTTGCCACCATCCTGTGGCTTCGATAGACAATCATAAACATTTTTAGGATGGTGTCTATTCCTCTTGGATGGACACAATTCATGTCAAATTAGATTAGTGATTGGCAGTCAGAAGGAGGCGAAGAGACAGGATGACAGTACCCTTGTCTGCTTTGCCTCACAAGAGCTTTGGCACTCGAGGACCAAACACGGCATCAGAATCCGTGGAATCCGTGCGTACCTAGCCGTAAGCTCCTGACTGTATTATGTATTTAAGGGTGAAGTCATGTTTGAAGATGTTCATCAGTGTTTACAAATCTAGCTTTTAGGGGAGTGTCAGTTATTCATGAGAATCCAGCAAGATGAAAAAAGCAGTGCAAGTGGAAGAGTAAGCATGAATACTAATGCATCAGAGTTAAACTAAAGGGCTTGTAAAATGAAATGTGACCTTTTTGTGGAAAAAAAAAACCTATATCATTTCTTTATTACTTCCCCATACCCTTCCCTCCCCAATACGCTTCCTCCCCATGGTCCGTGGTTCTGGAAGTGATCAAGTATGCTGGTGGCTTCAAGACCAGCAGAACTAATGCGCAGCAGAAAGAGCGGGCCGCGTGTTGTCGACAGGGTGATGAGAGAACAGGCACAGAGAGAAGGGGGGTGTCGGAATGGGGAGGTTAATCGCAAGTTGGATGCGGTAGTTAATTACAATGAATCCCTCAGTCATCGCAGTGAGGTCCACACCCACCAGCCATAAGGCTATGCTCAAAATCCAACTCAATTATGTTTTTTGTTTTGTTTTGGTTTTTTTGCCCAAATGCGTCACATATCTTTTATCTCTTCATGCAGCGTGAACATTCAGAATTTTTTTTTCCAAATCCCAACACGGGCCTCTTTCACATTGATTAAAATTGAGCGTTCATACTGCAATGCATCTGCAGTATGAACGCTCAACCGCACACGTTCAACCTGTAAACGCCCAATCTGCAGTTGTTTTGTGTAACACTTGTTCTGTTAGCATTTGACTTGAATTTAATCCCACTTCAGCACGGTGGTCGACTGGTTAGCACGTCTGCCTCACAGTGCACAGGTCCAGGGTTAAATTCCTGCTCGGGCCTTCCTGTGTGGAGTTTTCATGTCCTCCCCATGCCTGCATGGGTTTTCTCCGGGTACTCCGGTTTCCTCCCACATTCCAAATACACACGTGGCAGGTTAATGGAACACTAAAAAGTGTTCCTAAGTGTGATTGTGAGCGCGAAAGGTTGTTCTTCTATGTGTGCCCTGCGATTGGCTGGCAACAGGTTCAGGGTGTCACCCCCGCCCCCCTGCCCACTGCCCGAAGACAGCTGGGATTGGTTCCAGCACACCTGCGACCCTTGTGAGGATAAATCCGATTAGAAAATGTATAGATGGATTAATCCCACTTGAAACGAAGTAAAAAGTGTACATAGTGGTGATAGTCGTAATTCAGCCACAGAGATGGTTCATTTATTAAGTATGGCAATGATGTGACGTCATCTTTCATAGACGGCTCCGTTCATCGAGGAGTTGGAGGAGCTTTGCCTCATGTCCTCAAAATATTTCTACCTCCTCCTGCCTCTCACGGGACCATATTTACTCCCGCAAACTCTGCACCATGTGACGTCGTCTATTTGGTTCACGTCATTCGACGTCGTGCTTTGTGTGCGTGCTTGTCACATCACGGATGCGTTGCATTCACACTAAAACTCCCTTTTCAAACAGACTTGGACCGTATTTCAACACAAGCAAAATGCATGTTTAACTGCGACATCTATTAGTTGGATGATTGTAATCATAGTATTTTGTTTGCTTGGATCATGATTGTGTTATTTCCCAGCTGGTTGACGACATCTGGGAATGACTTGGCGCAGATGTTGGCCTGTCCCTGTTCAACCATCATCTCCTCCTCCATCCCGATCTCTGTTTATCGGCAGATTAGCAAAAAGTGCTCCTCTGTTGGTTTTTGGATGCGCAGTCGTTGAAGCGCTATCTATCAATGGTGCACATCATCTGTGGTCCACTCTCGTTCTAGGTCATGCGTGGTAATTAATAGAAACATTTAATGAGGCTTTAGAAATGGTGCGATATATATTTTACAAAGAGATCTTGCAATATATGCTTGGAGTTCCACCATTGAGCCACCGAGAAGTAGAGTCCTTTTTTTGACATTTTAGGCGAGAGTGATTTGAAGATTTGGGCTACGATACAATCCGAGGGATTTCTCGTATATCTTCACTTATGTTTTTCTTCTGGATACTTATTTTGACTAAAAGTGTAGTTTTCCTCAGACTTTAGTATCAATTCATATTTAGTATCAACTGAACTCATACCAATATTTCACGAAAGATGATACATAATTAAGATATTAAGATACATAATTAAGTTTTTGAATCCAAGGTGAAGCAGGACTTCTTTTTCTTTTTTCCAATATATGTTTTTACGAAACCTGGTTTCACGATGCGGCCATCTTGGAAATGGCAGTTGGACTAGTTTTATGCAGAATCAGAATCAGAATCATCTTTATTGGCCAAGTATGTAGAACACACAAGGAATTTGACTCCGGTATAACACACTGCATTAGTATCATCATAAACAAGGACATGACAAATAAGTATGAAAGGACATTTCGTAATGTAGTGAACCGTAGTGCGGTAGTACCACTCAGTGACAACTGTGAGACAAAGTGCAAAGTATGAAGCAGAGCTAAAATGTTCAGTGGTAGAATACAATTCTATAACAGTTGGTGCAGAAAATCATTGAACCATTTTAAAGTGACCAGTGGCAGTATTTGTTTACAAGAAGTGTGCAATTATGCAGATGTCCTTGGGCGCTTTAAAGTGTCTGGTGCGGTGGAGTATAAGTCAGTGACTGTTTAGGGAGTTAATGGCTAGAGGGAAGAAGCTGTGTAAGTGTCTGCTGGATTTGGTGCGCATGGATCGGTAGCGCCTGCCTGAGTGGAGTAGCTGGAAAAGGTGGTGGGCAGGGTGTGGTGGATCCAGTATGATTTTCCGTGCCCTTGTTTTGATTCTTGAAGTGTGCAAGTCCTCAAGTGTGGGTAGGGCGATGCCAATGATTTTTTCCGCCGCCCTAACTGTCCGTTGAAGTCGAATGCTGCAATGCTGTCATGTCCATATACCAAAACAAGTTGTAAACTTTGACCTAGACCAATATTCATTGAAGAATATTTAGATGCCTTTTCTTCATTAATTTAGGAAATGGCTGCTCTATTGTGGTCATACATTTCGAGTTGTACAGTATTCAAAACATGACTTGATTACACGGCATTGTGACTTTTTCAAAACTGAAAACTGATGTTGAGAGAATTTTTTTATTTTTTTTTGTTTCGGTGCAATCAATCAAAACACTCTCGGTAACATAATAACAAGATAAAATCCTTAAAACCTGCTCCAAATCTGCTCATATGCTTTGGAGATATCTTGTTGGAGGTACTGATGACATTTCAAAAGAATGCTGACATTACGAGGAGGAGGCGCCAATGAATTTGTTTGTCTGGACAAGCTCTTCTTTCTCTAATGCTTCGCATATTTGCCGCTGTTTAATGAGAAAAGTGACATTACGTGTAAAATGTCTCTTTTTTTTGTCTTTTGCACGCCTAATCAAGGTCGACAAAATAGATCAGGCAGGACACAAGGTAGAAAGAAGTGAGAGTGATTGATGGTTAAAATTCTACATTATACAGACTAATGCAAGAACAGGTTTTCATGATTCAAGTCTTTCCCGTGTCACGTCTGTCTTAGCTCATGAATTCTTCTGTTGTTTTGATTTGAAGCATCTCTTCTCTTTTTTTTTTTATTCTCTTACCATCTGGTCTTTGTTCTCATCCCGTCAAGACCAACGCTTGGGGCGAAAATATTTGCAGGTTCCACTGATGGTGATTAGTAGCATGTGTTGGTTGGGAATTACGACATGTGGGAATGTCGTAAGACACTTACAAAAAATGGGGATTTATGGGAATGGGACCAATGGATGACTGGAGCAACACAAGGTCAACCCAACGAGATACAAGGCCGCACACATCACGTCCGTTGGTGTTGAAATTTAAAGTCAATGGAAACAGTCCACTCTCCAGATAAAATTCACTTTGTGTGTGCGTGTGTGTGTGTTAATCTCTGGTTTTTATCTTTTGTATCAACACTGATCATTTGGACCCCCCCCCCCCCCAAAAAAAAAAACAAACATCTGGATATTGTGAGTTGCTTTGACTCAACAAACCAAGAAAGAGGAATGAATATTTTGTGATTTACTTGAGATATTTAATTTGTTTCACGGCCACACTTGATGTCCTCAATCCGCTCCAGCCTCACCCCCCCCCCAAAAAACCAACATATTTTTGTACTGCGCAACTATTATAGCAAACATTGACGTTCTGAAGTACCGAAGGTAACATAAAAAGAATGAACAAAAAGCGTCCAAGGACTGACCCTTGAGGGACCCCAAATGTCACAGCCATTCGATCAGAATCAAAACTTCCAATGATCACAAGGTAACTCCTTCCCTCCATGTAGGAACTGAATCATTTTAGCACTGGTCCATTGATTCCAAACATTAGTTGCACTTCACAGAGGATAAAGAAAATGTCCAAGTGTCTTCCTTTTACTGCTTGTGTTCAAATATACATTGCTTAAAATGTAATAACACAGTGACACCTGCTCGTCTCTGGTAGTTTGCGTTGTTTGTTAGCATGAAGTTAAATGGACCTATCGAAAGCAAAAGTGTGCACTATATGAGCTAAACTTAGCTCCTGCTGGACGTAAAAAGATTTTAGTCTCTGTTGAGATTCATCACTTCAACATACCTCCTTTCCACCAGTTACTACTTTCCTGTTAGACAGGGCTTTGGCGCCTTCTTGTGGTATTAACAAAGAGCGAAAAAATATTAGACTAGAGTTCTTTGTACCACTAACACAGATGATTGGGATTCATCTGGTATGTTGCACTGTGAGTACTTGTAATGTTTTGTCAATGATTAAGCTGATGGCGCAACTTGAACCAAAGTGAACTTTGGCATCCAAATAGATTGAGGGCAAATTCCTGGCGACCGCATGTGTATCACTTCCTTCAAGCGTTTTCGCTCTGCGGCCAACGCTGCATAGTCTGTCGCCAACCACCCTGAAAGCGCCGCTCGGCTCGCTTTAGCACCAAACAAAGCGCTCGCCTCATTACATGCGCTAATTGTTAACTTTCCACTCGTGTTCCACAACATTCTCTCGCTCCTTTTCCAGCTTTTTTTTTGGTTGTACTTACCGCAAACACATCATAACTTCAGGTCAAATAGAGTCCTCTTTCTATGCAAGATAATCATAGAAGTGCCATTCTGACTGAATGTTTGCTCTTGATTTTTATGTCCTTCATGTCTTTTTCTCGGAGCGGCTAACTCCATTAGGGTAATCGTTTCTGCTTCGTGGGACATGATTTGAATATAGGGATGTTATTGGAGAGAAAAAAAGACAAATGTTAATGTCGTTAATGGCGCTTATTAGAGCAGGCAGCCATGGAAGAGGACATGTTCTGCATATCCATCCTGAGATAGACCTTGCAGGACTTGGAGAGGGGGGGAGGTGGGGGGGGGGGGGTCGGAATGAGGGAGTAGCCATCGTGCGACTGTGATTTATATCAAAACTTGGCATCTCATTAGAGTGTTTCAAAACACAGACTTGCTACGGTACATTAAATCGCTTTTGCTAAACGCCAGCAATCTTTGGGTCACTGCAGAGGTTCGGGAATTAGTATTGTGATAAACGGATCCGATATGTTCCTTTTGTTTCGTGTTTGTCATCTGAACGAGGAGTCTCAAGCAAGGTACGGTGAACCCACCTTTCGAGAACCGCCTTTGAGAATGAAAATCTGCGGAAGAGAAGCCATATTTTTTTCAAGCCTCAATATAGCGGCTTGCTTTAACAACTCTGAAACACGCCTTTTAAGAAAATTGTAAATGCATTTCCAGTGAAAGATAGGGAAGTCAACCTTTCGGTCCAATATCGGAGAACAAGAGCTTTTTGTATCAACAAACATGTCAAGCAAAGCAGACATATTTTCAAAATCGGCATTTATTTTTTTGATTTACTTTAACTCTCAAAACACGTACTCTGTGATCCACATACAGAAATATGTTCACTGTTCAAATATATGCTTCCGATTGTCCGAGTATGCTGCGGCTGTGGTGATGGTAAATAAACCTCTGACCCCATTGTAAACAGTTGGCAGACAGTGGGGGGTTTATTTAATTTTTTCTGGAAAGGTTCCCCCGCGACCCTCTGCTGGCTCTTTGGGTCATTACCACTCCTCAAATTGTTTGCAAGTTAAAGGGCCAGAGATATGATTGACACATTGACTATGATTTTGTTTCGTTTGGCGACTTGGCCAAATTTGCCGTTGACCACAACATCTTTTCTTCACGTGATTTGCGATAGCAACTATTGAACACATTTCCGATTGTCGGCCTCCACCATTCTCTGAGCAAATCAGAGAACAAAAATCCCTCTTTACACATTGAAGAGTAACACACATGACTCAAGATATCCTCTGAGAGGCATTCGATAATTGGACATTTTTAGGACGGGGTCGCTAGTTGGAGAAACTAACCCCCCAAAAATTGTTCGCATGTGTTAGTTAAGTCGAGGTAGACACAAACAACAAATGAAGTCTTCAAATGAGGATTTTTTTGAAGCCTTGCAAAGAGGTTCCAGTTAGAAACTAGCAGCGGGAGAGCAATAACTACACAAAATGCGGTTGAGGGGGAAAATAATGGCCAAGCGAGGACTGTGATGTCTCCAGGGAGTAATAAGAACTGACAGCAGTATTTCAGCTCGGCCTGTCGCTTGACGGACTGGAACTGGGCTCTCAGAACTTGTTTTCTTGCCCTCTTTCATTCGCGCCCGCTCTCATTAGGTTTCCATTCTAATGTTGGAAGACAAACGCTGACTCACACCGCAAAACATGGAACGTAATTGAGCCCATTATGTTCCAGCGAAGTCCTAAAATAACAGGTCTTTTACAGTCAGGAAGCCGGCTAATGGTTCAGTCAGCGCCTTTTATATCTTCAGTTGTTTGCGCGTACTAGTAGCCTGGACTTTTTACAGAACCATCTCAAGGATTTAAAGATGGGTTTTGCCATTATGTTACTTCCTGGCCTGGTTTGTCACTTTTTGTATTTGTGATGGCACATTCAGACAGGTTTTTCAGGCTATCCTGCAGAATTCTGCTGCTGTGCTCATGTCGCGGCTAATCTGTGTATCCAAAAACACCGCAGTTTTGTGTTTCTTCTGGCTTCAATGGGATTTTGGTTCTACTGTCGTATAAACATCACATGCGAAACAATAAAATGGCAGCTCTTCGCCCAAGCAGCTCAAGTCATGCAAGGAGAAACTTGTGGAGTATTATGTAAATTAGTGTCGGTAAATTAAATTTGGTTGTATTCTGTATTATTAAGCCCCTTTTCTATAATTTGTTCCGTAAAAATGAATGATTTTTAAAAATGAATTTTTTTAGAAAATCAAAACAGATTGAAAAAAAAATATCTCAGAGTCGCTGATGGTGTAGTGGTTCGCTCATCTGACTTGTGTGTGTGGGCAGTGTGGGATCGGTTCCCACTCAGTGACATTGTGACATTGTCTGTTCACAAATAAAAAGTAAATATTTTGTTTGTTACTGTTTGTGTCCGTATATATAACGGTTACTGAGAAAATGTTAAATATGTGAAGAAAGTGTTAAATGAAGGATTTTGTTGGATTAGTCGTAAAGAGGACCCTCACATATTCAGTGATTTTCTGTTTTTTTTTTCTTGTTCTCAATATTTTTGGGGAATTGTTTTTTTTTTGGGTGGGGTGGGGGCTCAGTTTTACATGTTTTTTCAAGAATTCTTCGGGCTTCCCAAGTGTGTTTATTGTGATGAGTATTTTGGGTCTAAATTCACCCTTCATAAATACATCAGCAGAGCTCTCGCACTTGGAAAAAGAGATAAATCCTTTTCCACCATCATGCAATTCAGATGGATCACCTTGTGCGGAAACACATTCACACACACTCACACGTAGTTAATCATGAATGGGACAGTCCCGTTGGCAAGGACGGAAAAAAAATCTGGAATAGCGATTGCACGTGTCCATCCTTGATGGGTCGCTTTGGGTCGAGCACTAAAACCACCTGTTGTCTCGAAAGCCCCGCCTCCTGACTATCATTCGCTTCCTGCGCATTTCCTCTTTCCGTCATACTGTTGTGCGTTGAAGTACGAGCGTGATTCGCTGCGTGACTACACTCAGAAGTCAAAAACCCTTTCTCAGCGTATGATATCAGGTTACAATGGCATAAAAAGGTTAATCAGTGAAATAAATGAAAATGCCTCCTCCCCCCTTCCTTCTCCTTCTCCTCCTCCATAAAAAGACATCCTTTTGTTCATCATTATTTGTATTCATGCTCATTTGACCTTCCTGACGTATGACTCTCTTTGATGGTCTACCTCAGGGGTGTCAAACTCATTTTTGCCGCGGGCCACATATTAGTGACTGTTTCCCTTGGATGGCCGTTATGACTGAAATCATATGAAGAAGTCAAGAATAACTTGATTCCACTCTAGCTTAAGTTACTATCATGAGGGGTTTGGTAACAAGAAAATGCTTAGAATATCTCTCTTATTTATTACATATGAGAATTAAAATTGTTGGTAGACATTTTAGAAAGCATCATGGAAGTTGACACGTCTGATCTGCTTTTGTGGGCCACATAAAATGATGTGGCGGGCCAGATCTGGCCCCCAGGCCTTGAGTTTGACACTTGTGGTCTACCTGCATCCATACACATGCATTCTTGTGTGTGTGTGTGTGTGTGTGTGTGGTGAGAGAAGCCACTGTCACCAGTGTGCCCAGAAATGTTTAATTGGTGCAATTAACCTGTTAGCATGGTAGTTAACCTGGCCAGCAGTCCTGTCATCATTCTAATGACAAACAGATGGGAAGGGTGACAGGCAACCGTGTGACAGCAGGACATGGAGGACACACACATGCATGCCTCGTTCACCTTGATGTGCACGCTCACATGGTTGATAACAATCTGCATAGCAACAGATGCCTGAATGAAGAGTTTGTTATTTTGGGGTCATTTGGAATCAGTTTTTGGCAGCACGATGGAGCAGTGGTTAGAACATCTGCCTCACGATAACGAGGTATGTGGTTCCGATCTCAGCTCCGGCATTGTTGTGTGGCATGTGTTTTCCTCCCGCGTTCCCTCAAACAAGCATTCACGTAAGTGTAAGTTGCGCATCGCTGTGGATTCATTCGCCGCTTCGGTGAGTTCTGTCTGAATGAGTCAGGTGAGCGCAGGTCCCAAATCGGTGCCAATTTGCTAAGAGGCTATTGGTCAGCGCTACTTCCTGTTCTTTTTCGGAGTAATCAGAGTTGTTGATTCTCAGTGTGGGGAGGGAGAAATGAATTCTTCTAAAATAGAGCTGGAGTTTTATCTTGATGAAAAGCAGAAGTGCATTAGTGCCCCCCCCCACACCCATGCATTTTCTCAAGTGCAAGTGTGTGATAAGTCCACTGACAAAATAGCTGATAGAGCATCTCGGCCCGATTGGACTTGTTGATCCTGACAGAAAGCAGCATTTTAGATATTTTTATTTTTTATTTATATTTTTAAAGGCATGAATAAAACATTTAAGTATCTGTTCAGTGCATCAGTCACTTTTTTTGTTCCTGTTTGGTGACATGAATCATTTTGATGTAAAGTCACATTTTGTTTCATTTAGATTTTTTGATAACTCCCCCCCCACCCCCTCCCCTCCAAAACACGACACTCACACAACACACACATCCACTGGAAGAGCCTTGAGGGGGTCGGAAGTGTCAGTCCGGGTCGCCAAGTGTCCCATCGGGACCCCGTGTCTAGATGGGAAACAGACTCTGCGCAGGATAAACACTGTCGGCCCAGTTGTCAAGGTCATGAAGAGTGTATTTTTGCTTCAGTGTGAGTGTTTGTACGATGTTGATCCGCACATTGGCATGTGTGAGTGTGTGTGTGTGTGTGTGTGTGTGTGTGTGTGTGTGTGCGCGTGTGTGAGAGAAACGGTGTGTGAATGTGTTTATAATTGTGCGTGTGCGTGTGTGGTGTAGGCGTGTGAGAGCGTGAAATGTGAGAGATTGCATATGCATGCATGTATGATGATGAAACAAAGTGTGTAAGCGTGCTTGTGTGTTTTTTTTTTACGTGCGAGTGTACGGGTGTGTGAAAGAGAAAAGTGTGAAAGAGTGCACGTGTCTTGTGAGAGAGTTAATGAGAGAGTACATAATTGAATGAGCGAGCAGGTGTGCGTATGTTAAAGAACTGCGTCTTATTTGGTTTGTCCTTGTCCATATCTCCGGAAAAGGGTCAAAACCTTCTTTCATGCTCATCATTTTAACATCTTGTTGAACTCATGTAAGACTTCCTTCCAATTCGTTTGTGCCAGGGACACGAATTCCAGAACTATCCACCTCGTTCTACAACATCACGGGCTAATTCCAAATAAGGGAAAAAAGTATTTGTGTGGTTTTACAGAATGAATGATTTGTGTCCCATCAGTTAGGCTTGCAGGAGCCCCCGCACCCCCGCCCCTCCTCCACCCCCTCCTCCTCCTCCTCGACCTCCTCGTCCTCCTCATCTTCCTCCGGGACGGTTTATGGCGCTGGTGGGGGGTCGGAGATGTGCTACTTGTCTTGTTCCACTTGGGGGAGCTGAGCTGTAGCGTTGACGTGGGTGGGCACACATGGGAAGAGGATACTCGGTTGACATTTACCTAATAGGCTTCTCCTTAGCTTTCCATTTCAAATAATGATGCGCAAGTTTAATAGTGTCATTGCCGTGAGTTACAGTCTTTTTCTTTCTTTGATTCACATGACCCCCGACTGTGTCAATGGCAGGTGATTGCCGTCCATGTACTGTGTAATGTATTACCAAATGCATGAACTATGAACAGCCACCCTGAATTGAATTCTGCCCCCCTTCTAAAAAAAAAAAAAAATCATATATAAGGTATATGAATAAAATGTCTGGAATATGTTTCTCCTTTACAAATGCTATTTCAATTATTCAATAATCAGACATGAGAAATTATTGCGTGAGTAAATGAAAATAAAATACTTATTACATGTTACTATTAAAATAAATGACATATATTTGTCATTGTATGCAGCGATGGCTGTTTGAAAGTGCTCTATAAATACAGTTGAGTTGAGATATATACCAAATATTTATAAAATAATTATAATAACCGTAGCACATAGAAATACTATACTACGTAGAGAAACTTAAAGTACTCTAAAAATCATCAGTTTAGTTCAATCAAGAAGGACAAATGAATGCAATAATTAATAACAATTACGAAGTAATGTTTCCAAAGTGTTCTGAAATAGGAAAACACAGGCAACAAAATAGATAAATTGTAAAATAAAATAAATTGTATAAAAAGCTGTAACAACCTCAGAGATTATATAAAAATGAAAATATTTTATACATTTTGCAATTAAAAAAAACTTAAAGGAAAAATTAGATTTTTAAATGTATTAGAAATTAATTTAAAAAAATTAAATAGATCCTTAAGAATTGTTAAAAAAAACAAACAAATGACTCCAAAATTAATATCATGTAAAGTATTATAATATAGATACACTTATGCAATAACAAATACATTAGAATAAAAAAAAATGAACACTTCTCCTGTTCTACTGTTACTGGATTTTATTCACATATGAATTTACAATAATAGCTGTATCAATATTCATCTTTATGCCATCCATAATAATGGCCAAGTGGTGCATCCCAATGGCAATCATAACTTTTTTTTTTAAATGAAATCAACGTTTTTGCCGCTGTTCTTCCAATGGTCTGCCGTAGAAAATCTGGAAAGAGAGAAAAGGATGAAAGAAGAAAAAAATAAATAAAAAAATAAAAAAGAAGACAAAGGCGCATTTGTTGAGGAAAGAGGGAGGAAAAAGTTTCCAAGGGAATTTCCAGCATCCATTCCCGCCCTCGACGAGCAATGTGAAGGCAAATAAAAGTGATTGGCTCAAGGTGACGCCGTTGTCCACCGCAAGACATCACACGCGCTCACTTTACATTTTACAATTTTATGGATCATAATGGCTGGAATGCGTTTGATTTGACATTTGAGTTTTCCACTTTGAATGATGGAAACACACATTTAGGTGGAAGTTACGACCCACATTCCCCATTTGAAATGCAAAAAAAAAAAAAAAAAGAAAAAGAAAAAAAAACCACTTCCCGGCGACACAAACTAAAGGTTTTCTGTCCATCCGGCTAATCAAATGTTGGTCATGGGGTCACCGTGACCTCATAAAAAAAAAAAAAAATCCCAAATTGAAGAAAAGTGATGAAGTGATGATGTTGCACACCCGAAGTCTGTGTGTGGGGGAGGCTTTGGGTGAGGACGTGCAAGCACATGGAAGTCATCCACACGGCCCACAAGCGAATAGTTTCATAAAAATAGTTGATGAAAAGCAAGTTTCACAGAGAACCCCCCTCCCTCCCCCTAAATCTTCTGAGGATTTCTATTGTGTTGGGAATTCAATTACACTGGTGCTCTGTGATAAGATTTTCATTTGTTCTCTAACCATCAGGAAAATAATAGTTTGGGATTTTTCATTATAGTTAGTTTTATTTCGATTTTGACTTGTTTTTTTTTTATTCTGTTGGTTTTAATTAGTTTTTTTAGATAAAGTCTATTAGTTTTTATTTATATATTTTTTCATGTTTTAGGAGTTTTCTTTGTTTTAATAGTAGTTTGTTGTTGTTGTTGTTTTTTTTATTAGTATATGAAGTCACTGGGGAAAAATGGTTCACTTATTATTGTATTGTGGCGCAGAATCTGGACCCAGAAGCAGACGTGACACGGAAACTGAAAAGTAAAAGTCTTCATTTACAAAAAAATACAAAGTGACTACAAAGAACAGGGCAGAATGTTGAAGACATGAAAGAAAGCTGACATTCGGACTCAAAGAAAGCTTGACGCACATGCCAACGTGTCACGGAGTTTATATACTGTTAGACGTCAGGCCTATACGACAGAATAAAGGTGACAGAACAAAAGGACAAGCATAAATGGGCCACGGAAACTGCGTAGCGACTGCCGAGCAACTGAAACATTAAAAAACCAGCGACAATAGTTTGACCTTCCTTCTTCCAAACAAATGTACAGCTGTACCATCCACCCATTGTCCGTTATTCATCCTCACAAGGTTCACGTAAATACATGAACCCGGAAAGCTCATCTATGATGTTAGTTGATAAATATGAAACTGATTTCTAGTTAGTTTTACTTACTTTTATAAACATAATACTGTATTTATAGGGGTTTTTTTTTTCAAATAAAATAATTTTTTAGTTTATTTTGTGAAAAAATGTTTATTTCAATTTTATTTTCATTAACTACAATAAACTTGGTGACTATTTTTATCATTTCAAACAAACTCAAATCATCTCAAATCTAATTTAAGTACGTAAACGGAAATGCCCCGGTTAGCACGTCCACCACACTGTACAGGATATCTCTGTTTCGAATTGTGCATTTCTCCAGGTACTCCAGTTTCCTCCCACATTCCCAAAACACGGTATTTTGATTGAATCCTTTAAATAATCCCTAGGTGTGATTTTGTGGCTGGCACCCAATTCAGAGTGTCCCCCGCCTACTGCCCAAACACTGCTGGGATCGGCTCCAACACGCCTACGACCCTCGTGAGGATAAGCAGATCAGATCATGCATAGATGAGATGCCATTCATTTATTCCTGCATCCCTCCTACGAAAAAAACCCAACAGTTTTTTTAGAAATGAAAATAGAAATAAAAATGTCTATCTCCATACTGGAACACATACATTTTGGAGAAAAAAAATAGAAAGTCAGAAAATTAAACGTTTTGCTTCAATTCAATAGATATTGTGCTGCTCCTACCTTGGCCACCTCAGGGGAGCATGAGCCACAGAAATATTAGTTGTCCTTTGCAGAGGATAAAGAATCTATGCCTCTTTCGTATTTTTGTCTTATCTTTCCACATTACATTTGCATTCATATATTTGTTGATTAACGGGGTGATGGCACTGCCACATAGATGCTATTAATTAGACAGTCTACGGTGTTTCCTATTACGGGTGACCATTAACCTAGCGGATGCTAAATGACTGTTTAACACTGAAAGCCGGGTCCGGGTTACTGGTATGTTGAGGAAGCGCTTTATAGTGTTTTTGAGGGCCAAAAATTTAGATAAGGGCAGACCTTTGGATACACGCCTTTGTGTGTGTGTGTATGTGTGTGTCCATCACTGTATGTTGTTATTGCTTGAAAGCTGAAGCCGACGTGTGATTCAATGTTTCCCGGCACTTTGTAGTTTGTTTGTGCACATGGCCTGTTTGCACTGCGGTGAGCAGGAATGTAAACGTTGTCTATTGCGGTGCTTTTTCTTCACTGCGCTTGGGTCCACGTAGATACACCGAGATCCAGTAAAAGAGCTGGATCAAATTTCTATATACTGGACTCCTATGGGTTGGATGAACCCTAAATGAACTAGCGGTAGAACCTCGACAGGGTCATTTTATTAAGCCTCACAATGGATTTTGCTGTTGTCTTGAATGAAAGTAGGACTGTATTGTCAAAGCTCTCAATTCTGTTCAACCACGACATTGGTGGGTATGTTTTTGAAATAACAGATGGAAATTAGTCAAAGTAACAGACTCACATGGGGCCTGACCAATAATATTGATTTGTGAAAAAAAAGTTTCTGCCAGACAGAGGCAATATTTGATTTCCCATCAGGGAATCCATCCGTTGTCTTTTTCGAAGTCAAGACATGTTTTCCCCTCGGAAACATTGTTCCAAGCCAATGAGGCATAAATACAGACCAAAACTGCCATTATGGAACAGACGCCACAGCGGGGGTGCAACCAAATAGACAAGCGGGAAAGACGAAAAAAAACCAACCCAGAGGGGGCGTCATGCGGTCTGACTGACAAGCGGCCCGTGAGCAATGCATCTAAAGAACGCTCTGACTTTGATTATTTGTCCTGGCTCCAGTCAAGATGGTCGATGGGGAGACGCTTCTTTGGGAAGGCTTGGTGGCCCCACTGTTGGTGGCCGTGAAGATGAAAACGCACACACACGCGCCCACACAGACACACAAATACACGTCTGAACTTAGAAAGCAGTGGCATGGCGGTGAAGAAATATTTAATGTTCCTTTTCGGCACCTGGTTGGGGGAATGGGAGACAAAAAGGGTGAGAATGACGGGTGGAAAATGAGCATCCACACACACACACACACACGTGTCAATGGGAGGCATATGTGCGCCGGTGTACTGTATGTATGAGTACAGAACAAAAGTGTGTGTTTTTCAAAGGTCTGACGGTCAACTGACAAGTGAGGAAGATGGATGGGCCGCCCAAAATGGACTGCGGGGGACGAGGTTAAGATGGGGCAGCTTGATACTTGGGCAAGAGTATGCGTGTCTATATGTGTGCGCGTGTTCGTGTGTGGCTGACAGATACCTGGTGCTCTGGTGAGACAAGATGAGTGTGTGTGTGGGTGTGTGTGTGTGTGTGTGTGTGTGTGTGTGTGTGTGTGTGAGAGAGAGAGAGAGAGAGAGAGATTGTGCCTAAGTGAGAGTGAGTGAGCATACGCCCGTGTGTGTACGCGGGCTTTTGAGTGAGCCGTAGGAAAGTAGTAATTGTGTCGAAGACTATTGAAGCGATACATCTCGACTCAGAGACGATCATCTTTCTAGCTTGGTGCTAAGTTTAGCGTGGATTGTTCGTGGAAGTTATGGAAAGCTTGTACACGGACACTTCAGAGCCATTTTCTTCCCTCAAAATTATATCTCGAATCAATTTATTTTTCAGAGTCAGAACGTATGCAGAGTTTGAAATGTAGCTTTTTTTTTCTAATCGCGCTTTGTGGAATATTTAACCCCTTTCAGGGACAGTGGTCACTACAGTGGACAGCTTGTCATGTTATCGAGTTACAGGTTATCATTATTAGTGCATGAAAGGGTTAAGATTCCAACATTTCATGAAGGCGATCAATACCAACCATTTTGCCGTCCAGTGCACAACACCATGCCGAACACCCGATAACTTCCGAACATGACAAGTCACATAACACTCGATAACAAGTCACATAATAAGCACACAATGTCATTATTAGATCAAGTTTGCGTGGACGATTCTCGCCTCTCGGCAAGCGCCGGTGTCGACAGCGTGTCAGCAAGGTGGAGGACGCGCCTAAAACAAAAGCAGCCGTGGGGGCCTGCATAAATCACACGTTGCACGTGGTTACAATTACTCCGGGGGAGGGAAACGGAGGCGGCGTCGGCGTCGGCTCGACAGCCGTTCCGCTGCTTACTTTCTCGTCACCTGTTAGCACTTCAGCACGTTTATGCGTGTCAGAAGGTTCGCCGTCAGGCAACGGTCACTGGGTGGTGGACATTTCATTAGGGACGACCGATTCAAATTTCCCCATTGAAATAAGTTAACTAAAAAAAATCTCAAAAGGGAAGTTCCGAGTTACATGTGGCAAAGAGCAAACAAATTGATCATTCCTGCTCAGTCACAACTTGAATTTGCACGAGACACTCTGCGCTCCGTATTTGCGTTAATGAGCTGTACTGATGTATATCGTTGCCGTCGTGCGGAAATTCCAATGTCCAAATATGGTCAATTAAAATTTTAAATGTCAAATCAATATCAAGAGCAAAATGCTACAAATAATTCCACCCTGTGACATTCATTGGTTTTTAATATGAAAACACAACTTGAAAACAAAGTTGATTTGCTCCATTTACTGACCATCAACAGTGAATAACTGTCCTGCCTCAAAGTTGTTGTTTTTTTCTTTTTTGGAAGCACTGTGTGGTCATGTTGATGTATTTGGACCCGCTTTCTTTCTTTCTTTTGCTTTCTTGCCTCGTCTCCAGTTTGTGATCGCGCAGCCAAATGTGTCCCACAATGCAACTCAGTTTAGTAAACGTGCTTACAACCGTCGCAAAAATAACTAACTAAATAAAATTGAATGAATAAAATAAAAATAAAGTCAAGGTTGTGTTGTAATAAAGCTCACATGGTCATTTTGTGAGTGTATTTTCTCCTTTTCTTGAAAAAAATTAACATAGCAACTCTTACTTTCTTAATCGGACTTTTAGTTTGTGTATTTTGCTCTTTTTTCTTCCAATCAACTTTCTCGACTCAACTCAACTGTATTTATAGAGCACTTTCAAACAGCCATCGCTGCATACAAAGTGCTGTACATGGAGCAACTAACATATACAACAAAAAACGTCATGTTTTTTTTTTTTAAATCTAATATTGTTGATGGGAATAAAAGTAGATGAGAATATTATAACTAAGATAATTAAAACTTTGATTATTGTAACATCACAAATGCCAAGTAAAATACCATTAACTATGGTTCAACCTTCAATTATGATTTGAAATGGAAAAATAATTTAACAAATAAGCAAAATATAACTAAGTTGAGCGCCGGTTTCCTCCCACATTCCAAAAACATGCATGGCAGGCTGATTGGACACTCTAAATTGTCCCTAGGTGTGAGTGTGGGCGTGGATGGTTGTTCGTCTCTGTGTGCCCTGTGATTGGCTGGCAACTGATTCAGGGTGTCCCCCGCCGACTGCCCGGAGACAGCTGGGATAGGCTCCAGCACCCCCCGCGAGCCTAGTGAGGATCAAGCGGTTCGGAAAATGGATGGATGGATAACTAAGTTGAGTCTTACCTTCTCATCAAAAATGATTACAATTAAATAAGTGAAATACAACTTAAATCAAAACAAATTTAACAATTCATTTAGAGGTTTAGAGCCCCCCCAAGTGGCACCAATTTTTTTTAACACATTTTATTTCATTTTGTTTCATACCGTTTCTATTGAATTAGTTATGAAATACGTTTTAAATACATCAAGTCCTCCATGGGCTGCGCAGTTTTTTTATGAAAAAATGCAAAGCAAATGTTTACCGAAGAATATTACAAGCCTTTGCGGATTAACTGCTACTGGGCCATCTGGTCCCACCGGATCCTATCATTAAAAGTGCGGTCTTATGTAAACACAGCTAACTACATACATGAAAAACACGTTGGGGGTAAAAAAGCCACACTTTCAATCAAATCATTTTGAAAAAAAATGTGGAAGGATATTGTGGATATGTTGCGTTTTTCGCATCCCCTCTCCGCCACGCAGCCTCGACTGGACTCAGCCCCAAACTGGAACCAGATTTTTTTTTCAACACAAGCTTGGAGGTGCAGCATGTTATTATGAGGAAAGATTGGATCAAGAACGGCCGGTTTTAGTGCTTCTTTCTTCCAATCTATTTTTAACTGAAGGCCTACATAGTATGTAAGATTGATTGACGCCATCATTCAATGAACAAATGCGGCAAAGAAAATATTTTCCATCAAGGTCTTAAAATTTATTGGCTAAGTACAATATCACGTCCAGTGGACTTTTCCCCTAGTAGGCCTATATTAACTTTTGAGTGGACACAATCCTTGAAAAGAGCACAACCATCTGCTGGGTGGAGTGGAAATAATTTTTTTGCACATTTGAAATCACATCAAAACACTATTTTAATAAAGTAAAATGATAATAAAACTGCAACTTCAAAAGTATGGCCATAAGAAAATATACTTCCAAAATGCAAGCGGTACCAGCACCTTTATTGGCAAATAAAATGAAATAAAATCCCAAGCCCAATAATAAAATGCTGCTTGCATGCTATGTGAAAGTAATGTGAATGAGCCATTGTAAAATCAATGACAAACGTAAAATAATAATTTACAAAAGGGAAAAGGCTTTTAAAAAGGGTATAAAACTTGAAGAAAAGTCTAAAGGAATTTATGCATTTAAGCAAACTTGAAAAGAAAAAAAGTTTACTATGGTGAAATATATTTTTTTTTATATATAGATATAAACCATTTTAAATGCAAAATACAATTAAAACACAGCAAAAAAAATAGTAAGTAAAAGTAAGTTCACAAAACCCAAAACTAATTCACTAAACTATTTTGTATAAAAAAGCAAAACGAGACAAGATTACATCAAATTAAAATTCATAAAAATCTAATGCAAGTACAATTGAGCTTTCCAAGCGCCACCAACACTGCTTAACTATAAAATAAGATCAAATTAAAGTGAACCGAATTCCATGTGCACGCTTTCACGGTGAGCCGTTCACTTTGAAATGTATTTTTCTTGGATTAAAACGTATATAACAGTATCTATATTTAATGTAAATGTTAAAAAAAAGAACAAAATGGTGGTCCATTATTAAAGGTTGATGGCAGGAAATAAAAAGGCCTCTCCGGAATAAAAGCCAAATAAATGATTACATTAGCAGACGGCAGACTAAATCACCCTGGGACATGTTCACGCGGGATGTGTGCATTTGCGTGTGCGATCATACAATGTGTGTCTGTTCGCCGGTGGGTGGGGTGAAATGAGCCATTTTAATGAGTTTGTGTGCGAGACTGCATAGCTCAGCACAAGGGCTGCTAATGTAAACACACACACACACACACACACACACACACACACGCCAGGAGACAATCGAGAAAATGATCCTGGTTTATTTACATCTGCGCTCATGGAATTGTTGCTCTGAGCACGTTCAAGGAGTTGTCTTTTAACGGGAAAGTGCGAGAGAGGGCGGAGTGTCGGAAGGTATTAGCATTCAATAAAATAGTCCACTTCGCGCAGGGTGACGACATTTCAAGATTGAGCTGCCAGCGGTTTATTTCAGAGTGTTGGTGGCTTGTTGCCGGAATCGAGCGTATTTGTCGTGTTTCGAAGGAAAATGTGATCAGGCCATTGGCAAACTTGGTATGTAGAAAAACAACATTCGTTTGCCAACTGGGGAATCCATTAAACTCACATTGTGTCAAGTCTTAATCGGTATGCTGTGACATTCGCTCACTGGACAAAACATTAGGGGCACCTGCATCATGCTATTTATGATATGATGAAAATGAAACTCGGCGTTCTGCTGAATGGTATCGTCAAGCCCTCTGCTTGTTTCTTCTCAATGAACCGGTCCAATCTTGGGGTAATGGGAGACAACAACACCCAAAGCATGTTACGTTTGTTCCATGTCCAGCAGGGGCATTGCATCTCTCCAGTAAGACGAGTCGCTACAAATCTCAAAATCTGAACATGGACTGTAAATGTAAATGTAAAATCTGAGATGTTACCAAGCCAGGCAGGAGCCATAGTCTCACCAGTGTGTCTGGGTTGTCCCCGGGGCCTCTTCACAGTGGGCACATGCCCGGAACACTTCAGCAGTGAGGCGTTCAGGAGGCATTTTACCCATTCGGGGACATCACTTACTGGAGTGGACAGCTATTCAAATGTTCTCTTATATTAATTAGTCTTAATGTCCCCATTGTGCATCAAACACTACAATGGACCCGTATGTGTGTTCCTATGAACTTCCATAATTTTTTTTATTTATGCCTAAAGACAAATAAATACACTCGGTGCAAAAATCCTGATGTAGAAGATTGTTATTTGTGCATGAAAGGGTTAACAAGATGCACAGGCTCAACTCTGAGCCTCAGGCTTCTCACCTTGCCTCTAAGGGAAAGTCCAGACCCCCTGTGGAGGAAACTCATTTCGTCCTCTTGTATCGTATCTTGTATCTTGTTTTTTTCAGTCACCACCCACATCTCGTGACCACAAGTGAGGGGATGAATGTAGATTGACAGGTAAATTGAGAGCTTTGCCTTTTGCCTCAGCTCCTTCTTCACTAGGAATGCTTTGCTACTCTGGAGAGGGCACTCTTCTCTTTCCCGAGTTGCGTACCATGGTCTCAGATTTGATGGGGCTGCTTCTCATCCTAACCCAGGGGTAGGCAAGTCCGGTCCTAGAGAGCCGCGGTCCTGCTTGTTTTCGAAGTTCCCTCTTCCAACACACATGATTCAAATGATCAGAATCGTTCGGAGGCTTGCTGATGACCTGATCATTTGGATCAGGTGTGTTGCAGCAGGGAGAGACGGAAAACATTCGGGACTGCGGCTCTCTAGGACCGGAGTTGCCTACCCCTGTCCTAACCGATTCACACTCGGCTGTGAACCACACTAGTGAGAGTTGAAGATCGCAGCTTGAGGCTAACAGCACCACATCATCTGCAAAAAGCAGACAAGGAATATTTGGTCACCAAACTGGAAGCCCCTCAGTGGCTTGACTGTGCCTAGAAACTGTCCATAATGGCTCTGAACAGATAGTGACAAAGGGCAGTCTTGGTGAAGTCCAGCCATCACTGGAGTCGAATCTAATTTACTGCCATCAATGCGGACCAAACAATGACAGCCTGTACTTGGGCATCTGGTACTCCCCAAGCACCCCTCACAAGATCCCTTCTTGTACATGGTCAAATACGTTCTCCAAGTCCACAAAGCACATGTAGACTGTTTGGGCGAACTGCCATGCAACATGGAGAACTTTGTTGAGGGTGTAGAGCAGGACCACAGTACCACGGTCAAGACGAAAACCACACCGGTCCTCCATAATTTGAAATTAGACTTCCCAACAGACCCTCCTTTCCGGCACCCCTGAATAGACGTGACCAGGGCGACTGAGGAGTGTGACCCTTCTGCAGTTGGAACTCACCTTTCTTCAACTACAGGACCACCACCACAGTAATCTCAACTGCTGTTTAGGTGCATAAACACAAACAGCAATTGGGAAACATCCTCCTAACCCGGGGGTCGGCAACACATGGCTCCAAAGCCGCATGCGGCTCTTTAGCGACATCTAGTGGCTCCCTGGAGCTTTATAAAAAATGTTTGAAAATGGAAAAAGATTTTGATAGTAGGCTAATATAGCTCAAATAGATATAGGTACATATTGCAGCTCCAAAAACAGGAGAGCTGTGGTGTTGGTTTTTTAAAACGTACACTTTATTTATGCTTTTAACAGTCTCGACAAACACATGTCTACTTCCGACTCCGTGCGTCTCTCTTCTCTTCAACTCGAGAGCCGTTCAAAGACAGCCTCCGAAAAACGGAAATCCATGATCACTTCACTGACACTAAGAAAAGCGAAAATAATAGACCAAAACAAAAAATCAAGTGAGGAAATCACAAAATAAATTCTATGGGGGCGTTTGTGAACACACAACAAAGAAATGAATAACAAACAATTCTGAGACAGTCCAGTCTCCTACATACATACAGCATGTGTTTCCTTCATTGTAAGTTTTATAGAAGGCTTTTGTTTTTGTGTGGTTCCAGACATATGGTTTTTTTTTGTCCTATGGCTCTTTCAACATTTTGGGTTGCTGCCCCCTGTCCTACCTGAAGGCTACCTTGTCCACCGGGGTGGACGCCAGTGTACAGGCACTGAGCCGGGGAGGGGCAGTACCTATGCTAACACTTACTCTGCGCCTCTATCTGTCGGCAATTCCACACAATATCACGTTTGTCATTCCCTTTGTGCAGCACTGAGCGAATCAGTTGTCTTAAGTGTACCCTATGACGACGGGTGGCAAGACATTTCTTGAGCTGAGGTCATCAATATTTGTGACATTTTTGTAGCCCTGCGGTTTTTCTAATGCTAAATATGTGCCTTGGCTCAATGAAGTTTGGGAAATGCCGCTGCATAGTAATGTTGTGTTTTTGCAATGTTGAGCTTTCCCACGCTGCTCTGGTGCAGTACAATGATGTGAAAATGAGGTTGGTAGTTTTTAGAATCCTGCTGACAGAGCGTGTGGAACTGCCAAGTCATTGTAGGAAAGAAAAGGAAAAAAGAAAAATATTGTGCCAAAAGTTCAAGATGGAGTAGCCATCCAAATGTATATCCTTGATGACGTTGTGATGTCATGCGACATCAGGATATGAGGCGGGGGGGCGCCAGGGCTGAAGCCACAGGCCCGATAGGCACGTTTGAAAAGAATAATAAGAGGTGACCGCGGTGCATTCACAGCCAGAGCGAGCGGCGGGAAATCAAAGCTCCGCCGCCGCTTCCCGACAGGACTTGATTTTTCCAAAGCCGCCGGCCAACGCCGGCAGCTATTTTTACGTGCGTGTCAGTGGGTTGAGTCGCTGGTTTGAGGCTAGGAACGTAAACGTGTGGTGTTTTTTTTTTTTTTTAATGGGAATCTGAAAAAAAGTGAGTCGTTTTAGTCTAAATATGACTTTGCTTTCCTCTTCTCCTTCTCACCTTCCCCTGGAAAATGCTCCTTTGAACACAGCTGATCACTTTGCATCCATTTACGTTGTACAATGTACAACGTTGCCTCGAGGTACAAGTTTATGAAGACCATGAGCATGCTTGGTGTGGCAGAGTGTTTACTTTCTGGACCACCTCTGGAGGCAAAAGAGTTTGTCTACTCTACTGCTATAGCACATATAGCTAAACACCCATTCACATCCACCATTGAAGAATTTATAGTCTTCGGTGATCTGTAAATCACTTGCTCGTGTCTTGGCAGGCATCTCCTCCTCAAAGCTCCTCCACGAGCACAATGAATCCATGTGTAAGTGCGTCAACCGAAGCCCAGAGAAAACGGCATGTATCATTGGGTATTCAGACAGACACGCTAGCCACTTTTAAACGTATGTGAACACATGAACTTCTGTAACGTTTTCTTTCTTTCTTTTTTTTTCAAACCCATTTCCTGCTTTGACCGAATTTATCCTGATGTTGCACAAATATCCTACACGGTAATTAGTGCAACACTTTTACTGTGGCGTATAGAAGTGGGCTGAAAAAAAATGATGGGCCACATTGTAGTCTTGTACAGTACAACCATTCATTTGTCAACATTTTTTTTTCATATAGACAGAACCTTGGTGTTCCTTTTGTTGTGACCTGTGAGCGTACAGTATACGCATGTGGTCATTGGTTTCGTATACAGTCAAAGCTCGGTTTTCGAGTCAAGTTAAGTGCTGTCTGTCACCGTAGCATGTGCTAGCTAGCTTTTGTTTCATTAGAAGCCATATAATATCATCCAGTATATTTCTATATACAGTCAAACCTCGGTTTTCGAACATCTCTGTTCTCGACCAAATCTGTTTTCGACCAAAAATGTCGAGTTTTTTATGCCTCGGATGACGACCGAATTTCGGTTCTCGAACAAACTGAGCGTACTTGAATGCACCATTTGACTCCTCTCGCCTTCCTTACACGAGGAAGTGACGCTTCCTCGTGTTGCTTTCCATTGTGAGCAAACGTGTTCAGTAAACATTTTTATTTTAAAAAGAACGTGGTTTCGGTTTTCGAACAATTTCGGTTTTCGAACAGCCTTCTGGAACGGATTATGGACGTAAACCGAGGTTTGACTGTATTTCTCTCTCTCGCACTCGCTCCCCCCCCACACACACACACACTCATGCAGACACATACTTGCCGCTTGGTAGCCTGTTAGCGTGTCGGCTTCAGAGGCTGGCTAAGGCGAGGATAATAATTCGGAGAACCTTTCAAGTGTGCGCCAGACATCTTTGTAGGGGTCTGGGGATTAAAAAAACCAGAGAGTGAAAGGGTGACATCGCAGACAGACAGGAGGCTGAGAGCATGCTGAGAGAGGACACGTAACAGGTGTGGAAGAGGCCAGACAGCAGACATCCTCCAGACGTCTTTGTACCGGGCACAATGAAAAAGGGGAGAATCTCTACGGTTACATTAATACCTACCTGTGAGTGTCAAATCAAATCAGTCTTGAGGAATATTATCGTTTGCTGTCCTTATTTGACAGCATTAGATTGTGCACATGTACCTAATAAATGGAATTCCAACCTCTGGTTGCCAGTGGTGACCCATAGAAGAATCACAGCGCCATCTACTGTTGGTGTGTCAAGTGCAGCGCAGGGGTGATGGGAGGCAGCCCACCTGCTGGGTGCACTCCCAGCGTGCAGCACTGCTCTATTTGAGTTGAGCCGTTTCGTTGTTGGACACAATCAATACTCGTAATGAGCTCATCAACTGAAGAGCTGCAATTTCATTTTGATTTGGGTAATCAGCGGAGATGCCCTCATCACCCAATAAAGCAAATTAAACAACAATCATGTGTGCACTAAATGCCAAAGGACAGAGGTTTGCCAACTTTTTATACCGAGTGCCACCTAGAAAAATTGTACAGTACAGTAACATAGTAGGTCTAAGTGCTCCTCAGGTTTTGAATTTAGGAAAATGGAAAAAGAAAGTGTACTGATATCATTATTTTATTAAAATGTATTACACAAAAGCTAAATAAAAAAATATCCCGAAAAAGTTAATCAATGCAGAAATACTGGAATAAAAATCTTCATACAACAGAGGCGCATATTTTGCCTACCACAGGGGACCAACGTACCATTTTGAGAATCATTGTCAAGAGTTATTAAAATATGTCTTATGTTACAACAGTCAAGAAAAATGTCGTTATCTTTACAAGAACAAAGACCAACTTTGTCGAGTTTAAATATTGTATAATAAAATGTGCCCCCACAAGTCTAAACATGGCATTCTGATTAATTTCGCCTTTGGCACATATGCAGAATAATGGTAACATTTTCAAGACTTTTTTTTTTTTGGGACGTAACCTTAACAAGTGATTCTCAAAAATATAAAACAATGTGTTCTAAATTGCAATAAAACGTTTGCCAATATCTTGACATTCCATTTAATTATCATTACTGTGTTATAAAATATAATTTAGAGATGAAAGTGAAACTCTGACTGCATCCAGTTGTCACATCCATGTGGTTTGAGCTCTCTTTAAAAAAAAAAATAAAAAAATTGTTTGCCACATTTTCACGGCCCGCCTGGATCTTGTAATACTTAACTGCCGCCGCCCGAGCTTGTACCTCCACCCGCGAGATTGTGTTTACAAACTGACGTGATCACATCCACGTTGAGTCATGTGGCTGATTAGGAACAATGCGAAGCGATATGACAAGTGTTTGCCAAAGAGTGAGAGGGCCACCCGGTTGTGAGGAAGTGACTTAGTTCAGGTGGCTCCACTGGACTAAATGCGCTGCAGGGGGACAGCTGCGTTGCTGCCATCAACTCATCACGAGCTAAATACAGAGTTGCCACATGGGGGATGTGAACACAGTCCTGACACAATTATTGAAAACCAAGCATTCCACAACATGGCACCAAAGCGCGACTTCACTATTCAACAGCGCTATGGCCTGTGTGAAGCTCCAGCCTTCACTTCACCGTCTCAAACTTGGGTTTTAAATTGGACGGTGATTTTAAATTGGACCGGTAACTCGGTGCTGTTGTTAAAATCTAGCGTCTTTCACCCTTAGGCAGCTAGCTAAGCAGCAGTTGGAAACAGTAATCCATTTCTATGTTACAACTTGGCTAAATTTCTGCAATGCACATTATTTTGGAGTCAGACAGTCCTTCCTAAAGCATCTCCAGTTCGTCCAAAATGCTGCTGCTCGGCTCCCAACTGGAGCTCGTAAGAGGGAACACATAAGCCCAATTCTGGCTTCCCTTCACTGGCTCCCAGGGCATACTTAAATTTGTTTACAAATCTCTTAAGGGCTTTGCCCCAGCTTACCTCTGTGACCTCCTTCACCCTTTATGCACCTGCCCGGTCTGCGGACCAGACACTGCTTGAGCCGCCAAGGACTAAGCGGAGCCTCAGAGAGGATTGAGCCTTTTCTGTGGCTGTCTGGAATGACCTTCCGTTGAATGTTAGTCCATTTTTAAAATTCTTTTGAAGACATGTCTTTGGCTTTTGACCCAATATAAGACTGACATTCTTCTATTAATTTGCGTTTTAATCAACGGTTTTCACTTTCTTTTGTTGTTTCAATGTTGTTATGTTATATATTAAATGCTTTGTTGCACCTGGTAGTGAAACAAAGCAAAAAATGGTGTTGTATTATAGTAAGCATTACTTCACAATAGACCTTTCACCTGTGTAAATGAAAGCTCCTCCACCAACTTCAACATAGTTACTTGGCAACAATATTGCAGAAGATGACATCAAAGCGCTTTTTTTCCACGATTTTTATGTCATTCAGTGCTACTTCGCTGGAGCGGTGATATACCTGAAACCGCATGTTACTCAAATTTGGCCTCGCATCACGTTGTGGGTCACTCTGGAATTGGAGGACAATTTTAGCACAAGCATTTAAATTCACCGCTTATCATTGATGGTTATGTGTACAAGAAAATGTAATTAATTTTAGCATTCCTCTTGTTTCAAATGAATGCTAGCTGCATTAGCCTCATGCTAACTGGTCAAGAACAAACTTTTCTGAGCTATCTGATTAAAAAAAAAACAAAACTATGAACTGTGGTCAAAACAATTCACTTGATCTTTCCATTCTTGCTGTGTCACGAGGCTGGCTTTTTTCTTGTCCTCTAGATGGCAAAATAAGTAGTCACAGGGTCATGTGCACATTGTTGTTCTTCATCGTCTCTCATCGCCACCCCCTACATTAGCATACTAAATTTAGTTCTAATGCTGCTGGCCAGCCTGATTTTTTTTTTCTGTCTCCCATTACTTGTCTTGCAAACATACCACATAGCTTCTATACATGCTACGCACACACACACACACACACACACACACACGTGCCTTATATCCAGGCCGAGGAGCAGACGCGGCGATCCACTGTGATTGAAAGGGAGAAGGGGAGGACAGAATTGGGTTCAATTTCATCCCGTCCACATCCATCCTTTTATTCCCATTCTTGCCTCGGGCATGAAAGATTTTCATATTCCAATAAGGGTTGCGGCCGCTCTTAATGAGGTGTTCTGGAAAATAATTTGGGCAATACATTTTTTTTTCTTTCTTTCGTGAAGAACATTTTTAAAAATTATATTTCTTTTCCTGTCATTTCTTACCAGGTCGCAAGGAAGACAAATGTGAATAAGTCGGAAAGAAACACGGGAGTCGCTCATGTTTATGCACGTTTATGAGCGGGCGGCCATTACTTGTGAGTGCTCCTCATTCGCATCGTGTCAGAGCCTCATCATTTATTACAGTGTTCGGGGGTGTTTGGTTGTACTTTTACCCTCTGTGACAAAAGTGCTGATGGCAAAGTCCATTTTCATCACGTCGCGACAGCTTGGAGCACATTTGCCGGCATAAATTGACAGGCAGTGGCGCATATGTCATATATTTCATGCCCGTGCATAGTGGAGTAACTCATATTATTCCAAGATATGCATTCGTATACATATTGTCATAAATCAGAGCAAGAACATGACTTTTTCGGTGAATACTGAATGCCACTTTGTGTTTATCTTGTAATAATAATTTCATAATTTCAAAGGGCATCGCTCCAAAATGCCAATTAATAATAATACTATTAAAAAGAAATGTAATACTGAGGACTATCATGCTCAGATTTTCGTAGTCGTGCTGTGCATGTATGCCCCGTAGTGGATGTGAGCATTATAGAAACTACGTGCTAACCATTGGTTAGCACGTCGACCTCACAGTGCAGAGGTGCCAGGTTCAATTCCAGCTCTGGTCACTCTGTGTGGAGTTTGCATGTTGTCCCAGGGCCTACGTGGGTTTTCTCCGGCTACTCCGGTTTCCTCCCACATTCGAAAAACATGCATGGTGGCCTGATTGAACTCTCAAAATTGTCCCTAGGTGTGAGTGTGAGTTCAGGGTGTCCCCTGCCTTCTGCTCGAAGACGACTCTTGTGAGGATAAGCGGATCGGAAAATGGATGGATGGATGTTTTTGTTGTTGTCAGTAATGCTTAAATCTTGCAGGAGATAGGATTTAGGCTTGAGCCATATACTACCTCTTTTTTTAATAACTGAAACGTGTTAGTCATTGGCTTATTTTGAAGCCGTACATGCAGTAATTTGTAAGCAATCCCCATAGAAATTGAATGACGAAGAAAAGAAATTAATACGGTGGCTGATTTTGTTCCTTGGCCACCAGGGCACAGTATAAGACAGATGGATGTCCTGGTCATTGAGACAGCTCGACTCCTCTCAGCTAATCAGTACAGCACTAATATTATTTGTTCAGAGTATAAAAAAACGTATGACTGTGTGTACTGTTACATTGTCTGTGTACATGACTTGTGACACTGTTTGTGATCAGTCGATTGCTTATTTGAAAGTAAAAAAATTACATCCTCCCATTTCGCTGTGTTTTATTTTTACAAAATATCAAGAGTAGTGACATTTTATACTCTCATTCCAGTTTTGCGACTGTGCGATTATTACCTACGTGGTTGACTGAAAGACAGTTCTTCCATTCCTCTCATATTTGGCTCAACTGAAATGTGAAATTTCTCAATATTCCAACAACCACGCAATTCGCAGTCCCTGAGTCATAAGAGAAGACCGATAATAAGCCTGCCTAGGTAGAGAAATGCCCACAATTTACTGCTTCATTTGTAATATCTTGCGGAAATGATAAGAGAATCCATCACTGAATGTAATTTATTCCCCTCGCTGTTCCGCACTTATGAGTCACATTTTTGGCCAATTGATGTTATAGGTTGTCGTGAAGCTATATAACCACCACCGACCCTTTCATCTAACCCACATGCGACCTGGCTGATGAATTAAGGATGTGTTACCTACACCTGTCTGCTTATCTCGGACCACACATAATATTTCCTGCACCTGTCTGCTTATCTCGGACCACACATAATAAACAGAGCATGCTAAACGCACGCACTCACACATACACACACACACACACACACACACACACACACACACACGCGCGTTCAAAATCTGGATGCACTCAATCTAATCCATCCACCTTAATGGCCACTGCTGCTTTACACACACGTGCACAAATTAGATCAGAAATGTAATCCCATTCATTGGAGCATAACATAGGTTTTAATATAGGATATGGATGCGCTCACACACACACACACACACACACACACACACACACACACACACACACACACACACACGCACACAAAGCCCTCTCATCCAGTTAGCCCTGACATTAGCCACTCAGTGTTCCTAACTGGATCATGGGGCTCACTAAAGAGATTAGAACCTGGAGACAGCATAGCAACCACGCTCACACACAAACACACACTCACACACACACACACACACTGTATCGCTCTCCCTTTCTTAATTCCATTCTCTTTCTCCATCCTGCTGTTTCAAATCCATGGCATCCCTCGCTCCAGCTCTCATTCAAGCAGACGGACTGTCAGCCGTGCTGGAAGAAATAGTAGTAGAAGTAGAGTAAGAAGAAGACTGTCAGTGGAATTAGCCCTGCTACTCTTCGAGCGGGCAGGTTGACAGCGGAAGCTTGTTAGCCATCACAATCGCTTTATTTCACCTCGGGGGATTTCGAGCACATGAACCATTCGTAAAAATTTTTTTGAATTGTGGAAGATTATGATATAAAGGGGTTTCCTTGTGCACATGTGCGAAAAATGAGAATAACAAGGCCCTGGATATTACACATTTTTTCCCTCAAGTAAAAAAAAATCCTAACTGTCGTCATAGTGTCTTGACAGCCAGAGGCAGCTTGAGGGTGTTGTAGTTAAGGCAAGCGGCTATTGGCACTCAAGCCGCCCAAAGTCTGATGGCAGGCAGCACTTCATCACCAAAGTGGCGAATTACACTTGTCAATGTATGCGATCACAGTTGAATTGATTAGTCGATTAATAGGGTGAGTTGACCTCACTCCTCCACTTGAACCTAGAGCAAATGCTAATCACCTGTTTTTGGCATCTTGCCTTCCAATTGGCCAATTTACAAAGGACACATAATCTCAGACATAAGAACCAACGTGGCACATTGCTGAAATGAAGACATTTTAGAAATTGTGACTTCTAAAGATGTTCCAATACCAGTTTTGGTGCCGATACTAAGCATCTGGAAGCTATCAATTCACAAAAACGTTCACCGATACAAAGCATCGATACTATATCAACATTCTGACATGTATACCTTCCGAGAGGAAGCAAATGTTTATCGTAAACACTACAAACTTACAATGCCAGGACAACTTGCGCTGCTCTTTCTGTTTTCTGTGCACACACAAAAAAAAAAAAAAAAAATCAAAAAATAATTGGCCTTCTACTCAAATGGCCCTCGGTAACCTTGACAACACCGAGACCTGCTGAGAAACGCATCAGAACTTTTGCAAACACCGAGACATCCTCAAAGGTGAGCGCGGTGGTCGCGAAACTGCAGAACACATCGTCTAATAAACATACAGCCAGCGTGCGCGTTTCATTTATTTTCAGCACCATGCATACGTAGATGCTCATCAAGACACGCACACACGCGTGCACATATGACCCGCACCCTCCCTGCTGCCTCCTCCTTCTGTGCAATCTGCTAATTTGCCCTGGGTTATTTATGGGCGATAAGGTGCTCCCCAGATGCTTATAAAGCAAAAACCCCTCACTCAGCTTCTTTATTCTACACACACACACACACACACACACACACACACACTTCTTAACCCCCTTGACTACGTCTCAATCCCCCCCCCACAACCTTTCCTCCTGCTGCTGATCCTGTACTCTCACTCCATTCTTTTGTCCAGTGTTTTTTTTAAATATGCAGTGATCCCCAACGTATTTACGACTCGCTATTCACAAATTCACCGATTCGATACGATACCACAATATCATGGCTCATGGCAAAGTCGTTTTTCTGCTTTGCTTTTTGAATGTCGTCAACTGTTTTGATTGTGAATGTTTCCAGGTATTGCGCTTTTGTATGTCTGAAGTACATTGTGGATGAAACGCCAAGTAATCGGAGTCAATAATGTATGTTGAAGTGATATCTCTCGGCTGAGGGGTAAACGCAGAGATGGGCGACTTAAATGATGGAGAGGGCCACAAGTTGTCATCACCACTACGAGGGAATCACATAGGACCACCTCATTTATCGCAGGGATTACGTTCCGAAAATAACTCGCGAAAAGCCAAACTTTAAACTGCTCCTAAAGGTTTTCTTCCTAGTTTAAAAGACTTGATGAGTCGACCAACCAACAGCCTTGATATTGTCCACACGTGCAAGGGTCCACTCTCGTAGAAGTTTTTAATCCACACTCGACAATTTTTCTTTCTTTCCTTTTTTTTTCTTTGAATTGAGGGTCCACCCAGAGTTCAGGGCACCAGTTGCCCATCTCTGGACAGACATCTTTGTACGTCTGGGGGGCGCTAAGTTTAGCCTGGGCTGTTAGTGGAAGTTGCAGGGAGTCTGTTAGTTAGTATTGTAAATTATGTGTAACACTTTGAGTTAATTTGTGAATGAAATGTGTCATATAAATGAAAGCTGGCTTACCTTGCCTATTTTTACAGTTTAAACCATGAAATTAGCCCACAATGATTTCCATTGGGGATCGTGCTGAATTGCAAAGCATTTTTGACAATACTATTTCATGGTGTCTGAAACATGGTATCAAAATTTTATTTAAACAGGATTTCCAGGCTATCCATGATGAATATTCATCGCTACTCTTAAGTATTATGTCATCATATTATTACAATGTTTTTATTAGCTTATTAAGTTCATGCTAGCCAACAAGTCTCATTTGGTCCAAATGCGACTGATCAAGAGGCTCGCATGCCATTAAGCCAAAGCACTTGAGGCAAGTGGATCCCTGCAATATCACTTCATCCCACATACAGCACAACCAATAAGAAAAAGTATCGTAACAAAATAGCGTCACGGACAGAATGTGCCAGCGGATTAACCCGTCACAAACAGCGGCGTGTGCACCTCAACCCCATGACAATAAATTTCTTTTGTCCCAGCTTGTAAGGCATCTAAATTTGAGTGACCGTCCTGTTTCTGGCTGGGGGCCAGAAAAGCTTTTATAACCATAAAGGCCTATGGATCACAGAGAATTGCATTAAGCTGTCCAATTTAATTACAGCATTGACAAAAGCTAATAGATACTTACAGCCTTACATGGAGCGATGGGCGCAGAGACACATGCAGGCAAGGGAAAAGTGCAGACTGTGTCTATTTACAATGCTGATGTGAGGTGTGTTTCAAAGGAATGTGTGTGTGTGTGTGTGTGTGCTGTGTGTGAAATTATCTGTCCAGGTGTGTGTGTGTTTGTGAGCATCTAAGGGATTTGCAGGAGCCCAGGAGAGCTTTTGAGAATGCTTAGTTTGATTTAGATGCTACAGCTCCCTGATGATTCACGCGCACGCGTGCGTACAGATCCATACAATAGAGCGAGTTAGGAAAGTGGCCGTCCCAGCTAGCCCGGCCTGTCAGCTTCCATCCGCCATGATCAATAGAGGGAGCCATATTTTTATTCGGGAAGCAGCCCACTTAATTAAATCACAGTGGGTGGGAGGGGTTGTTATGTCGCGGGGTGGCCCCTACCAGAGGAAGCAAGGGCACACACTGGAGCGAATGATGACAAATCTGGAGAAATGAAAGAAGCTGAAGAAGGCAGCCCATTCAGTGTGTCCTACACAACACAGAGGACAAGCTTTATGGCAAACTCTCGCAGACAGGAAGTCATTTTTCTTTTAGTCCTTCTTTCTGACTCTGGCACAAAATATTCAAGTGTCTCGTTATCTTGTACGATGCGAAGTCGACATAGGCGCAAACGACTGTTGGCAAGGATATGTACTTCAAAAGAGTTTTTGTGTTTTCACTTTACAAATCAGCCTCTTCATTGCTTAGTTTGTATTCATTCAAAATAGCATCTATCTATCTATGTATCTATCTATCTATAGCTAGCTAGCGATCTAGCTAGCGATCTATCTAGCTAGCTATCTAGCTAGCGATCTCTCTCTCTCTCTGTCTCTCTCTCTCTCTCTCTCAATATATATATATATATATATATATATATATATATATATATATATATATATATATATATATATATATATCTTCACCAAAAAAAGAAAACAGATGTCTGCTTTTGTGTTTGAACTCCTCTTTTACAGGCAAAACTCCAAGTCTGCAACTGAGCATTGCTGTGTATCCAAACCAGATGTCAGTATTTGGAAGTAAACCTGAAATGTTGCTCTCTTGTCCAAGGCCACCCCTTGTTACTCTCTGGGCACCCCCCATGTCTTGGGGAAATTTTTGACATCTGTGATTTTTCGGCCATTTTTACATAGATGCAGTATTCTTAGACCCTTTAATACTCTGCCACAAGTTTAATTGTATTAATGGCACATTTAAAGAATAGATTTGATTCTTACAATAAATATAAATCAAAATCATTACTTTAACACCATAGCCATAAAATAAACGCCACAACCAGGGCCGAGAAGTTATTAGTTTATCAAACCATCCACAGACGTGATTTCATCAAATAAAATGCACACGCAGGAAACGTCGTATCCGACATATCCTGCCCAACACATTCATAATACAAGCAGGGAACAAGGCTAAGTAAAATGCAGCATTTAGAATTTTGAAGAAGTAAGAGATTTGTGTGCTTTTTAGATGTGAATTGATTTGAATTAATGAGCCATTGATTATAGTACGCAAAATGGAGTTGGCTGTCTGTGACGAGCACTCTGATTGGCTGTTACTTCGCGAATCAGTCAGCATAAGATGGAAGTAGGCTTGGAGTTACAACAACAAAGCAACAGCAAAGAGAGTGGCATGATCTCGTGACGTAAGCTCAGCAAGCTTTATGATTGCTTAGATTTATTTCTGCTTGATCTTGAGTGTGATAGGTATCGTTCTGGACGTGTGAATTTTGTCATGAAACCCTGACTTATGCATGGTATGATAAACATTGACACGCACACAAGTACGACCACACTTGGCCACCCCTCTGAAAATGTTCTGGTCACGCCCCTGGATGTCCAAATGTTTTAGTATACCGTTTCAGTACTTTCGAGCGGAGGTTCCTATGCCTCCTTGTGTCTTCCTTTTTCGTGCCCAACTTGCAAAAATGTCGAAGCAAAACAACAGCGAGTCTGACAATAGCTTTTCAAAACAAATGTGGTGGGTACTCATCCAATCAGATGCAGAACCCCTCCCTAAAAGGTTCCTGGACCTCTCTGAAGTACTAACCCCTCATGTGTTTTTGTTAATCACCCAAATACATCCCAGGAATTTAGGCAATACCTCCCGTAGTCCTTGTTGTACCACCAGTTACTTTTACAAGCCAACAGTGGCGTTTCAATTGTCTGTATTTAAATTATTGGCAAAACACAGCAGGTTTGGTCATTGATCTGCAAATTTAGCCTCAATAAAGCAGTGCTATCACACTGGCTAACTTCACATGTTGATTGTAGAAAGGTGATGCGATGGATCAAGTCATGTCCTCATATTTTCTAGTGTGGTTTGGGTTTTGAATTACAGTCAAACCTCGGTTTTCGTCCATAATCCGTTCCAGAAGGCTGTTTGAAAACCGAAATTGTTTGAAAACCGAAACCACACTCTTTTTAAAATAAAAATGTTTATTGAACACGTCTGCTCACAATGGAAAGCAACACGAGGAAGCGTCACTTCCTTGTGTAAGGAAGGCGAGAGGAGTCAAATGGTGCATTCAAGTGCGCTCAGTTTGTTCGAGAACCGAAATTTGTTCATCATCCGGGGCATAAAAAACTAGAAATCTTTGGTTGAAAACCGAATTGGTCGAGAACTGACAAGTTCGAAAACCGAGGTTTGAATGTATATTGCAATTACTGGATTTAAACATTCATAGTCAGTCAGACACGTTAGGAGGATGCATGTTTCGATTCAGAATCGTTTACATCTGCATCGGAGATTCCACTCATTATCCAGGGACTCCAGAGCATTCTGCTGTGATCATCACTTGTACTGTGGGAATTGATCACATTTCATGCATTTTACTTCATTTCAAGCATGTAGGTCTGCTTTGCGTCAAAACAAACAGGACTAGATTTCTCACTTTGCAAAGCGTTGCCTCGTAGTTTGTACCCACGGCCACTTTTAGCCTTCACCAGTCAGCTTCGAAAGTAAGGACCACTTTCAGCTGGCCAGCAGTCAATATTTATTACTGTCTTTATGGAAGAGTATTAAATGCGGTTACAGCCCCCCAGGGAGGGAAGGGGAGACTGGAGGAAGATGAAGGGCGGGTAGGACGAACAAGACTTCCATTTGAAAGTGGCTCGGATTTCACAGGCGACATTCCCAGAGTTCCCTTCCCTTTCTTCATCTCATCTTCATGGCTTCCCCCGGAGCAGAGCCAAGTGTGTCTTTCTCGTTAAACGCACACTTTAAGACACACCCACACCACTCACGCATATATGTGTGTGTGTGTATATATATACAGTGAAACTCCTCTACAACGAAATCTACATGGGTGAAAATACCCCCTAGTGTGAAAAAATATTCATGCATTAACACCATTCCCACTTTCCTGTTTCAAATTTGCTACAGTGAAAACCCCCTGTTGTGAAAAATATCTTGCTGCAAACATGATTTCGTTGTTGAGGAGTTTCACTGTATATATATATATGAAAATATGAATAGGGCAGGGCGGCCCGGTAGTCCAGTGGTTAGCACGTCAGCTTCACAGTGCAGAGGTTCCGGGTTCAATTCCAGCTCCGGCCTCCCTGTGTGGAGTTTGCATGTTCTCCCTGGGCCTGCGTGGGTTTTATCCGGGTGCTCCGGTTTCCTCCCACATTCCAAAAACATGCATGGCAGGCTGATTGGGCACTGTAAATTGTCCCTAGGTATGAGTCTAGGTGTGGATGGTTGTTCGTCTCTGTGTGCCCTGCGATTGGCTGGCAACCGGTTCAGGGTGTCCCCCGCCTATTGCCCGGAGACGGCTGGGATAGGCTCCAGCGCCCCCCGCGACCCTAGTGAGGATAAGGCGGTTCGGAAAATGAATGAATGAATGAATGAATGAATGAATAGGGCAGCGTGGCGGTTTATTGGTGAGCACGTCCGCCTCACATTGGTGCAGAGGTGCAGGGTTCGATTCTGTCTCCGGCCTTCCTGTGTGGAGTTTCCAAGTCCTCCTCGTGTCTGTGTGGGTTTTCTCTGGGTACTCCGGTTTCCTCCCACATTCCAAAAACATGCATGGCAGACTGATTGAACACTCCAAATTGTCCCTAGGTGTTAGTGTGAGTGCGGATGGTTGTTCGACTCTGTGTGTCATGCCATTGGGTGGCAACCGGTTCAGGATGTCCCCCGCCTACTGCCCGGAGACAGCTGGGATAGGCTCAAGCACCCCCCGTGTCCCTTGTGAGGATAAAGCCATTCGGAAAATGGATGGATGTATACATGTATGGGTTTTTCTCTTGATTAAAACACAATTAGATACTCAATCCAATTTTACTGTTCACTTGAATCAGTGATTTTCCGATTCCAAATCGTTTTTTGTTGCACAACTTAGCTTCTCTGTCATCTTGAGACCTCTGTAATGCGTTTGGATGTATAGGATCAAACAGGTTCATATTTCTTTTGTCAACAAGCCTGAGGGGGTATCCAGTTTATATCTCAAGCCCACTTTGTGTTTATGAACACAAATGGACTAATATTGATGCAGTGACACACACACACACACACACACACATACACACACACACACACACACACACACACACAGTGTTAAACTTGCGACGTGCGAGTGTGTTTGCTGCGTGTGACTGTCTGCAGGGGGTTAACAGTAATATCCTCGGCGACGTAGGGTCGACCTACCAGCTGTTATTATTCTCTTCACATGAATAATGGAAGTTAATATGTTGGATGTGTTCGCTGGGAGATAATGCACACACATGTGCCAAACCTTTGCACCTTTCAAACAGATAAGGTCTAAAGTACGAACAATTGCTTTCCACACAACAGAGCTGGAGAAGTTCAAACCCAAAAGCCCATTTTGTTTTTGTTTTTTGTTTTTTTTGGGCATTTTGTATTTTTTTTCAGGTATTCTAAGAAAATATGAATTGAGCAATTCAGAGGATAATTTAGGAAACAAAAATACAAAAAAAGTATTTTGAAGAATTCTTTGCTGATATTTCATTGCACAATAATGCAAATTCCAGAAAATAATTTTCTTCAAAATACAGTCAAACCTCGGTTTTCGAACGTCTCGGTTCTCGTACAATTCGGTTTTCGAACTAAAATTTCGAGTTTTTTATGCCTCGGATGACGAACAAATTTCGGTTCTCGAACTAACTGAGTGCAGTTGAATGCGTCACTTCCCTCCTCTCGGCTTCGCTACCTCGTGTAGCGACACTACCTCGTGTAGGACGAGGAAGCGAAGCCGAGAGGAGGAAGCGAAGCCGAGAGGAGTGAAGTGACGCTCCCTCGTGTAGCCGCGCTCCCTTCTGTAGCGGTGCCACACAGGAAGCGACCATTGTGAGCAGACGTTTTTGTATTGTTCAATAGATGTTTTTTAAAAAGCAGACGTGTTTGGTGAAACGCTTCCTAGTGTAGCGTCTATTGTGAGCAGACGGGTTTGTATTGTTCAATAAATAAAAGCAGACGTGTTTGGTGAGACGCTTCTGTTCGGGAGAGAAATCCCCCTCTTTTCAGAATGGTTTACCCCAGCAGCACGGTGGGAGTGCGTGCGTTTGTTTACGGCCATCCGTTTTCAATGCAGCGGCACATAATGAACACTCTGGTGTCCGCTGTCTCTTTTCTATGCAATAATCAAACAGAAACAGCTTCCTTGTGTAGCGTCCATTGTGGGCAGATGAGTTTGTATTGTTCAATTAAGATTTTTTTTTTTTTAAAGCAGACGTGTTTGGTGAGAACTACGTAATATTGGACTGTTCTTTTCTGCATCGTGTATCAGCCCCTAATCATGGCACCAAAGAAAGCAAGTGGAAGTGGTGAAGCTGGTGAAGAAAAGAGTAAATAGTGTGCAAAACTATAGAATTTAAGAAAGATTTAATCGCGAAATATCAGTCAGGTGTGCGTGTGTCTGTGTTGGCGAAGGAGTTCGGGATGCCGAAATGCCCCGCCTACTGCCTGCTGACAGCTGGGATAGGCGCACGCCCCACGACAGGAAGAGAGAGATGTTCCTTCAATTTTTATGTTACTATGTTAATGTTAAAATTGGTGAAAATAAAGTATATTACAGTTTGTTTGTACAGTATTTAACATATTACCTGCTCTCCTATTACATTTGTACAGTTTATGGTCTGAAATTGTAAAAAAAAAAGTGGTTTAAAAAAGTTGGTTTCTTGACTTGGAACGGATTAAAACATTTTATATTGATTCCAATGGGAAACATGGTTTCGGTTTCCGAACAATTCGGTTCCCGAACAGTCTTCTGGAACGGATTAAGTACGAAAACCGAGGTTTGACTGTAATGACAAAAAAGGTTAGGAAATGGTAAATCAAGAGATGCGGTGAGAGGCAAGTGTACTTTCAGTAAAATACATTTCCATATTGCATCCAGTCTGACCATTTTAATCAGGAGGTACAGTAAATATTCTCTAGTACGGACTCATGTTTGCGCTGTCCAATCTGTCCTTATAACAGAAATTCCTCTTTTGGGAAATGAGCATGGTACATGTCCTTTATGAACCTGCAAGTATGTTGAAAACTGCATGTGTAACAACACAAGCAATAAAATGCAAAAATATACTGTCCAAAAACTGTTTATATAACAAAAACAGCAGTACAGTATACAGTACAGGTGTAGATTTAAAAAACCACAACACAGTATAGTATGTACAGTATTTTAATGTTGATTTTTTTCAGTCTTGGGAAAAAATGAGTCTATTTTGGGTTGTTTTGTTTTGTTGGGTTCTTCCTCATTTTCTATGCCATGATCTACAGGACGAAGTAAATAAAGTTAAAATCGTTCGCAATTACAGTAAAACGCACGCCAATAAAAAGTCACTGACACATAGTCGTTTCGAATTCGATGACATAAACGGCGAAGCAAACACGTTTCTTCCATCTTCTCCAGTTGTGTTGAGTGGG
Organism: Hippocampus abdominalis; assembly: GCA_018466805.1. Taxonomy (NCBI): domain Eukaryota; kingdom Metazoa; phylum Chordata; class Actinopteri; order Syngnathiformes; family Syngnathidae; genus Hippocampus; species Hippocampus abdominalis. Next base: position 19,526,873 of record CM031695.1, on the reverse strand, counting down.
CGTTGCTTTATAAGCTCGTGCCGCGATCAACAGGACGTAAGTGAATAAAGTTAGAAATCGTTCGCAATTACAGTAAAACGCACGCCAATAAAAACTCACTTACACGTCGTCGTTTCGAATCTGATTATCAAAAAATGCGAAGTGAAAAGGTGTCTCCGTTGGTGTGTTTCCGCGTATCGGGTGGAGCGTTGCGTGTATTTAAACTCCCGCTGCATGACGTCTCCATCCGGGTTACGGATAGTGGAATTTCCGCTTACGTAGTTCCGGTAACATGTAATATCGTAGTCAAAATGTTAATGCATAGGTTTTTATTACGGGTGAAGGATATTCCTTTTCATAGAATTCCGGGGATGGGAATGTTTACTGTATACTTTTAGTCACACTTTTAACAAAGTTGTTTTTTTTAACAAATATTCTCTCAAGTTTAGCGTGTGCGCTGTAAAAAAATAAAATGTATTGTTGATATTGTTGATATTCATGGCAACAATTTTAGCAGCGTAAAGCAACCAAGTCGTTTGTGCCAAAACAACTTGCTGAGTTGATTTTCTTCATTCTGGGGTACAATACGAGGGACAATTAGTTTTGCTATCTATTATTTCTATGAAATGAAATGCGGCAAAGCCAGATTTCACAACAGCAAAATGGAAAACATGTCGTTAACATGCGGCAGTGCAGTGGTTAGCGCGTCAACCTCACAGTGCAGAGGTGCAGGGTTCGATTCTGAATCCGGCCTCTCTGTGTGGAGTTTACATGATCTCCCCGTGCCTGCGTGGGTTTTCTCCGGGTACTCCGATTTCTTCTCACATTCCAAAAACATGAGTGGCAGGCTGATTGAACACTCTAAATTGTCCCGAGGTGTGAGTGCGGATGGTTGTTTGTCTATGTGTGGCCTGCGATTGGCTGGCAACCGGTTCAGGGTGTCCCCCGCTTACTGCCCGAAGACAGCTGGGATTGGCTCCAGCACCCCGCCGCGACCCTTGTGAGGATGAAGCAGATTGGAAAATTGATGGATGGATGGATGGATCATTGAAATGCTCAACATGAAAACAATTTTCGCCTTGAAATTGTGAGTTCACAACTAGTTGTTTTTTTTTGCCTCCAACAATGTGAGTACTTTAGCACCCTATGGGAAGAATTGATTGCACGTCATACTGGCTTGCCAGGCTGAATCTGGATGTGTTGACTCTGTCCCCTCCATTTGGTGTCTGCGCAGAAGAGCAAATTGAAACATAGTGGCAAATTGCAGGTGAAGAGACTTCTCAGCCCACGCATAAGCCAAGCAATCCTTGTGTGTTTGTGTGTCTGGTCTATCAGCCGGTGTCCTTTTCAGGGGTTCAGGGTTCAGCCTTTTGTTGCAGATGGCCTTCTCTGTGCTCAAAGGTCAGCAGGTATGAAGTCATGATGAGATGAGAGGAGAGATTGCTGTTTACACGAGGGCACGATACACATCTAAGTGTTCAAATGTGGCACTGTTGGTCCTTGAAGATGCTCTCTTTGCGCTGATACTATCTTTTTACGCAGGCATCAAATGAATCATCTTTTTGGTGGCCTCTATATGTCTAAAACCTCATCAATTTTCATGTATTGTGGTAAAATGTAGATATACTGTATTTTAGGGGTTCTGAATATTCCCGAACTGTTAGTCTATAACAATACGACTCCCGATAGCAGCATGTCATACACAATAAATACGACAACACAAGACGACAACACAAACATGAATACATGAAAGAAATGGTAACCGAATATAAACCCCGTCGGGCTTAGAGATCTGCACACTCAGGTATATTAGTGGAGCCCAGATTTCAAAAGTAAACATGGTGAAGCAGCATTTCTCTGGTATGCTGCACACAAATGAAATAAGCTGCCAAAAGAAGTGAAGTCAGCCCCAAGTTTAAATGCTTTTAAACCGAGGTTAACCCCCCCCCCCCTATTCTGTCAATAATTTTAGAAAATGTTGCTTTTCAATGCTTTTTTGCTGAACACGTCTGCTCAGAATGGAAAGCAACACGAGGAAGCGTCACTTCCTCGTCTACCCGAGGAAGCGTCACTTCCTCGTGTAAGGAAGGCGAGAGGAGTCAAATGGTGCATTCAAGTGCGCTCAGTTTGTTCGAGAACCGAAATTTGTTCGTCATCCGAGCCATAAAAAAATCTAAATTTTTGGTCGAAAACCGAATTGGTCGAGAACCGAGACGTTCGAAAACCAAGGTTTGACTCAAAAGTAATTACCGTAATTTCTGGACTATAGACCGCACCTGATTATAAGCCGCACCACTACATTTTTAAAGGAAAAAAACATTTTGTACACGCATAAGCCGCACCCGTCTATAAGCCGCAGGCGCCCATATTGTTACATGAGATATATACAAAGAAAGACGGTACACAGGCGGCCGTTAAAAAAGTCTTTATATAGGCCGCTTCATTAAATAAGCCGCAGAGTTGAAAGCGTGTGACAAACGTCGCGGCTTATAGTCCGGAAATTATGGTACTTGCACTTGGTCTGAAAAAAGTTGTATCCATGCATCCTTACTTATCGGGTCACTTCGGTCCTGCTGTTGGGGGAAAATTTGGAAAATGTCTGCGTCCCCAAAAGACAGTTTTGTCGTCCCCAGCAATCTGGGATCATCCATCATCCTGAATCGATCCGGTTCTCGGCATGGGGCCATGCAATCTGAACATCTGAAGGAGATTGGGTTGAAACGCAGTCGCATTGCCATCGCGCAATAACTTTATGACCGCAGCTCAAAATCCATTGGGTTCTTGGCATAGCACGCTAAAATCTGCTTGACTCCGGCGACACTACCCTGGATTTTGAAGGGCTTTTGTAGACAATACCAAACATGATGGATTCTAAATAAAGCTTTTAATTATTGGACACAGAAATCCTCTTACTGTAATGCAACTTATCATGCCTGTTTCTTTCTCTTGATTGTATTTTGTTCCACAGTGAGCTGCAAATCACAGGGAAAAAAAACCACCACCCATGATAGATGTGTTCGTACAGTTATTAAAGCAGATAAACAATGCCCGGGTGACGGATAATAGAAAGCGACAGAGCTCGGAATGTATGTTTCTGTTTGCTCGGTCAAAATGACAGGCAGAATACAAGAAAGAGAACCACCTCGGTGTAAATGAGTCAAAAACCAGTCGAATGAACATATACAATACATCCCGACTGAGCAATAAAACAACATGATTCCATTCCAGCTTGTCATCCATACCGCCTGCGCGAGCGCGTTTTCCGACCGACGCATTCGACTTTGATGCACCGCACATTCATTCTCCCCATCAGCCAAGTGGGACGTGTCGAACAAAACAAGCAGCCAGAGAGAGAAACATCCAAAACCACAATCCCAAAAAGAAATCCTTTTGTTTGACCAAATTTTCTCCCAAATGAAGCTTGCATATGAACATAACGTACGTGAACATTAGAACAGTTACAAAGTTAAAACAATAAAAAGAAATAAGGCATTAAAATAAGGGTCCAAATCATATGTTCAGTGGTAGCCAGTGGAGGGACGCCAGAGTTAGATGCTCCCTCTTACATGCTGCAGTTAAGAAGCAAGGGACCACATTTTGGAGCAACTGGAGGTGTACCCTGGAGAACCCATGGGGTCAAATTTGGCCCCTATAAATTCTGCTACTCAAATGCTACCCTTAAATCCCAAAGGGTCAAATTTGGCCCTAATCCTAAATTAGGATTAAAGCATTAAATATTTGAAAAAACATATATTTTGGTGTTCAGTGAACATATAGCAGCCATTTAATGTCAAATTCATAATTTTCCAAAGAAGAAAAGGGGTCTTGGGTTCTCCAGGGTTAAAGAGGAGCCGGCTGACTCCAAAGTAAAGCTAAGACTAACGTTGTTGTTGTTTAATTTCGCAGTCCATAGGTGGGAAGGGACTCCAGAGATCATTTGTATACAAGCCACCCAAAAATAAAAAATAAAATGCATTTCTCAAAATGTGTCCCCTTTATTCTAAAAAGACGAGTCCATCTTCATACTCTGCCTGTATAGAATTGATTCAGGGGAGAGAATAGCAATTAGCAAAACGAACTTGTTGGCTCCTCCTGAGGAAAATAGAGAGGATTTATTGTAACCTAGTGGAGAGGAAAACAAACCGTTTTCATCCCAACTGCCAACGTTTTCAATCTTTATCACAGTGACAGCCACTGTGCGTACTCGGCAACCACAAGAGCCAGCCACTTACTGCATGCTAGTAGTGGTAGTAATGCTCTCAGTGTCAGCTTGGTTTGTGCTCAATGTTCCATCAATTGTGGGACCTTATATCGCCAGGAATGTATTTTCCAAATCATGTCCAATCAATGGACCCCTGGATAGATAACCCATTGAAACTGGATACATCTGAGCTCAATATTTAGCTACTTGGCCAAGTGATGTGAATCCGTTCAGTCAGTCTTGTAATATGTTCCAATGATGGTCTACGATTAAAACCACTGATTTCTTTCTTTTTATTTTTTTCTCCAAGATTTGCACGCTCGCTCAAATGAATCCCTGGATTCGGATCATTTTTATTCCACTGTATATAATGTGCATGTGGATACATTTCACACAAATGCACTGGTTGAAAAGGACACTTTGATTCGCTCCTCTTTCATCTATAACTGCTTCAAACAACAAAGTTGTATGCAGGAAAGTGGTTCAGATTGCACGATTGTCCGTGTCTTATGAGTTGTCTGTATTATTTTGTCATTTTGTGTTAACTTTTCTTTTGATGGCGGCGCGGGCACCCGCAGTGGCTCCTTTTGTTGGATTAAAGAAATTTCGTCTTTATGTTGCACATACAGCACATTTGGCAATAAAGTTGTACTTGAATTGAAATGCGGATATCCCTCCAAATCAATACAACAGCAGTAGAGAAAGAGTTACAGCAACTCATGGAATACAAAATAAAGATCTTCAATTACACCAATCAAAATAAACTGATGAGAACCTTTTTCCATTACCGTACTTGAGTATTTCTGTTCCAGGAACAGCCAGTGGTTCTTCCCATATATGTGGATGCAGTAGCTGAAAGTATGACAAATAGATCGTCCGAGGGCTGACTACAGACAATTAGCTCATCTGAAGCATTTCTTTTTTTCCTTTTGTCTCATCTCGTTGTGCCCTGGCTGCTGCCGTCTCGCCGCTGCAGTTAACGGCCGCCCGTTGCGTCATGTCACAATTGTTCTGGCTCATAGAGTGTACATATTCATTATACATGCCATAAGTCGGATGCGCTGAGCCAAAGTCAACGTGGAAAATAAAAATCAGCTAGGGCTTAAAAAAATGGAAGTGGAATGTGTCTTTTTTTTCTTTCAGCCGACCATGGACACGCTATACAGTCACACACATCCAGCAGTATCAATTTCAATTCGATCTTTGGTCTTTGAGGTTATTTGCATGTCATCATAAATGTCATTCCATCCATCTGTTTCTTTGTTCCCTTGGCCTTGTGTCACCAACTGCTTGTGGTTTGCTTCACCGTTGGGGAACTTATAGCCTTGGCTTTCTCTTTCCCTCCAGAGACCTGAGCGAGAACCAGATCCAGGCGGTGCCGAGGAAAGCCTTCAGAGGAATCACCAACGTCAAGAACCTGTAAGCGCAAATATTCCCTTGACTTCCTGTCATGTCATTTTTATTATTTCACAAAACCTCCACGTGGATGGCCGGGCCAGGACAAACACGTGTGACTTTTATGGCTTGATGTATGCTAACATCAAATGTGACATTCCCAACATGGGGAAAACAGTGTTGAGTGTATTTTTAAGGCAACTCAAATATTTTCACTTGAGCGGAATGGTAACTTGATTTTTGGGGGATGAAATATTTCTGTGTAGCTTTTATAAACAACTCCTTATGACAGGAATGATGTTGTCGTACATCATAAAAGGTACGATGATGTTGAACATGATCTGCTTCGGCCCATTGAAAAAGGAAAATACCAAAAAAAAAAAAAAATAAACATAAAAATAGGTCCAACTTTTAACATCATCAGTTCTTTATTAACTCATTCACTCCCAAAGATGTTTTTAAACGTCTTTTCAGACTTGGTCCAGAATTGGCTGGTACTGAATGAGTTAACTGATCAGGCAATGTTATAATGTTATTTATTGCTTGTGTTTGTTCAAAAAAAATTCATGGGATGAGGACCTTGAAAAAAAAATAACTGCATATCATCACAATACAATGCATGCTGATTTATATAGCGCTTTCACAAAATGGTTAACACAAAGTAAAATAATGAACATATCACATAACATAAAGCACAATCACAGTATTTTTCAAAATGATTCAGCCCGAGTGGAGATATAAAACAATCTCTCTCTGTGTGAGCACTTACATCACAGATTTTGCACATTTTTTTTCACGTGTGAAAGCTTTTCAACACATTTTCTACCTCATCCTAGTTTGTTGTTTGTTATCAACATGTTATCCGTCACCTCTTTGTCACCTCCTCATCCTCACTTTGAATCACCATCTTTGCATTCTTCTCCCTACCTCCTCTTGTTTTCCTCATCTCAAGATGTTTTGGCCCTTGCGTGAAAAAAAAACAACAACTCCATAGCCTCTTGTCTTTTATTCATGACAGCCTAATCACCAATACCCTGATCGATAGCCACCCGATCCATGCCGCTCATCAATAACAACTGATCGCGCAGAACCTGATGTGGAGAGGCGATATTGGCACTTTTGGCAACAAACAACGTTGTCAGTTGCATGCATGGAATCGGCCTGCGCGTGTGAGCTTGTGACACCGAAACAAATTAAAACAAATGATTCAAATCCAAGTCACCCTCATGATGAATGGAGTTGTTGTAATTCGCAGGAGCTCCGCGCTTGTTTTTACCGAATCTTGGGTGACATGACACGCAGGTGTGCCACTTTTGTCAAGTCTGCATTGGAGAATTGACAAATGTAGGATGTTGGAAATAGAAGCGAGGAAGTCATTTTTATTTTTTGCAGCAGCAGTGTCTGGATATTCTGCCTTGATTGGAATCCAGAACACGAGCAGTGTTGTTGTTTGTCTACCTTGACCCAAGCGTGGGGGAAAAAATATTTCATTGTCCGCCAGCATAGATTGATGAACAAACATTATTTGCAGTCATCCATCCATCCATCCATTTTCCGAACCGCTTGATCCTCACTAGGGTCGCGGGGGGTGCTGGAGCCTATCCCAGCCGTCTTCGGGCAGTAGGCGGGGGACACCCTGAATCAGTTGCCAGCCAATCGCAGGGCACACAGAGACGAACAACCATCCACGCCCACACTCACACCTAGGGACAATTTAGAGTGTCCAATCAGCCTGCCATGCATGTTTTTGGAATGTGGGAGGAAACCGGAGCACCCGGAGAAAACCCACGCAGGCCCGGGGAGAACATGCAAACTCCACACAGGGAGGCCGGAGCTGGAATCGAACCCGGTACCTCTGCACTGTGAATCCAACGTGCTAACCACTGGACTACCGGGCCGCCTATTTGCAGTCAATGAATTTAATTTTTCGGACTAATGAAGGGAAAAGGATTAATGGTGATCTCTTCTGAAACATTCTCACTGTTCTAGAACGAGAGAGCGCTACTATGTGATTATTAACGAGAGAACCACCATGTCATGGTTTAGTATTGTTCCAAAAAAATATTCTGGTACAAATATGGCCACCTCCCATTTGTGTTTGGGTAAATTAACATCCGAGGGAAAATGTCAAAGAATAGATTGTCATCCAGCAGATGAAACATAGTTGATGATGCTGTGATTTTTCCAAGCCCATACAAGAAATGTGACCTTGACAATATTTATATATATATATATAAAATGTACATAATATTGATCGACCTAAATGGGATGTGGGGTTGTAAATAAGAACGGATGGCAGCATGCAGGTGAATAAATCATCCTTGCACTTGTCGCAGCAAAGACGTTTGGTCAAATGAGATTGTCTGCATCAGTCTTTTTTTTTTTGGAGCCTGACATAAGACACGTCCTCATTAGTTTCATTTGGCGGTTGTAGTGTTCTATCTTGTGGTGTCATCACAAAATGACTCCCAACAGTGTGTTAAAGTGAAGGGTTCAAACAGAAAGTCAGCTTCCATCTGCTTATTATCAACACCTTACTGTATTCAAATGAAGATTTACGGCGGCCGACAAAGCCCCGAGTTTCTTTGGATGATTAAGATGTATCAAAGCCTTCATTGTACCGATGTGAAGGGCTTCATGAGCGGCTGGCTTGCCCCCGTGTGCCTTCTCTCTCCCCAAGATTGCTGTAAATTCGTGCTGGTCGCCAAGCACCGCTGGGGATGATGACTTTAATGTTAAATGGACCTCAAAGTGTCTACACTGCACTGTGAGTGTGAGCGAGTGTGTCTGCGAGAGACACGAGGGGACGTGAGAGTGTTTGTGGGAGTGTGTGTGTGTTGATAGGTGCGGCTGAAAATGTGTGAGAGTGAATGCATGAGTGTTAATGTGAGAATATGCATGTGCGTGAATGTGTGAGAGTGGGACCCATGTGTACTCTCTCGCTCTGTTTTGGCGTATGTGCATCTGTTTTGTGTGTCAATGTGAGAGTGTATGCAAGAAATAGTGTCACACTGTTTGTGTCAGTAAATTTGTGTTAGTGTATGTGCATGACAATGTGTGAGAGTGTATTTGTTGATGCACCCGAACTTGAGAATGTGTGAGAGTGTTTAACAAATGTAGAAAAATAGAAAAACAACCAGGGTTGGGAAGGTTACTTCAAAAAATGATCCCAATACAGTTACGATAGTTACAGGTTAAAAAAAAGTAGTCATGTAACTTGAATACTTTTAATTGGTTTTGGATTACTCGATACCAAATATGTTTGAAAAAATTCAAAAGAATAATAACAAATCATTATGATATGTAACTTTAAATATTAGTCTGGTCTTTTCTGTCTTATGGTTGGATAATGTGCATGGTTTTGGAATGCCATAGGAAGCCTAAGCACCTACAAATCAAATCCAAAGCACAAAAACTGTGAGGCACACATGCTAATAACCACTTGTGCACAATGCTGCAGGGAGGGAGGGATGGACGGACGGACAGATAGATTCCATTTCAGGCAATTGCTTGGTTAAACAAAGGAAGCCGTTTTCAAATTGGTGTTGCTGAAGGCATCAGACAGACTGACAATTTCATATTCTGAGGGAAAGTAGTTTTGCAAGCTTCAAAATGTTTTTTCAAGCCTTTCCAGTTTTTTATTAGACCAGGTAAAAGGTCAAAAAAGAGTAGGTAGCTTCAATTTACGTACAAGGTCTGAGCGTTCTGTTAGCCTGCTAGCTCCTCATACGGTAACAGGCAGTCCAGATGGCTTTGACAGCTCGCATGTTTCTCTGTCAGGTAAATCATGAATATAATCGAAAACAGTCACCACCCATTCATTTGGAATCGCTTTCCAAAGTGACTGTGCTAAAACCAACACATACGCAGCCGGTGATCTGTGTTAATCGTTGGCCAACAAAAACCTAAACATGGAACGCTCCCTGAGCTATATTAACCCAACCGCGCCGCCACTCTCCCCGCATTCAAAATGTAATCCTGCTAAGGAATCCACATTTTAAATAAATGTACCTGTTATCTGATTACAATTTATTTTTTCATTATTTTTTTTCTGTGCGGCCCGGTGCAATGCGTGCATGATCTTAATGGTTTCTTTTAACACACACGTCATCTGCCTCTGAAGTGATTTGTTATGTAAAAGAACACCTTTTTTTTAATATCTTTCCGTCCCTCGAAATTGCCCTCTGTTGGGATTCTCCCTGCATCCCTCCATCCCTCGATTAGCCAAGGTGACCGGGGCCATAAAAAATAAAAAAAAGCTCCAGTGCTCCATTAGGCTAGCAAATGGGGAGGAGTGTAGGAGGGTGGGGGGTGGGGGGAGGGACCTCCATGACATTCTGTCCCTGGTGGACACTGCATCGATTTTTTTTTTTCCCCGTGTATCCTCACTTTGTTTGTGGCCGCGGGTAGCGGCCGACTGCCACTTTTTTCCCCGTTGACACGTGCACTCTCTCCCACTTGCCCTCTCCCTCTTTCCCTTTATCCTGTTGCCCAGTGGCCACGTTCCTGTGTGATTCTGTTGACTGCACTACAACCCGTTGGAGCCGATTCAAATCCGCTGCTTTACTGGAGCTACCGACAACCTGGCAGATATGTTTAAGCTAATGCTAGGTGTCATGTGCTACGCTTTGGATCTGGTGGAGTGTCAAACGTTTTCGAATTGGTGCTCTAGTCTAGACTCACCTCAAACTGTATTTTTCTATTCAGTTTTTTTTTTTCAGAAATGGCTAGTCTCGAAAAAAATTCAGTTTGCCATTATTCTAGACGGGGCTGCTCTCAAGCAGATTTCTATTTGCCTTTCTAGATGTTGCTAATGACATGGAATTTTCTCTTCGGCATTCTAGATGTGACTAATCGCAATCCATTTTCTATTCAGTGCACTAGAAGTAGCAGTTTTCTGAGAGGCACTCTGCATGTGGTTAATGATTCCATTACCCATTTAGCACTGAAGATTTGGCTCATCAAAAATATATATATATATATATATATATTCGGCACTTTCAACGTGAATAATCTCAAAACTATTTTCTATTCAACACTGTTAATATGGCTCACCTGAAGCATTTTTACTATCGGCTGCTCGTGATATGGATATTCTAAAGTAGTTTTGGGCTCTTGAGACGTGAATGATCTCAAACATGTTTCTATTGGTTGCTCTAAAGTGGGCTCATTTGCCACTTTATATTTGGCTTTTCTCAATTTTATTTCAGCTTTCACTTTCTATCATCTTGTCAGTTGTTTTGTTTTTTGTTGTTGTACCCCCAAGAGCAGAAAAAAAAATTTAGAATGATATATGACTGAGGTCAGAATCCAAATGTTACTGGACCGTCCTCTCAGTTCAGATTTTCTAATAATTCTAAGCAAGGCAACGACTGATCTTTTATTCTTTACTTTACAGTCCCATAAAAACAAAAATGTGGTTTTGGAGGCTATATAGCTTTTTTTCTTTTGTTTCTTTTTTTTTTAATGATGAATGAATTTCTTCTCCTTGGCCTCCTTGATTGTAACAAAGCTTTGTTCGCATGAAATTCATATTTTCTTAGAACACTCTTTATTTTGGACCTCGAATAACCAGAGTGAGGAATACTAAAATCATGCTAAAATTGATCTTGTTACGCTTCGGGACATTTGCAAGTTCCATTCAACACATGTTCATTTCTACCAATGCTTTGTGTATACTCGGAGTGGCCTCGAATCAAAGGCAAATCATACTAAAAGTCTTGACAAATTGTCTTTGTACCTTTTTTGCTATGCATTCATCTATTTTCAAATTCTACCATGCAAAATCTTTGCTCATGCTATTCTATTTCTGCATGTTTGTTTGTTTTTTCATGTTTAATACTAAATCACTTCATCATATTGACTTTATACCCAAGTCATCCAAACGCACCAGATTTTAATTGAAGGACCTCCACTGCAGCCACTCAAAACTCACTCAGCAAGACCCTCTGTAAAATTTACCTTAAGCGCCATAGTTAAGAGGAGAGGTTTTCAGTCAGCCACTTTCGGAGGGGAGTTTACCTATTTTTTTTTACATACACATTAACACATTTCAACATAAGAAAACAATAATGACCTTCAAACATTCCCCACACCCCCAAAAATCATCAAAAAAAATAGACCCATCGGTGGTCAAGGTGTGCAGCGTGTCTATTGAACTGAAGAAACAAATATGCCAAAAACCTTTTTCATTCTTAATTTGTATTGAATTATGACATTACCATATGTTTTTAATATTATAGTGTGAAAACGACATGAAAAAAAAAAAAAACATTTTAAGTTATCCTGGAACGAATGAATGGTGTTTCCATTCATTTGAATGAGGAAAGATGGTTTGACATTACACTCGGAACAAATTAAGCGTGTATCTCAAGGCACCTCCATTGTGATTATAATATTGTGATGATTACTCATATCAGTATTAGTTTTATAATTATTAATAGTTTTCTGTCTACACACTGCGTATTATGCTCCTTGTAGAGGTGAACCTGATGCACCAAAGAGATTGTATGACAATAGCAGCCACTCCAGTCGAGAGGCATACAGTCATGGACACATCAGATAAGCTGCCAGTGTTTCATATACCTCTCATGACACCTCAGTATACACACACACACACGCACATATGTGTGTTATCGAGTGCACCATCATGGTCTCATAGCGTTCCTTATTTTCCATCTGCCTGCCGCTTCTCCCTCCGATGTATTGTTTTTTTTGTTGTTGTCATTTGATCAAATTGAATTCCTTCCCCCCCCCCCCTCACCGCCCTGCTGGGTTCACCCATGCTCGACATTACAACACCAGTGCACCTTTTTTGGCTGTATAATCAAAACACAAGACGGCATTTCTTCAAACAATACAACTATTGACTGTTCTTATTTACCTTTCTCCTCCTTCACATTATCCCGGGCTATCTCCTCTTGCACACTTCACGCTCCCCTACCCACAATGCATTGTGACGGCCGTTTGTTTGACTTATGGCCGCGGTGCCTTCAAGGGGAAATGCACACACATACGGACAACTTTCTTACCCGAGTTGTTGTGTGATACTCACATTGTTGGATTTACCCAATGTCATGGGGACGATTTGATATATCGTACACAAGGCCATAAATAATTCATAATTGACATTACATTATGTCCCTGCTATTTTGTAGAAACAATAAAAATGTCAATATCTTTTTGGGTTTTTTTCGATGTGGCTAATGTCAAGATGTTTTCTATTTGGCACTTTTGACATGGCTAATCCGAAGCCCTTTTCTATTCGGCGCTCTCGCCATCTGAAGCCGTTTTCTATTCTATTTCCATTCTAGATGTTTTTAATCGCTCAGTCTTCTGTTTGGGGCTCTGAACATACAGTAGCTAATCTAAAGCAGTTTTCTTTTCGACGTTCAAAATGTGGCCAAGGTCAAGCTGTTGTTTTATTGAGCGCTCTAGATGTGGCTGATGTCCAACAGTTTTCTTTTTGGGGCTCTGAATGAACAGTAGCGAACGTAATATTTGTGGCTAATGACAGTTTCCCATTTGGTGCTCTGGACAGCAAATCTGAAGCTGCTTCCGAGTTGGCCCTGTGGGCACTTTTAAGATGTTGTTTTCTCTTCGACACTCGCGACGTGGCGATAATATCACTCTTTTCTGTTCCTGAATCCTTTTCATGGCGAATCTCGACATGTGACAGTCTAGATGTGGGTCATCTTAAGAAGTTTTTTCATCAGCACTTGTGGTTAAAATAATCTGAATCGGATTTCTTTTGGCCACTCTAGATGTAGCTAAAATGTAGCTTGTTTTTACTCTATGGTTTTGAGGCAGCTATTTTGAAGCTTCTTTTCTGTGCTCCTGATCTAGCAAATCTGAAACAGTCTTGTATTCTGCCCTGCAGTCATGATTGTTCTCAAACGGCCCTTTTTACCGCCCAACTCCTTATGCCCCCCTTCTTTCTGATGTTGATTCTTGAACATAATACCTCATTTCAATCAAATATTTAATTGACGTAAATGTGTTTCTAAATCCAAACAAATCTGAGATAGAATAGATTTCCCGAACGGATTGTTTATCAGCCTCATTCCTTGCCGCCCTCGATGGGACACTTTTCATTTTGAAATGTTCCACAACTCCTGTAGTTTGGCAAGGACGCCTGATTGAAACATGAGCTTGAGTTGTCTCGTTCAACAGTTTATTCCCCTCATTTTGAGTTGTAAAACAGCCACCGCCAGCCAGTATCTCTTTTTTTCCTCATCCTGAGTGAATAAAGCCGGCTCATTATTTGCAAGCCAATACCTCCCGTGCCGTGCTCACAGCATTAAAGCCCCGAGCAGTTACAATCACAGCCAAAAAAAGTCCATCAAGCCTACTTGGAATGTTCGTTTTCACCCTCGCTCGTCTAGTTATAGGCGTTTGGTCGTGCTGCTTGTGGTATGATATGGACGCGCTTTGCACGGGCCTCCGCTTTTAACTGATCCAACTGTTGGTGTGGGTGCACGACGATGATTTTATTGCAGATGAGGCTCGTTTGGCCTGAGAGCCAAGTGCTGACTTGGCATGCGGCGAGGGGGGCTAGGGGGTGGGGGGGATCAGCCTGCAATGATCTGATGCTACAATGTCTACGTTAGCTGGAAGTTCATGGGGTCTGAAATGCAAAATAAGCGGATGAAAATAACACGTTCGATGTGAACTTTTATTGAAAGTCTTTCAAAGACATTTTTCATCGCTAAACCAGACAACTCTGAAGAACATTTTCTTTAAATCCAGACAAGTCTGCTTTTTGTCTTGAATGAACTCATCGCATATTTGATTTGATTTCCTCACTACTTGAATGTGTTATCCCTGCATTTTTGAACTGGTGAACTGGCTGTTCAGTTTTAGTACAATCCCAATAGCAACAAGCAAGCGCTTCATTCAATTGTAGAACCGCGCAGAGATGGGGACTTGTGTCATTGCGACTCACGTCAACTGGAGTCACTGTTTTGTTCACTCGCTTTGACGACTACAATAAATAAATCAAATACTTGAGACTGGACACGGACTTAAGACTGAAAATTCAAGTTGACTTGAGACAGGTTTGACACGGTGCGCATGCAGATAAAGATGAATTCATTTTTTGACCCTCTTAGGCTTTTGTCTTTATGATGACCAGTTACTACAGTTAAGGGGTCCTTCATAAATTGACTTGACCTTGACTTGAATTAACCTGACTTGACTTCCCCAAGACAAAATGGCTTGAGACTTTAAGGGTCAAGCTTTATGATTCACTTGAGACTTGCACATGTGACTTGATCCCATCTCTGGATTTCCACTGAAGTGCTAGCCTGATGTTACTGTCTACAGTATTTCACACACCTTTACTGTCCTTTAGCATTGTTTCTTCATTACCTGATTTACCTGACGCCGCGCTTGCCTTGACCCGGTAGATCTGATTTGTCCATTTTCACTGCTGTGAACTGCAATGATAGAAATCAGGTTCAAGTTTCTGCTACCATAAGAAGCAGCCACTTTTCTTGCTTGGGATCAACGGAACACACGAGACTAATCACCAAACAAGTTGCAAAGCATGTGCGGACAAACAATTCACACCTAATGCCAATTTAGAGTCATAATGAACTGAACACGAATGTCACAGAATGTAGACTTTACAGATGTGCTAACCGCTAGTCCACCGTGCGCCGCTTGAACCATGTCGTGGAATTCCAATCAAATGTTTGCCAAGTAAACTAATCACATTTTCTACTAATTAATAGAAATACAAAATGATCGTCAGAATGGGCTCCCTGAAGAACCCTGGCTTCCACTTTTGCCCTGCGTTGGAAGTTGATCCAATTTGCCATAGATGGACAATGCAAACTTGGTCCTTCATCAGTCTGCAATGGTTGCAGATGGAGCAGCAAGATTATGTGTGTGTGTATGCACGCGTGTGTGTGCCAGATGGTAGCAAAGGGTAGGACTGAATCAGTCTGCCAATAGGCTTCATCATAGACATGATTAAAGACACTAATTATATGGAAAGAAATTAAATTTTGGTCCCCCAGTCTTTGCCCTGTGACAAACATCCAACGCACACACACACCCACACACACACACACACACACACACACACACACACACACACACACACACACACACACACACAAAGAGCCATCTCTTTCGCAGACCGATAGCTATCATGTCACTGCTAATCAGGGTGCTTGGTGAACAAAGCTGTCGGAGGAATTCAATCATATCGCAGATGATGAAACCATTTACCATCAGTGAAGACGAAGAAGGAGAAACGTGGCCTCCGACGCCAGTCTTCAACTTACTCCTTATTTCCCGGGAAAAAAAATTGCCGTCGTGAAGTTTTTGGAAAGCTGTGTGATCCCACGCGTCGGCGATGCCATAAAGGCGACTCGCTGGGTACACTCGACCACACTGATCTGATAAGACTATTAGTCATCATGAGAGGTGCTGAGTTTCTCAGTAGGTGAGCAGCTTCTTGAAAGGATCATGAGGATAGCTTTGCAGGTGTCCTGGTCGACCCCAAAATGAAACCAGACTTTGTCGCGCATCCTGGAGATGGACACTCCAATGAGCCAGACTCATGTAAACACCAGGGCAACACACTCTTCACTTCTATTTACTTTTCTTTCTCTAGTAATCACCCTGGAGTATAAAAGGTAAAGCCTTCACCATGGTTGTCTATTATTTTCTTTCTAATCTCCTGAGACAACACTCTCCTTAGCTTCCTCTGGTCCATTTGTAGTGTGGTACACACGTCACCAATGAGGCACCAACAGACTTTGCCGTAATCACCCTGGAGTACACATGGACAAAATGT
Source organism: Hippocampus abdominalis (assembly GCA_018466805.1). Taxonomy (NCBI): domain Eukaryota; kingdom Metazoa; phylum Chordata; class Actinopteri; order Syngnathiformes; family Syngnathidae; genus Hippocampus; species Hippocampus abdominalis. The sequence continues at coordinate 19,510,491 of CM031695.1, read as the reverse complement.
TTGATACCTTTCTGGTTATGAAAGAAAAACCCACAGCGGTCCAAGAAATCATTTGAATCTGATCAGTTATTCTCACTAACAACTTAATTAAAATTAAATAATGAAACTCAGGTGGCCCGGTGGACCACTGGTTAGCGCGTCGACCTCACAGTGCAGAGGTACCGGGTTCAATTCCAGCTCCGGCCTCCCTGTGTGGAGTTTGCATGTCCTCCTGTCCTGTATAGGTTTTCTTCGAGTTTCTTCCTCCCACGTTCCAAAAACATACATGGCAGGCTGATTGAACATTCAAAATTGTCCCTCGGTGTGAGTGTAAGCGCGGATGGTTGTTCGTCTCTGCATGCCCTGCGATTGGCTGGCAACCGGTTCAGCGTGTCCCCCGCCTACTGCCCGAAGACGGCTGGGATAGGCTCCAGCACCACCCGCGACCCTTGTGAGGATAAAGTGGATCGAAAAATGAATGATGAAACTCAAGGATTTTGGCTGGTCATCAGTACATCAGACTCATTTCAAACAGCTTTTGAAAAGATTACTATGTGCGCGTTTCAGAGGCTATGTAAACGCATGCAAAATACTGTTCTTCTGTTAAAGTGGGTCGCGACTTTGCAGCAATAGCACAATGCGCGTCCCAGGGTGAAACCAGCTGAGAACCACCTTGTTAGGAGTATTGCTATTTTTCACTTTTGGTACTCTGTGGATACACTACACTACATATATTACACTGAACTTGCTACCTGATAATGTACTGCATTGCACAAAACAATCCATACATGCGAAGTAACAGACAACACTATGTTGTGTACTACACTACACTACCTCACGCTACACCAGGGACGCAAATGTTGCGAGTCCAGTGTTGGCAATTTGTATTCTTTAAAAAAACATTTTTTTCGTGTTTCCATTTGGGTCCAAATTGTTTCGGCACCAAGTGTTAACCGCCAGCAGCTGGCGGGTGGATGGACATACCGTACATAAAAAATGCATTTCGCAGTAAATCAAAGCTTTTTATGGCCCTGATGCGCACGCTTAAAAGTTGTGCGTGTACCTTCACCGCAGCCATTGAAAACACAATGTTGCGTTCTTTCAACTATGTTAACCAGATGTTTGGCGCATGCAGCAAACATTCATCAAGGCTTGGTTTGTTTAATCCAACTGATGGACAAACATAGCAAGCAACAGAGACTATAAGTTCATCGAGAGTCATGAAAGATATATTTATAGTTTATATCACTACGAAGTACAGAGATTAGTTAATTTGAGGTGCGGCTTTGCCATTGATAGGCATTTTCACTTAATTTGGGACTCACACAACCGTTTGAATTCATGTCCTGCTTTCACAAATGATTAATGCTGTCCAACAAAAACATGAAAGAACATTTTTATCCTTTGCATCAAAAATAAAAGATCTGCATGCAAAGGTTCGAAAAATGTTTGATTGCTTTTTGTTACAAATACAAACATAAAAGTAGAAAAATTGTGAAAAAATGCTTTTTGTTTGACAATAAATTAAGCAACTTAGCTCTGAGGACAAGTCCAGCCAATCAGAAACATAAGAAAATAATTTTCAGGAAAAGGCGCAAGAAAAAACACAATCCAGTCAAAGCCTACTGAGACAGATTATTACATTACAACATACATTTATGATATTCCCCGCCGTGGTAGCCATGAGATGATCAGGTGGGCTGGAGGAAAATATCTCATTTTACTTCACTGGTCAAAACTGGTCCTTCAGATAATATGTCATCTATCAATGCCAATGGCGTACAGTGTCAAGTGAAATATTGAAATGCTCTTCCACTTGATACCAAACGACGAGATCATTTCAGTATCAGACTTTTTTTTTTAAATCGTGTGCCATCGCTCTTGTAAAACATGCGCCTTGGCTCAATACAGGCTCTAAAACTGATAACATTTCCCCTTGAATGGAAGAATAATCAACGAAAATATAAACCAGCAATCGTACGTACTTACGTCTAGCTGACGGAAAATAACATGCAAAGACAGAGCTTTAAAAAAAAAGAAAATCCACCAAGGACAGCTTTTAGTTGTAAGAAAAAAATTCATAGTCTCTTTTGTTAAAAGCCAGTCCACCTGTTGCCCTGGTGACCTGCCTCTAAGGATGCCCTCAAAGGAGACATAACGGGGCACACCCCCACTGCGAGGGCTGCTTTAGTGCCACACGTTGTCCATTGAGCGCTAGGAGAAGGTGAAGGTGAAGAGCGGACAAACGGACGTAAAAAGAGAAAGTGAATGGATGGAAGAAAGTGGCTATGTTTCAGTATTTGGAGGATTTGTGCCCATCTGCTTGCCATGTGTAAGCGACTTCAGTTCATATAGGAAGAAAAGTAGTGCAGTGGTGGGAAGTGGAGAAAGGGCAAATAATGTGTCACTATACTTTGCTTTTCTTGAGTATCTATTTTTCTGACGGCTTTCTACTTTGTTTGCCTCCATTTTAAAACAGATCTTTACTTTCTACTCCATATGTTCTCAAAGTAGGCTAGTTGCTTTTTTTGTACATGTGTGGATGTCAATACAAGGTTGAGAGTAAATAAGAAATGCAGCTAGCATGATTTTTTTTCTGTTGTTCGACCACGCTAATTTACCATTTTAGCACTAGCTAGCTCCCACAAGATATATGTGATGTTTTCTTATTCTCTTTGTCCTAAGTTATCAAAATGAGTTTTAGATATAATTGACAGTCCAAAAAAAAAGGCAAACTTTTTTTTGTGTGCATATTTCAGAATCAATGAAATCATGACCCACTCAAATGTGAATCAAATCAGACTACAATAACCTGAAAAGTGGACGCTGCTTCATCTAGCATCTTTTTTATGCCTTCTTTTCTTCATCTACCAACTTTTTTATGCCTTCTTGTCCCTAAAGCTGAGTAGAAACCGGGCCGAAACCTCCTATGCTAGAATTTGGTAAACTTCATTGTTTTTAACAAATCTATTCTATGAGTAAATTCGCATCTATCGGTGATAACCAATCTAAAGTGTTGAAAATAGCTTGCTCTCTTTGACGATGCAGTTTTAACGAGTGAACCCATGACGTTTTTGCGGTCTTGTGAAAAATTACGATTTTGGAGGTTCGAGGATTCCACCCGGCACCAGCGATATTTGTTTTAAATCTCGAGTGACTGGACCATAACACACGGGGTCGTCAAGGGGCTTTTCCAGCTACGCCAGCAAGAAGCCCTCATCCACACGCTGGCTCTTCGTTCGGATTAGTCTTATTTATTTATTTATTTGTACTTTTCCCCGCCTTCTCTCTGTGATTTGCGCATATTCACAAATGGCAAGGCGCTTTAAAGCAATCTCGGCAGTAAACAAGCGGTTTTCAGAATTATCTTCAAACATGTACAGTGGGCCCATTCATTTTTCACTTATTTTTCCTGATTCTCGCATATTTGCTTTTTTTAACCTTTCTTATTATTTTTTTAATAATATAATTTATAGTGAGTGTCATTATTTGTGAATTTTCGCGATTTGAGGTCTAACTCGGTCCCTGTCCCCCGTGAATAGTGGTGGGCTAATATAAAATGTATTTACAAATAAATCACTGAAATCATTGTACATGGTTTTTAAGAACATTTCAGCGCCAGTCACGTTTTTTCATTTTTTTAATTGCACACAATGGACCGGTTGTACTTGAACTAAATTTTCACAAATATCAATACTTAGTTATATTACCACCTCTGGCGGAATGAAAGGAAGGGTGAGTTTTCGGGGTTGTCGGGTTCACGTTTGGTGTGTGGATGTAGAAGGAAGGAAAGTGAAGGTCTAGACCAACAGCATCTACCAAGATCAAATTAAAATAAAAGCCAAGGATGGATGATGGAGGGCACAAGGGGGGGGGGGGGGGGGGCGTTTTGTTTGGAGGAGGTGGGGTGGGGGGGTCTCCATGTGGGAGTTTAGCCAATGAGGCGTGGCCTGTCTGTGTTTTTGGGAGGAAGGAAGTCGTGACTGCCGGTTGATTTACGGCGGCTTTGCTTTTAATGAAATTGTTTCAGTGACAGAGCCGGTAAAAGGCCCTTAATGGATTGGCCGGCCTAATGTAATGAAATTACTCCCTCTTTCACTACACACAGGAAAGAAAGAATAAAAGATGACATTGGTAGCAGGAGGGGGAGGAGGAGGAGGAAAATGCAATTAATATTTACAGAAGAGACAAGAAGGGTGGGCACTTCCTCCCCACTCTCTCTTTCTCCCTATGGGCGTCTACCTCTCTCGCCCCCTCTCTCTCCCCCATCTGGCGGGCGAGCGAGGCAGCAGGTGATAGGCTGCCGCCACGTCGGCCGTTTGGCCACTTCTATTCCTCCTCGCCGGCTCTCCTTTTTCCTCTTCTTCTCCTCCTCGGGCTGGCTCACACATCACGGCGCTGAGGTGAGAGCGGCCACCCCCTCTGTGTGTGTGTGTGTGTGTGTGTGTGTGTGTGTTAGGTGTGTGTGAGTGCTTGTGTGCGTGTGTTTGTGTGTGAGGGCGTGTGTGTGTGGAGGGTCTTCTACTTTGAGCTCACAACTGAGGCATCACCTCCCCTCCTCTTCCTCCTCCTCCTCACACACTCATTCACGCCTTTTTGGGTAGTCCCCCCCCCCTCCCCCCCACCAGTCCCCCCTTCAGCTGAGCGGACTTTGACTCTTCTGTATGTGTGTGTGTGTGTGTGTGTGTGTGTGTAGGCAACTGGACAGCAACCACATCAGCTGCATTGAAGATGGGGCTTTCCGAGCACTGCGCGATCTGGAGATTCTGTAAGTAGAGAAAAAAAAAATCTCCCTCATCCTCTTCTTCCTTGTTCTCCATCCTTCATCTAACAAGTCTCATCCTTCACCCCGTTTTCATTTTTATCATCTTCCTCACTTTAATAAGTAGAAGTGAATCATCTGGAAAATGTATGCTCTTTCTTACAAAATGTGCTTGGAAAGGAGGAGAGCGTCCTTGATCCACATCTCATGCGCACACACACGTAAAGTCACACACACGCACGCACACACACACTTGATATTCCTGCATCATCTGAATAAAATGTGCTCATTTGGCACTCAAGGTGCTGTGGATGATGCTATTTTATTTTTAATATTGTTGCTTTTTTATGTTCCTCGCAACGCATTAATAGAAAGTTGTTTTTAGCGTGTTGCACAAGCATTGGCTCATTTGTCTGCAGGCGTTGTTGGCAGTGTGTTGCCGCGTACGAGGAAAAAGTTTGAGTGCCAGCGTGCTGCTGCCGATAAAACTTGTAAATTAGAAGGAGAGGATACAGAGGAGGAGAGGACGTCAGGGCGTGAGTGGGAGGGGAAAAATAAAAAAAATAAAAACTCTGATTTGGCCACTCGGAAAACACATTTGTGTTGTCATAGTTGGTATGGAGCTGGTCAAGGTCACTCGTGGGGGATAATGCACTTTGGGAATATATTCAAGTTGAAAATAATGGATTTCACTCTCTTGCATTGTCAAAATCAAGTGGTTGCAATTTGCAGATTGAAATTTTCATGAGGGCAAAGCTCAATAGGAAGCAAACCGCTAATAGGAAGCAGAAATAATTGGTGTCAAGGATGTATGTGAAAGAGATGAGTTTTGACTTTCCTTTGTATGTAGGGGAGGAGCTAAGGTTAGCCTGGGCAGTTAGTCGAAGTTAGAAGAGTCAACACATTTTCGCTGTAAAAGAGCTTGATCTTAAAAACATCAACATTTTTCATATTTAAGCCATTTACTTTTAAGAGTAATCAATATACGTTGAGTGCGAAATATTTCTGATATTTTACATCGCTAAATTAGTTTGATGTAGATTGAAAGAAAACATTGGTGAGCACGATAATAATAAAAATAATAATAATCATCGCCAGAGAGACACACAGGTGAAAATCAGCCATATACAGAGAGATCACTTAAAAATAATTTAAAAATATTTTTGTATACATTAAATGAAACCTAAAAAAAATTACCATACGCTTTACACAAATCAAAACGTATTGAAATTCAAAAAAAACAATGGAAACACTTTTACCTAATTCTTACACATATCAAATACAGTCGGATATTTTGTGCACTTTTTGGGAACAGATATTCACCTGTTAAAATTTCAGGAAATAGTACGCCCCACCCCCCAAAAAAAAAATGTTAAAAATCACTCTAAACTGAATGTGAAATTGATTGATTCGAAGTTTCTGAGATAAAATAATGCAGTGGTTCTCAAAATTTTCGCACCAAGTATGATAAAAAAAAAAACCCAAAGCAAAACAAAACAAAAAAACTGATTTATTTTAAAAAGTAGACCCGCAGTCATTATTGTTAGCCATTGTATGGTATTAGTATAGATAGTTCAACACTGCTCTTAAATATGGAAAAAAAATCTAAGACATCTGTACGTACTTGAATCAATGTATTGTACATACTGTACTAAAAAATAATTAGACTGGAATAAGTGTTTGAAAACAAACCGTATACAAAGATTAAATGCAAATGTATTTTACTGTACTTTGAAGTTAAATACAACTGAAATGAACAAAGGGGACTTCAAAAATTCCAGGCGATGTGCATAGCTATAAGCATCCTTCTATTATGTTAGTGTATTTTTAGCTTTTAAACATTGTACATTTTAATTGTATTTGATTCAGTGATACTTAAACATACCACTAGAGAGAGCCCTCGTACCACTCATTGTATTGGTACCACACATTGTCACATTTCACTTCAAAAACGTATTTTTTTCTTTTTTGTCATGACAGTCTGTAATTTCAAACAAAAACTCAGTTTTCTAGTCCTTTTGTACGCTTGTGATGATAGGACTCCACTTGGGGATGCGTCGTTAATCGTTGCCATCCGTCTCTCGTCTCTGTGGCCTCGATGGTGCAGTGTGACGCTGCCTAATGTGCTCACATGAATGATTAAAGAGAGTCGAGGCTTCCAGTGGAAACGGTTTGATATTCGGGTGTGCGAGAGCCGGATGAAAACCGAGCCAGGATGCTTCTGAGTAGAAGTCGGAGCGTCCACCTTTTCGGTTGCTGATTCCTGATCTCAGAGGAGAGCGATGATGGTTGATTTGGGACATTAGCAATTCATAAGAGGCCTAGTGGCGCGATTTACGATGCACTGTGAATACACAGCAGAAGGCAGGACGGGACACACACTTTATTCCGCACGTGTAACGTTTTAATAAAGCCAGGTGCGCACACACAGACGTGGCCATCTGCCTTGTCCCGAGTGGTCGAATGTGTGACCATACTGTAGTACGAAATAATGTGAGGTCAGGTATTTGCATTATGCCATTTTGAGACTCCACAGTACAGTAATGGTACCAATATTCAAAGGTGCTCGAGATGGAGCCCTGCCGCGAATAGCCAAAAGCTGAGTGTAATTGTTGCCTCCTTTTTAGTTAGTCATTTACCTTCAGGCTTCGAATGGAATTACATGTAAATTTTCTGTTCAAGGCCTCCCCCCAAGGAAAGGAATTTGTAAACAATTTTTTATGACAAAAAATCCATCCATCCATTCATTCACCCATAGCAAAAAAAAACATTCAGTCATAATATCATTTTATAAGCTAAGCTGGTGCTAGGCATCCCGGTAGTCCGGTGGTTAGCACTTCGACTTCACAGTGCAGAGGTACCGGGTTCAATTCCAGTTCCGGCCTTCCTGTGTGGAGTTTGCATGTTCTCCTCGGGCCTGCGTGGGGTTTCTCCGGGTACTCCGGTTTCCTCCCACATTCCAAAAACATGCATAGCAGGCTGATTGATCACTCTAAATTGTCCCGAGGTGTGAGTGTGGACGTGCATGGTTGTTCGTCTCTGTGTGCCCTGCGATTGGCTGGCAACCAATTCGGGGTGTCCCCCGCCTACTGCTCGAAGACATCTCGGATAGGCTCCAGCACCCCCCGCGACCCTAGTGAGGATGAAGCGGTTCGGAAGATGAATGAATAACTGGTGCTCATTCCATGACCAGCTCGGGCAGTGTAAGAAGCATTAGGATATACTGTACTGGAGACTCGGCTCCTCTCTTGGCTTTTCAGTACGCCAATAATATCGTACGCTTTTCACAGAGGATAAAGAATTTATGACTGGATGTCGTGATATTTTCTGTCTAAATGGTTGTTCAAATACACAATGGCATTATGTTTAGTTTGACAGTAAACTTTAACCGGCACTGTCAGTTGTTGTTTTTTTTTATAAAGAATATTTAATATTTATATCTGTCAACCGCTTCTTGTGCCGAAAGTCACCTGCCACCATACAGGAAAGCGTTTTTTTCTTTTAACTCATACAAATGACCTGGCCCATCTGTCTGTTTGAAAAATCAAATGCGGCCCTTGAGCACAAATGTTGGCCTAATGAGACCAACTAAAATGACCAACTGCGGGCTCACTATTTGGCAAGCAAGACCTCACAGTCATTATGTTTCTAAAGTGTTGCTAAAGTAATTAATAATCAGATTGCAAAGCATGAGTGAGACTGAGGTAAGGCTCTCTCCTCTGCCATCATCACTGTAAGTCAATGTGACACCTCGCTGGTGTGGAAACAGCTAAGCCCCAAATTGAGTCAGTCAGTCAGACATTTGTCCCATTAATAATGAATGCTGGCCTGCCTCCTCCCTCCCTGTGATCCTCCGCCTCTTCACTCCACGCTTTTGTTTTGTCTTTCTTTTCTTTTTGATACCCGTTGATGTTAAATGGCTTGCTTCTTGTTATCATATGATCCTTCTCGCGCTCTCTTCATTCTAACACCACCTTTTCATCTTGAGTTTTCATTGACAAATTGACTTTTTTTTTCCCAGCATTCTGTCATCTGATCACGCTGCCACATATATATATGACATGTCAAATGCAACAACCGGCTGCTTTTGTCACACCATTGACTACCTTTTCCTTCCGTCTGCTCCCTCCTGACACTATTTTTTCCAAAAATGTGTTTAAAAAAGAATATCGAGCATAACAGCAGCCATTCAGACGCTAAATAAATTATAAGCTAGCTTTTAGAAGCACGAGCCTTGCTGCTTTCATCAAAGGCAGCATGTGAGGGGGAGGAAGAGGAGGAAGAGGCATGCAGGTTTGGGGAGATGGCAAACATGTCTACAGTATAGTACTGTAAGTCTTTAGGGATAATACACATTGCAGAATTGAATGTTGGGTATTTTAGTAAGAGTCACTAGTGGTTTAAACAGCAGGGGGAAAAAATTCTTTGTAGGTCAAAAAAGCTTGCAACTGTACATACTTTTAACCCAGCAGGAGAAAAATGGGCAGTTGATGAAGCGATTTATTTTGTTTTTAATTTAAGTAATCACCAAGTTACAGTCAGTCAATTATTTTCATTATATTTATTTGTATTCATTTCTCTTGTATTTTTTTTTATTAATAAAATACAATCCAAACATTACATACTGCTGCAATATAATTGTATTTAATGGGCACAATTTCAATCCACCAGCAAATATCTTAATTTTTAACAGTTGAATGTGTGTATACAGTTTACACGAGGCTGGGAACCACACCCTCAACCCCATTACAGCCCAGACCTTGCTCGTTCAGAATTTCACCTGTTTGGTCCCTGAAAAACGTTCACGAGAGGTGAACCATTTCATCCACCGTTGTGACAATGTGCAGGCACTGAGTCGGTGGGCAATGAGTATGCCCACACCTGTTCTAAGCCTCTCACAACTCCGGAGCGGAAGATATTCCAACCCCTCTTGAAAGAACTGGTAGTCCAGGCTGTGTGTGGAGGCAAGTCCGACTATATCGAATCGGAAATTTCCTGCCTCACACACCAACTCGTGCTCCTTCCCTGCAAGAGAGGTGACATTCCACGTCCCGAGAGCTGGCTTCGCCACCCAGTTTACTTTGCACCCGACCGCTTTGGCCCCTCCCATAAGTGGTGAGCCCATGGGAAGGAGGACCCACGTTGCCTCTTCGAGGTAAGCCCCTTGCATGTAGGCCCGGCCACCAGGCGCTTGCCAGCGAGCCCCACCTCCAGGCCTGGCTCCAGAATGGGGCCCCGGTGACCTTAGTTTCCAGGCAAGGGAAAACAAGGTACATATACTTTTGTCATCATAAGAGGTCTTTTCAGCCGTGCTATGTCTGGTCCCTCATCTCGGACCCGTGTGCCATGGGTGACACTGCCAGGGGCGTAAAACCCCAGACAACCTTAGCTCCTCGGATCATTGGGATCCACAAATCCCTCCAATAAATAGGGAGACACCTCACAGAGCAGTAATTGTATTTAAATATACATATTATTATTATTTTTCTTTAACCCTGTTAACTGATCCCATTGAGAGGCAATCCCAATTTCACAATTTTTTTTTTTTTTAATTTAAACTATTTCAAATGTATATACAGTGAAACTCCTCTACAACGAAATTATGTTTGCAGCAAGAAATTTTTCACAACAGGGGTTTTTTCACTGTAGCAAATTTGAAACAGGAAAGTGGGAATGGTGTTAATGCATGAAGATTTTTTCACACTAGGGGGTATTTTCACCCATGTAGATTTCGTTGTAGAGGAGTTTCACTGTAGTAAATATATTAGGAAATCACCATTAACTCCTTTTTTGTAATATGCCTTTCAGTAGCAAAATGCTGTTTATTCATAAAAAAAAAATTTTTTTTTAATTTGTGACTTTTTGTAAGATTAGATCCAATTAACCATGCATGCAAATGAAATGGTAAACGTTGACGGCGGGAGCAGTTTCGCAAGAGCATTAATAAATTTAGCCAGCTACAATTTAGTTTCATGCCCAGCGGGACAACATTAAACTTTGACTTGTCTGCAAGATAAAGGCCTGCGTGAAAAAAACAGTGGCTAATTAAAAAGAGAAAAAAAATAATTTATGAGGGAGGTTCGTTAGCAGCCCACGGCGTTAGCATGACTCACATGCACAACTGCGTGCTGTTGAGGACGTGGCTTGATTATTCAGGACGTTACCATAAAATATAATGCACTTTCAAAAGAATTTAGTGGAAATTCATAAAACATAAATTCTCACCTACTTTACAAATTTTACAATGCGTCTGTGTCCAATCCCAGTTGCCACAATATGACTAAACATGTATGAAACGAGTTACATTTTTGCAATCAAATGAATTGCTTGATTTCAAAGAAATCGGATTTCGGCACAAGATGACATCAGCGGGCATGACCACCGGCTTGCCAAATAGTGAGCTTTTTATAGTATCGCTTTTAAAAAGTTGTCAGTTTATACATGTGAATACGCTTTTTTAACAACAGTCAAACCTCGGTTTTCGTCCATAATCCGCTCGGTTTGTTCGAGAACCAAAATTTGTTCGTCATCCGAGGCATAAAAAACTCAAAATTTTTGGTCGAAAACCGAGACGTTCCAAAACCGAGGTTTGACTGTATCTAGATACTGCTGTAAATGACTATTTTCAAACGATAAGGATCGGTAGAATGGCCAAATAGTGAGCATACATGGGACCACTTTAATCAGGGTGGAGAGATTCAATTTACAGACAGAATTTTAAAAAATGGTTAATTATTGTTTTAATAACTAAAAACTGCTACAAAGTACCTCCTGCTTGCCAAATAGTGAGCATACAAGCTGCCACATTATCCAGGGTTACCCATGTTCAATTATTGTACAGGATTTTGAAAAATGGCCATTAATTAGCTGTTTTTAATATTTCAAGCTTTTACTTTTTGCCAAAGCTTCATCCATGATGCCCCTTAAAACAATGTATAATTCCATATATGATTTCTCAGTGGGTATGGGGGGTTTCCACAAAATTGTTATACTTTTAATGGGGAAAACGTGACTCCTCTATTTGCCAAATAGTGAGCACAGCACCACTTCATAATAAGGGGATCAGTAGCCTGAGTGAAATCCCAAATCATGAGCCCATCTTTAGCTCTTTTGCTAGTTATAAACAATCGTAACTTGTTATGAAATAATTGCCGTACATATTATAGTTGGAACTGGAATGCTCATAAGTGCAACAGTAGTTTGCCACATTGTGAGCCGACACTGTTTATGACCAGTTTATAACCTCATTATTCATTTCTCAGGTTGAATTTTTTTTCTAATCTGTTTCTGTTTCAATCAACAAAACACTTCATTTTAATCAGTCGCCTCACAATCAATTCTTGCTGGCGAATTGAGATGCGTTTAGTGGCTTTGACCCTAGAGACAGTTTTCCCGGGTGTTCATATCCGCACCGAGTCTCTTTCGTGATGAAGATCGAATCAGATGCTGCCACAGTGAAAAATTAAAAGAGGAAATTTGCATGTGGCGTTGACTTTTGGTCCACCGCCCGATGATTAAATGCCACCAATTTGTGGGCGGCCAAGTCAGTTTGGGGAATTAATCGTCAGATTGTTACCGTCTGTATCGGCAAAACCTGCCCAGGACGAAGAAATGTTTTGGTTTAAAATAAGTAACAATTACAAGATGCTATTCGCTAACTAAATCAACTAAATCAACAGTGCATATTCTCTCGAAACACAAATACAGTAGTACCTCGAGATAGTAGTCAAATTTGATCCATGACCATGCTTGTAACTCAAAGCCTGCTTATCTCAAATGTCTTCGCCCATTCAAATTAATGAAAATGTCATGAATCAGTTCCAGAAAAAGTACAATTTTTATTTCTTTTTTTGTTTGTTTAACAAAATAGCACTCGACAGTATTATGTAATACAAACAAAGAGGGACACAAACAAAAAGTGGTTCACAAAATTAACTCACTAAGCTGCAGCAGTATTTTTCTTTAGTTAGTATTTATTTGGAGAGGATAAGTACTGTGTTCAAATATCAATTGCTTAAAGCATTACCGCACTGACACACAGATACTATTTGTTATCCCCTCTATGGTATTTTGCATTGTTTGTTAGCACTAAGCTAAACTGACTTTGTTAAGTAAAAGCTATGTGATTATTTTAAATAAAGTGTTGTCCTCTGTTTTATATTGTGCAACTGTTGGTGGCATTTTTTTTTGTTTTTGTTTTTGCTAGCTAGCTTCAAGTCAAAGCAAAACAACTATTATAGTATAGCAGTATCACCGTTGAATCTAATTCCAAAAATGTTAATTGATTCCTTAACCCAGCTGCAGTAGAGTAAATAAACATCCCTGGCTTCTACTTGTGGTGTAGTCATGGCACTAAACAAAATTTTTGGCGCCTTGTTTTAGTTGGAGTTTTTTTGTAGTCGCGTCAGTGCACGCAGATGGAAGTGTTTGATGCGGGACTGTTTGTCTTTCCATTTGTTGCCGTCATTTCACGCTTCATCGCGTCCAGCCGACCACGCCAACATGGTGGAACAAGCGTTTACACGCACGCCATGATGGAGCATTTCCCGTATTGTGTTCACGCTTAAACGCAAAACACTTCGAGGATCCCAGACTGTAGCCTGCATGATTTGTGACATGATTTACCATGCTGGGATTTAGGGCTAAACAATTAATTGCATTCAAATCAACATCACAAAACACTTTTTCATATTTTACGTCTTTTAAGGGTGTTGACGGGACGCTCGTCCCCATTTTTTGTGGAAAATTTATCGGCAGTATCTTCTCAGCTATTCAAGAATTTCTGAGGGGTTAACAAACACCAAGGGCCAAGCAATCGTTGCTAATCTCCGCCAATCGATCGCACGGCCATCACGCTAACAGACATTAGCCGCCCACTAACGTGCGACTTGTGATTCTGCGGCGACCGCGTGCGCGTGTCTTGTTTTGGGTTAATCCAGTTAGTGCGCCCCGTAAGTGGCGGCTCCCCATGTGATGATGAATGGTAATTTTGATTTAACATAACCGGACTAACGAGCGCGCAAATGAGTCCGACGCGAGGCTGGACAGCTCGCACTCGGTGGGCCAGCATGGTGCATGCCAATGAGGCCCCTGGCACACATGAGACGTGTAGTGTTTTAATACATGCGCGCGCACACTCAAATAGAGACAATGTGTGTGCACGCCTTTGTGTGTGTGGGTGTGGTTAATGAGTGGTGGAGAGCGCCTCGTCGTCTTAATATGAAACTGATTAATTAATCATTATTCAAATGTGCTAAGCAGTTGGATTAGATGGCTTTTTCCCTTCATTGATCATCATCTTTTTCCATTTTTTTTCTCTCTTGCCAATGACAACAACGATTAATGAGAGCCGATGATAATCTCCCCCAACCCCACCCCCGTATGAATAGTCTTTCATTTTTCAGAAATGTCTTTAATTTGCGTGTAAATGTTCCCAAATGAAAGCAGGTGGTATCACGAGTGACCATTTGTCAGTAAGAGGGGATCAGAAATGAAGAATAATGGGAACATGTAACTTTTTTTTAATTCTCCCACCATTTATCAAATATGTAAATCGTCACACTGGTTTGATAATGATAATTTTGTGAATACAAGGTTCCGCACTAAGCTTGTAGAATTTGTAGGGAAGAACAGTATGGGAGTGTCCTGGCGCCACAGTGAAAATCAATCAAATATGACAGGAATAGGATCAAAAGGAATCAAAGAGCATCTTTATTCTAACTGAATAAAGTCGGATGAGTAGGAAAAAAAGAAGTATGGCTTAATGTTTTCAAGAGTAACTTCTAGATGCAGAAAAAAAAGACATCTCATTGTAAAAATTAGTAGGTGGAAAAAATTATTTTTCAAGAACAAAGTAATTTTGGGTGAATAAATTCATAATAATTACAAGTGGAAAGTCATAATTTTATGAGAATAAAGTAGCCTTTTTAAAAAAATCAAAATAACAATATTAGTCATTTTTTATTGTAGCAATGAGTATAGTATTTAATTATAGTAATTTAAAAAAAGTAAAATAGTAGTTTTTCCAGAAAAAAAGAAGAATACATGGGATTGAATTGTGTGTTTAGAATTGTGAAGTAGCAATATATCAACAATGAAAAACAAAAAACAATGAAACATTTTCTCACTATAGTCCGAATTTTATGAGGGTAAAATCATATGAGCTAAAAGAAAATGTACAAAAATAATACAAAAATAAATGTCTATATTCCAGATTAAAATAAACGACAGCAGAAAATGTGTTTTCTTTAAAATAATCATGATTATTATATATTATAATATACATACATGTATGGTTTTGTAAAATCATAATGGTCACATAATTATGAGAATGAATTATTTGTCATGCAAAACTAAAAACATTAACTTGAGTCATGAAATTGCAGTTTTAAAAAGATAAAACAGGAAATTTTTAAATGCATATACTGGTTGGAAATAATGGGGTTTTTTTGGTCAAAATGAGGCGTTTTTTTTTGTGGGGGGGGGGGAAAATTGGTATTCAATTGCCATACCATTACTTCTTTCACATAATTTTTCCCAAATTATTTTTGAACTTTACATCTTGTTAATATCTTTCCAGTGTGGATTAACGATCCTTAACAGACCACTTTATACGACGTGTACCTTGTATTTATTCATGTAGCTCCAACGGCTCCTGTTCTGATGCCAAAATCACAACCCATGTGACAGCAAGGGGTAATTTTAACATAAACAGGGCCAGCTCGAGGTCATCTGACAAGATTTTTTTTTCCACCTCCTCCCCAAACTTCAACTGATGACGGAGTTTGACAGGAACCAGCAACGTGACACATTGATGGATGGAGGAAGTCTTGACATGCCGCTTTGCCAAACTAGCACAAGCACACACGCATTTGGGAACCCTCTCTCAAAGACTCTGCCGAGCCTAAAAAGGGAAAGAGCCGTGGCTGCATAATTTATGATCACTTTCCTCCACAAGCACCAGAGAGATGATGTACAACTGCGTGTGTGTGTGCGCTTAGCAGAGTAGCTTTAGCCAAGCAGCAACTGTCATATTTCATAAAGCAGAGACTTGCACGGTGCAACATGCAAGGTGACTTTCAGTCCAGTTTGGCACCCAAACGCACACGCTTGCATACACACGTGCTTCTATTTTATGCCCTATTAACTCAAAATCATTATCAACACCATCCTCTGTTGTTGTTCAGCTTTTTGCTCACATTTAGACCACACAAATATTCATGTTTTATTTCACAGAGACTCCAAAAACGAGTGGCATTGGTCATTTGCCCTGCGCAGCTTTACGGCAGGGGTGTCAAACTCATTTTTGTCGCGAGCCACATTGTAGTTACGGTTTCCCTTGGAGGACCGTTATTAATTTGGGGAAACCATCTGAATATTTAATCACCTCCACATATTACATATACAGCGCACAACAAATTGATGGATAGCCACTAGTTTTAAAATCAGAAGTCAAGAAAAATTACTGTTATTGTGGAGTACATATGACAATTGGAAATTTTGGTTCAGACTGTAGCAAGCATCATGGAACTTGACATGCTTGATTTGCTTTTGCAGGCCACATAAAATGATGTCGTGGGCCAGATCTGGCCCCCAGGCCTTGACTTTGACGCATGTGGTTTATGGTATGAGGAGCATTGCTGGAGCTTTTCTGCTCATCACGGTCATAGCTGTATGCACTTAAGGTGAAATAAAAAAAACACATGTAAACGTGTACTTGATAAATGAAATGTAATGGCATTTAAAGTATGATATTTACAAAGAAAAATATGGAAATGGAAATAGATCATTCTGTCTTCCTTTTAGTCACTGCCTGGTCATTATGTTTTAATATCATGCAGGGAAAGAAAAATAATTAGAATGCGCGTGTGTGTGTGTGTGTGTGTGTGTGTGTGTGTGTGTGTGTGTGTGTGTGTGTGTGTGTAGACAGTATAGAGAGAGATTCATCCACCCGTCCATCCGTCCGGTCTGTAATCTTGACTCCAAAATGCAATATTTATTGACAAAAAATTTATGTAAAATATGTTTTTAATTTTCCCCCAGTAAGATCTTATACTTGAATTTCATAGAATATGTTGGTGACTGCTTTGATACATTTTCCTCGCACTAGCTACTTATTATTTAGTCCAGGTTCCGTCTCTATTTTAAACATGACCTGTGAGGTCATCCCGCAAGTTGGTAGCATGACGGGAGGAACAGATGCCGACTAAAATAATGTATCCGTCGAGTAATGGTACTATAAAATGAGCCATTAGAATGAAGAGATGGGATGCGAATGTGCTGATGAGCATTACGCTTTCATGACGTTAAAGCAGGGAAATCATCACATATGCGCGCACAAACGCACAACGGCTACCGAAAGTTGTTGTGGCCTCCGCGCGCACAGCTGCTCATGCAGTACAAGTGCCACTTTTAGTGACTGATGAATGTCTGCGGCATCGCACAGGAGGAGGCAAATTCAATTAAATATTAAAGAAGTACGATTACAGTCGACCATTTTTTTTTCTCTTATTGAGCAGATCTTAAGCTCTCCATTTGAATATGTATGTGCTACAAGGGCTACAGCCATACCAAATTGAATCGTAATCCCTCTGAATCGAACCGTGTTGAACCAACCACTTAAAAATGTACCGTTGTTGAATCGTATTGTACCCCTTGCATTGAGATGTGTCTCAAACCATCTTTTATTGGAGTGAGGCACGCCCCCTAATATATACACATCAAGGATGGACAACTTAAAAGCTTGAGGGAACACCTTTTTTCACACAAAGGACCATGTATTTCCTAACCACATGTACAACCAAAAATGACATTGTGGGTTCTGGACAAAATCCGTGCGTATGTGCAAAATACATGCTCTTAATAAAAATTTTTTATTCATATCGACTATAAAAGATCCAGCCTTCAACAACAAAGAGTTTGAACAATTGCCCAAAAATTAACCACTTACTGTACCGTGATATTTATTTTTAATGTTTTTTTCTGATGCAAAGCTGGAATAAAAAAATTCTAATTCAAGGATGGCTCAAAACTACTGAACATCAAACCAACGTAACAAATTTGTGCATCTATTCACAAAACGGAACTTTCTCTAAATTGTAATATTAATCAAGACTGTCCCGCATGTCATTACAAATCTGCAATTAAATTATTAGTCCTACTCATGTTGTAGTAAAGGGCACTATTACCCTCAGTGCAAGCGTAACTACACCTTTTGCCATCTAGTGGTGAACTTTGACATTACAACTTAAAAATATACAATGGAACCCTAATTGCGAAGGATAAGTCAGCTTGTGAATGGCGAAAATCTGCAAATACCGATGCCTGATAAAATGCGCTGAATCTTTGTAAACACAAAAGCATTTGCCCCTCTCCCCATTCCCCCCCCCTCCCAAAAAATTTTTTTTTTTAAATGTTGGAAACAAAGACCATGAATAAGATTATCAAATGGTGCCAAGACATGAGCAAGCGGGGTCTGCTGCAGTAGAAGTAAACATGCTTATAATTCATATCCCGCCCAAGTTTTTTTCTGTAAAAAATAAATAAGAAGAAGAATAATCAAGGGGCCACCCGTAATTTGCGGCCCGTGGGCTGCCAGTCTTAGCCCATCCCCAACCCTATTGAGGTTATAGAAAGCGGATGCCTGGTTGGCCATTAAGTGACGCTGCTTTGGCAACAGCAAGATTGATATCTGCTATTAAAAACAATTGGTCCATAAATGCAGTTGAAATGATCGGCAGTCAGGCAGATGCTTGATGCTCGTCATGCCCAAACAATGACTGGCGGACGTGCAAACAAACGAGCACTCATGTGTTGGACCACAAATGGGCAAGTATTTCCAGTGATGAGTTGACCATTTTGTGGTTGCACGGTGCCGCTGACGTGCTTTTGGCTTTTTTGTCCGAAAATACAGATTTCTAGCCAGCCTCGATTTGACCCTTCATGTCACTTCTATTGATGGCGTTGTGCTCGCGTGTATCACTATAACAATGCGGGTCAGAACGGTGCAGATTTCTGGTGTTGACTCATTTTGGTTTGGCTGACCCCCGGTTTTTTGTTGTTGTTGGGTTTTTTTTTCGTTTTTTTTTGCCAGTCAGCGGGTTCGAGGTCAGTGTCGAGGTCAAGGCTTTGGGGATTTGGGGTATGCAAAGTGTCACCTCAAGTCAATGTACTGCGACTTTGGAGCTGTTTTCCTTCAACTGGCTGACTCTGTTAAAATGGAGGAAATCGTGGTTTCTGGCTTCTTCCGGAAAAGAAAAAGACATCAGGAAGAAGTCTAATAGAACAGCTGAACTTTATTTGGAGTCAAGCAGAGCCATTTTAAGTCATGGCACGTGTGCTGACTCCCATTTAACGCAGCTATGTCCCCTCTTATAAGACAGGATGCACATCAGCTTTCAAGCTTCCTTCCTTCCTTGTTTCTCTCCTTCTTTTCCTTCCTTAAATACATCATTTCTGCCATCATCATTTATTTTCTGCCTTCCCTCTGCCCTTACCTCACCACCTTTCTTATCACCTCCATTCATCCTTCGATACCTTCATTTCCCACCTTACTTCCCTTCCTTCCTTTTGTGATTTTCCTTTTTCACCGCACCATTCCTTTGCCTTTTCTTCAGTCTTCATTCCATGCTGCCCTCACTTCCTTTTTTCCTTCCTAACTGCCTATCATTGTCTTCTAGCTTTGTAATAACTTCCTTTTTTTTTCTCCCCTTTGTTCCACCTCTTGATTACTTCTTTCATTTGAACCTCAATTCATCCTTCAATATCTGCTTCCTTCTCTGTGGCATCTTTGTAACTGCTAGTCTCAAATTAACTTTTTTAACCCAAGTTAGTTTTTTTTTTTAATTAAGTAGGTTTAAGGGCTTACTTTAAAAGATCCTTTGCTACCTTTCGTTCCTGCTTACCTCCTTTCGTTCTCTACTCCCTCAAATCCTACTTCACTATCTTCTGTTTTCACTTGTTCAATCAGCTTTGTTCTTCCCTTCCATACTACCTTAAACTATCCTTCGAAAAAAACCTTCAGTTTCTCAAAATTTCCTTTACTCACTTTATGCCTTCCTCCCTTTTGTCATTCTTCCTTCTCACTTCCTTCTCTTCCATACAGCTTCAATCCATACTTCCCAACCTTCAATTTTCCTCTGTTTCTTTCCATTCTTTCTTTCCAGTCTTTCTTTATTTCTTCCATGGTTTCTAACTACCTTAAATTATCTTTAGCTACCTTCATATCTTAATTCCTCGCTTTGTGTCTTCCTGTCTTCTTCCCTTTTGTCCTTCTTACCTCCTTTCCTTCGATGTTCACTCAATTCATACTTTGCCATTTGCAGTTCCTCATTTCTTTATTCCCTTTTGCTACTGTCCTTCTTTCAAACATTCTTGCTTTTCTCCCACCCCACGCTGCCTACATTCTCCCCATCCCTCCTTGGCCATCCATGCTTGGCTTTCTCTTCTTCCCATAATCCATTTTATATATCTGCACTGTCATTCTTCTGCCTTCCTTCTATACCCTCCCTCCCTTGCTCCCTCCTTCCATCCTTGTGCCAAACCACACAGAACTGCGAAATGACCACCATCTAGCATCTCCCCGTGCCCTCCGTGTCAGCTAATAGGAAGCAAATCCCCGTGTGGTTTTCAGCCCCAACATTTGTCCGTCGGCTGCGCACGCAAACTTATCATTTGCGCACCACGTCAAATAGGCGCATACTCAGAATTGAGTCCTATTTCCCAGAACATTTCATTTGCAGATGACAGTTGCTTCTGTAGTCCTTGTGGCAGTCGAACCACCGTTTTTTTTCCCTGCAATATTTTCAAAAGTGATAACCATCTCAAAAGTGAATTTTGCACGTATACGGTTTTAGCAAGTTCCCAAACAGCATAAAACTCATCTTTGCGCTCGTCTGATGTGAACTTGAAAGTGCGACAAAGCTGTAGATGTGACCGTAAATAACTCGACCGCTAATGATCTCGGGCCCTGCGGTGCTTTTTAGCCTTCAAACACTCGCAGCTTTCCCAGGGTGGTTTCCAATGGCAACCTTGTGGAAGTCCATTGCAGGACAGCGTGTGTGACCATCACTTAACTGTATTAAACCGGCACACACATGATATCCAGACACATCTACATGATATATATGTTTACTGAAAAGGCGTTGATTAAAAAAATTATCTATCTATCTATCTATATAGATATATAGGAGCAAAGAGGATGTTATGCCCCGTGGGAATGTTCAAATATGAACGTTAACTGCAAGAAATTCCTCAGCCTAAAGCTCCTTTCAAAAGCTGCTTGCAGACCTTTGCGAGCATTTGAAGAGCAATGGAAATGGCAATGGTCAAAAGACAAATCAAAATATCGAAAAAAAAAACAAACCTGATGGACTACAAAAATAAAAGTGAAGACATTTTTCTTTAATCAGCATCAAACACATTTTTAGGGATGCATAAAGCCTTCTCCGATTCAAATTTACCGTTGACCACTAAAGTAAGGACCACCATCTATTCGAAGGGGTCATCACGTCATTCATTCACTTTTGGAAAGGAGAGTCTGACCAAACATTAGCAGACCGTGAAGGGGGAGGGGCTAAACCAATGTGTGAGCAGTCAAGTGGATGTTCGTGTCGCCCCCTCCCCGTCATCCCCCTCATCTTGACACATCTAATGAGGCCCAGGCCAAGATGCTGAGAGCTCTTCATCAAACTCAAAAAGCCCTTTAAGCTCTTTAGATTGTTGGAGCCTTTTTCAGCGCTTGTGTGGGAAAACCCAGACAGACAGCAATTCCTGCTGGCTTTCGGCTCAGGGTAACTGCAGACAGGGAGTTATTTTATGATATCTTATAAATGCATCAATTTTTATTTTATTTTTATTTTTTTTCACTTGTTTACCACCGACAAATGGATGTCTGAATTCTGAACCTTACGACCTCGGCCAGCTTGTCGTGAATATCTAAATCAGTTGGCTTCCGTCCTTTTACAGTGCACAACAAAGCTTTTGGGCTATGCTGCGTTCAATGTCATCACTACAGCACAAGATTACACATGATATGCTTCATGAGTAGGGCAAGACCAATATTGATTATTTGAGGTTGAGGCCGATTCCAATATTTGACAGCATAAAATTCTGATAACCGATTTATCGGCCGAGGAATTTACAACAATCAAAAGATGAAGCCCATTTTCTTAAGGGCAGAAGGGGAATTTAAAAACGTCATGACTTTTGTATAATGTCTGAACATATACACTACAGTTTTACTTTTTTTTGTTTGTTAATAATGGGTGTGGTTTACTATGCCTTCTTCCATGATAGCATGCAGAACATCTGATTCAACTGTTCACTACAACCCACTCCGCTGCGCTCTTCGATATTACCTTAAACAATGCCAGTCATTTCACGACTGATCTCATATACAGCAAAACCACTTAAACACTTCTTGCAGAAACTTTAATATAAAACGTATATTACGTGGTTATACTGCGAGAACTAATTCTGAAGATCGGAAGTGAGAATGATTGTATCGAACGCAAAGTCAATGTTGGTCATCAGTGCGATCATAAAGTCGCGTTGTTGTATTTGGCCCCTAATTCAGGCGCTCGCCATGCGTATCGACCTGCGTCTGACGAGCCTTATTGAGCGTGATAGGGACTAATAGGAAATTCACTTTATTATACAAGCACACTCGTTTTATTACACACACGCACACACACACACACACACACATGCACACACATCCTCCGGGTCTTCATTGGTAGACTTTGTGGAGCCTGAAAATTAAATGAATTTAAATGTCGATTGCACACAAAGAAACATCACAGATAAATGTTCCAACTTGAAAAAGTCTTGTCTTTTGTTTTTAATGAATGGGAGTCAAACAAACAAACAGATGTAAATGTATTCTGAAATGAGGATGAAGTCAGTGTTCAGCGGGAGGTGTGGGGAGTTGACGCACGGCGCTGGCAGTGCACTATTTCTGCGGGATTGCATTGTTGAATGCCTGTTTCCGGATATGAGCCAGACTGTGTGTGACAGACTGCAGTAACTGACCAGAGGTTTTCTTTTGCCATTGCTTTATTTAAGTGCGTCACAAAGCGTGTGTCTATCTGTGTGGAAACGGCAAGCTTGACATGCAAGGCTTGTCTGGATTATACTGCCCCAAGTGGCCATAAATTGTGCACCAGAAGGAGTGGCACAATGTTCATTGAAGTAAAACAAAGTGTCCAAAATTATTTTACATTGTTTTCAAATTTGTCATTATTGTCCGTTTCTTTTTCATATAGATTGCAATAATAGTGTTCTCTAAAAAAAAAAAACACGTTTTATTGGGGGGTTTTTTTCTAGTTTTGACAGCACCATTAATATCACAAGGGAAAGATGATGTTAATTACGAGCATGATCACGGAACAAATTAGTCTCTCAAGGCACTACTATAGAAGCAAAATGCATCTTTTCAAAACAGGAATTTGTCACCATCGATATGAACAACGGACATTTTCCAATATGAGCTCCAGTTCAACTTTTGCACATCAACTGTGTTGTTTCAGTGATACTATTGAATGGATCTAATCCTTTTGCACACCCCAGAAGAAGAAGTCATGACAAAAATGTGTTGTTTTATTATTATTAATCTGTGGAGGTAAAAAAAAAAAAAAAATTTAAAAACCACACACACATGACAAAAATGTGTTGTTTTAATATCTGGAGGTAAAAAAAAAGATAAATGGCCCCCTTTTGTCCAGCCTTAGCTCTGTACATCTGGATTCCAAGGCTCATTATAGCTTTGATACAACCCAAGCAAAGCATAAAAACTGGAATTTATTATTTCCCAAAAGCATGACAGCATTGTGGGCTGTTCTCATTAATTCATAGCTAAAACGGGTCCATTGTGTGGAAGTGATTGAAATTGATGAATTCCAAGGTCAGATGGAGTGCAATGCTCAGCTGCAAACAGTAGGGGCGCCGTTGTTCACTCTCAATGAAAGCGCTGTACAACGGGAGGAGGAACATGTACCATCATATTTGCATTCAGTATTTTTTTTTCCAAGTAATTGTTTAGTAATTTTTACTGTAGTCAATGAAAAATTACAAAAAGATTCAAATGGGAATCCCAAGGAATGTCCAAGTCATTTTGAACTTCCTGTCAAATAAATCAAAATCGAATGTGCTTGTGAAAAACCTTTAATAATAATAATAATACATTTGATTTTTAAGCGCCTTTCAAGACACCCAAGGAGACTTGTAGATCCTCGGTCATTCAGGTCATGTTAATCTGTAGCTGGCCTTTTCCTTGTTTGAATATATTGTGTGGTTCACGAAACTGTTCAAATAGGACCTGGGCAATTGTGCTGTTAGGCTAATAATATGTTTTAATGATATCTGATCTAAGATGCATGCGATAGTTTAAGGGGCCTATCGGTGTCGAGTTTGCTAGAGCTAAAAACATTGGCTCGTACCCTGGAATTTTGCGGACAAACTGCAACCTAACACAAACATTCAAATGTTAGTGTTTTCTTTTTTTTTTTTTCAACAAAGCCAGTGCTTCAAAATGTGCTCATGTACACCTAATATGAACCCTCCTCAGCGGAATCAACAGAAATAATTCAACAGTAATTTCATTCCCACCAAGAAATCTTTTGTGTATTTTCCGCCAACCGCCCGTACAACTCGCACTTAATGCTTTTTGCGACAACATAAACAATGCGTGAGCCAGTCTGAATGTGAGGCATTTCAAGCGCCGGCCGACGTGAAACTTGATATATACGTGATCTTTGCTGTTTATTTTGACTAATTCAGACCAGTCACAACTGTATTAAGGCAGAGATGTTTAAGTGTCGTGTTGGCGGGAGAAACTGAACGGGAGGAAACTTGACAGGGAAATTGTAGTAAGGGGGAATGATTGTTATTCCGCAATTAAATTATATAGACTGCTTGGAATCACCCCCTGACAGGACCGACCAGTGTGTACGTGTGTGTATTTGGAAGTGACCGAGTGTGAAACTCGATCTCTCCACCAAGGCCACAGAGGCTACGCCAGCCGGGAGAATGTGGAAAGCAAGTCGGAAGGACGGGGAAATTAAAAAGAACGAGAAGTTGTAAGATCAACAGTGTGGAGCGCACAGTGTATTTTGGGGGATGAGTGGGTGATAGCATAAACACGGAAACTCCCGCGTAATGAGTCCATTTGGACCACTTGTGACAACATTAGCTTCAAACAAACCATAGCAAGCTCACACTGTGGGGTGTTTGTGTGTTTGCCTGCTACCTTTTTGGCTGTCATTTGAAATGAATGCATTGATTGTGGCAATTGGATCATTTTTAACCTTGACCTTGTGTCAATAACTGTCATGCAAAATAGCTTTTTTTTCCTTTTTTTTTTAAACTGTGCATCAATGTCTATAAATAAATATAATGATAGCTAGCCATACATATTGATAGAGAGAGAGTGATAAAGAAATTATATTTTGAAATTACCAAGCAGGGCATTTTTAAGATAGCGACTATGTTATAACATATTTTAGCCTGTAAACCACAGTAATTAATCAACTAACATGTTATACTAATAACCACATAAAACATTTGTTATGCAACTACAATGTTGTTACAGAGATTCAATCTACCAAATGTAATGCTTCAGATCCACAAAAATATTTCAATCACGTTACTCTATGGCCATTGAATGAATTTTCAACTTAATTACACTATTTAAAAGAAATATCACATTCATTACTCTCTCTCTCTCTCTCTCTCTCTGTGTGTATACAGTACACACACACAGATCCAAAGTAGTGTGTGTATATGTATGTATACACACACACACACACACACACACACACACACTCACATGATGTGCTTTTCGGGTGCATTTGGCCATCCCGTGAGTGTTGTGTTGTAAAAAGGCCGTCTTATGAGCTTTCAGTGCCTTGGAATGGGAAAAAAAAGGCTTTTGGTCCCCACTGAGTTGCTTTGATGGAGCAGCTTTATGTCTTTGCGCTACTTCCTCCTCTTTTTCGTGTTGTCTCACTTTCTATTCAGGCATGAAAACTCATCAAAGTGAGAAGTGTTTGTGAAGCCGCGAGTGTGCGTTTGACGGTGGCGATAGTCAACTTCGCATCTATAGCGACACGCTGGGGTAACACGAGCTTATAAAAACTAATAAAATAAAAGCGAGTGAAATATACGTAATGATTTGCAGAGAATTGCACATATATTTCTCTGTTTTGCTTCAAGTCAGCCGCTTTAGTGCTCAATTGAAAATGGGAGACTCCAACTAAAAGGATCAAATGAATAGTGGTCATATACAGGAAGAAAAATTGCGGGAGAATAAGTCCATGCGTGCCAATTTTTTACAATGCAATAATAATGACAAGCGGCCAAGACAACAAAATAATTTTCCCTCATGGAGGCAGCACTTCTTCAACATCATGACAAAACCATGGCAAACACATGGGATTCGAACATTCCAAGTCACTACATCTCAATACAAATATTTTGCTACATTAACATCTGATTCTGATCTCAGTTGCGAGAATAAAGTTATCATATTATGTTCCAGAAAATAAGTTGCTTGTTTTATAGATAACAGTCTTCAAGCTGATTCAAGAAAGAAAGAAAAGCATATTTTCAAGAAAATCCATTTCAATCCTAACCCCCAAAATGTACATTTTCAAATTTAAAAAATCCCATTATAATAATTTTACATAAAATAAATGGCGTATCTTTTGAGACAATCCTCATAATTCTGGATAATAATGGAAATGGAAAAGTAGTTGTATCTTTTTTTTTCAGAAAAAAAAATTAGATTTGAAAAAATTAAAGTTGTGTTATCATGAGAATAATTTAGCATTTCCAAGTTTTTTCAGCAGTAAATTCAGATTCGAATGCCTGTATTTTAATTTTAGGATGGCCCTAATACTTTGTGTTCCGTTTGGTTGAGGTTGTTCATTGCATTTTCAAGCCCGATTTGAGCCCTCAAAGTACTTCCAGACAACATGTTGTGTTCTTTGAAAGGCATAACAATATAATGCAAGCATAATCCCCGCTCGTCAACATGTCAGAATTTTACGAGCGAGTCAACACTGTTGAAAGAACCGCTTTGGAGCAACAAGCAGTGGCGAGGCGAGGAGTATTTGACTGTTTTGTCTCCATTGGGGTTAGCGTAGATTGCAATGACATTTATTGTGATGTGCATCTGCGCACGCTTCCTGGAACTCGGCTAATGAATCTGTTTTTCCTCTCTCGCTCTCTCTTTTTTTTTCTGTGTGCAGCACTCTCAACAACAACAACATTACCCTCATCCCGCTGTCCAGCTTCAACCACATGCCCAAGTTGCGGACGCTGTAAGTAGAGTGAACACACACACACACGCGTAAAAGTGCATTATGGAAACCTTCGTGATGATGTACATACAAACATCTTTAGGTCCTAATTTGAGTTCAGCCATGAAATTGTGCGCTTTGTAACAGAACTCGAGCTCTCAAAATGGGCCCAAAACGGGGTGCCTTTTGTCCACTTTATAAGGTGACGACATGTTTTTCCACTCATAGTCATTCAATGGCATTCAAAGGAAAAGTAACGCTCTTAAGGGCGCTATCCTTAATATTGATTTTATTGTTGTACGAACAGTATCATAACTCATGGGCTAATAGCGTCGAAAAAAACACATCCATCCATCCATCCATTTTCCGAACCGCTTGATCCTCACTAGGGTCGCGGGGGGTGCTGGAGCCTATCCCAGCAGTCTTCGGGCAGTAGGCGGGGGACACCCTATTGGTTGTCGCAGGGCACACAGAGACGAACAACCATGCCCACACTCACACTCACACCTAGGGACGAGCCTGCCATGCAGTGGGAGGAAACCGGAGCACCCGGAGAAAACCACGCAGGCCCGGGGAGAACATGCAAACTCCACACAGGGAGGCCGGAGCTGGGATCGAACCCGGTACCTCTGCACTGTGAAGCCGACGTGCTAACCACTGGACTACCGGGCCGCCCTCGAAAAAAACACAACAAATTTAAAAAAAAAAAGAGGCTAAATCCATTATTCTTAATCGGTGGGTATATACCCCTTGGGATGGAGAAAGAATAGAAGGATTTTTTTCTGCTTAATTTCTATTCCACAACCGCTATATTAGTCCGAAGACCATGTTTAACACTAGTCAGGGCGCATGGAACCTCTTAATGTAATAACAATTTGTGACTTGACTGAAAAGCACTTTCAGCAGGTAAGCATGAATAGGTTTTTTTTTGTTTTTTTGTTTTTTATTAAAATCATTGTTCAAAATTTGTGTAAAAACGGGTCACAGCTAACAGACAAAAGAAAAATATTATTCCCAGGTAGACATCAGTTCAGAACCAGCGATCAGAAGCCTCAGTTGAAACTTTGCGGCTCATAGTAGACCCCCTGCAAATAGTGGTTCGACATTCACGGATTCGCAATCACACGTTTGTTCACATCTTTTTGAATCTTTGGGGTCTTTTTTTTTTTTTTTTTTGGAGAAGACAATTATGATGAGTGATTTATTTTGAGAGTGATTTTCGTTATTGCCGGTCCGGCCCAATCCCTGACAGTAGCAAGTGGGGTCCACTGTACTATGACCCTGTTGACTGAAAAGCTAGACAGACAAGAAGAAGAAACATCATTTTCTCAAGTTTATTGGTATTTTCATTGATTTTGTGACAGG
Source organism: Hippocampus abdominalis (assembly GCA_018466805.1). NCBI lineage: Eukaryota > Metazoa > Chordata > Actinopteri > Syngnathiformes > Syngnathidae > Hippocampus > Hippocampus abdominalis. The sequence continues at coordinate 19,482,087 of CM031695.1, read as the reverse complement.
CAACAATTTTCATTGACCATATGCTAGGCATATGTTGTGGTGCCTTTTTATAGCTTAGCGGTGAAATTGATTTGTTCCCCTGCGGAAAGACCCCACTCCCCCGCCCCGGCCCAACATACAGTGTATCAAAACCCACGCAACACTGTACAGACTCACCAAATCCATTTGTGCTTTATGACCATTTTTCGCCTCAAATTTGAATGGCAGCTCCCATCTCCCACTGATTGTGTGTGTGCGTGTGTGTGTGTGTGTGTGTGTGTGTGTGTGTGTGTGTGTGTGTGTGTGTGTGTGTGTGTGTGTGTGTGTGTGTGTGTGCGTGTGTTCACGGCACTCCAAATCAACCGCGCAAAATTGGATTTCGGGCAGCGGCGCGGCAACAAGTTGGCGGCAGATTGAGTGGCGAATCACCAATATCCAATATCTTTTCATCAGAATGCCTCGCGCGCCGCTTCTGTTGTCTGTCAAAGCCGGGTGACGTTGTGACTGACTTCCTCCCGCTTCGGCTTCTTAGCCAACACCGTTTGCATGTCAATACTCGGCTTCGGCTTCCCGTCCAGTCATTACAATCATGGCGTCTTCGTTGTCATGTAGTTCCGTGTGTGTGTGTGTGTGTGTGTGTGTGTGTGTGTGTGTGTGTGTGTGTGTGTGTGTGCAGAATTAAAGACATGCACTGTGTACTTTTGGAAGAATCTGTATAATGTTAGCAGGCAAAAAAAAAGCTGTTAAAGCATCGGAGTTAGCATTGATGCTAATGGTGGTCCGATATGTAATCATTATCCAAGACCAAAGTTGCCAGAAGACGTGATCCTCTTTCAAAGCTGTTAGTTATTGTGACTTTAGGTTGCATTTTTATCTTTTTTGCAGCCACCTCTTGACTTGACATCTCATTCTATAATTCAAATAAACGACGCTCGCTAAATTCGTAGTTAACGGTAATAAAACTGTGCCCTTGTGGCTCGAGGTCACGCATGCGTGCACACACTCTCTTGGCCAAGTAACGAAAATTACTGGATCTCACTCTCTCTCTCTCTCTCTCTCTCTCTCTCTCTCTCTCTCTCTCTCTCTCTCTCTCTCTCTCTCTCTCTCTCTCTCTCTCTCTCTCTCTCTCCCTTTCTCTCTCATGCACACGAACACACACACTATATGTGAATACACACGTACACACAAACACACCTCTTGCCAAGTAATAAAAAATGTTGAATCTCTCTCTCTCTCTCTCTCTCTCTCTCTCTCTCTCTCTCTCTCTCTCGCTCATACCCGCACACACACATTAAGACCTTCGTCACCACAAAACCGAAGCACAATTTAGCCAATCAAGTTTCCTCAAATCCAGTGGGCACCACACACACACACGCACGCACGCACATGCACGCACGCACGCACACACACACACACACACACACACACACACTCTCACAGCATTGTGCCCCATGTTTTAATCCTACTTGTCAGTAATTAAGGCTACAGCCGGGGGTGGGCCGAGACGCGGCTATCTCCAGGCAGGGGTTTGACTATAAACTGGATTTATAATGGGAACGCGGTATTAAAACCCACTACCCCCGCTGCTAGCATCAATGAGCCCATCTCTGTTCCATAACAGGATTTGTCCTCGGCTTTATTACAAAGGGAGGCCTGTCTTGTGAAAGGCCAGATATCCCAGCCGGCATGTAATATGCTGACAAGACATCCTGCCATTTTTCCGCCCTGAGCACCCCCCCCCCCCAGCGCCCGCCTCACGACTCTTAAGGTGTCCACCCGTGGAGTCTCTCAGCTTTGTGGGGGGGAAAAAAAAAATCCCTTAATGTACCCACCACCGAACATTAGCTCGCCAGGAGCTCATTTTGCACAGGATTTAGTGGCATAAGTGCCACTTAAGATGACAGGCACGAGATTGTCTCATATGAACATTAGCTGCACATGATGCAAAGTATTAATTGGAAAAATCAGACATCGGTTTGATTTTTCTTACTGCGTTCTGTCTTGTCCATGCAAAGTTACAGGAGATTCTCATTTCAAGCCTATGGTTGATTTTTCACCCAATAAGACTTGATATTACAACACGATGAGTCTCGTGGTGGTCATAGAACTGTGTTGGATCGCAATTACAGTAGTTCCTAATATTTTGACCCACTCTGGCGCTGTACCTACCAGTTAACAGGAAATTATATATTGCCATAGGAAGTAATAGAAATTAATCTTGCTATAGGGAACCAATTGCGTCAAATTTTAATTAACATTCAGAGATGTCATGCCAAAAACAATTAATCTAAACCGATAGAGAGTGTGGATAACTAAAATATGCAGTAGTTCTAGAGATCCCATTTAAAGTGACTATTGAATCTTGTATTGAGAGTAATTAAGAGCCCCCCTCTTTGTTTGATGGATGCGCAACATGGGAGCTCAGAATGTTTGGGGGAAACATTTAATGCAAGTGTAAAAATTCATTTGGCTGCTTCGCATCCCTCACTTTCAGGCGTCTCCACTCCAATAACCTTCACTGCGACTGTCACCTGTCCTGGCTCTCTGATTGGTTGCGAGCGAGGCGTGGCTTGGCGCCCTTCACTCAGTGCATGGCCCCCGCCCACATGAGGGGCCTGAACGTTCCCGATGTACAGAAGAAGGATTTTGTCTGCAGTGGTGAGTTTGTGTGTGTGAGACCTTGTCATTGCTCCCATAATATTAGGAACAACTGCATCCCATACAAGAGGGGTTTTTTGGTTTTGTTTTTTTAAATCTCCTGTTAGTCACTGTACAGTGGACCAAAGATTTACCTACTTGCAGATTTATTTTTAAATATATATATATGTTTTAATGCCTGAATAGATTTTTTTTGTTTGGGGCGGGGGGCGGAGCAAACCCCCATTTTCATGAGAAAGCTTATTAATGGTTTCACTGGTTTTTCATGAATTTTAAGGGTTTAAAATTATTTGGTCAATGCATTTATACTGTAAAGAAGCATATTGTATTCATCTGAATTCAAAACCTTTTCAACATTTTTTGCTTCCAATTGACTTTCATTTATTCATTCATCTTCCAAACCACGTTATCCTCACTAGGGTCGCGGGGGGTGCTGGAGCCTATGCCAGCTGTCTTCGGGCAGTAGGCGGGGGCACCCCGAATTGGTTGCCAGCCAATCACCGCTAATTGACTTCTGTTTTGGGGAATTTATTTTCAGTTTTTCTGATTTATTTGTATTTAGTTATTTAGATGTTGAATTTTTTTTCTGGTTTTAAGAAATTTGGGGGGGAATTTGAATTGCTATCCCCAAAATAGATTAATTTTTTTCAGATTGTTGATTTATTTTTGTTTATTTTATATTTTTTCTTTGGAAAAAATTATTTGTGTGAAACCAGAAAAATCTCACCCCCTCAAATAAATAAACAAATAAATATTAAAACTATGCAAAATCAATTCCTCTAAAAAAATAAAAAAATAAAACTGAAAAATTAGCCCAAAAAGGGAACATAATATGCTCCTTTAACAGGCATCAACTATGTCCTCTGCTTTGGGGAATTTATTTTAGTTTTTCAAAAAAAAAGAAATTCTGATTTTTTTTTGTTTTTCCTAGTTTTAATTTTATTTTTTTATTTTTTTGGGGGGGGGAGGGGAGTGTAAGTATCCAAGGTCAAAAAAGTCAAAACACTCAAACTTAAATGCATCATGTTGGGCTGAGCTGCACTCTTGACTTGAACAGCACATGCACACATCCTTGTCTCCTTATGACAAGCCATTCCAATCTTGCAGAGCTCGTACAGCTCAACATTAAGGTGTCTCTTCTCATGTGACAGTATGCAGAAAAGATTGTGTTCAGCCAAAAGGCTCACAGAAGAAAGGCTTTTCTTATCGCGGTTTAAAGGCGTCTGATTCAGCTCGCCGCTAATACACTGTCAGGCGGCGTTCTCTTTATTAGCCTTTAGCCTCATTGCTTCTGCTTACACGGCCCCGATCAAGACTCTTTGTGCTCGGTGTTCTTCTGTCGGACCTCTCTGCATTTATCATTCTGTTCTTTTTCTTTTTTTGGTATTGTTTCATCTTTCACTTTTTCCCTTTCTGTTTCATTTCCTTTTCTTCCTACTTTTTAAAAAATTTACTAAGACCAAAAATGTTATGTTTGTATCTAAATTGGGTCACATGTCAGAAAAAACCATCAGTTCTGCCATATCGCGTACACATTTTACTGGTCGGAGTGCTGTGTCTTGCAACTGCTTTACTTATTTTCATTTCAATTCCTTCATGTGATTGTATGTGTGTATCCAACGCGTCTATTCGTCCCCAGGCCCCACCCATATCGAGCCGAGGACGTGTGCACCCCTGGTGGCGGTGTGCCCGACCAGCTGCACATGCAACAACAACATTGTGGACTGCCGCCGCAAAAGCCTGACCGAAATACCCGCCAACCTCCCAGAGGGCATCATAGAGATGTAAGGCTGCTGTTCACTTCAGGGGACATTTAGCTAATAGTCCTGATATAGTGCGTGTGTGTGTGTGGGTGGGTGTGTTTGTGAGTCTGCTGGGAGGTGTTTTCAACTCAATTTGAACTGTGTTCAAGGGGGAAAAAAAGCTTTTATTAAGTTGAAGTGAAAGTTAAACTTTTATTCGACTGCGTATTGTTCAGTCACACAATGTAACACAAAAACACCCGTTGTCCTCGTGTGGTTTGTATCTGATCAAAACACCTGACAAGTCCAACATAAAACCTGCATTAAAAAAAGTAAGTAATACCTAAAACTCGATTTCTATTGTCTTCAAACTAAAATTATCAATTTATTAACAAATGAATAACTGTCAATCAAAGTTTAGCATTCATTTCCAATGGCAGAATTTTTTTTCCTCAAATTAGATCTAATTTATAGATGCAAAGTTCTGAGGATTAAAAAATAAATAAATGAAAAAAATAACACACACACTTTGAAAAGGAAATTAATGGAGGCAGAGGGAAGGGATCAGTACAAGGTGACAGACCTTGCATGGACCGTCTAGCCATCCATTTTCTGGACCGCTTTTTCCTCACAAGGGTCACGGGGCAAGGTGGAACCTATCCCAGCTGTCTTCGGGCAGTAGGCGGGGGACACCCTGAACTGGTTGCCAGCCAATCGCAGGGCACACAGAGACAAACAACCATCCGCACTCACACTCACACCTAGGGACAATTTAGAGTGTTCAATCAGCCTGCCATGCATGCATGTTTTTGAGGTCGACGCGCTCACCACTCGACCACTGGGCCGCCCTTGTCTAAACATGCAATGCAAAAAAACAAACAAAAAAAACACATAACAGTGGATATGAGGAAAATATTGTTGCATTATTATGACTGAGACAATGAGATTTTGTGCAAATTGCCCCCCTGCAATCGCAGCAAAAGTTTTTGTTCCAAAATAATTAGAACATTTATCGTATCAACTTCCTTTCTAAAATCATAGATTTCCAAACCTTCACTGGAAATGGTTGACCCTTTTTGTCAACATAGCCAATGTTGTGTCCATTTAGCAAAAGCCAAATGTTTCTTCTACCTTTTAGATGACTTGCATATCTTTCCCAATGCATCACTTGAGTCAATGTCAAATTTCTGCCTGCTGGCAGTATGGCTCACTGCCAAATGTGCGCGTACCGCAAGCGTGTGCACAAGCAAATCGATGTTCTCCGTGTTTCACTCATCACCTAATCGTCACCTCAGCCTTATAGATTTTTTTTTTCATTCAGCCTGCAAAGTGACTTGCGTGTAATGCATCCTATTTTGTTAAGCCTTTAAGTGCATTTGTTTCAACCTTGTATCGCCTTCTGCAAAAGAGAATTTTGTTTAATAACTAGCGCGTGTGCATTGCCCTTATCAATATCCGAATTTCCTTTAATGATGGCAACGCCCTTGTATGAATTAGGTTGACAGTGATGCTTACAGCTCGTATCTGACCGAGCGGCGAAGGTTGGCAAGAGGGTGGGCACGTATGTCGTTTTTTTCCCCCCCATTAAGATTTGTTTAAAGTCGCAAAGACATCCGCCAACAATTTTAATGGTCTCAAACAGGTTTTCTTCGTGCAAAGAAATGTAACCCTTTCATGCACCAATAATGATAACCTATAACCTGATCAGCTGTCCACCATCTTAACCATGTTCAAAATTTGACGGCCATGAGATAAACTGTTCGCGCCCATTAAAAACTGTTTGGGAATGCCTGGCGAACGACTATGCGACTGTTTGCAACATTGAACAAACCCTGACAACATTCTCTACGTGCAGACACACTCGCAAGCCTTTGTTGCTCAGTCAGATACAGGCTTCCAATATTTTATTAACGTGGAGATATGTGTAGAGTGGAACACTGACCAAGAAACAAACAAGGGAATTCTGGAATTTTAAAGTACTGCAAAATATGTTTTGGACATACATTTAAGCTATTTTGTGACAAACCCAGTCCGGGAACATAAAATGCTTTCAGCCAGCATACACCCAAGAATCATTTGTCAACAAAATCAATCCCCCACCCCCCCGCCCCCCCCAAAAAACCCACTTCATTGAAAATAGTGTACTATAAATATATATAATATCTAGGAGGAAAAAAACACAAGTCATGACACGTTCATTGCTAGAAAACCAAAACAAATGTCAAGGAAAACCGACTTAGAACAGCTGCAATTTATCTGAGCTTAAACAGAGGTACTTGGAATGGCGGCAGGTGTGCTTAATTCCAGTGCTTTACATTTACCGAAATCAAACCATTTAAAATGGTACACAGCATCAACTAAACATCAGCAGACACAGAGCCACTAGTCTGGATATGAAATTCTCTTCGAGTACAAATCAAGATTTTATCCTTTCCATGTCACCTGGGCACCATACTTGAGAGTATGATTTTTTATAGTTTTTTTTCCAGCCTGATAAGTAAATCTGTCTTCAGTAGCATATATGTTGTTGTACACATGTTCATCACAACTGAGAGACTTCTCTTTGTGGAACACCCTTGGCAATTTAGTCATTAATATTTTTCTTGTCAAATGAAACAACGAGGCGATACATCTGTTCTCTACCTTCAACCGTAATGGCAAACACGTCCGCACGGATGGATGGATGCGAAAGGCACAGAGGTCAAGAACGGAACAGAGTGCGGGTTAAAGAGGAGGAGGATAAGAGGGTGTGGTGAGAGCCCATCCGTCATGGTGACGGCTGACCCTGGTCTTAGCCTTGGCTCCTCTCTTCACACATCCGCAGGTTTTCCTCCTTCATCCTCCATCTTCATGTCCTCCAAACAAGCAGGCATTAAGAATACATGAACTGGATGCTTCTCCACCACAGTGTATTTTTCCAAACCAACTGATGCGGTAATGCTGCCAGTGTAATCAGTCATGTGGAGAGGGAGAGGAGAGGAGAGGGGGAGGGGGAGATGTAGTACATTCCCATTTGGCTCTTGGCTTGAGAAAGTAGCGTGCGAAATGCTTTGTTTTTGCACAAAGTATATTTGGAAAACGAATATTAGAAGCGTCGGGCTGCCAGTGACACATGAATTATCCAGCGTGCCAACGTCTGCGTCATTATCGTCGAGGCTTGCCATCCACAAACTACTGTGCACATGATGGTCTGCTTCCCGGGTTTGGATGACTGCTACCGCATGAAATGAACCATCCACTCTCCCTCTTCCCCGTTGGGGTGGCGCCTTTCCCAGCCGATTCTGAGATGAGACATGAGTCCACCCTGGACTGGTTGAAAGCCAATCGCAGGGCCCACACTGAGGGGCTATTAGAGACTTCTAAAAATTCATGTTTTTGAAATGAGGTAAGCCAAGGTAACCATGAATAAACCAGTTTAATAATAATAATAATAATAATAATACGTTTTATTAATAAGCGCCTTTCAAGACACCCAAGGACACGTTACAATCAGGAACGAAAACAACAAAACACCAAACGGGTTGAGCAGCGGCAGCCAAACGCGCCAGCGTTCACTCAGCCCGGAAGTCGGAAGAAACCGCAAGGGAAAGAGAGGGGGAGAAAAAAAAACACGCTCGAACTATCCTCATTTTGAGGATAGTTTGAGTTAGGCAAAAAACTCTTGCGCAAGCATATAACAATTACAACAGGTCACAAGACCTAAACAATGAGGGCGGTGATACAAGGGAGTGTATGCACGCGCGTGTGATTGTCAGTTTGCCTAACTGTTTTTCATGATCGATTTACTGAGTTGAGTCAGTGCAGGCCACACCACTGCAAACTGCACCCACTATCAATAAACATAAAAAAACAGCCTTATCTACTACTTCCGGTGCCATTTATCAATTAGACGTCATTAGGTTGTGCAGGTGTACCAAGTGAAATTTTCAGCGGTTTAATGCTACTCCCCAAAGGTTACTGTCAAACCAAACTTCAAATAAAAGAGAATATACATGCTCTATTTAAAACAAGTCATATAAATGTACCTGGTTAAAATGTTAGCTAGCTTAATGCTAACACATCATGTGATACACCATAGGCTAACAAGTAGCATCTACGAGGTGGTGGTGTTATACTGCTTAAAACAATCGGTGTTTGAACGCAAACAGGGCGGCGGTGCATGTAGACAGATATGAAATTATCACAGGTATATATTCTTTATTCTCTGCTAAAATCTAACCCAATGTTGTCTCTCTCTCTTATTTGTGTCTTTGCAGTCGTCTGGAGCAGAACTTGATCAAAAGTGTCCCGCCCGGAGCTTTTTCTTCCCACAAGAAGCTCAAGAGGATGTAAGTCCGTCCATACTGGATTGTGAAAATTTAGTTGAAATTCTTCTCACAACATGCATGAATTGATTCCAATACTCATGGATTGCATCAGCTATTACAATTTAATTGTAATAGCTTTAAGTTTCAAGGTACCCTTGAAGCATTTTTTCCTCAAATTAAAAGTAGTTTAATTCATTTGTATTGATTTTTGAATCATGCTTCTCGTTACATGATTTATTATAAAAAAGATGCAGTACTAACCACCAGAAGTGCTACCATTGTCACTTCCTGTCCAAGACTTTTGTCCACATATGGTCCCCTTCCTCCTCATGCTAATGTGCACCGATAGCATCACAACTGACATTTGCAAGGACGTGAGGTCGTCACTCAGCCGCTCAATCATCCTCCCAACGTCGGGAGCGTTCCATAATAAATCTGGCTTCACGGATGTGAACGACGTGCACTTAACATGCCGCCACGTGGGCTTTTCCCCTCGCTCTTTTTCGCTCTTTGCCTCACGTCCGCCGCATTTCATCCCATCTGCCTGTCCATCATCCACCACCTCATTTACTTACATCGACTTCCTCGTTTTCTCCTTACCAAGGCGCCTTCCCTTGACCTCTGCTGATGTATACTGTCGCCGACAGTTCGAGGACATCTGTATCACTAATGCACTAACTTCCCCCTCTCTCTTCTGCTCCCACAGAGACTTGAGTAAGAACCAGATTTCTGACATCGCCTCCGATGCCTTCAGCGGCCTCCGCTCGCTCACCTCCCTGTAAGTGTCTGGCACGCACATGAACGCAATTGGCCAAATCAGAGCCGCCCAAGGCCTTCAATGCTAAACAGTATCAGGAGTTCTGATCTATATCATAAATTCTAATATTGGTTCATGAAATTGTAATCATGTATTCCTAAAACGCTATACTCTTTGTTTTCTTGTGTTTTTCTCGGCTGCACTGCTTCCAGTTCATGTATGTGGATCATAGATATGTTTTGTTCAATCAGATTCCAGCCTTTGTGTTACCATGTCAATCAAGTCTGCCCTGCACCTTCGCAATTAGTAGTCGCCCATGTAACTTAAACTATGTTCGCAATAGGACTATATGCTCAATCAAAAAATTTTCCCCAGAGGGCCACCTGGTCTACAATGACATCAGCATTAATCCGTCCTCTTGATTAGTTGGTAAGTGGTGTGTTTTAATGTGTTTTGCTAGCAAGTTTGGCCATCAAAACACATCTGTAGCATTCTACACATATACATATACTTACGTGTGACATCTTCATTTAGTCCGGCCATAGCCTCGTTTAGAATTAACCCTTTCAGGGACAGCGGTTACTACAGTGGAACGTATCAGGTTACAGGGGTTGAGTGAACACTGGCGCGTTTGGCTGCCGCTGCTCAACCCATATTGTGTTTTATTGTTTTTGTTCCTGATTGTAAAGTGTCCTTGGGGGTCTTGAAAGGCGCTTATAAATCAAATGTATTATTATTATTATTACAGGGTGCATGAAAGGGTTAAAAAAAAAATATATATATATATATACTGTATATATATATATATATATATATATCTTTTGCCATCTATAGGCCCTTAATTGATTGTGGATTTTTCTTGTCATGTTATTATATTCAGTGGGGGTTTTTTGGGGTTGTTTTAGTCAAATGGTTTCTATTATACGACGTGGTAGTATTGGTATTGGGAGGCAGATTAAGTCGACACAGGTATCGGATGTGCATTCCGTCACTTGGTGAAGTAATTGCATTTCCACTCATTTAGCAAATCCAAATATTGTGGCTGACACCCGAAGGGGAAGGGACAGGACACACACACGCACACACATTGATTTGTGTGGCCCAATTTGTGCGTGTAATCACCCAGTGTGTGTGTTGTTTGCGTGTCTCTAAGAGGGCCGAGTGGGATAAGAACATGAAGGACAGTTTAATTTGAATCAATCCGCAACGTGAAAACGAGACAGACAGACGGACAAGGAAGGGCGGACAAGGTGAAGGCTTGGCAGGGTGTTACTTGGGACACACGCACGCACACACACACACACACACACGCACGCACACACACGCACACACACCCACATGGAGACATTAAGATGTGGCCTCTGTCAGTGCAGGCAAGCTGAGGCGTGATGGGCCAAAAATTGAAATCACTCGAGTGGAGTGAATGGTGGGTCGCGGGTACGGCAGGGATAGAGCACGCCACATCAAGCGCAGATTTGGATCATCGAAGGAGATAAAACAATGGCCGCAGTGAGAAAATATGAAATACATTTCAGATGAACCAGGTCTTAAAATCTGCTTCTCTTAATCGTAATTGGTTTTGTTGTGTATGCATTCAGATTGTAATCAAGGTCCATCGGGTGGCATTCCTCATACAACAAAACGGTGAACACTGTGTGCTGTACTGTTGTTGTAGCATCATCCCACAGTTGTTTCGAACATCTAGACCCTTTAGTGTGGCTCGCTACATGATGTGGCCATAACATTAGGAACACTTCTAATTGCAAGTCATATCTACACTATAGTGCTCTATAAGTAGCGATGAACGTTTTTTGACAGTATCAATCGCAACAAAGCTCTTTTTTGTTGTTGTCTGTGTGATGGGATAAATTTTGTGTTCTGCGAGAGAATATCTGAAATGGGGACTTGAAGACAGTTAATTGTGCACTTGATTATTTTTGCAAATAAAGGCAGACTGTAATTTTTTTTAACCTTCCTGCATGCAAATGATCCGATCCAGATTGACTGTCAGGTGGTCAACAAACAAAAAAAACAATAAAATAAATAAAAAAACAGAAGCAGCACGTGGCCTATAAGTAAAGTCTCAAAGGTATGGAAATACCTCCAGTCCTCTTCAAATATCCACATTTTGCTATTGTTCTTGAGCAAACTATTGTAAATAAAGCAGCTGCTGCGATTCACAACGGTATAAAAAAACACTATCAAAATATGACATTTCTAATTACAACTCTTACTAACGTGTGACTGGCTCAGCGTCGGCCAATGTATTGTTTTCGAAAAGTGAATGCAGAAACCATCCAAGCACATGGTGAACACGTTCCCCTCATAAAATAAAACTCAATCGACTTAATTCATACGGTAGTATGGAGTAAATTGATTTTCCCACGAGGACACTCTTATTGTTTTGTTCTAGTAGCACCATTCAGACAAACAATTCATGTTTTTCCACATCATAAGCTAAATGATGTCACTGATGACTGTCCCATGCAGGGTGTTGTATGGCAACAAGATCACAGAGCTGCCGAAAGGATTATTTGACGGCCTGGTGTCCCTGCAGCTACTGTAAGTACTCTACTCGGTATACAGGCATCATCACTATCACGAATAAGAAAGATTATGAGCTAAAACAGATGACAGATCATGACCCAAAAAAAGAAAAAAAAAAACGACATTGATTGAAAATGTATTTATATCTGTCCTCCGTGGTGTGTGTCAAAAATGAACAATACTAATGATGCAATTTGACGAAATAACACAATTGTGCTTCTCATGAATTCTTGTGGGGGTGACATTCAAAACTGCGGCACCGTTGCAGGATGTGGTCAAAATAAATAAAGAATTCAGTGTAAGTGTGACATATGGTCCTTGCAAACGCTGCAGTCCACCGGCAGAAACGCTTAATGTTCTGGGCCTTTTCCCCCATAAAGTGAAGTCAAGCAAAGACAACGAGGATGAGCGAAATTCCAGCCAGTAATTTTTCTGCACATTTGCTTGTGATCACTGGGGTAGAGATAAAGGTTATATTCCCCGTTATTCCATCTCTTACCTTTCTTTAAAACCTTAACAATGCATTCCTGCCATTAAAGATGACAATTTTCACAGAGCATGCAAGTAAATGTGAAATTTCTTAAATATTTGCTTGTTTCAGCCTCCTGAATGCCAACAAGATCAACTGTCTTCGCGTCAACACCTTCCAGGACTTGCACAATCTCAACCTGCTCTCACTATACGACAACAAGTTACAAACCATCAGCAAGGGACTTTTCACACCACTGCGCTCCATCAAAACTCTGTAAGTACTTACACATTCTTATTAAAAAAAAAAAAGAAAACTATATTTTATAAGGAGTGGACATCATGTATTTGGGCATGAAGAATATTCTCAAACTAAAATTAAACTCCAGAAGAACTTTTTTTTAAAAGCTTGAAAACATTAAATCTACAAAGGCTCATCAAAAATATGCCCGTGCATCTAATTATCTTGACTTTGTGAAGCAGCACCGGCTATGTGAAAGCGCACCAGGGTGAAGTTTGTGTGACAAGGACAAGCGAATAAGTCCGAAATTCGCTGGGAAGGCATCAGTCAAGCTGTTAACAATGATTGACGTAAGATTATCCAATGAACGTGAAAGGCCTGAAATGCTGGTCAGTTACTGTTCAGTCCCTACCAAGTAGGACGGCAGGCATGGATTGTTTTTCAGTTAATTTCCATTCATAAAATTATGCAAATAATGATAATGAATTCACAGATGACTTTACAATCGCAGCCGGATGCTATTTTAGGTCAGGAAAATGCACGTAAATTTGGATGTCCTTCACTTTCCAAAAAGTACACTGCGTTGTACTCTTGTAATGTTTTCATATTTCCATTTCATAATCAGGGCATTTTAGTTACTTTTCAACGAGGTTGAATTTGTTAGTCTAAAATTGCCTGATGACATCTCTGAGAGGAAGCATGTTTAGTGCAAAAAAGCATGCCCTCTAAGATTGACCCTTGAGGAACACCGAAGGGAAGGTTGACAGACTTTGGTTTGCAGGGGCCAACAAGAACGGCAGGAAAATGCCTATTTAATCAATGGAATATGAACCAGTATAGGGCATCTACATCTAGCCTAAACAGCTATTGTGCAAATTCTCAGATCTCGGTATCCCAAATGGACTGTCCAAGTAAATGAGCCCAAACACATGAGTTTGTGTTTTGTTAAAATGTTTGGCAGTTCCTCACAAATTAGCATTGACTCTTGAAGTCCTGGCAGTTGACTGAAGCAGAGTCACCAGGCAACAGTACAGAGAAAGCACATGGTGACAAATGTGTTCTCTTCACCACAGTCATCTGGCCCAGAATCCCTTTATGTGCGACTGTCACCTGAAGTGGCTGGCCGACTTTCTGTTCGACAACCCCATCGAGACCAGTGGGGCGCGCTGCAGCCACCCCAGAAGGCTGGCCAATAAGCGCATCAGCCAAGTCAAAGGCAAGAAGTTTCGTTGCACAGGTAAGGGCACACAATAACAGCATCGAGAGCATAAGAGTACAAATACTTTGTGATAGTAGTTAATAATAGATTTTGTGGAGGGTTTTTTTGTATTTTGTCGTCAAGTATATTTTGCTGGTTTCTGTGCTTTACTTGAGTTTTTCTCTGATGAGTTTGTACTTTTACTCCTTACATTCAGAATGATTTGGCCGAATTTGTTATGCCAGCCTACAAACCATCAGCTTAAGATAAGATAACCTTTATTTGTCCCGCAGTGGGGAAATTGGACGTATGCACATATTAGATTCCATATTTATTTATTTTTTCACTCTTACCTAAGTATAGTGTCTGTCGATAGATGATTCCACCTCAATGCTAAGTGTTACTGTCTTTTTCTCGCAACATTCAGTGTCGTGGCTTTCAATAATAATTAATATTTATTAGGACAAAAACCTCTATTGTTTTTCATGAACCCGCTACACTACTGCTACAATACTGCATTTTGGTCATGGTAGCGATGCTTGTTAGAGCCAAGTTTGTTTTTTTTCGGTGGTACACTTATGTAAAGTAATAATGCAGGAGCCTATAATAACTCCTCAAACTGGTTCTGGCTGTCCTCTCCTTGCACATCCTCTTCCTCCCTGGACATTTCTGGACCTTACCACTATTCTCTCTTCCCACTCTCTGTTTGCACCCGTGCCCCTTTTGCCGCCCTCCTCACCCCATCCCTGCCTCCTGTGTGGACCTGCGCTCTGATTGGCTCGTGCAGCTGTCTCTTGTGCTTGATCTAACCATGTGGCCCCGCCTGCTGTGGCATCACATGGTTCCGTCAAGCGCCAGGGACCGCCTGGCACATGCTCGCCTGCGTCTACCGGCCAATCCCGTGACTCGGAGCCTTAATTGATGATCAATGTTGCAATAAAACATGTCGTGTATATAAATGACTGTGACATAAATGCCACTTTTGCACCGCATTGTACCTACTCGGCTCCATACACTACCTGATCTTGATGCCTTACATCACCAAAACCAGACACTATTTTGGAACTAAGATTAAATATCTCATATCAAGGCAAAATATGATAAGATATTTCTTCTACCATTCATTCTTTATTCACATCAGCAGTTATCCTATGCAATGGTGATGTGATTACACCCCGAAAATGCATCTTACCTTCAGATAGTCCACTGGAGTGGCCATTTTAGAGCATCTCGTTGACCGTCAGCGAGCACAAAGAATGTGCAAGATCACAGGGTTAGAATCCTACATAACAGCCAGCATATGGACCGGGGCTGTGGTTTCTGCTTTAGAGCGCCTTGTTGTCGCAGCGTAGGAAAGCAAGAATGGCTCCAACATGCCATTACAAAATGTGTAAACATGTGAAAGATGCGGGTCATAGAAGTGATATTTGATTGTCAGTCGAGCAGGGTGGTGACAGTGTTGAGAATAGAGGGAACGGCTTGATTTTTCAAAAGTTTGATTATA
Source organism: Hippocampus abdominalis (assembly GCA_018466805.1). Classification (NCBI taxonomy): domain Eukaryota; kingdom Metazoa; phylum Chordata; class Actinopteri; order Syngnathiformes; family Syngnathidae; genus Hippocampus; species Hippocampus abdominalis. The sequence goes on along the minus strand of CM031695.1, from coordinate 19,466,686 downwards.
TTATCAAATGACTCAAGCAGAGTTGGAAAAAAATATATAATAAATATATATATATATATATATATATATATATATATATATATATATATATATATATACACTAGATGTACTTAATATAAATACAGTGTAAAGTGTAAAGTGTGATCATCTCTTAATAGGATTTGTGTTCGTGTTAGATCAATTTGCTTGAATTAGTTAATACACTCCTAATTTCAAATTTAATATTAATTTTGCCATGAAGGCAGTCATTCTGTTCCCGAGCTAACATCAATACCAAATGGATGATGTTCAGCACTGCTGTTCAATCACTGGTCCTTGAACTGAAAAATAGACGGACAAAAAAATACATACATGGTCATATTTGGCTTACGCGCTATGCGTAAGCCTCTATCCCACAAAGCAGCAAACATTTGAAAGCATTAACAAAGGTAGCAAATGTTACGCTCTCATTTCCAGACGTTCGACTGGACATTTTTTGTTGTCAAGGAATTTTTAAACATGTTCAGAATTTGTTTGCAACAAACACTAAAACGGTTGGCGAATGTTTGGCAAACGGCCTTAAAGGCGCATTCACTAAACTTCGCCACAAGTAACAAATGTTTGCCCCTCAGTGTTATAGGGGTGTCAGTGTCTACTTTGCTTCAGCCCGTTTTCCTTCCTCATCTTGAATGGAAAAATTAGTTTATTTGTTCGTTAATGTAGTGTGGATTTCGCAGTTTCCCATTTAGGGATTCCAAGAAGTAGAGCCAGTGCCACGCAGTGAAAAAGCTGCTGGGAATTCTCAGTGTTTTAAATTTTCATTTTTGTTTAAATTTGGTCTTATACATTGGGAAGCATTTTTTTTTATTATTGAAAGCCAAACAGTTGAAGAATTTAATAAATTCAAGTCATTTAATAATTTTATTCTCTTTAAATGACTGCACTGCATATTATTAAATGAAGTAATGGCAAAATCAATGGAACTGACCAAAGATTGGAACTTTTACAAAGAAAAAAGAGGTAGATGGTAGCGAGAGTATCGTTAATTGCCACTTTGTACTTTTAATTATTGCGCCACATGTCTGCTGAGATTTGAGCTCTGCCACACACCTGCTCCAGCTACAAAATGGTTGCACAGCAGCGCTTCAGTGGCTAGCATGGCTCATCCCAGTGCCCCTTTTAAAACCTCTGAACCTTCTTCTGTTGCCATTAAAGTAACAACTAACGAGCTTTCTGTGTTCTTTAAAAAAAAAAAAAGTATCTCTTCAACTGTTTCCTTACTTTCTTCCTTATAACAACTGACATGGTTTGTGGTAGCCCAGAGACTTTATTAAAATTAAATTATTCCACTCATAGCCCGACTCGAGCAAACTTTATCATGCTGATAGAAACTGTAACATTAAAGTGTGCAAGTTGTTAATTAGTACGTAGAAATTCCATATGAAAGTAAAAATTCCGAGTAAAGAAATGGAGAGGAAAATGAAGCTCGTTAATAATACCATGTGCCACTGTAGATGTCATTCATCTGATGGTGCATTTTCTTAGTCACTTTTTTTTGCTCGCTCCCTTGTCGACAGGTCAAGAGGACTACCGCAGTCGTCTGAGCGGTGAGTGTTTCCAGGATCTGGTTTGTCCCGAGAAATGCCGCTGCGAGGGCACCGTGGTGGACTGCTCCAATCTGAAACTGACCCGCATTCCCTCACACATCCCGGAACACACTACCGATCTGTAAGTCACATGAAAATTCGATTGACTATACGTTTGCAAAACAATGTCTTGCATTGCTGAACCTAACCCTTAGTTCATCACGTTGACTAAATATATTACGATATTATTGTTATTATCAAAACCTTATGTGCCATAAGAAAAAACAAGGGCAGATTCTGAATTAGCACAAAAACTTAATGTAGAAAAATAATAATATTTGTTGACCAATGTAATTATAGCAAAAATGTCCAAATATGTTCATCTTAATTCATTTCATGAATGAACTTTGCAGATTTATTTGAAAAATATTCATTTTGATCTCGCTGTTCGGCTGTGTAGTAGACAAAAGGTCGGACAGTCGTTTGGGAATGTTACTTTACTTTATTACTCAATACTGCGATTTATTCATTTTTTTTGTTCTCCAAAAATACTCCATATATTTAAAAGAAAAAGAAAACCGTGATGGGCTGGCAATCATTTCAGGGCTACTACCTGAAGACAGTTGGGATAGGCTCTTGGGCACGCACGAGCCTTAGCAGTTCGGAAAATTATGTAGATGGAATAAAACTAATACTAAATCTAATAAACACTAAACTCAAACGAAACAATTTAGATTTTTGAAAAAAAAAAGAAATTAAATAAAAACTAGGAAACCTACTCCACATACTAATTAAAACTAACAGAAATTAATAAATAAATAAATAAAATTAAAAACTAAAAATAATGTAAATGGACGAACCTACTTGAAAAACATACAATACAGTATATTGTACAATGGAAGCTAGCTAGCATACTTTCCAATAACTTTGATGTGACAGTCGTCCCTGCCAACATGGCTGCCACATTGGCATGCTTTTTAGCCTGCTCTAGTCTTGTCTTAGTCTGGTTATCTATGACGAGAGAGCAACAAAATCCGTGACTAGTCTGTTGATGGTGCCGCGGCACCATTTACTGGTGTTTTGTGGCCAATTCTGGACCGAACAGACTTTGAAAGGCACAGTACTATGGGCCATCTTGCGTGGACCGGACAGTATTTTTTTGTCCGTTAAATCGAGGTTCCATTCTATTTAGAAACAAATTTCTGGATTCACTTTCCTGGGTATTTAATATCCACAGCACACTTTCACAAAGGCACACCCCTCTGCGGGAGTAAATCACCGTGAAACTTTCCCAATCTTGCCGTGTCGCTATCTTTACCTTTCATTCCTTTTTTTAAATTTATTTATTTTATTTTTTAAAGATTCCATGTTACAAAAGCAAAAAACCTTCTCATTGATGTGTTCCATCTGCCTCCAAGACCCCAAAGGAGCCATCATGATATCCGGCATCTCTCACACTCACATACAGAACAGTCCCTTATATCCTTTTTTAGCAGTGATAAATGGGGTAGCACAGAGAGAGCAATATACAACAGGCATATCCTGATTACATTATGAGAAGGCTTAAAGTATTGTGGCTCTGCCTTCAGCTTCTACTGGAGCCTGATAGGGGATTATTATAATAAGACAGGACCAAGACGGCGGCCTGCTCAGTATTCAGCCAAGCTGTTCAACATAAAGAATGACATGAAATGTAAGGACGTCGAAGCAATATGTGATGAAGTCGAGTCCTTAGAGGTGCGCATAAAGGGAACAACTGGTTGCCACAAAGCACAATGATGCAGAGAATTTCTAATATTCAGGGGGGAAAAAATGTAGGATACCAGACAAAGGCAAAAAAGTTTGGAGTGGAACCGCCTGCTGGAACAAGAATACAAATGATGAACCTTCACGGCAGTGTTGTCTCTATCATTCAGAATCAAGTAGCTCTTCACAAATAACATGATGAATAATTTCAAGCAGAGGACATTTTTTTTCATACATTTGAAAAAAAAGGAATTGGCCAAGTACAGGAAACAATGTAAAAGTCATCCATACATGAAAATATAAATGATCAGCATTAATAGAGGTGGACTTTGGACGGAGAAACGGTTGCTCAATCTTGTTTGATGCATGCGGTAAGGAGAGAAAAGAAGCGGCAATAAAACAGGCCAAAATACAGATCTCAGGAAAGAGAGAACCAAAATTTCTGATTTGTCCATGGAAGCAATTTACAAAAAAAAATGTTTGCTGTCTTTTCCTGTGTTCAGTAAGTCCTCCAAAAAAGTGCATTTTCAACAGTTGGAAAGATTTATTTCTAAAGTACAAGTAATATTTACAACAGAAAAATGACACTGGAATCGTCTTCAAACCATCTGTCCAATAATGCTGCCTCCTCAAAATCGACTCATCTCAGAAATTTGACACGCGTACCTAATCCGTGTGTCCAAAGCACATTCTTTTACATAACGTGACTTCCCACCCTTAAAAGCATCCACAAAAGCTAATGGCTTTCATAACCTTCCTCATTAATGTATTATTGACGATTCTTCTTCCCACCTGCCATAACTGTAAAGAATTTATTGGTGAGAATAGTTTCTCTTTGAATACACTCACCTAATTTATAGTGTGATTAAGGTGTCTTTTATACCTATATGCAGCAAATTATGACCTCAGTTATGTTCAACTGGCAAACTCAACAGACAAGCATGTGCAACGTTGATTCTTTTAATAGCCTTTTAGTAAAAATAGCTTCAATAAAACAGATGTTTCGTTTTGCCTGGGCTTTGGACATTGTGGGTATTGATGACCCCATAGAAGTGATTCATTGTTTTCTCCTCGTAATTTTTCGCCCTCTGCTTTAAATTAGCAACATCGCTTCTCTTGTCTTGTTAACATTTGAAGAGTTACTAAAGACCTTGTAGGGCGGCACGGTGGTCAATTTGTTAGCACGTTTGACAGTTAGTGCAGAGGAGCAGAGTTTGATTCCGGCACCGGCCTTCCTGTGTGAAGTGTGCATGTTCTCCTCATTCTTGCGTGGGTTTTGTCCTGGTACTCCGGTTTCCACCTACATTCCAAAAACATGCGTGGCAGGTTAATGGAACACTCTAAATTGGCCTTCCTTGTGATTCTGAGCACGAATGTGAGCCCTGCAATGGGCTGGCAACCAGTTCGGGGTGTACCCCGCCTACTGCCCGAAGACAGCTGGGATAGGCTCCAGCATGCCCATGACCTTTGTGAGGATAAGCTAATTAGAAAATGGATGGATCGATAAAGACCTTGAAAGGTTGAGTATGTGACAGAATTGCCCATCTGACCATCTAAATGTGTCCTTTTCGCTGTGCAGGCTTGAGAGCCCATTGATGTTCAAGAAGCTGCCAAACTTGAGGAAAATGTACGATGCATCTTCTGTGAGGTCATTTCAATGTACACCAGCGTACTAAAACATATATACAAAGAAAATGGATGGATCGATAAAGGATACACTGTTGTTACAAATTTTTATGTCAGAAATGTAGGTTTGATACCTTGAAAGATACTTGTTGAGCTATGCTCTTCTCTTTATCAGATACATTCTGCCTACTATCCATCACTATCCGTCACATGGTCTTCAATCAGCTACCTTTGAACATTTTGCATCTTGCATTGGGAATTTCTCCATGTGTCCTGCTACTTCTAGCAACTGATGTGCCATGAGGCCAGGACATACAGTACAACACCAGCCAACAATGTCGACTACACAATAAGTATTTAGATTGCAAGCCCTGTATTTGTCAACATAGGGTAAAGCTCAACCATGAGAGACAACTCAGGGATTTTTAAAGAATTTATTTGCAAATCAGAGTAGTCAATGCTCAATGTACAATAATGAGGCCAAAAACTCTTCACAAGCTTTTACTGTTGCTGGTATTTTGCATCAGATCTCCTTCATTGGTGGTTGTGCCCCACTGTATATATGCGTTGTGCGTATTACAAACTTTCTATATTTAAATGCGAGAACACTCAAGAAATACAAGATTTGTCGATTGTTCTGCATTAAAATTTCTCTTGCTTCTGTATTCTACAGCGTCTTTACTCAGAGATATGTATGGAAAGTCAGAAATGTATTCCTAGAACTGGTCAAATTCTCAATAATAACTTTTATATCCTGTCAGGGTTTTTTTTGGTACATTTTGACGGGTGTTCTGTCTATCATAAACAACTTTAAAATTAGATGATATATTGTGGTTGTCAACAACCATGCATCTCTGGTATTATCTGACAGAAGAGGAGGTCTTGCCTACGAAGCAACAGACTATTTTCCTTCTCTGGTCCGTACACGCCTTGATGTGTGTAACGGCAGCAGTGTGATAATTCTCAAGGTCCCCGCAACTTGCTCTACATATATATGTTTGTTAAGACAGCTACATGCACGGAGCAATGTTATCTGTCTAGTTCAGAGGACGGCTCATTATTATGTAAATGAGGTGGCTGTTTCCTGCCGACCGTTTCAACATTTGTTCCGACCGTATTCCTCTATACAGAGCTGGCATATGCTGATTTCTTTCGGTGTGTTCTCACAAGAATATACTAGGAATTTGTTCTACAAAATTGAGCATGAATAAAACATTGTTCGCACCAGTTGGGACATTAGGTACTGTCCAATAGAAATGTGTGCTTTCACAAAAGTTATAATATTTAGTTGGGATTGATGCGGTCAGAGATGTATTCATTTAATAACAACACAGTGGTGCCGTGTGATACGAGTGACTCAATTTAGGAGTTTTCTAAAGGCACACAGTCATTTGGATGATTATTTTGCTGCGACTTGCTAGCAAAAATTAGAGGGGAAAAATAGCTTTATGGTGCCTGTGAATTCCACTCAACATAACAAGCAGTTTGGCAGAGTATGAGCAATTTTTCAAAGAGCAGACATCAAGCTGAATTACGTTATGCATTCATAACAAACACATGCTTTTGCACTTTCAGTCTGATATCTTAATGCTAATATCGAGTGGGAAACGCCATAGAATGGCTCACAAATGTATGTGGTGGTGTTTTAGGTTTCAACATAACCATGCAGCAACACATATAGACAGACAATCTAAAAATACTCATGGGCATATATTTAGTCTTGCATTCAATTGTTTATATTTCATTTAATTAAGCTATTTTTGTATGTTTTTATAAAGTACATTATAACATGGTTTTCTTATTGAAAAAACACATTATTTTTGGGTGGGTGTAAAATGAATTAATCGCATTTCCATACATTTCAAATGGGAAGGATTTGAATGTTTTGGTTTATGCGCAAGATTATGAAATTTCATTCATATCTCGAAGGCATCGCTGTTTTTGAAATATTGTGGATGTAATGTGAAGTGGTGAAGTAGTTTGGTGGCTACTGACTGTATTTTTCAGGAAATACGACATTTTGTTACGCTTGTGTAGGTCTTCGAATCACACCATAAACATTAACAACCAATTTTAACTTGCTTGCAATGTTGCAATGCTTTTTTTGCGAAAGCCTACAAAATTCCCACAGAGACAGTAAATCCCTACAATCACAATTTTCACCCTTGTCACCATTGCTATATGCAAATTGGAATATAGAGGAACGACAGTTGTGCTTTTTTTTTTTTTTTTTTTTTTAATACAACCGAATGTATGCTTTCCATCACATTATCTTTGCTCGCCCAAGCGACATATTGGATTGGGGCACATAGAAGGGCGTGACTAACTGCTCATTATGTCCACCAGCCACAAAGACAATACAGCCCATGTGCATTATACTGTACAATGTATGTATAGCCAACCTCACCGCCATGCTTGGTGGGTTCTCAATGCAGTAATTCAACAATGGAATAGGTGCTTGGGAAAAAAAAACAGGGGAAGGAAATGGTGATGGAAAACCCAAGAGCAGAGGAGTTCAGGAAGAGGAAATGGACAAGAGGTGAAGAACAAGCCAGGAAGAGATGGAGAGGAGGAAACCAATAATAAACGGAAATGGAGGATTGGCCTTCGATTCAGATTTACACCTGCACTTTATCTACAACCTGCTCTCGTGTGTTTGTCAGTGCGCCTGTGCGGTGTGATAGAGGCAGGTTGGGTTGATAAAAAAAAAAAAAAAAAAATACCAACGGTTGATTTATTGGAGAGGAAATTGCTAACCATCTAGCAGTGTCATCGACGATATAGATTGGCTGTGCTCTCATTTCCATTTTGCTCTTCTCAATTCTTTCCGTCTGTTCTTCATCATCTCATCCTCTTCCTCTCCCATGACGGCGATAAGCGGCAGCATGCACGGCTTCCCCCCGACCATCCGGAGGGGCCATGATAGGCATCATCTCGACTTATTGTCTCTGTGGCTTTTCATTTTTAATTTTTGCGGAGAGATAGTCTTCATTTGTCATATGATAGTGAGGACAGAACAGGAAATCTTCAGGTTGTAGAGACGCAACAGGAGCAACACCTGGACAATCTGATGAGATCCAGTCCAAGAATTATAATAAGAACTGACTCAGTGACAAATGGAATTCCGCATCTTGGTGATGAACTGGTTTCCCAATGAGTGAAAATACAATCTTTTTTTTTAACGGTAATAATAGGGGTTTGCATACACAGACTCATTTTTGGCCTCAACAAGTGTATGCTTCTGCCTTATGTTACCATCGTAACAAAAATTGCACTCTGCTTTGGGCCCCAAAGTGGAAACTGTGGAAAGCGTTGTAATTAAACATCATTTTGGGCGGAAGCATGTCATAAACACGTTAAGAGATAAGTAACTGCAATCGAGAAAACTCAGGTCAAGACAAAGCTTTCAAGTACACCTACACAATCTGAGGAGAGCAATTAGAAGAGCTCTATCGAGAATTATGCATCGAGAAATTTGCAGTGTGCTTGCACCACATGCACCAATCTGCACGTTAATTGACAAGTGGACTTCCATCCACTTGTTAATGAAGTACTGCACCTATGAGTGAAAATAAAACCCATGCCTTTGCTGTAGTTGTTTTGTAGCCCGGGGGCTGAGAAAATAGTTACACTCCTGGTTGCCATGGCAACCAAAAATGTGCGCAGTATTGACCCTACATTGGAGGAAGCATGTTGGAATTCTCGGTTTAATTCATTAATTTTTTAATAAGCATGTCATGGGTATACTTACATACATTCTAGACTACTACTACTTTGACTACTACTACTACTACCACTACTGCTACTGCTACAATATTAATCTTGCCAAGTCAAATTTTCTTAAGTAATCCTAATTTCATTACAGTTTTCCTGTTTTGGAGCCGTTTAAAATTCTGGGTAAAAAAAAAATCACATCTCCTTTAGATCAAAATCTGCATTTAACTGCTGAATGTTTTCTTTTTATTTTCTCACAGTAGAGCATGCTGTCAACAGTTCACGCACCGAAGTGTCATTTTTAAGGCAGACTTTTTCATGCTGACCTTCTTTGTTTCAGCAACCTGAGCATCAACAAGCTGCGGGACATCCGCGAGGGAGCTTTCGACGGAGCGTCAGGCGTTCTGGAGCTTCTCCTCACTGGCAACAAGCTCACAGGACTGCAGGGACGAATGTTCCGAGGCCTTACTGGCTTGAAAACTCTGTAAGTGTAACCCCTGCATATAAGCAGACGTTTTTTTTTTGTTTTGTTGTTTTACATCTCGGTGCTAAGGAAGTAAGTTGAGAGCTTCATCTAGACAAAAGTAGTGCTTTGTTTATGTGAGTTGAGGAGCTTTATTTTGAGAGAGATATTGCTTTGCCACCATTGTGTGGCATCTATAGGATATACAGTAGAATACCAAATACTAGGATTGGAACATTTATAGTAAACCCTGTGCTATTTAATTGCAGAGTTTAGCTATTTGTCGTAGGGCTCTGTCTCATGATAGTAACTGATAGTGTGAGACTCAAAATGCCTTTTTGATTTGTGATAGTAACTGATAGTGTGAGACTGTTTATTCACCCACCCGAAAATCAAAGCTAATGACAGTCTCATTTAGCCACCCACGCTAAACTGGCTAGCGTCCAATTAGGGGGTTACACGATAGCGCCCTAAATTATGAGCCAAGCTAATGTCGCCTGTACATGCATGGTAAAGATGAGCTAATGCTATCATTTATATATATTCGGGCTAATGACTCGCTAATGGCATGAAAACCGTCCCTGTCTCATGTTAAGCGGCTCCATGCTACAGTAATAGCCAAGCTAACTCGTTTAGCCCACCCGCAGTTTGCTATCTAACTTGATTAGCTGCAGCCCACGTGACTCCCAAGGCGACCATGGCTGATTTCTCAGGGCAGACTCTGTTGCGGTTGTCCTTTGGGGACCCGTCAGATTATATTGCATCCATCCATCCATTTTCTGAACCGCTTAATCCTCACTAGGGTCGCGGGGGGTGCTGGAGCCTATCCCAGCCATCTTCGGGCAGTAGGCGGGGGACACCCTGAATTGGTTGCCAGCCAATCGCAGGGCACACAAAGACGAACAACCATCCACGCTCACACTCACACCTAGGGACAATTTAGAGTGTTCAATCAGCCTGCCATGCATGTTTTTGGAACGTGGGAGGAAACCGGAGCACCCGGAGAAAACCCACGCAGGCCCGGGGAGAACATGCAAACTCCACACAGGGAGGCCGGAGCTGGATTCGAACCCGGTACCTCTGCACTGTGAAGCCGACGTGCTAACCACTGGACTACCGGGCCGCCCAAGATTATATTGCACTATTTATATATTCTTTTTTCTTTTTACCCACTCAAAGTAGACATTTTCAATCCAAGACACACATCGCAAGAGCTCTTTTGACAAAGCCCTGTTTAAAACTTATGTTTGGTTTTGACAGAGGAGTATAAACATGAGAACATGTTTGGCATTAAGTTAGTGTTTGATAGGCAACAACTGCCATACACTATATTAATATAAGTATTATCCTTGTAACTAAATCCTCCAATTGACAGCCGTGGGTTGCTATAAATACTTCATAATGCGTATGTGGAGGTACTAATCTTTCAGTGCAAGTATTTTCTCAACAAATTACATTGCCCTGTTGGCAACCTGTTTTTCATGTAAAATCGGGAGATGAGTGACATAAAGTGATTTATTTGTACTATTTATTACCCGCATTCCAGAATGCTGCGGAGCAACCAGATCAGCTGCATCGACAACACGACATTTACGGGCCTTAGCTCGGTGCGTCTGCTCTCGCTGTACGACAACCGGATCGCCAGCATTGCCCCGGGAGCCTTTGCCACCCTGCACTCCCTCTCCACAATGTAAGTCGGGTTTGTTTTTCTGTTTGTGGTTAAGGGCAGTGTCACAAGCACATATTTTAGTTTTGAAAGATCACACGCCAAGTGAAAATGTCACAAAATGTGCCCACAAAAAATTGTTTTCCATGTCACTATACATCACTGACATAAATTACTGAACAAATATTAACATTAGAATTTTGTTTGTAAATAACTTACCAACCACTCAGGGAAATTGCATCATTTCCAGTGTCACAATTGTTGGGAATCAATGAGGTCTCGGTGTTTTGTTAAGAACCCCGTGAACTGTTTTGTCGTTGGGAAAATATGTAATTTGTCTCCTTTAATTCATCCAGCCGACATTACGCATATCAAATTCCAAAACCATCCAAAAGCTGAAGAACAATATTCAAGGGTCTTGTTATTTTCAACCAGGAACCCGTACGATCAATCAATTGATGTGTGTGTTTGTCGTGTTTTGTCAACATTGTTTTTGTCCGTCCATTTGGACTGAGATTTTTGACAACATTGTTAAGAACTGATATGCACAGACATTGATTTGCTAGGTTGTCCTAATATAAACTGAGCCAAAGGCTCATTGTTTTATCAGCCACATTCCCCGTTGCGTTTATGAGGGAGTGAATTACATGCCAGTACTCCTTGTCTTCCGTCTTCCGACCACCAACTGTACATGTGAAGGTTGTAAATAACGTATTATATCAGCCTCGTAAAACCTCAAAAGTTTATCTTTATTTTTACTGTGAACACATACCGCACTATAAAAGTCTATCCCCCCTCAAAACAACAAGAGCTCGTATACTCGTCAATGTCGATTCAAAGTTCTACCTCATTCTTTGTTGGAGTCAAGTTTTGACAGGAAGGTTGGACAAATACACATTGCTGCATGCAATTGAGCTGTAAAACAATATTTCCCATCGAATGGCTGAAACAGAAGTGAATTCCAAATAGCCGTCTTTGCCTTTCACTCAGAATCTGGATTAGGTGGGATTTCTGCTGCAACTTGGTTGCATTTACACAATGACACGTCAGGTTAATCTGCCATCTAGTGGAAGCGCATTTAAATGGTCTGCCCGTGACTGTACGTCACTTTCCTCGATCGATCCCGAAAGATTGATGGTTTGTACTAACTAAATAGCAATTTTAAGGCCTAATCAATGAAACTGGATAATGAATTCTCACCGCAAAATTGTTGGAAATCGCAAGACCTAAACGCTGTGAACCTGTTGCTAACTAAAATAGCAGCACCAAATGACACATTTAAGTCTCTGATATTAAGTCAAGGGTGCAGACTGAATATATTAAATAACAAAAGTATGAAATAGGATCTTAAATTATGTCGGAAGGACGCCTTTAACACTCACGGGATCACTCTGCTATGTTGTTCTTGTCCATTTTGTTGGTATTACTAATTGTGTCTTTGCATGTCTCAATGACAATCTGTTTTGGGGCAAAGGTTCATGTGACACGTAAGATTCTATAGGAATACACATGAGTTTGCAGTTGATTAATTTGATGACGGTAGGTAATTTACATTAATAACTGTTTTGGGGGTTTTAGCCTTGCATCAGTCTTTGCATTCACTTTTTAATTGGTGCATTACATCGTGTACCATGAAAGAAACGGGGATTTCCTTATCCGCCTTGTGTATTTTTACTTTTTTTTTTTTTTTTAGGCTCCTTCTCCACCCGCACACCCTTTCACACCTCCCTCTTGTTTCCCAGGAGAGTGTGTGGGTTTAATTAAAAGATTAACACATCGAAAAGGGGAAGGAAGGGATTTGGCTGAGGTGGGGTCGCCACGCATGGAGGTCAATTCATTGCAAGGAAATGAAAAAAATGACTGGATTTCCGATGCGATAGAAGCATCCTTTGAACATTGTGACACACAAAGAATTATTACGTGAATTGCTGAATTGTCCTGGCCAGAATTTAAAAGTCTGCATGGGTCTTGTGTTGTTTGGAAAACGGCTTTTAAAATGAATGGAAATGCCATTAATCAGTTCAAGGCTCATAAAAATAACAACAGAAAAGGTTCATACATTTTTTAAAGAAAGAAAATAGCATTGTTTAACATCGTCATCTTCCTAAAATAATGGCCCGAGTCTTTTTTTTTTCTTTTTTTTTTGTGTTTTCTGACAAAAGACGGATTATAAAGTTTTTGTATTATATTTCAGCACTGTGCTGTGAAAAGAATGCACATTTTTGGGGGGGTTTGTTTTACATTGATGAGATGTATGAAACACCGACATACCATTTATGTTTTTGTTTTTTTAAATGACAAAAATGGACATAATTGTTTTGTTTTTTTACAGGAAATATGTTATATAAATCATTTAAGTTCAGGTATAGAATTAAATTATCTTAACTTTTAATTATTATTATATTAGCAGAGATGGCCAGCAGCCGAAGAAAATGTTTGAGGCAAAAAAAAAAGAAATTATAGTACTTTTTGTCAAAGTATTAGTGAGGCCATTATTTTAACGATCACATAGTTTGTTTTTTAAAATATAAAAACAGCATTTAAATAAAGGTAATAATTCATTTTTCAACACAACAGTGTTCCGAGAAAATCTGTGGCCTGTTTATTACTGTAACCGTGGTAACAAATGTCCCTGAAGCCACACTACAAACGGAGCCAGAGCGAACCAGAAGCCCTGACCCGTCATTCATTTTTCAAAATGAACTTTTGTCTGGGAAAATAATGCCAGCTGCCAAACCCTGGCTCCTCCTCCTTCCCCCTCAGGTTTAATATGCCTCAACATAAATATCGCATGAGCTGTCGGAAGGCAACAAAAAGCGATGCGAAGTCATCGAAAAAGACGAATGCGATGAATACGATAACCTTCTTTTCTTTTGCTTCTTTTGCTGTTTGGCTCGCCTCGCCTGCTTATCTCTAACTCTCTGTATCTCATTTAGTTCACAAAATGAATAAAAAAATGAACGATAACCTCTTTCTCCCGGCCTCTTTGATTTCCTCTTAGCCCCTCAACCACCACCACGCACTTCCATTAGAATGTTTTTGAGTTTATGACTAAATGCGTAGTTAGCAGTGTCGTAAAGTCAACATTGAAATTCTGCTGGTTCTAAGCAACTGAGAAACGCTTGCTCTTGCTTACTTGTGATGTCCCTTCTGTTCGTCTCTGTCATGTCTCGTCAATGAAGCAAAGGTTTGTTTTGAATGCAAAAAAACCCCCCGCAAAGGTCCGGTTGCCTTGATTCAACTTTCACTGATACTAAACAGGAAATATTTCTAGCACCTGGTTGTCCCAATACTATAAGGGGCGCTTATTTGTTGAGCTGATATGTCTTACCTTCACGCAGTGTTATACTTAACCGTCTCCACTTTCTACAGTCCCATTTCTTTGCTACCCACGATCTGCCCTGGAACAAAGTCTGTGTTCTAACTCTGGCCAAGAGTACCCTCATTCTCTCAAAAAACGAAGTGACTCCAGCTAAGCCAAAGCGTAGACGAGAGATGGAAAACAGCAAGTCCCGAGAAATTCAATCTGCATATGCTCTACTTATGTTCTGTTTGTGTGTCTTTTGGCAGTAACCTCCTGTCCAACCCGTATGTGTGCGACTGTCACTTGGCCTGGCTGGGTCAGTGGTTGAAGAAGACCAGAGTGGTGAGTGGAAACCCTCGCTGTCAGAGGCCCGCCTTCCTCAAGGAGATCCCCATCCAGGACGTGGCCAATCCCGACTTCACCTGCGATGGTAATGCGATGACCTGTGGGACGTACATGTTTTGTTTTTGGCCCATTAGAACATAATCCTCAGCATTCTACCACATTACTATATTGATTGGCTCACATCATCTCAAACTTTCAGTGAACAAGAATTTAATATTTTATGTAAGGGATTTCGGGTTACCGCTGCCAGGCGACGCCCACCGGGGTCAAGACCCCTTCATAGACTTATCAAGCTTCATCACCAGACGATTAAGCATCTCAACAACATGACTGTCCACATAAACTAAAGCTTACAGGGATCATCTGAGGCTGTGCTCTTGAATGTCGAAGGACATGAACGGTCGTAGCTATGGATAAATTAAAACAAATAAAATAGACTAATGACACACGGGGAGTTGGAAATATCGATTGGAACATCCAAGTTCCGACTGGAACAAATAGTGGGTGAAGTCATCTGACGTCAAACAACGTCAGTGGCCGCAGGCACCATCTCCAATATCTGCATTTATTGGTTACATGACATATTAGTGTGTTGATATATTATCAGTGAATGAAGTTTTCATGCATCATTTTTAAAAATTGTCATCAAATTTAAAAACTGCCACCCAAAAAAAGAACAACTACGTTTGTTGCCAAGACTGCTGACGGTCAAATGAGTCATTCACAAGCAAAACAAAATACTATATCGCGGTTGTCCCTGTTTAAATTGGAACATTTTGAGGTTGGGCATCATAATCCTCCAGTAGGACGTTTCTGACTTCCCAGCAGTGTTGAGCGCAGCATTTCAAAAATGATTAAATTCTCCTGAGAGGAAAGGAAATTGAAATGATCAGGATGTAATTCTTCACATTGTCATGTTGTGCCAAAGGGTCTCTGGATGAGTACTCAACTTGAATAAACTGGGTCGCGGTTCAGTGCTCATTACGTCAACACTTAACCAAGCATCCAGATGCTCACGTCTGTGTTTCGAGTCCTTGCGTCTTACGCGATCAGGCTTGTCGGTCACGTTGTTATTTTGGAAACGCGGCAGCTCATAATCACGCTCCACATCCTCGGCAGGGTATTGTGAGGCCAGTGCGAATCCTAACCGCAGGCCAGACGCCCCCAATGACATCATGACATCACTCTGTGGTCCCCGCTCTGACGCTGCCGTTACCACGACAATGCCTTCCAATCGCCACCAAGGCTGCTCACTTTGTTCGCCAAATTTGATGCTGCGCTGATGCCTTTCTCTTCGTCCAGACTGACTTGGAATTGATTTTCACTCTCTGATAATTTCCCGCGCTGCAAACTTTTAGGAAAGATCGTCTTGGAAAGTCGTTTGCTGGTTTGGCACTGGTAAAAAGTTGGTTTAAGATTTGACAATATGAAGTCATATAAATGCTATTGAAGAGGTTTATTACACGTTCTAACACTTGTATTTTAGTCAGTGGGTGGACTTGATGTGTAAATGTGCGTGTGCGTGTTTTGGGGAGTCATCAGTGCAGACAGAGTAACACATTGCCAACAAGCTGTTGTTGAAAAAGTCCCCACTTTTGGGAATTTTTTTTGAGTGCAGTGGTTTGGTAGAAGGATAATCATGTAAAAAGTGGAGTGAAGAATGGCTGCTCCGTGTATTGGTGGTTCGGCATTCGTGGATTTACCTATTCATCATTTTTTCTGGGAATCTATATATTTTTTTTCCAATTCAAGTTAACAATAATATCTTAATGAATAGGGCGGCCCGGTAGTCCAGTGGTTAGCACGTCGGCTTCACAGTGCAGAGGTACCGGGTTCGATCCCAGCTCCGGCCTCCCTGTGTGGAGTTTGCATGTTCTCCCCGGGCTTGCGTGGGTTTTCTCCGGGTGCTCCGGTTTCCTCCCACATTCCAAAAACATGCATGGCAGGCTGATTGGGCACTCTAAATTGTCCCTAGGTATGAGTGTGAGCGTGGATGGTTGTTCGTCTCTGTGTGCCCTGCGATTGGCTGGCAACCAATTCAGGGTGTCCCCCGCCTACTGCCCGAAGACTGCTGGGATAGGCTCCAGCACCCCCCGCGACCCTAGTGAGGATGAAGCGGTTCGGAAAACGGATGGATGGATGGATCTTAATGAATATATTGATAGAACACTGTCTTGAAATGAATTAGCTATGAAAGTTAGCATGTCACAATTGATGAAATAAATACTTTTGCGTTTCTTCTTAGTCAGGCTAACTCGGGGGTCGGCAACACGCGGCTCCAGAGCCGCAAGCGGTTCTTTAGCGACATCTAATGGCTTTAAAAAAATGTTTGAAAATGGAAAAAGATTTTGATAGTAGGCTAATATAGTTCAAATAGATATAGATACATGTTGCAGCTCCGAAAAAGGAGAGCGTTGGTGTTGGTTTTTTAAACGTACACTTTATTTATGCTTTTAACAGTCTCGACAAACACAGACGTCCGACTCCGTGCCTTCTCTCTTCTCCTTCGACTCGAGAGGCGTTTAAAGAAAGCTTCAGAAAAACGGAAATTAATGATCACTTCACTGACACTAAGAAAAGCAAAAATAATGCACCAAAACAAAAAAAAATCAAGCGAGGAAATCACAAATTAAATTCTATGGGGGGGTTTGTGAACACACAACAAAGGAATGAATAACAAACAATTCTGAGACAGTCCAGTCTCCTACATCCATACAGCATGTGTTTCCTTCATTGTAAGTTTTATAGAAGGCTTTTAATTTTTTGCGGCTCCAGACATATTTTTTCTTGTTTTTTTGTCCGATATGGCTCTTTCAACATTTTGGGTTGCCGACCCCTGGGCTAACTTGAGCTCGTTTATACTCTGTTATTTAATAAAGCGGAGAAGCTGAACTTGTTCTGAAAAATAAACGACACTTTTACCGGTCTACTACATTTTGATTTTATCCAGAAAAAGTTTTATTTCTACGCTTATTAATGTACCAAATATTCTACTATTCTTTAACAAACAATAACTCCGTTTTTAATGTGTAATTGCAGTACCGTGATACTGTGAAACCGTCATATTTCCGCTCAAGCTTATCCTACCATGAGAATCTGATACCAGCTCGTGAATACTCGTCAAAGAGATGTAAAAGGAAGCTATTGAAAATCCATGGACTACCAATAACTGGAAATGTCCCCCCAAGAGACCACTGTTCACAAGGGAGAAACGCCAACATTTTCCGACCCCTGTTTGATGGGGTGAAGCACTCATTGAATCCAAACATTCAACCATTACCCGAGTCGATTACACAATTGTTTTTGCCGTATTGGACTCTTAATCTCTGTAAGTGGCCAATTAGCTTGTTTTTCTAAACCACAGTCAGCTCCTGTCCAAACTTTGTGCAATTTTAGGAGGTGTGCTACTTGAATTTCATTACAAACTGCAAAATCTTGCCTGGCAGTGACATCACAATACGCAAAAAGCATGACCACTAAATATAAACCTATTTTCAGTGTCCACTTACACACACACGCACGCACACACAGAAACTCAAATTACGTTGTTATTGGCTCGGTGGCTCCTCCTCATTATCCTTCATTATGGTTTTAACTCTGTTGGCTTTCACTCTATTCGAAGCACAGTTCAAGTGTTCCCATAATGCGACAAGCAGCGCAACGTTAGCACACTGTGTGAGCGTGTGTTTGTGTGTCATACGAGGAAATGAAAGCCTTTCTCAGCCAAGAACAATGCTTTGGGCTCTGATCATTCCTAACTTTTCAGTGCGCAAGGCCTGTACGACCAGCCATGTGTTTTTTGAGGGTTGTGACCATGTGTATATAAGCGTGCTTAGGTTGGATGTTCAAGCCTTACATATGTACTAGCTAGCACGCCTCTCAAGTGTTTTTATTTGTATTCTGTATATATATATATATATATGTGTGTGTGTGTGGGTGGGGGGTGGGGTTACGTCCTTGTCACACAGTCCTTGTTGGTTGCAAGTGTTGTCTTATCAGCCTCTGTTCATCTGAGGTTAGATAAGACTTTATTGATCCCATTCTGTGAGATTAATTTGTGGCAGCAGTGTGAAGAAAAGGCACAAAACACATACAAAATCAGAGCGAATAACAATACAAATACCCTCAGACGAACAACTTGGACAACTGTATGCTTGAAAATAGCCCCCTGGACTCTAATTCAACAAAGAAAAAAAACCACAAAGCTCAAATGTCTTAAAAATGGTTGTCGGCATAGCTTGCTTGCACGCCAACAAACTGCACGTCGCCAAATAATCACTAATGCAAATAGAGGGCGGGGAGAAGGGAATCATGTCACACCACAAAGTGTGTCACGTGGCATTGATTTAGCCACGCCCACAAAATCAGGAGACCTGAAATGGGGAATCATACGTTGACGCTATAGCCCCACAATTGAGTACAAAGAATTTCTCAGTTTTACAGGGTTAATTTTGTGAACATTTGTATATTTAAGGCCTTCATTTAAATAGACACCTCCTTCAAATAAACACCTGTACAGTAAATGAATTATGTAGGTGAATAAAATACACCTAAATTTTATTTTTTTTACTGGAGAAGGATTTTTTTAAATTTCTACTCCATATGTTGGAACGTGCAGATAAAATTGGTATCCACATGCGCAAATCTAGCCATTAAATGGGAAAAACTCCCTTTTTTCTTTCAACGCCCTTAGCCTACGATAAGACAATCCTTTATTTATAGTTCATCCTTTTTTAAAGAGCTAAAGTTAAACTATGGCTGCAAGAGTTGTCAAGATAATACCAGCTCTTGTCATGCTAGAAACGCGCTAATGTTGCCCATTTATCTACCTGCTAAGTATGCACAATTAGCCTCAAACACCATCGTCCCACCAGAGTGGATAAAGTCAGCATCGACTCAGAGTGATCGTGCTTGTTGGGGGAGGAACTCTTGTTGAGCAATGCGCCAAACTCCCAAATTGCAAATTAAAAACAAAAAAAAAGAGAGAGAGAATGAGAAACGTTCTGCCATCTCTCTCTCCCTCTCCCTCCCTCTCGCTCTTTCTAACCGACCCCCGTGCTTCGTCTTTCAGGTGCCGAGGATAACGGCTGCCTTCCTGCATCTGGCTGCCCTGATGTTTGCACATGCTCAGACAGCGTGGTGCGATGCAGCAACAGAGGGCTGCACTCGCTGCCCAAGGGCATTCCCAAGGACGCCACGGAACTGTGAGTCTGGTGCACACCCTCCTGCCAAGCAGACACACTTCAAATATTTAGACCAATGGATTTCGTATAATCAATAAAATAGTTGGGAACCAAACACTTACGTAAAAGCGACGCCGTGGAATTTATTCACTCGTCATTTGTGAGTCATGATAAAATGTCACAATGTTAATGAGCAACAAAAAAAACATTTTGGGGGGGGCAGTTGTTGCCAGGCAGTGTTCATAAGGCTCAACCATGAGTGCGGGGGGAACGGACAGCCACCAAGCAGCATGACTTGAAAGGTAGACAGTGAGACCACAAACTGTCCATGTTTTGAAATTGATTTGTAAACCACATTCACTGGTTTGTAATGCTACGATGCCAAAGGTGCAGAAGCCGTGGTCAGTCTTGTAAACACTTTGCCTAAACACTGCTCAGGCTGTTAAGTTTTTCGTTCCTAACTCACTACATTCTATTATCTATTCTTTTTATTTTTAATTAAGAGTCACAGCAATAGTAAAAGAGCAATAACGTTGGCAGCTAGGGTAAATGGTACAGACGATTTATTGATTTATTTTCTTGTGGAGAGAATATCCCTCATACTAAAGCTGAACGACGACATTGTCGCCGCTTCACAAGATCTGGAATGACTCCCGCTCCTCGGGGTCAACACCAGTGATTAGGTATTGATTAGGCTCAAGAAGACACTCCATCATAGTGTCCACTCGACCTACTTTTGAGCCAGGAGAAAGATGGGGGAGCAGTGTGTCACAAAGCATGTGTGTGTGTGTGTGAGGCATGTTGCATTATTCCGTTCGTGTCTAAGTAAAAACTTCACTTAGATGCGTTCAAGTGCAGTTTTTGTCGCATTGCTCCACAAGCTAAACATCCCAAACCTTATTTCTTTTTGATTGTATCTTTCTTAAAATACATGAGACCCCACTTGCAAATCCTTCCGTCGTTCTTTGCTGTGACTTCCAAGCACAAACTTGATAATAAAATAAGCAGCAGTTTGCCAATAATCGAAATAAATCACCAAAAGAGTCTTGAAGCTGTTTAACGCCATTCCCTGTTGAAGTTTACAAAACATGAATTATACAGCGTGTATTTAAAACTACCAAACAATGTTGCCTGAAAGGCCCGCTAGCTTAACATGAACATGTGTCATTGACATGCTAACAGTTAGCATCATAGTTTAGAAACAATAGATTTTCGAACACACAACAATATATAACACACCAGGTATGTAGTCTCACACACACACACACACACACACACACACACACACACACACACACACACACACACACACGAAGAATTCAAATGCCTCCTCTGTCAATTTCTTTTGATTTAGCTTTTGTTGCTTCTTCACTACGGTTTCCATTTGATAGTTTTATGTCCAGTTGAATGCAAACAAGGGAATACCTTTTTTTTTTAATGAATATTCTCTCATAGTATCAGCAAAACATGCGAGTTGGCATGTGCTAACTCTCTCATGGCACATGCCACTCCAACAAGCCCCGCCTCTTGAAATCTCATGCATGTACACAAATCCTACAATATGTACACTATGTAATATACTTAATTTACTTGCAATATATCGGAATATGTTTGTCTACTTTCTTTACACTGTTTATAAAAACAAATGTATTTTACTAAAAAAAAAAATTGAATATGGTCTCTCTGTCATAGTTTTCTCCGATCCTGAGAGTTTATCAATAGCAAGCTTTACGTTGTCCCCTATATATTCTCTAGCGGCGTTTCCTCTCAAATATATATACCATGTACTCTCCTTGCAGTTATCTGGAGGGTAATATGCTGACTACTGTGCCCAAGGAGCTGGCGGCCCTGAAGCATCTCTTACTGGTGTACGTACACGTGGTCGCTTGCCCTCGTCTGCTAAATCCTCGTGTGGTAGAGGAAGCATGTGTGTGTGTGTGTGTGTGTGTGTGTGTGTGTGTTAAACATGTATGTTTTCCTCTACAGAGACCTGAGCAACAACAGCATCAGCACGGTGCCGCCGTACACCTTCAGCAACATGACTCAACTGGCCACGCTGTAAGTTATTCCAATGGCGCCACAATCAGTGACAGATTTCCATTCATTGTTGACCGCTTCGTTAAACTCTTAAACATTTCATTCCTCCAAAATGTTGCACCCATGTTTAGAATTTGGCAGAACGGAATGACTTGCCTTTACATTTGCATTGCTCCACAAAAGGCATTTGTAAAGTTTTCTTTTACACTCCACGCTCATTGACACTGGTCACTCCGCAAAGATGGAGTAACACTATGCATTTTTAGTTGTTTTCAAGCCTTGAAACGTATCCGGTTTTGTGCAGTCACGCTCGTTCACGCCAGGGAGTCACCCAGTGCAAACAACTACATCAGTTAGCCCCTAGAAAAACATCAACGGAACAGACTGTGATTTAAGTGTGCGGCTCAAGGGTGTCTTTACTGCACTGCAGGGGGAAGAGATAGTCCACCGCTTCTTTCCGTTCTCACAAGAATTAAGTTGACAGTTCTGTGAAACGTAATGCAGCATAATGTGTTGGAACTGAACGCCAATGCGCCGGTGCGCATGAGCAAACCTCTGCAGCGAAGCATAGGAAAAAAATGGCAAGTAAAAAAAAACATGGCGGACACATGTCATTGAAAAGGTCGTATTTTAGCCCAAATGTGGTTTATGCCGGGAGGTTCGGCTTCCAGGCATGTAATTTCAGATAAAAATTCATTTTCTAGAAAAGCTTTTCCGAGTAAGCCTGAAAATAAGCCAGTTTTCTACTAAAGATAGGACATTGCTGTTTGTACAAACTCATACAAAAATATGAACAAGCTGTCCTTCTACATTTGACTTTGAAAAGCCCACAATGAAAAGCTGCACTAGCACAGGAAAAAAAAACACGAGTTTCACCAGTCGACATGAAATTGGATGGACATGTCAATGGTAACAGGACGCATTAAAATGTCTCAAGGACCCATAAATGAAAATGAAAATGAAGTCAGCCATTTTGGGGAGCTTTTTTATCAACTCAGACTAGAGGATTTGTCTAAATGAACCCCATTTGGAGCAGGTATGTAAGCCAGATGGGCGGCACTAAAGCAAACCCATTTTCAACAATCGACATGAAATGGGATGGCCATGTCTATCGTGACAAACACACAAAAAGATCTTGAGTCCCATTCAAAAGTATTTGGAACAACAAGGTCTGTTCCTTTTTGTTGCATACTGAGAACAGATGTCATGCCATTACCCAATAGAAAGCATTTCTGTTTCATTTTAGGGCACGTCCCATCCTCCCAGTAATGCCGCCCTATGCGGCCGTACATAATACAAATGCGAGAAATCACCATTGCCAGTGTTGAATGACGAAGCTTTATATGCCTACACCATCAAACTTCCAGTCATACAGGGTACAGATAGCATAATGGCACATGATCACAAGAAACAACATATCCATGAGAAATCTCATGCGCTTGGAACTAAGGCCTGTGACCTTGTCGGTTCTCTTCCACAGCATCCTGAGCTACAACCAGATTCGCTGCATCCCTGTCCACGCCTTCCACGGTCTCAAGTCGCTCCGCCTGCTGTGAGTCACAAGCTCTCATGTCGCAGTGCTCTCTGCCTTGCTGCTTTGGAACTAAATCAAAATTTAATCAGCCCCCTTTGGCGCCGTGCCATGTGCAAAGCATGTCGCAGCCACCCGCTCGTTTGTTGCGCCGGGCTACCCGAAGAGATAAAAGTGATGAGCTCTCATCATCTGCATGATGCGAGCCGCTCGATTCCCGATGCGTCCCCCCCGTTCCTCCATCCATCCTTCCTTCTGTCCTCTCCTGCCTTCTTGCCGCCCACCCGCTGTTGGACTTGATGAATGGACCTTCAGTGTGTGTTTCTCTCTCTCATCCATCAGCTTGTCCACCCTCTGTCTCACGACCCAAATGCACAGCGTGCCTGCCTTTTGCCGCCTTACCGCCATGGTCGCCTCGGTGCTGTTCATTGGCAGCTAATTTCTAGTTAATTGTTAGGTTTTCCGGTGAGCTAGAGTGATTTTCAGACATAAAAAATAATTCAATCGCAGAGGTGCTTAGTCCGTCCATTACAAAATACGAGCGTTGTATGACATCAGCGAACAATTAAATCACTTCCCAGTCATCAGCTGTTTGGCAAATAGGCAAAGCAGCTTTATTTAGGTCGCAACACAAGGCCAACTCAGTGTGCCACACACTCAATGTCCAAAAGCATTTATAAAACACAACAGCTAACGACATTCAGAAGCAGAGCAACTTACTAAAACGTATGAAAATAACATACAGTGAGAGCATTTAAACACAGTGACAGAAGACTTAAAAAACATTGAAAACATTTACAAGTAATGGCATAAAATTAAGTTTCTAAAATGACTAAAAGGCGGTCCTGTTAAATTGATTTCAAAATATTTAAGACTTTAATGAAATTGTGAACAATTTATGAAACAGGATCAATTCATATATCTTTTCAGACTCCACACATTCAATCCCAGGTAATTATCTACATGTTTTTCAAATGTTTTCAAGAGTGAGAGAAAAAAAAAAAGAAAAGGTCTGACAATGGCTGGCACTGAGCGAGTTCACACCCCTCCCAGTTAAAGCTCACAAACACACAAAACATAAAACATGAAAGAGAATTACTAGTCGTGTATTTATAAAAACCAAAGTTGCCCAAAGAAAGACCTGACACCTTAATGCTAACATATTTTGAAATAGTAATGCTAACCGTTAGCATTGATAGTCGTGGTTTTAATAATAATAATAATAATAATACAGCCATGAATACAGTATTTGAAACAGTACGGCATCATGCGTAGCCTATAGAACATATAAAAAGACTCACCGGCATATATGCTTTGTCCTCTTTTAAAAGCAACTAGCATTACAGAATCTTATTTTCTGTGACAGTAGAAGTTCTTATGGTTTGTGTCTGTATGTCTGTATTATACTGTCCCCAGTGGCCAAGAAGTGCACACCAAAAGCAGCTGCACAATGAATTAAAATGTAGCATTAAATAAATATATTACATATATTTTTTTTTGCATTCTCTTTAATTACTGTATTTTGTTACTCTGTTTTTCTAATGAGCATACCAAAGTGGTTTTATTTGGGAATGGATGGAAATATAATTTGAGGCGCAAGTGTTGAGTTTCAAGTGTGGTCCCAGAGCAAATTAAAAGTCTCAAGTGTCTCAAGGCTCCTCATTCTCAATAGAATCACACTGCATGGCTTTTAAACGTCACTGCAATCAGTAAAACTGATTTTGTGTTATGCGTAACTGACATTAAAGACCCTCTGGCTTCATTGCACGGAAATGTGCCAATAGTTTGTGTCTGATCATTTCCTCTATGCTCGTTTCATCAAATGTTATGTCTCAAATCCTCTTTACAAGTCTCTCAACCGCACTCTCACTTGACCCATTTTTTTAAAGCCGCACACCCCCTTTCATCAACCTGACAGCCCTCTCTGTTTCACTAACTTGAGATTTTTCACAGTTTTTATTTCCTTGTCCTCCTTTGTGGCTTATAAATGTAACTTAATATGTCACCGTTACAATCATTTTGCCCACCTTCAGGTTGTTTGGGGCTATAAAGTTGTGATTATTACACCAGACTGACATTACACTTTTAATCTTGCTGCCCCTGGAGCCTTTTTTTGTTCTAAACAAAACTCGCAGGTGTCATGGCAGAGGTAGCGCTGTCGTATGTGCCGGATGAGTGCAGTACGTCTTGTGTTTGGATTTCTTATAAGAAAGCAGGTTGACATGCTGATACAAATGACTATTTAGTTGAATTATAAAAGGATTACAACTCATCCACATTTCGCACATAAGATAATAAAACCTTGATTGGTCTCACAATCACCAGCAGCAAAAATTGAAGGGAAGGTGGTGGTGATGGGGGCGGGGGGGGTTGAAAAAGAAAAAGTATAACATGCACAAAATGTTTAAGAGAAAAAAAATGCGGTACAGAATGCAATACAAAATATAAAAATACAAAAATACAGATAAAGAACATATATGCAACTGCATATATGCTGTGTAAGGTGGCTGTGATGAA
The DNA here is from genome assembly GCA_018466805.1 of Hippocampus abdominalis. NCBI lineage: Eukaryota > Metazoa > Chordata > Actinopteri > Syngnathiformes > Syngnathidae > Hippocampus > Hippocampus abdominalis. The sequence goes on along the minus strand of CM031695.1, from coordinate 19,440,989 downwards.
ATTACTCGATTTAGGGGTGTGTTTTTCTCTCGTGCAAATGGGCCACTGCTCTTCCCACCCAACGGTCAAATGTATAGCTTTCACTACAATGACATGGGGGCAAGGGTGTTGTGTGGCAACCCACTACTTGTTCTCAAGCATCCTAGCGTGTAAGGAGAAAAGCAAGACGCCATGAAGATGATGTCCACTATTAATATAGCATTTTTAATTTCACTCATGGAGGCAGAACGTCATCGGCAAGATGCTAAATGACATTTGTCAGTGAGTGTGGAGATCTGTGCATGTGGTCCATGCAATGGAAATCAAACACATTCGCTCTCTAGTGCAGTACTGTATGTGCCATTTGGTAACCCCGCTGGCTAGTGCTAATCTGAGCTAACAATGCAGCTCTGTTTACCTTGTGGATTTCACATGATCATGCTTTCATGTAATATGGTGGCCAACTCACGACCAGAACTTCACACTCAGACTAACTGGCTAACTTGACTCCAGCTCTTCAGTCATGCATGAGGCCACGCCTCTTAAAGACACATCTAACGCACAAATAATAAAGCGTTATGTTTTGTTATATTGAGTATTTTTTGTTATATTTTGATACTATAGTCTGACACCCAAATTTTAATTTGGACATGCAGCCAAACAAGGGCATCAAAATAATAGCAAGCTTTTTTTTTTTTTTTTAGCTCCAAGCGCTCACCTGGCGGACATTCACAGATTGCTTTCCTTTTTCATCCTCAATGCCTATCCTCCTTTCATTTCAGTTCATGTTGCCTTGGGGACTGCCCCCGCTTAGTAACCTGTTGCCGGGCAGTCATCACTGTCACACCCTTATTACCCACAGCACCCCTCCGGACCATGCAGTGTAGGGAGAGCTATTAGTAACTGACAAAAAAAAACATGTCCTAGTGAAGTTTTTTTGGCAGACATGCACTTTTGTGCAGCAGAGACAGATGTGCTGCATAGACTATGTACAGTAATTAAACACAGACGTGTATGTGTGTGTGTACATAAATACATACATACATACATACATACATACATACATACAGAAAATAGATAGCAACTTTTGTACTCAAGTGCCAAAATAGATTTCTTAAAAACACATTTTACTTGATAAGCAATGACGTAATCAAATTAATTAAAAGGCGATTCAATGTATACGTAAAATTGCTTTGGGGGTGATAATGGCTAAAATGGAGCCCAGTGTCCCACTTGGGCCCTGGCATGAGTGTCCCCTTCCCCACTAAAACTTGTGCGCCTTCATTCTCATCAGTATTTTACTATGATGTGCCTTTAAAAAAAATTTTTTAAAAAGCATATTTCCGTCGGCTAGTTCACCAGCGTGGACACTTTTAGAGTTGCGCGTTGTGTACCATGAGTGAGCGCACTTCACTCGGGGAAGGGTGGCAGAGCAAGAAGAGTGTAGTGTAAAAATCTGCTTGACAGCTACTATGTCTACAGGGAATTCACTCTGGCAGGGCAGTCTTAGAGCGCCTCGTTGTCACAGTGTTAAAAAATCTCTGTGGCGCACGGAGGCTTAAGGCAGGTATGTATTTTTAGCCTGTTTTAAGCTCATGTAAAGCGTCTTTGAGTATGATGAAAAGCGCTTTCAAATAAAATGTATTATTATTATTATTATTTGTAGCTCAAACATGGAGTAATGTGTAGGCGCATGAAAGATGGTATAAGAAGTCATAGTAGTACTATTTGATTGACAGTTTAATAGGTTGCGGTTTCAACGCATTCGGTGGATACGCCCACAGCACCGCATTTGAGAGTGGAGAGAAAACCTATTTTTTTCATCAGTTTAAGACCTCACCTTGGATCCTTGATTTTTTATTTTAATATTTTGCTTCAAATCATTCAAATTTAGTATGGTTGATAACAACACTCTCTGGTGTGTCAAATTTAATGGACATATTTATTTTCACTCTACAGGGATTTTAATAATTAATCCTATTGTACCTACAACTAACCTATATCCCAGGGAAAAATAACTGACAAATTAATGCAAAAATATGACAGGAGTTTAAGATGCTTGAGGTGTCAGATTGAAGAACAAAGCAGTTCATGTGTGTATTTGCAGGTGCTCGTCAAAAAATTTGAATGTCATGAAAAAAGTTATTTCAGTAATACTATTTTTTTTTTTAAATGAAACTTGTGTCATGCATACATTCATTCCACATCTGCTACATCTCAAGTTTTCATTTTAATTTAGATAATTAAATCTGACTATTTTTTTAAATTACTATCTCAGAAAATTCTAATACTGTGAAAATCGTATGCGAGGCATGGGTTTCAGCTGTCGCATTCCTTGTGTCAAGCCACTCTTGAACAACAAACAGCATCAGAAGCCTTAGGTGAAGACAAAAAGGACCGGACTGCTGCAATTTGTTGACGAGCACCTGTATTTCTCTTTTATTTTTAAAGATGTAGTTACTGTATTTTGTTATTAAATGTAGCATTTTTTTCATTATTTGAAGCACATAGAATTACATTGTGTATGAAATGTGCACTATCAATAAAACTGCCTTTCCTTGCCTTGCTTATAAAAGGATATAAAACACACACATGCACGCACGCACACTCTCCATTAAAATACACACAGGCACATTTGTACACACAATGTCCTATATTCCATTCCAGCAGCAGCACCGGCTTTATTTCTGTGAACACAAGCTTTCTGTTTACTTTCTTTTTATCTATAAATATTTTAGTCATGTTCCATTATAGACGTGCGCGGTGGTCTTGTGCCGGAGATAATTTGAATAATTTATCGTCCTGAACAAGGCCGTCTGGCAGTCGATGTGATTTACCTCACAGACGGCTGCGACTAGGTGTATTTTTTTTCCCGATGAATTTTAATACTCCATTGGGATAAATCAAAAGCATGAAAGTTTCATATCAAATTAATCGACAGGTAGATTCATATTCTAAATCCTTGCGTGGGATACCACAACTCTGTACTGCCCCCTTACTGTCTCATATGGTGTTGCAAATATGGCGAATCAAGAGAAATTGCTTCATATATCTGCTCTTTTCTCAGGACTCTTCATGGAAACGACCTCTCAACTATCCCGGACGGCGCGTTCAACCACCTCACCGCTTTGTCCCACCTGTGAGTACATCACAAAATGTGTCGGCAATATCAACGGATTATTGGAACGCTTATTTTGTGAAAATTTTGTGCAGGGCTCTCGGTGCCAACCCCTTGTACTGCAACTGCGACCTACGCTGGCTCTCCCAGTGGGTGAAGGCCGGCTTTAAAGAACCCGGTAGGAAAAAGTCATACAACGGTAAAATGCTGTTTATATGGAATATATTGATAAGAACCCAAGTGACTGTTGTCAGGCATCGCTCGCTGCACCGGACCTCCTGAAATGGCTGACAGGCTGCTGCTGACCACACCACTCAACAAATTCCAGTGTAAAGGTAAAAAGGCTCTTTTAAACCCTTTGTGGGCCACCATGAAATGTATTATGCCCCAATCAATGCTTAGTTCAAGTTCCCAAAAGAAAGAAGAGACTCTTCTCGAGGCAGAAAAAAAAAAGTAAGACATGGTTTTTTTAAGTAATCAGTGTTGGAACATGGTTTGGTTTGGCCAAAAACAAAGGTTGCTGACCAAAAAGCCAAGAAAACGGACTAAATGAGTTAACGGCAGCTATGTTAAATCCCAAAAGAATGATACATTCCTGGCTGGGGTGTGTCTCTAATTTAGGTGGTAAGGGATTGTGTTTCCACATCTACATTCTGGCTAGAGCTGGAGCATCGTGCTAATTTGTTAGCAACTCTGGCATCCTCTTCATCTGTTTAATGGCACAGGTCCAGTGGATATCAGCCTTGTGTCAAAATGTGCCCCCTGCCTGGCGGAGCCTTGCCGGAATAATGGCACATGTGTGTCCGACTCATCTGGATCCTACCAGTGCACCTGTCCATTTGGGTTTAAGGTGAGATGCTCTGCACACAATACTTGAGCACCTGTGGTCAACATGTATTAGGAGACCATGCAAGTAATATATACTGTATATCCCATGACTCTAGACTGGGGGTTGGCAACACGCGGCTCCAGAGCCGCATGCGGCTCTTTAGCGACATCTAGTGGCTCCTTGGAGCTTTATAAAAAATGTTTGAAAATGGGAAAAGATTTTGATAGTAGGCTAATATAGCTCAAATAGATACAGATACATGTTGCAGCTCTGAAAAAGGAGAGCTGTGGTGTTGTTGTTTTTTAAAACATACACTTTATTTATACTTTTAACAGTCTCGACAAACACAGACACATCTACTTCCGACTCTGTGCCTCTCTCTTCTCTTCAACTCGAGAGGCGTTCAAAGACAGCCTCCGAAAAACAGAAATTCATGACTTCAATGACATTAAGAAAAACAAAAATAATGCACCAAAACAAAAAATCAAGGGAGGAAATCGGAAAATAAATTCTATGGGGGCGTTTGTGAACACACAACAAAGGAATGAATAACATAAACAATTCTGAGACAGTCCAGTCTCCTACATACATACAGCATGTGTTTCCTTCATTGTAAGTTTTATAGAAGGCTTTTATTTTTTTGCAGCTCCAGACATATTTGTTTTTTGTTTGTTTTTTTGTCCTATATGGCTCTTTCAACATTTTGGGTTGCCGACCCCTGCTCTAGACCATGTGACTTTCCATTAACAGCCCAGGCTGCGTTTAGCTTCTCCCCAACATCCAAACATTTTTGCATCACTTGAACTCACCTCATTGACACCACTTTCCTCTTAGCCAGGGCTTTCACAGGCATCTTCGAGTATTTAAGGAAAGCACGTAAACCTTCTCGACAAACAGTTGTAGAAATGTGCCACAAAAAAAATTTAAGAATGAATAAATTAGTTGTTGAATTTGTAACTCGCGAGCCGCAAATTAGTTGACTTTATATTGGTTTGAGAGCTAATTCCCACCCGAGTATCAAACTGTGCTCGCACAGAATATGACTAATCCGAAAATAGAGATATCAGGTGAGTCGTGTAATTCGCAGAATTGGCTGTACGTGCAGCCAAGGCCCAGATCCTCGATGGATAACCGCATCGCATAAGCCCTTGGTATTAGCGGTATTATCCGGTTTAGCTCCAGCCGTGCATGCATAATAAATGGGGCCGTTCATCAGCGAAGACATGATGACTGCAGCGGAGGTTCTGACCGACCCAAAGACAAAAGGGGCTGTGCTTATTCTCCTGAGTCTTGTAACTGCAAAGACATGCAAATCTTCTACTGACAAGGGGAAATCTGCATTGGAGGAGTGTGTATGTGTAAATGTGTTTCTAATCATGTATAATTAAAGGTGCATGGATGCAATGAATGGGTCCTCACATCCCCATTTTTCAAGGTGAATCACAGTGGTTCTCAAAACTTGTCTCTGGGGATCCGCGGGGGTCTGTGAGCTGTAGTTTAAGTTTGTAAAAAGATAATTTGCAATAAATTATCTCATATTATTTTTAAAAAGGTATTTACTGCGCATACCAGTCTCATAACGTAGTTGCCCAAGTCGCATTTGGACATTTTCAAAATACAAAAAAAAAAAAAAATAGCAGGCTCATCAGTATTTTTTATTCAGTTGATAGCACTAATTAAAAAAATAAAACCGTGAATCAATTTTGCGAAAAGGCTAAGAATATGTCATCCAAAGTATTCAAATAATAAACATAAGGAACCGATTACTTCCTTGCTGTAATTTTGGGTCATTTAAAAGCTCTGATTATGACATCATCACAAATAAGACATCCTGCATGGACAAAGCACAGAGGGAGTATTACCGGTATTACGACAATTATACTGTATATGTATATGTGTGTGTGTGTGTGTGTGTGTGTGTGTGTGTGTGTGTGTGTGTGTGTGTGTGTGTGTGTGTGTGTATATATATATATATATTCCTTTTTTTTTTTTCTTTACATCAGGATACATACATGCTTCAAAACTTATTCAAATGGATTTTCAGGTTCCTATTAAAAAGGTGATTCATTTGTCAAAAGAAGAGTCGAGATTCCATTATCCACACTTTTACAGATCTTTGTACATGAATGCGCCCCTTATAACCAGTGCACTTTTAAAAGGAGGACAAAGGCCCTTGTCAAAGTCACAGACTGGAAAATGGTATGTTTGGGTGCACATGAGTGTTCCTAGGGTATGCACTGTGACAGTGTTCATTAAAACTTGTCAGAAAAAAAATCCATCCGTGTGAGAAAAGAATAGGAAATAATGACGAGTGAACGGCGGAAGATGATGCTATGATGTTAGCTATTAGTGAAGTGGCCTGCTGAAGGCAGAAAAAAAAAACTTTTTCCCCACTCATAACACATTTCCGTCATTATATCCGTTTTTATTTTTCACTTTCTTGTCTCTCTCAGGGTCAGAACTGCGAAGTGGCCATTAACGCCTGCGTTAGCTTCCCCTGCCTGAATGGAGGGACGTGTCACCTTCAGCCGGGCCTTGAAGACCACTTTAGGTACCAACTTGAGCCGCAGGCCTTTATTTGTGTGTGTGTGTGTGTGTGTGTGTGTGTGTGTGTGTGTGTGTGCGCGTGTGTGTGTGTGTGTGTGTGTGTGTGCGCACATGTGTGTGTGTGTGTGTGTTAAGAGTATAAACGTACCATCATAGCATAGCAATGCCCAGAGACCTTGCAAAATGCCCTCTGATTGGTTGCCTAGTAAGTGCTATGAGGTGATGTCACGACATTTACAGTATTTATATATTATTGGTCATATTTACAGCTGGGACAATACATAATAATTGTATCTGACATAAATAGTCAACAGAAATAATTTTTATTGAAAGTGCACTTTAAAAACACCCAAACTGAAACGTATTGTACCTAAATAAAAGCTGAACATAAAATAAAAAGGCAGTCTCATGCTGTGTTGAACAAAAGGAATAAAAATGTGTTTTAAAGCGCCTTCTAAAAATAGACAGCATCGGGAAGGGCCAAGACAGCTAGTGGAGGGGGAGGCCAGAAAAGGGATTTTCTGCTCCCTCTTGCGTGTTCCAGTTAAAGAGGCACGCAGCAGCCAACTGGAGATGCTTGAGGAAGGAACAGCTGACTCCAAAGCAAAGTGCATGACAATAATCTGACTGAAGTATGATTACCGCATGAAGTTTTTTTTACTTAATAATTCACGTGAATTTTAATCTTCTTTATTTCACAAAAAAAAGGAAATTTATAGTCATCATGACATGATTTTGGTCTCTTGCTGTTTATATGAATTCAGGTACTATTTAGTAATATTGTTATTTATAACAACCAAAGTAAGAGGCAGCAAACCCTCGTTATCTTGGCAAACTATTTGCTTTATTTCAGTGGATTCAAATGTGGTGGTAGACCTAAAACAGCTGAAGAATTTATACTTTTTTTCCTTTATAAAACGAATTCACCATAGAACATGGTAATTTTAATTTTAAGGTGTGTGTTAGTTCACCTTTACAAAATAAATCCTTAAATTCATTTCTAGTATGCAGCACTGCACATATAAAAGCCAATAGGCTAAAAATTATGAGGAAAAAAATTGTGGAGTAAATCAAACTGAGTATTCAATCAATATGTAGCATGAAGTACCATTGGAAATAAAATACACTTCCTCTCATCATTTACTGATCAATAATAAAAAGGATTTCCATGAATGGAACATAATCCGTACTTAAAAAAAAAAAAATCAATGTATTTTGATATCTTTTGGCTTCTTTGAGCAGTGCATCACTCAAGAAGACAACTAACTTTGACTTTGTGATGTATTTTATTGTCTGTGAATGGGAGATGATTTGGGGATGGTGAAGAAGCAGATGAGAAAAGTTTCGTTTGAGCTGCTCTCTGACCTCAACCACTGCTCAGAATTGTTCTCGACTTCTGACAGTCATCATTGTCAGTCTGCCCCCCCTTCGGACGCTTTGACGTAAATCCGTCAACGCTTCTTTTCCACATGCTTATTTATTACTTGCCGCTGACGTCATCGCCTTTATTCTCTTGTCGTTGATCAATCCGGAGAAGGTAACGTGAGCCACCCTGGCTTGCATCAACGGCCAACGAAGGGCTTCGTTGGCAGCGAGCATCATGGCCACTGAGTTGAAGACTGGAAACGTAAAGATTTTTTTTTTCTCAGATAGCCTGTAAATCAAACAGTCTCATGCCTGTAACGGTTTTGGCACTTTTAAGCAGATGTGTAACACAATCCAAAAATCATTCATGCACATATATCCATAGGAGATGCACTTTATGGCTTTGCAGCATTACATCATAACGTATCGCCGTTGGACACTTCATTAGGGACACCTGCACAATCGCAGGAGAGCCAAAATGAGGACTGTAAAAGAAATCATCTTTTTGCAGGGATAATGTTAAGTCCGCTGCACACCGGGCGATGCAGCCAAATTCACTAAGATATATGGATTGGAGCCACAATGGGAGATATGGATGAAATAGGAACCGAATTAATTCTTAAAATCGAGATTTTGTGTTTTGTGCATTATCTCCTGGAGAAAATCTGTTTAAAAAATTTTTTTTAAAAACAACAGCTAGAGCATTAGAGTAAAAGTGTATTACGTCATTATTTCTCAAGGTTGACCCTTTTGTTTTTAATCTTCCACTTGGGGATCCCCCTTTTCCGTTTTAGTTAAAAATATCCACCGATTGCACGTACAAGTCCCAAATTCCGAGGCATCAATGGGTCAAAATTAGCGTGATGTTTCAAACTCTGGCGGTTGCCTGAAAATCTTCACATGATTAGGAAAAATGGAAAATTGGTGAGAAGAGCAATATGAGCAGTAGAATAGGCCATGTACTGTATTTCAAGTCACTTTTGTTTTTTTCCGCAAATTTGTTTTTTCAGACTTCAGTGGCATTTGAAGTGCTCACTTCATGTTTTGAGAAAATTGCACTGATGGCGGCCACTTGTGGCTTTGTTTTCGAGAAGAACATCAAAGAAACCGAATGTTGGCAATATGGTACACTAGTGTTTTAGCACATATGCTTCGCAACTCTCAGGGTACGAATCTCGGCTAGGGTCTTTCTGTTGGGACTTTTACACGTTCGGGTACTTTGGCATCCTCTCAGAATGCAGAAACTTGTTAGGTTTACTGAAAAGACCAAATTAGGGAATGGCAACTGGCGGCCCATGCGTTGCAAGCAACCACACTCTACAGTGGCCTTCATTACCACCCCCAACATCTTTTTTTTTTCTATGAAAAAACTTGTTTTCTACAAACCCAAAAACAGTCGGGAAACAGGGATGAAGGAATCCAAAATGTGAAAACAAAAAAATAAGAATAAATAAATAAGAAAAGAATTAAAATCTGAATATGTGTATCTGCAAGTGCCAAATTGCAAATATGCAGGGATCGACTTTTTTATTTTCAAGTTGTAATATCTCATATCACCACAAAATGGCAGACATGTCTTAGTTGCACTAATGCCGAGTACTATCCTTTATATAATATATATCATCATATAATTTTTGGGCCCATTTAAAATGATATGTAGGACACATATAGTACTTTAATAATATTAAACTTTCAAGTGATTTTAGTTATGTGAACAAATGTAAAAATGTTGTTCTTGCACTTCATGCTGGTTTCTCGTTAAGCAGTTTTGTGCCATCCTTGAATGGGAATATTTATGCTAGAGAGCCCTTTGCACTTGTGATCCTATTTTGTTGTTTGCCTGAAACCTTTTGTTGGGTTAGGATACTGGACCTTTTATACTCAAAAATGAAATTAATTCAGAGCCTTGTCAGGTTTATCAATTTGACATCTAGACATAAAACAAAAGGAGGAGACAGGAGACTCAATTCTGGTACCAGGAGGGAACGAGGAGAAGCGTTAGGTTTCAGTTCTCTGCACGTCACCCTAACGATCTCCTCCTTCACCCCCTCATTTATTGGGAAATCTGCTACATAGGTGTGTCCAACCTAAAGGGTGGGGGCTGTTGAAGACACACTGAACTTGTTTGACTATGCGTGTGTATGTGAGTGTAAATTACGTACATGTGTGCAATTGTTACAAAAACATCACGATGCAGCTGGTGTTGATGGCTCCATCCACTGTCCAACCTTGCTCCTGTTTAGTCTGAACACTTATCTCTTCCCAACCACGTCCTCGAAAAGGTGGTTGCGTCCCTAAACTGCCACACAGTGCACTAAGCATTCTTGATTATGAATGTGAGTATATAATGATTAAAAGCATTATATCTTTATTAAAAGCATAAGCGTTCTTAATTGCAGGCATAGTCAATTAATGATTGCAGGCATAAGCGTTTTTCTTTGCGAGCATAATCAATCAATCTATATAACATTAATAATAAGCGAATGTATGATAACTAAAAATAATCAACCTATCAAGCCTCTATTTTGCATGTATGCACATATTTTGTCCGTATTTAAAATGACAGTTTTGTCATACAAATGCGAGGTCCTATGTGAGCCCACCAGCAGCACTGATGAAAAATTGCGAGCCCCGCCAGCATTTAAGTTGCCCATACTTGCTCTTAATTGTGCTGACGTGTCAATATAAAGTGATTTGTCATTGGCTGGAGACTAATCCTGGATATCCCCCAACTCTGGAGGATGGATGACGAGTTTGCAGCAGTGTACAACTGCATTGCACCATCCTGAGAGCAGTCTCCTATGGCTCTCTCTCTCTCTCTCTCTCTCTCTCTCTCTCTCGCTCTCTCTCTTTCTTGAATGCCCTGCTGTGTCACACACATGTGGCAAACAAGAAGAAGACAAGTGTCTTCTCGGAGAGCCCTTTTGGCCTTTCAAAGGTTTCAATATGCATGTGGCCTTTAGCGGCCCCGGCCGCTAATGATATCCTGGCTCCTTTTACCCTTTTACAGATGCCCTCCTAATGTTGATAGCAGCTCAGGTAGACGCACGTGTCCTCGATGGCCACCTCTTTGACATTATGACATGTTTTATAATCCTTTGGGGATTTTCAATAAGTGCAATTAGGTGCGGAACTCTGCAGGCGGATGGTGTCGTTTAAAATATCGACGCTGGGATCCGATTGGTGCACTTCACTCTATGGTCCTAGAAATGTTGTATTTTTCTCTTCTTAATGTTCTTCCTTTTCGATGATAACTCCCGGTTTAGTGTACCATAAATAAGCTTGTTTGTTTTTTCACCTCCGCTACTCACGTAGGAGGGTAATTTTTCTCATGGTAGAACTTCGTACCAGATCCGTACTCATATTTACTGTTTGCTGTCATTTGTAAACAAATGTTCTTACAGGAAATAGTGAATTTCAACCCGTTCCAGAAACAAACTATCACAGTAAAAAAATAAATAAATACTTACCCGCATGGGCGGTTTTCAGTGACATTTAGCAATTTAGTGAGAGAGAAAATAAAATTCAATTTCATTGGTTTTAATTGTCATTCAAAATGCTCTTCCCTTTTTACTTCTTTATCAGAATTTGAACTGTTTCATTTCAAATTGGCCAAAGCGGTCGTTCATGAACCCTTTACACCAAGGAGCACATCAGGAAATACTCAGCAGCACTCTAAGTACCACCGTAGTAACCGACATTAAAATATCGTCGTGTGTTAGTAGTGTATTGGAGTGTTCATGGGAATGATGCTACTGCAAATCACTAACACCATCCACAGTCCCTGGTGCCTACATCGAGGAAAATAGTATCGGTACTCCAAAGCTGAAGTTGAGCACTGATTCTTTCAAGTACGACTACAGTCAGCCCAAGTGCCACAAGGGTTACAAGTACCGCATTTTGAGAATCATTGGTATAAAGCAGGGATGTCAAACATACGGCCCGCAAGAAGGTTCGATCAGGCATGCAGGATCATTTAAAAGTGAAAAAAATTCATAAAAGACACAGAATGACTACTTTTAATAAGGTGCAATTCATGGAGCATCCGCTAGATCTGTTTATTAAATTTCAACATTTTCCTAATGTTCTTGTGCTTCTTAAGACCAAAACAAAAGAAAGACATTATTTTGGTTATTTATAGCAGAGTATGGTATAATTTTAATGGTCCGGCCCACTTTACATCTACCGAGGCTATATGTGGCCCGCAATGTGAAATGAGTTTGACACCCCTGGTATAAAGCATCAACGTTAACGTACATTTTTTTTTGTTTTTACTACTCCATAACTGAGCATTGCCACATGCCAAGTTAAACTGCAACATTTCAGGAAAAAAAAATTGTATGTCATACCGTTTATGAATATTAGACAACATGTATCTGTCTTATACGTTAAATTGGTTGAAATGTTACCTTATAAATTCAAGACAATCCGCCCTGCTGTGACATTGACTTTAGTAACTCAAACCCTACTCAGGTTTCAAACATAATCATTGTGTTAGATGCGGGAGAAAAAGAACATTTCAGGCGAAAGTGGCGATTGGGAAAGAACATCTTTAAAGTGTGAAAATGGGTGAAAAATGAGCTGGTTCGACAGCAGCACGCGGTAAGTGCCTGTTGCTGAAAGGCAGCGTGCATGCAAGTGTGTGTGTGTGTGTGTGTGTGTGTGTGTGTGTGTGAGTGGTGGTGGTGATGGAGGGAGGGGTTGTGAAGTGCCACTCACTCGCTTGGGGATGACCTTGCTTGTAAAAAGTTCTTTTCATCCAATAAAAAAAAAAAAAAGTGAGTCAACTTGATGAAGTGTAAGAGACAAATGCAAGGATGAGGAGTGAAGAAAGAGGGTGGGCGAGCTGCTGAGTGCAGCTGCGGTCAAGAAAATGTGCGCCCGTGTGGTGTGTGTGTGTGTGTGTGGTTGAGGGGGATTAAAAGTGTGTGAAATACAAGCGGGGGAGGAATACAAGTTGCAGCCATCAAGAGGGAAAAAGTGAGGTGTGTCAACTGAAGGCGAAGATGTTAAGAGGAAAGCAGGAGGAGGAGGAGGAGGTGGGGCAAGCTCAAGATAACTGATTGTCGGTTTACTTTTGGGCCCACGGACGCTGCAGATTGCGGGGGAGTGCCGATGTCTGACGTTCCTCTTTGAAACCCCGTCAACAAGTCAACATTCGATTCGATCTTATTATATACGCCATTAACGAAACAGCAAGGTGTAATATATGGATAAATCAATGATGAGGTGAACACAGCAGCTGTGGATTTATTCCAATGAATTTGAGCCTTCTTGCGTGATGATCAATAAAATGGCTTTCCGCAGTTCTGCTCCAACAAAACCAACATTTGGGGAAAGGCCTTTAGGAAAAGTTTCTGTTTGGAATTGAATACAATCAAATGATCTTTTACGGGCATGGAAATGTGGCAAACTCTGGTTTTACAGCAGAAAAGTGGACCTACGCAGCACGTCATATGGTTAAGTCGATTAATCGATGAGGTCATAGATATCTTTTCAGCACAGAACAGCATTCCCCAACATTTGTTTGCGCCGCAGACTTGTTTCACTTCAATTATTTGGACTTACCGTTATGGAAACAAACATATAACAAATGCTTAATAATGTTACACTGAAGGTAGTTGTGATTAGTGGAAACATTGAGAGTGACGTAGTCACATAGATGAATAAATAAATCGCATGTGAATCAAAATTATGATACGATGCTGTGGCTTAGCTCAAGAAACAATACTCAATAAGGTTTCTTGAGCTCGTGATTGCTTTTTATTTCAAGTTCAAGCGACATGACTCAAATTAGCCTCATGGTATCATTTTGCTGTTCAGCTGCGTGTGCTCGCCGGGCTTCGAGGGCCAATGCTGCGAGGTGAACCCGGACGACTGCGAAGACAACGACTGCGAGAACAATGCCACCTGCGTTGACGGCATCAACAACTACACTTGTGTCTGTCCGCCCAACTACACAGGTAAGAGGAAACACACCGACCTACTCTCTTTGTGCATTAAGTCAGGGTCATCGACCAAGAACTTTAGCTTCATTACGATCAAAGTCAACAAAGGCCAGATTGACAGATGTCTCTAAAAGATTATCCTGAGCGATAGATTATTATTTTATTTTTTTTTATAAAATCTCTGTTATTCTATTTACAAAGCCGCTGCACTTTAACATGCCCACCCCATATGAAAGACACATGTCAGGATATATACCCTTCCACGCCATAGTGTCGTGAAGTTAATAGAAATGTACTGCTTAGTGGAAATGTGTCCAAAGTAAGTGACTTTTAGGTAACTTGGACTGTTTCCCCCTGAGAGTCCCTGCGCAAGTGCTTACTCACACTAAAAATGGCCATTTCCCCTTTTGCCGGTTGGTGAGCCCGTAATGGACAGCCGCTCCGCATTGACCCCATCGCTGCTCCTGAAGAAAGTTTGGGGCAGCAGAAAAAGAAAAGAGTGCGTGTACGTGCGAGAAGAAAACATAAAAATGTCATCGAATGAAAAGAGGTCGAGAAAGGGGTTGATAAAGTGAGGAGGAAAGATGTGTGAGAGAGGTGTAGAAAGTGGACGGGAGAGTCAAGCAACGCCAGGTGCTGAGTAAGGACTTAAAGTTTTTTCTTTGTTAGCTTGACGCTGTCCTCTAAAGCACACACACACACACACACACACACACACACACTTCGTATGCTACTGGACCTCATTCAATACCCACACATAATGTCATTATATTTGTTGGCATGCAAAAGCCTTTCACGCCGCTAGCCACCATTTTACGTATACACACACACACACACACACACACACACACACACACACACACACACACACACAGAGTTGGCCCATAGTTCACTGCCCTGCGGTCCAATCATCAGTTGTCACTTTAAGACTTCACTTACTTACTCAGCCTTCGCCAGCCCAGCCAATGCAGCTTTTACATTACAGTGGAACCTTGAATGCAATGCTTGCAATGACGATGGTTGATTGTGAAACCATTTTCTCCATAGGACATAATGGAAATAGAAATGATCCATTACTGCGTCACTATTATAAAACATTAATCAGTATTTCAGCAAATAGCTGAGGAGGGACTGGAATTTGTGAATAGTGAAACGGCAAGGGTTCACTGTAAAGTCAAAGTTATAGGAATCTAGTTGTTTTCCAGGCCGGTCGTAACCTCACACCTCATATAGTTGGTCCGAGGTAAACCAAAGACCTCCGGTATCTGTCTTATCAAGCTTTACTACTGGAAGTGGCCCTGGCATTGAGACTTGTAGACCACCACTTGTGTACTACTGTAACAGCAGGAAATTTTCAAGTAGATTATTCTGTAAAAATCTCTGGACCTAGTAAAGAGCCTTGTGGAACATCGCCAACATCGTTCAACAAGGAGTCCTCGTTTATGACAGTTCTCTTGCTGGTTTTATCAAAAAGCTACGCAAGCTGATTTCCTGCTTTTGCCTCTCATTCTTTAATTTTCTCGAGTAGAAAAAAATCTTCCCTCTCTCCCGCCAAGCAGACATGCTCAACAAAACAAATGTCAGTCTTTTAGTGTGATGTCACCACGTTGGAAAAGGTCACATGGTCAACGAGAGGTAAGCCCCTCCAGAGATGTCAAACACGTGAAGATCAGCATGTAGTTTGGGAGGTAGACAGATGAAAGTGAGGGCTTTACGCAAAGGTCAGGGGGGCCATGATACTTAGAGAGAAGATCCCACTGGGACTTTGAAGATCCAAGTTGAACTTCCTGTTGATTTTGGTCCTGGTGTAGTTTTCCTCTCACGTTCTGATAAAATATGCTTTACAGCTTTTCATAAGAAATAGGGATGTATTTTTATCTTTAATTCATCATGATGATGTACTTCACGCGCATTTCATCTCATCTGTAGAACAAAATCATTTTTATGATCTCATTTAGTGGCTACATTGACTTAGTGTGTGAATTTTTGGTGACTAAAGGAAATGAAAGCAGTCTGCTCAGGAAAGCAAAGCACCAAATATGAATTATGTGTGAAAAGATGAACATTTTCCTTTGCTTTTTGCTCCGTGTTACTTTGCTCCATAATTACTTCTTTTGTCAAGATGCCGGGATCCATACACATTTTTAACACCGATTCATGTTGATATCTTTTTTTTCCCTGTTGTTTCCAGCTGATTCCAGAATGTGATTTACCAGTGAGGCTATAAAGGTCTTGGGAAAAGGCTGGTGGAGACAGAAATGGTGGTGGGGAGTGTGTGTGTGTGGGGTGTGGGGGGGGCGGATTAGATTAAAGCAGGCACAGAATGAAGACGAGAGTTTTAATGCCGTCGGAACGAGATAGCGGCCCATAAATTAGACCTCCCCCGCCCCGCCCCTTTTCTGTCTCTTTACGTCTCCTCTTTGATTTATGCTCTGTTTTTATGTTAACAGATGTTGTAGAGCTGAGACGGATCTGCCTTAATCCCTCACATCGCATCGCAAATGTTTGTCTCTGCCATATTTTAGTCCATCTACACGAATAGGAGATCATATTTCTCCCTCCCGCTGTCTCCAGGTGACCTTTGCGAAGAGGTGCTGGATCCCTGTCTTCCTGGTTTTGACCCCTGTGAGCACGATTCCAAGTGTGTCCACGTCGGTCGCAGTTACAGGTGGGTGACGGAGGGTATAGGAAGAAAAAAAAATGGTCTGATCATCTGATCGGTTCATTCTTTGAGCCGAAGTCGATACTGAAATTGAAGAAACTCCCTTAAGGCGTTCCTGGGATGATATATGGGAATGGGAAAAATGCAAAAGGGGAAATATGCAAAAAGTCTGTATGGACACCCTCTTGAAATCATGCCCTTAGTCTCATTTTGACAAAAATAAATAATTGCTTTGCCTTTAACATCTGGATCTGGCCAACTCTAGTAAAATTGCCTACATCCTTGTTTGAACACATCATTCTACTGTACCCCTGAATTGGAAGTACTAACAAATATAAAATAATCTATTTGGTTTGGTGTTCCATGTTTTCTGGAAAACCGAAAAAAAAATTTTTTTTTTTAAACTACAAATGTGCTCATCAGATTGACAATGGAAGTAGTTCTTGATGGATGACCTTTAACATTAATCGTGTTCAATGTTGTTTTCATTCATTTTCATTTCATTTGTTTTTGCATTAGTTTTAGTTTTCATTGAGTATCTTTTTTTTTGGGTGCAAGATTTTAAAAATAATGGTATTTAAAACAGACATCCACAAATCAAATACAGGTAATGTGCAAACAACAATGCACTTTCCATCCCTTGTTGGACAATTTATCAATTTCTAATTTGAATTCCTATTGAGAAGTATTCCACACGTAACACGACAAGCCACTTGCTTTTATCTGTGAGTCTTATTGTCAAATTGGATTGAGGGACGGATGGTCAGACTTGAAAGCAATTTAAACCCGGTTGTACTGCGTAATAGTATTATTATTGTTACTATTATTTTCATCTCTGAGCCAAATGTGGAGGCCAGAGCTCCCCTCTGCATGTTCTGCTTTGATGCAGCCAATTTTCCAGTTTTAAATCGGTCTCTGAATGGCCTAAAAAACTGCCGAAGCAGATATGTTTGAAAGTGTTGAATGTTGCCGCGGATAATTCGCCCATACAATAATCAGTTTGTCCCTCCTTCACTGTAATATCAAATATTGAATCTTTGTTCATCTGTCTGTGCCTGCAATGTACAATGGCAGGTAGAACAATTAAATGCTCAACCATGTGATGGCAAAACTAACCAGTGGCTTCATCTGTTGCCATTCCTACGACAAACTACAGGAATCGTTTCGTATTTAACAGAACAGGCCCACATTCCACACTTAACTCCATTTGAGGTTAAGCTGTCCCGACATTTTGACAATTGCGGCTCTTTAGATCGCATCCAATAATAATGGCGGACACATTTCTGCAGGTGTGAGTGTTTGCCAGGCTACGTGGGCCATTTTTGCGAGCAAGACTACGACGACTGTCTGGAGAACAAGTGTCAACATGGCGCTGAGTGCGTGGATGCTGTCAACGGCTACACGTGTGTGTGCAAGGAGGGCTTCAGGTAAGAGATGTGAGAGCTATACACACACACACACACACACACACACCTGGAGGAGACACAGATGGCCATGGAGCTACTTGACCGCCTTTAAACGATTGTCGGTGTGCTTGTGACAGATGTGGTATATTTACGCATAGGCAAGAGCAGGCTTGTGAAAATTCGGTGATGTTTAAAGGAGGAAACTTGTCAAGGAAGATAGGGGGAAATACATCGGGAATATTTTGTTTTTTAGTGTTGTGGTATGAATGGAGGAGACCTCAATGCACCATCAGTCTCACTCCAAAAACCAGATTTCATGTAAATTCTGTTTTGAATTTATACCTTGCCATTAGTCATATGTAAGTCTTGTATTAGGTTATTTATACACGTGGGTATGCTATTTATTAAACATTGTATTACATTCCTTTGAGAATGACAGCAGTGAACTAATAAACTCGCCAGCAAGGTGCAGTTTGGCAGATCGTGACCAATTCTTGAAACAAAAACAAAAAAAGAATTCAAGCTGTTTAATACCACCCCCTGTTGAAGTTGTCGGGTGTTTTTAAACAACCGCATAACTTTGCCTTCAAGAAAGCTAACTTAATGCTAACATACAAAGCCATAGACAGGTGAGCATCTATGTGGTGGTGGTAATATGTTTCCAGCAACTGATATCTGTACACAAATCATGCAAGCAGCACAGGTAGATGTCAATATTACAATACTCACAAGCATATATTCTTTATCCACTGCAAAGAACAGATCATGTTACTGAATGCAGATGATGAAGATGATGATAAAGAAGAAGAAGAAGAGGAGGAAGAAGAATCTAACAAACTGCGTATAATTTCCAAAACATCCCTTTCACGACGTTCTTGTCCTTCCAGTGGCTTGTTCTGCGAGAATCCCCCGCCAATGATTTTGCTGCAGACCAGCCCGTGTGACCAGAGTGAGTGCCAAAACAGCGCCCAATGCCTGCTGGTGGCTGGCGAACCTGTCTGCCGCTGCATGCCCGGCTTCTACGGCAACAAATGTGATAAAATGGCCACCGTTCACTTCCTGGGGCGAGAGGCGTACGTGGAGCTCCCGGGCGCAAAGCTACGTCCCAATGTTCACATTTCATTCCAGGTATGCTTGCATTTTATTTTTTTAATGGGGATAATTTTGATTGTTCTGACCACTGTTGTTTATCTTTATTTCATTATTTTCCATTATCTTTATTTCATTAGTTTTCATTATTCCTTATTTTGTTATATTTCTCAAAAGGAATGTTTGTTTACCCAAAAGTGAGCAACATTTTTCTAAAAAATAATGTGTTTGGGTAGTAATAGTCAAACCTGAACAATTCAAGGGGGGTTTGTAAAAATGTATACTGAACTTCTTTTTTTCTTTTTCTTTCTTTTTTTTGCAGTCATTTTGAAAAACATGAATACATGTGTACCCATTATGTGTCATCCAATTATTTAAAATACTATTTTGTTTTGATATTTTTGCATTTTTTTTATTTCCACGTACTAGTATTTTGTATGATGTAGTAATTGATAGTCCCGCGGGCTAAATTGACTGTTTAAAAGTAAAAATAAATAAATAAATGACAAAATGCAAACAATAGTATTAATTTGTGTTGAATTCATGTTTCCTTTTTCAATTTGAGAGCGTTAAAAAAAACTAATAACACATGATGTAATCATTTCAACTAATGTATTTTAAACTATGACTGTTTTTTTAATGCTGTTTTAAAAGTTAAAATCATAATGGTTTACAGTATTTGAAATATTTGTTATTAATCTGCAGCGGTAGACGTGATTTTTATGAAGACAAAATGCATTGTTTGCGCGCCACTTTATGTTCTGGTTCAAATTTCAATGAACTTTTACGTTTTAAAATACTGGCCTTTATAATTTCACTTTCTATCAACGTGAGGATGATTAAATCACAGCAGGTCACTTTGAATATCACTGTTGTACGTGAGAAACAGATATACAGGAATACGGTTAGGATGTGCTACGTGTAAAACACCAAACGTAGCTTTGAAACCCTCAAATTAAATCTACATCTGCAACATGCTGCATCCAAGACATGCTGTGCTCTCTCTCCCTCTGACGCACACACGCACACTCATACACACACTTTACAGTACAATTTCCATTACGGACTGTTCTGGACATTGAAAAGACGAATCCCAATTGAGGCATATTTTCCTGCTGCCTTTTTTGAAGGCACGAGTGATCATGCAGCGAGACTGACAGAAAGCATAAAAGTAGAACACTTATGTTTAACACCTGCGCGAACGTGTGCTTCCACCTTCCCGCCAGCAGCTTTTCACTTTTCAATGCCAAAGCTGTTAAATCTGCCTCAAAAGTCCTCCACTGTAAGAGGAAAGGGGGGAAGTGAGGGTGCGGGGAGCGCATTGACAGCTCTTCATAAATCACTCTCTACTTGTTCCCTTTTTAACACGTTCTCCCACTCTTTTTCTCGTTATCATCCAACCTTTGTTCATATCTCTCTCTCTCTCTCTCTCTCTCACACTCTCTCTCTCTCTCTCTCTCTTTCTCCCTGTCTTGTTTCCTGAATCTTGTTAGCAGCTGTGGCCTTGGCCGAGCTCCATGGTGAAGCTGCTGTGTTAAGTGTTTGGCCTCCCGCAGCCATATGGCCACCTGTTAAGCTACATCAGCACGATGTTCCTGGCGGCCATTTGTCCGAAACTTTGTGTGTCACGATGGATTTTTGGGTCTTTTTATTTTATTATTTTTTAATGTCTGTCTTCAAGTCTTGTTAAGTTTTCTGACAATGTAGCGCGACCATGACGGGCCGTGGGTAGATAGGAGGGCCGCAGCTATCGACCATTCTTGGAATCAAGTATTTCATACATTGTGCCATCGATTATTCAGCTTTGCTTTACTAAGCAAAATAACATGCAAGGCGCAAGTATTATGTTACTCCAATTGGGGTATCCTGACGCATGTTCAACTGGAGTGTCTATGACTTTGAGAGTGTATGGCTTTAAAAAGGCCCCCGTCCTTGCCTGGGGAGTGATATAGATGTCAACCAATGGGAGTTTAGAGATGGAGGGCTGTCAATGCAGGCTGAGCGTTGAGTGACAACATGTGTTGTTGCCATCGGCAGCTTGTATATGAACATGCATATTACCGTGGTTATTTTCTAACTGCTCAAACTCGCGTGCATGCTGGGATGGTGAGGTACCAACACACATTGCTAGCAGATAGAATATTGCCAAAAATGAAATGTTTTCGGTTTGAGGTTGTGTTTTGGGTAATGTACACAATATACAACCAATTCCAATTCCTTCATTTTAACTACCGGAGTTAAGAAATTGACCGAGAAACCCTTGCTTTGTTTGACAGTACCTATATTACCACTCCCCCCCCCCCCCCCAAAAAAAAACAAAAACAAAACTTGCAACATGCAGTACACCACCCAATGATTTTTGCAAAGGGTTAACTTTCTTACAATTTCTACCTAAATTCTCTCGAAAGCATGTCCAGAGATTAGAGACACCCTTGTTATCTCCATGTGGGAGGTTTTCGGGGCTTTTCATTCTGCTAGGCAGCCATGTAATTTGGAGTGTTTTCATTCTATTTGTGCACACTGCACCATTATTGGCCCAAATTATCTCAGTGGCCGTACATTATCGAGCGGTTTGTCCTGTCATATATGGCAGATTTTGTGCGATGCTGAATAATGCATGAGGTTGAGGAATGATGTGTAAATCGTTTTGTGTGTCTCCCCCTCAGGTGGCCACCGACAAAGACAATGGTATTTTGTTTTATAAGGAGGACCACGACCCCTTGGCTGTGGAACTGTATCAAGGTCACATACGACTCATCTATGACATGGCAAGCTATCCTCCCACGACAGTGTACAGGTAGGGCGCACTCAAAGGGAGTCCATGTAAAGTTGAAATAAATTTAGCTGAAGTTATTTTGACATACCATGGAGGAAACTATTGTAGCAGTCCTGCCAAATTTAAATGCAAATAAATAAATATCAATAAATTTGAAAAATCGCAGCGTATGTCAAGTGAGGCTTCCTAGCCATTGTTTCCCCCACTGGAAAGCTGAATGCGTCGAATCACACCCCACGAAAACATGATTGCTATTTTGTCTAGAAACCTTGGAATAGCTACACGTTTAAGCCATGGAAAAAAATATGCTGGAATTTATCCTTCTTTCTTTGCTGCAGTGAAAGGCGCTAGCCAACAGCTAGTTTGCGAACTAACGTCGCAAGAGCCTCTCAGCCAGCACGTTCATGGTGGCTTCATCAGAGGCGCCACTTACTCGTTTGGGTGTTTAAATAAGAACACCAAGCTATTTTGTGGCATCGAGGGAAGATTAATTTTTGGGTGCTGGCATAGCAAGCTAACCAGCTAACTGTACACTATCATGGTAGAAATGAATCACTCATTTGCGCCAAACATCATTTAAAGTTCAGATTTAGATTTCAATGTATATTTATGGGCGGCCCAGCCCTACGTCGGCTTCACATGCAGAGGTACCGGGTTCGAGCTCCGGCCTCCCTGTGTGGAATGTTCTCCCGGGCTTGCGTGGGTTTTCTCCGGGTGCTGTTTCCTCCCACATTCCAAAAACATGCATGGCAGGCTTTGCGTCCCTAGGTATGAGTGTGACGTGGATGATTGTTCGTCTCTGTGTGCCCTCATGGTTGGCAACCAATTCAGGGTGTCCCCCGCCTACTGCCCACTGCTGGGAGGCTTAGTAGATGAAGCGGTTCGGAAAATGGATGGATGGATGGATATTTAACATTTACCATTATGATTCATGCACACATTTGGGTTTAAATGTGGCAAAATGCTGCTGTTATTTTCAGCACAGACCGCTTTTAAAACGGCCGTACGATACCAAAGAGTCATAAATAACTCATATAGTCAAGGTTACAATTTCAATTGGGCTTTGACTTTGTGGACTTTCTCAGTAGCTGCTGAATCAGCCGCGCACGCTAATCCACAGACTGATTCTTCCCAGTGCACATACAGACTCACAGATCCGTATCGGAGTGCTTCCTTTTATAAACAAACACCAACTCCCCAAAATTCCACCTTAATCCCGACGAGACGGTCACAGGACCGAGAGAAAGGTATCAAAATTCTTTGGAGGTGAGACTTCAAACGGTCTGCACAAGAGACTCCATTCAAGTGTGTTAGCCAACCTTAAGCCTTTTGGATATTGTACAAAAAGATACATTGACATTTTCATAGAATTTGACATTCCATCGTAATTTGCAGGAAGCGAGATGATAATCCAAGATAACACTTCTACACTTACTAAAGTGACTGGAACATAAACAGTTCCAAAAAAAAAAAAAAGAGGGGGTGAAAAAAAACGACTGAAATTGTTTTGGAGAAGTCCAACCTACTTCAAGGGGAGAGGAGGTGATGGACCAAAGATGAAAATATGCACATTTAGAGCGTGTGCCTCTTGAAAAACATTAGCAGCCTTTGGTTTTATTTCTTCCCAATGCCCAGTTCAAGTTGAGAATGTCAAATTGAGAACGTCATTTCCCAATGATTAGCAGGCATAGACTATAAAATTAGCCAGAGGGATGTCAACAATTGATTTTGAACGCTACTAATCATGTAGCCTTATTCAAAACAAAGACGTGAAACCAAGCACCGAATAAAAATCAAGTGAGCCGTCTAGTCATACTTTTATATAATCGGACACTTTTTGGAAACCAACGGAGGCTGTCGGGAATGTTTTGCTTCTCTTGCACAAACCACGATTGTACCTTAACCTTAGCAAAAATGTTTGGTTGAAACCAAACCGTGTTGACCGACCACCCATTTTTTCACTCGAGGCCTTTTCACCGTATGGCATCTTAAAACATTCAAATTGTTCCTTGTTCAGATCAGAATCAGAATCAGCTTTATTGGCCAAGTATGGAGAACACACAAGGAATTTGACTCCGGTATAACACGCTGCATTAGTATCATCATAAACAAGGACATGACAAATAAGTATGGAAGGACATTTCGTAATGTAAGTGAACCGTAGTGCGGTAGTACCACCCAGTGACAACTGTGAGACAAAGTGCAAAGTATCAAGCAGAGCTAAAGTGATCAGTGGTAGAATACAATACTATAACAGTTGTACAGTTGGTGCAGAAAATCATTGAACCATTTTAAAGTGACCAGTAGCAGTATTTGTTGTACAAGAAGTGTGCAATTGTGCAGATGTCCTTGAGGGCTTTAAAGTGTCTGGTGCGGTGGAGTATAAGTCAGTGACTGTTTAGGGAGTTAATGGCTAGAGAGAAGAAGCTGTGTAAGTGTCTGCTGGATTTGGTGTGCATGGATCGGTAGCGCCTGCCTGAGGGGAGTATCTGGAAAAGGTGGTGGGCAGGGTGCGGTGGATCCAGTAGGATTTTCCGTGCCCTTGTGTTGATTCTTGCAGTGTGCAAGTCCTCAAGAGTGGGTAGGGTGGTGCCAATGATTTTTTTCCGCCGTCCTAATTGTCCGTTGAAGTCGGATTTTGTCCTTTTTTGTGGCGGCCCCAAACCAAACGGTGATGGAAGAACACAGGATTGATTCGATGACTGCCGTGTAGAACTGACGTAGCACCTCCTGTGGCAGGCCATGCTTTGTTTTACTGCTCAAACTTGCTTGTGTGTGTCGGCTTATCTAAACCAATACACTACTTTCACTGGAGGACAAATTTTCCTACTTCATAGAATGTGTGATGAGCATAAATGTGTGTGGTGCAATCGTTGCACTTTTTATGAAACATTTACTTTTATAGACATAAAAGTGCAGTCACCTTACATTAATGGGATGAGGATTTATTGCTCAAAGACATTCGAGTCTGTGTTTTTTTTTTTTTTGGCAGTACAAGCTTAAATTATCCATCCAGTTTCCTTAAATGTATCCTTTTCAAGGCCACAGCAGGGGGTTGGAGCCTATAACCGCTGAGTTTGTACAACAAGCATAAAGGCATTAAATCATTTTGGTAAAATAAAGTTCAACATTTTTGGCTATCGGCAAACTCATTGAAAAAACAAACCAGATGTACAGGAATAGTTCTTACTCGTGTGGGACCCCATAGACGTCGTTAATAGCAACACAGTGAATGTGAAGGCCGTTTTCACAGCAGGTCGCAGCAAAATTAGAGAAATTAACATTTTCTTCTTACGCACGCGTCTTCTGTACTATCCTTATTCGGGTCGCAGTGTGAACCGGACCCAATCCCAGCTAGCTTTGCGTGAGAATCACATTACACCCTGGATTTGGCGCCGGTCAAACGGAGGTCAAATTCAGACAAACAAGAACATTTACATGCATGACTTTTGACAGTTCATGGCCTTCAATGAATTCAATATGCAATTTTCTTGGACACGCCCGACCAAAATACGCAACTCAAGATTGAAATCTTCATTGAGTCAGGTCGTCTTGTTTTATTCCACAAGATGTGACAGGACTGGTGTCACTAATGATATTTCAAGCACAAAACCTCCCAAGTCTTCTCTTCATTGTGGGCCAAGATGATCAGCCAACAAGGAGATCCTGTGGCGTTTGTTTTCGACAGTTCCAAGCTAAGAAGAACCGACAAGGCTCTATACAATATTTTTTTCTTCTTTCCTAGGCTCAAAAGAGTCACCAAGGTGACTCAATTCTGAGACCTTTCTGACACACATCGTAGCTGCCGTCAGTAAATCAAGTGGTGGCCCAAGACTTTTGTCAGTTGCTTTATATCCGCCGAGAGAATAGTTACAGGGACATTAGCCTTTCTAGAGCAGCAGGCGTTGAGATACTAGATAGATGGACAAAAGCCCGAGACTATTACAAATTAAAGTGTGTGGAAGAGGTTCTCCAACAGGGGGGAGTGATGAAAGCGGATGATTAAGTGCTGGGATGACGGAGTGATGGAGCGCACCGGGGTGGGTGGGGGACTCAACCACAGACCGAGTCTTGAGCATTATCCTTGTCGACTCTCATTAGAGTGACACGGGCCACGCCTGCTCGGCCAAAAGGCAGATGAGAGATACGAAAGGAAGTAGCAATTGGCGCTGGAAATGGACCCAAAAAACAAAGCGGCTTCGCGATAAAGTAGTAATAGTACAAAGTATTGGGTCCATTTGTCTTATCAGGGCCCACTGACATCCCTACCTTTGAAAACATGTTTCACGCTGATTTTTAACATGTGATTGAGCCCACAAACCACGATCACGAATGGCCAGGTGCGTTCTGATTGCCCCCGAAGTAAGTTGTGCGCTTTAGATGACCAACAAAGTACACCATACACAACGAGATCTCCACTGACAATCGCGAGTTTCCAACACCAAACCAGATGTCTCTTTGTCATACCAACTAGGAGAAATAAAGGCGGCAATATCTTAAAATACGTCCCGATTATCTGTATGTGTACCCTGCTTTAGGGGCAAGAAATGGCTGTAGTATCATTGATTAGTTAATTCATCACTTAAACCTTTCAGGGCCAGCGGTTACTACAGAGCAGGGGTCGGCAACCCAAAATGTTTCAAGAGCCATATAGGACAAAAACAAAAAACAAAAAACAAATATGTCTGGAGCCGCAAAAAAATAAAAGCCTTCTATAAAACTTACAATGAAGGAAACACATGCTGTATGCATGTAGGAAACTGGACTGTCTCAGAATTGTTTATGTTATTCATTCCTTTGTTGTGTGTTCACGAACGCCCCCATAGAATTTATTTTGTGATTTCCTCGCTCGATTTTTTGTTTTGGTGCATTATTTTCGCTTTTTTTAGTGTCAGTGAAGTGATCATGAATTTCCGTTTTTCGGAGTCTGTCTATGAACGCCTCTCGAGTTGAACAAAAAGAGAGAAGGCACGGAGTCGGACGCAGACGTGTCTGTGTTTGTCGAGACTGTTAAAAGCATAAATAAAGTGTACGTTTTTTTAAAAAAAAACATCACAGCTCCCCTTTTTCGGAGCTGCAACATGTATCTATATCTATTTGAGCTATATTAGCCTAGTATCAAAATCTTTTTCAATTTTCAAACATTTTTTATAAAGCTCCAGGGAGCCACTAGATGTCGCTAAAGAGCCGCATGCGGCTCTGGAGCCGCGTGTTGCCGACCCCTGCTACAGTGGACGGCTTATCATGTTATCAGGTTACAGGGTGCTTGAAAGGATTAAGGTGTGTCAATATTCGTTTTGTCGATATTCCTCCAAGTCGAGGCAGTTGATATTTATTGAATTGAACAGTCTGTCTCCACATTACTCACTATTCAGCAGTTTGGAGGCAGCCGCGGCCCAACGTCAACCCTTCACCGCAATCCGCTGTGTATTTCTTACCGCCTGCCATTTTTTTGATTACATGAGTCTGATCAGCCCAAATCCTATCTGCCCCAATTTGAACAAAAATGACTACTTGAACACAGTGAAAACCTCAACGCTGCATGGGACGGCGCAAGTTTTGCCGCCGCCGCAATCTGAGGTCAGTGCTTTGGCATCAAGGGAGAAAAAAAAAACAAGCAAGAGAGCGGCACTTTGGAGACGTTTCGCGACAAGGGTCTCCAATGCAGACTTTGGCTGACAAAACTTGGAGTCATCTCATCTGGCTTGTAAACGGATGTAAACAAACGCTCGGCTTTTACACTCAGAACGGACGACCGACCATGTCATCAAATGAGAGCATGTCTGTGGAGGAGTTGGGCAAATATGAGAGGATAATGTCTTCCTTCGCGAAATCGAATTTTATCAATCCCAACACGGTATACAGTATTGAAGATTTTGTTGTTGTTGTTGTTGAACTTTATCCGTTGCTGAACTCTGAGCTGTCATTGAAATCTATAAGTTGGAGCATACTTACATTTCCAAATCATATTCCTGCCCCCCCAACCCCAAAAAAAAGATTTGCCGACACCAAACTCACCACCAGGCCCCGCCTCTTAAAGGCACATCAAACACAGAGACTTGACAATATAACACAGACAGGATTGGCTCTATATTTTTTAACTTTTTTTGTGTGTTCAAATACAAAGTGTTAACGTTCTCGCGATGAACAGACGTCGACAGTGGAAATTGATTGAAAGCATGAAAACAAAGAAGCGATTGCCTGATAGTGGTCAAGACAACAGAGGAAAAGTCATCCAAATGCTTCCACTCGCTTTGTGTCAGACTAAATTGTTTATGGGAAGTGTGTGCGTGTGTGTGTGTGTGTGTGTGTGTGTGTGTGTGTGTGTGTGTGTGTGTGTGTGTGTGTGTATGAGAATGCGCTGCCCTTTACTAAATGCCACACTAATCTCTCATCGGGTCAGACAGAATGCGTCTACCTGTACTGTTGTTACTCAACAGCCTGCTACAGACGGTTGAAGGAAGGAGGAGGCGGAGTTTCGGATAGCATTGGATCTTTCTCAATAGCGTCGTTCGTACTTCTATTTTTATTGATTTTATATTTTTTTAGCTTAATTTTTAGAGCAAGTTTTTTATTTGTGCAATTCTTCAGTTTTTCATAAATGCTTTGTTTTAGTTGTTTTTAATTAGTTTTAATATTAGCTTCTTTTTTTTTATTAACAGTGTGTGTTAAAAAAAGTTCACAAAATAAAGTCAAGTAAACTAAAATTCTCAACCAACTGGTACACCCTCCGTCCATTTTTTAAAAAAACTTCTCATCCTCTGTCCCAAAAATGGGCATCTGTCCCAGGGAACGGTCCATCCCTGCAAATTTGTAATACGTATGCATTACAAAATATTTTGTTCATGTAATATATTAAAAACGGCAACATTCTATTACAAGCAACATTTAAGACAAATGTGAAAACTTTTAGAAAAAAACTAAATTTCATTGGATCTTAAAATGTCAATAGCGCTCAAGGTTTTTATTTTACATTAATAGATTTATTTTTTTTCCGTGGTCCAATCATTGGAAATGAATATTGGCCACATTCTCGGTTTAAACCATTCACAGGCAATCCAAATATTCAGATGGCCAAACCTTCGATTTGAATCCTCGGAAAACAGGGTGCAGCTCATTCGCAAAACGCTGCATCAAACGGCCACCATTGTGACTTTTCGACAAAACCGGCTTTAATGAAAATACGAGTGGAGAAAAAAAACTGAAAAGAAAAGAGCAAAGCAGCTGTGCAGTCTCGGCAACAACTAATTGAGGTTACCACGGCAATACAGGACTGGCTTGCATGTCTGCTCCATGTCACTGTAATCAGATCGGGCTGCTCACACACACACACCCACACACACAAACACACACAATGACTCGCTTGTTTGCACAGGCAAACAAGCATTTCATGAAATCCAGTTATTTATTCATATATAATCAACAAATCCATTCTCGGAAAACAACAATGCCACCTAATTGGATTGAGCAGTTTGTAAATGGACTCAATCCAAATATATATTTTGTGAGTCTGTTTAAAATAAAATCAATTACCGTATTTTCCGCACTATAGGGTACACCAAAAAGTCTTCCATTTTCTTAAAAGCTCACCTTATAATCTGGTGCGCCTTTTGTATGGTCATTAAGGTAATACAGTAATCATTTGTTTATCGCGGTCAATGGGGACCAAAACGAAAATCCGCGATGTAGCGACCAATTAACATATATTAAAAAAAAAATTAAGTCCGCAAACGGTCCGCGAGAAGCTGCGAAAGTCAGCAAAACAACAGCGAGTCACATAGAGCAACGTATACAGTACTGTACTCCATGTATATGATTTTTTTTTTTTTTTTTTTTAATGAATATTTTTGAAAAAATCCGCGATGTACTGAAGCCGCGATAAACGAACCGCGAAATAGCGAGGGATCACTGTAGGTCGACCCCAAGATGGCTCCTTGCTGGAGGCATGCTTATGTTATAACTTGCTGTTGGTTCAGTGAACTGTGTCGCTGCTTTATTAAATATGTTTTTGTCGCAGCTCCGAAAAAAGGAGAGCTGTGGTGTTGTATTTTTAAAACGCACACTCTATTAATAGTTGTCACAGTCTCAACAAATACATGTACGTCTTTGTCTCCGTGCCTTCTCTTCTTCCGTTCGACTCAAGAGGCGTTCATGACTGCCTCGGAAAAACGTAAATTAAATGTGTGTATGTTTGTGAAGTGTGCATGTTTCCTGCTGTGCATTTCTGCTGCTTTTAATTGACTTACACATCCAACAGGGGGTGATCTGAGGTAGAAATCAACACGTGGCACCCATCCACGCGCACATTTACATTGAACAAGTCCAGTTTGAAAATGGCTTGTGCTCTTCTGCCACCCGGTGGAGTTTTGATTTGAAGCCTCTCGAGGAGATTCTAAAGCAGCAACTGGCGAGTCTGGCCTGCAATATTTGTGGAATTACTTCAGCATTGTTGATTTTTAACAATAGTAAATAGAATAGTTAATATTATTCTTTTGAAATATTTGTTTTTATTTCTCTTAAGTGAAATGTATGACATTTTTGTTGATTTATTGGAAATGAAATGAAAATATTAGTAATTGTTTTCTAGAACAAAAAAATGCACGTGATAAACTATTTTGTTGTTATAATAAACTGATTAAATAGTTGGTTGAGGTTATTTATTGACAAAAATTAAACAAAACTTTTGATGAGATAAACTATTTTATGGATAGATTCAACATTTTCTTTAGTTAAGTAAATGTCAATATACATTTTTAAAAAATCAGATTTAAAAAAATCATGCTAATTAATAATTAGCAGTAATGACAATTAATTCCAAGATAATGGATTATAGTAACAGAAAACATTACATTTAAATATTATTTTCAGGTTATAACAATGCTAATAATAGGTAATTAACACTATTTAATTAAATATTGGTCAATGATCTCAAATTAAAAGAAATATACATTTTTTGCATTAAGAAAAAAGAACATTCTAATTTAAAATAAATATGAAATGATTTCACGGTTACATTGTACACGTTATATTGACATTATTTTTAAAAAATATTATAATTACATTCATTCTAAATAAGATCTAAACATAAAAAAAAAAATCCAAAAATCATACATTACATACATTTTCAAAAAGGAAACGTTTACCTCATGTAAAAATGATCTCACCCATGTGTCTGTTTTTAACAATCAAATATGGCCCTTTAAGCACAAGCTTGCCTGACTGTTTCCAAACCGAATTATGAGTACAAAATTATGATTATTTATAAATGCTTTTACGGCAATTGCATTGGAAGGATGATCACATCAATCCGCTTTGAAAAAAGGAAAGTCGACGGAGAGCAAAAGCCAAAGAGACGAACGAGTGAGGTCTTCAAGGCCATCACTGTGCCTGGATGGGACTGTTATTAAATTACATGGCGGCTAATAGAAACCACGAACGCGTCTGCTTTGGCTCTCGGCAAACCAGCAAAACGCGCCACTAGGTTGATGTAAAAAATGTTTTTTCTTTCTTTCTCCAAAGCAGGAAGTCATCTGTCATTGTTGATGTAATGCATGAATGTCTCCATAATCCAAGGAACACCTTGAACCAATTATCTGCACTTTATATATAAGGATAAATTGGGGGAAAATGGGTTTAAACCTGTGTTTGTATTGCGGTGAACGCGGGTCGAGATGGTGATGTGTACATGAGTGTATTTGGGGAGGGGACAAGAATAACATAGTCCGTGTCAGAACTATTTTTGCCTGACTTTGTAGTTTGTTTAACTTTTCCAACACTGACTCAAGTATGTGCTTGATACCGGCGCTTTCACGCCACAACCGTTTAAGTCCTCCGGTTTATTTGTTGGGTTCAAATAAAGTAATCCAATGCTGATGTGGACCAAATCAACCCAAGAGGTAGCTGACTATGGGACACCCTGTACCGGTCGCCAGCCAATTACAGGACACATATAGACAAAAAAGCAATTACAGAATGTTGAATCTTAAATGTGGGGTTCCAGGTTTAAGTCAGCTAGCATTTGTCATCGATAATAAACAATATACAGTATGCCCTTGTTGGTATTAGCAGTCAACATGTGTTGCTCCACTGTTAGTGCACAAATATCAATTGGGAGCTGCATGGCTCAGTGGTAGAGAGGTCATCAATCCAGAGGTTGGGGGTTCAATTGCCGGCTGTTGCAACCTTGTCGAAGTGTCCTTGAGCAAGATACTGAACCCCCAGGTGCTCTTGATGCTGTGTCATTACTAGGTAAATGAGGAAACAGTGTAAAGTGCTTTGAATACCGAATGTGAAAAAGTGCTTTATAAGTGATTGCCCATTTACAGTTGCTTAAAGGGTTCTAAAAGCACAAATATCCATACTAACTGTAAGCATGTCAATTGCATTTTCCATTACAGTATATGTTAGCATGAAGCTAGCGGGCCATTGTTATGGCACTGTTGTTTGGTGCACAAATATCACTTAAAAGGTTCAAAAACTGCAAATATTGATGCTAACCATTAGCATGTCAATGGCATTTTTCATTCAATGTCAACATTAAGATAGCGGGCCAATCTTGAGGCAATTTGTGAAATGAAATGTTTACTTAATGGGTTCTAAAATTGCAAATATTGACGTTAACCATTAACATTTCAATGGCATATTCTGTTATATGTTAGCATTAATCGATCAGGCCATTTATTTTTGGTGCACATATATCTTTTGCGAAAAGGGTTCTAAACCAGCAAATATTTATGCTAACCGTTAGCATAGCAATAAACCGTTAAGATAGCTGGTTCTTCTTAAGGCAATGTTTAATGGGCTTTTTTCCATCTAATGTTTCTGCCTTTGTGTTCCTACATGAATCACTTGCATGAAAATGATCTATCCTACCATCCATTTTCTGTACCTGAAAAGTTTGGTAGATGCTGGACTTGTCACCAGCCAATCACAAGGCATGCATTTATACTTACATTTATATTATGTAGCTACTACGTATGTTTTGGGACTATGCTCGGAAGTCTGATACAAAACCAACAAGCCACCATGCAATTAAAGGCAATGATGGCATATTCTTACATTAAAAAGTTCTGCCAATCTAAGCTGACGCAAGGCTCCTGAGCTACTTAGATAACACAACATATATTTATTTATCAAATTTTTTTTGTCCATCTTGGGATTTTTTTTCCGTTTTTTAGGGTAAAACCGAGGCCCTGGTAGAGTTTATACCCACCCATCATTTTCTTTCAACGCCCCCCCACCCCGACCCTTGTCTTCCTCTCAGCTGTGCCAAACCACTGTCTCTCTGGCTGGCTGTCACCACTCCAGCTAAAACCACTTAGCGGGGGGAACCTCAACTCTTCACACAGACGGGGTGCAAAAGGTCATCGACTTTATTCCATACAATGCCGCACGCCACTCAAAATTCTTAACTGTCGGTTTGAAGTGTGATGCTTCATCATATAGAGTAGACATAAAGGTTTACGCACCCTTTTGGATTCCAGGTTTCCGTGGGACAAAAAGTAAATAAATAAAACCAACATCAATAATTTCAAAAATCTTGACCCCGACCCCCCCCCAAAAAAGAGAAAGCTCTGAGAGGGGAAGTCAAAACAAACAACTGAGGTAATGTGCTTGTATTCAAAACTAATCAATCGCATTCAAATTTATGTCAAATGGAAGTCAGCACACACGTGCAAACCTTCAAAGGGCCATTACTTAAAATCCAAATAAATGTTCTAGTAAGATATGCCGGACGTTTTTCTTTCTTGTAGGAGTGTATGAAGTTTATGTACTAGCACTAACTGCTCTTTTGAACTGTTCATAATTCCCTCATGTCCCATTTCCACCACATTCACTGTTCTTCACTTTTACAACCCCTCCCTTGTGTTCCATAGAGTTGTACTGGTCACATTGATAGAGAAAAAGGTTTAAAAATAAATGTTTCAGTAATCAGGTTTCTCTTAATTTTATTAGAAGATGGAGAAGTGAAAAAATGCTCAAATTCGTGGGGTGGAGGAGTTTGATGGGTGCACGGCAGCAGAACAGGCCAAAAACATTTACCATAAAATATTGGTTTGGCGCCATCTGGTGGCACCTCCATGCCAATGTTGAATTGAGGGAGGAGCTTATAGTCCTGCCATAGCCTTGTCTATTTTGAAAAAAATTGCCTTTCCCGCCATTTTGTGGCATCCTCGGGCAATTACGAGCTTTTTGGCATGGGCATTACTTCCCATTCAGGGACCGAGTCCTACCTGGCTTCACTATACTTCACATCCAGGCCTTTTGATTTTGATTTCGTCAGTCTTTTCTTGCTTCTTTTTTTATTTCACTTGGTGGTTGATTTGCAAACAAAACAATGAGTAAAATGTTTAGCATATGTTTTATGTCTATCAATTTCCTCCTCTGGGGTGTGGAATTCGGCGGTAATTTGTGATAAGTGGTACCAAACTGAAGCCGCCTCCTCTGTCTTTTGTGTACGTGTAACAGTGTTGAGTCTGTCAACGACGGGCTTTTCCACACCGTGGAGCTGTTGATTCAGAACCATTCACTCAGCCTGGTGGTGGACAATGGCGCCCCCAAGAGCCTGGGCAAGCTGGCGCGCCAACCATCCGTCGACCACAACACGCAGCTTTACATTGGAGGTAGTCACACACACGCGCATCGAAAGCCATTTGCATAAGGGCACATCTGCATGTCTGTTTGCAGAGACGTCTGCCACTCGTGCAGTGAGCCACAAAAAACACACACACTTCTGAGGAAGTGGCAAAGTGTCGTCAAAAAGCTTCCAAAGTGATTCTTTGCTTCCTCCCTGTCTCGCCACACCGTGCCTTCTGTCGTCCAGGCGTGCCCTACCAGGTGCTGGCCACGGGCCTTCGGACCAGTCCAGAACGCTCGCCTCAGTTCTTCAACGGCTGCATCCACAATGTCCAAATTAACGGGGAAGCGCAGGATCTGAGCTACCGAGCTACAGGAGGGCGACCGGTGGAGGGCAAGGTATCATTATTAGAACGACCGTTATGTAACGGTTCATCTTTCATTCCTCCGCTATATCGATCTGATTTTTAAGTAGCACCACATTTTGCCGTTTTAATATTCATTGTGAGAAAAGAATAGAGTGGACATAAAAAGTCTACACACCCCTGTTCAAATAACAGGTTTTTGCCACATTCTTTGCACTGTTTTTATGGTGCTGAGAAGTGTTGCGTTCATAGCAAACACACCTTTTGAAGTGATGGCCAAAAAGTTCAACAATGCTTTCCTCGCACCAGAATGCATTTTTCCAAATGTGCTTGAAAGATTATTGTTATGGTCCGGTTAGAACTGGGCAAGTAAAATGATCACGTTTCAAGAGAGATGTCAGCGTTTGCCTAAAAAACATCTTCCAGAAAGCCAAACAAACGTGAGAAAAAGCCAACTAAAATATCAGAATTTTATTTGGAGTTAGTCAGAAGTATTTGAATAATGGCAGGAGTATGTGTTTGGGCCCTTTCTCCCTTGTGTAAAGAGACAGTGACAGTAAATCTTCTTCTCCTGCTCACAGGGCGATGGCGTACTTGTGGGCTGCCACTCATGCAGCGTGTGCGCGCAGGGAACGTGCAGAGAGGGTGGCGAGATGGGCGTCACCTGTCAGTGCCCGCCTGGACGCAGCGGGACATTGTGCGAACAGGCCACAGTGCCAAATCCCTGTCAGGGCAGCAGGTGGGCACAAAACAATATGCAATCCATTTCCTCCATCCATTTTCTGTGTCTCTTGAAAACACTTACTATGCAACTATCAAAACTAAAAGTAGGGTGGCCATGTTTCATTTGCATATTCCCCGAAGTCGGGATTCAAACACAGAATGGCCACTGTGGGATGGATGCCTGTTACCATGCCGCAGATGTGTTTTCAAATGAAGTTTGCCTTTTGATTAACACGCCGCTCATTTGACGGCGTCAGCATAGACCTTGAAATTTGTCAACCACACATTTAGTTCCAACATTCTTTTGGTTTACAAGATGGCTGCAGACTTTTTTTTTTTTTTTCGAGGGGGAAGTTCCGCAGTTTGACTCATCATTTAATTAGTTGTTCCCAAGTGTGTCGTCGATCAGTTTTTTATCATCCTCCCGTCTCTCTTTTTCAATTCTATCTCCCCAGATGTGTTCACGGTTTATGTGTGCCCAAGGGATCATCCTACAGCTGCAAGTGCAGCGAGGGCTACCAGGGCCAGTTCTGCGAGCGGCAGCAAGTGCCCGCGGCCTGCAGGGGGCAGCGCTGTGGGCACGGTGAGTGCAGAGTGTCCGAGGGCGGGGAGCCTATCTGCAATTGTCTGCCTGGCTACGCTGGACCCACATGTGACACTGGTAAGCCTCGGCACACCCAAATGTTGGCAACTTAACCATTTGTGTGCAGTCTAACGGTGACATGCTGCTTCACCATGTTTGCTTTGAAATCTAATTGACTGCCGTATTTTCCAAACTATGAGTCGCTCCTGAGTATAAGTCGCACCAGCCATAAAATGCATAATAAAGAAGAAAAAAACATATACAAGTCGCACTGGAGTATAAGTCGCATCTTGGGGGGAAATTTATTTGATAAAATCCAACACCAAGAACATACATGCCATCTTGAAAGGCAATTTCAAATAAAAATAAAATAGAAAACAACACGCTGAATAAGTGTACGATATGCTAACCTTACATGACGCAAAAGCAACAAACCGAGAACGTGCCTGGTATGTTCAAGTAACATAAGAGTTATTCAGCTAACTCTAGCATACATAACATGCTAACAAGTTCACCAAACCATCAATGTCACTCCAAATCACTAAATCCAATGAAATCTTCATCCTCGGTCTCACTTTAAAACAACTCCACCAACTCCGGAAGCAGAAGCTGCAGCGCTTCCTCTTCTACGTCGCTTACGTCAGACTCATTGTGGTTTTATCAACACAGGTCAAGAGCGGTCTCTTGTGGTTAAACATGAAAATAGCATATGAAATGATAGAATAATGTGTGAATAATTTCACCCATAAATCGCTCCAGAGTATAAGTCACACCCCCAGCCAAACTATGAAAAAAACTGTGATTTAGAGTCCGGAAAATACGGTAAATTTAAATGGAATTGAAGTTTGCGGACTTCAGAGCCTGACTAGGTTAATGTATTCAGGACCCAAAAATGTTGGTGATCTGATAAATACAATCAACCAGTGTGAGTTTCAACTGATAATACGCAAAGAAGTTCAAGGGTTTTTTGGGGGGCATTTTGTCATCAGAACAAAAGTCATTTGGGATCGGCTCCAGCCAGAGAGAGCAACCGTAGTGGAGGAATAACTTTGCCGACCACGTCAGTCACGCGCTCCTCATGTCCTTTGCTCCAGACTTGACATGTCAAGGTGAGATGGTGCGAGAGCAGTTGAAGCGCCACCAAGCCATGCGGACGTGCACGTCCACCAGCAAGATCCCGCGCATGGACTGCCCCCGATCGTGCCAGACGGCGGCGCCCCCCGGCATCTGCTGCGGCGTCAGCAAGACCCGCCGGAGGAAGGTGGTGTTCCGCTGCACCGACGGCACCTCGTACTCCGAGGAGATGGAGACGGCTCTTGAGTGCGGCTGCGCCAGGTGCCCGTTGTAACGGCGCCACCGCTCCACCCCGCATCCCCTCCCCCACACCCGTCTTGTGAATTTGGCACCGCCATTAACACAATATGCGTTTTGTTTACACATCCCGTTCGACGGCCGCCAGTGTGCTGCAGGAGAAACCACAATGGGGACACCGTGTGTGTACGTGTGTGTTTTAGAGAGCGCTTGCGTGCGTGCGTGTGTGAGTGTGTGTGCGCGTGCAGAGAGAAATATATTGTAAGATACAAGTGAGGAGGAAAAAAAAAAGCATAGAACTTATTTTTATTATGAATTTTCTTCTTCTAAAAGATGATAAGGACTGATTAGTTGTTTTTTTTATTAATATGTTGATTATACGTGTTACATAGGATATTATTTTGTACTTTGTAAGAACACAAAAAAAAACCTACATTTCGGAATAGAGTCCCATTCCTTTAAAAAAATGTAAGAAATTATATATATGTATAAATCTATATAGAATTTATACCCTAATCCAATTAATTGTGTATTTAGTGTATTTGCATGATCTTTGGACACTTTGTTGTGGAAAATGAAAGTTCGCTCACTCCTTTTTGGCATAAAAAGGGAACCGTAAGTGCCTAGCTTGAAAAACAAAAAAAAACAGAAATCAACTTCACCTTTGAGACTCTTGTCCTCCAAGATTTTGTTATTTTTTTTAAGCAATGTTCATCTAGACTTCCACTGTTTGTACACAAAACTCGGGCAGGGGTGGAAAACCAAAATGCGAATAAAACCTCAGTGGATTAAAAGTGCCCCAAACCAAAACCCTCTGGATCTAGGTCCATAAGTCAAAAATCTTCATGTCATCATCTTTTGTCTTCACACACTTTTCCTCGTTATGTGCCTTTTTTTGTATGTAACTTCTCCAGGCCTCTGATTGGCTGGAACCAAAGCCATTCGACTCAGGGTTTACAGTGTAGCTCCACCTTACCAGCAGGGAACTCACACGCCCATTTTTAAATGTTACCAGATTTTTAAAAATGCGAGATACCCAACACATGAAAAAACTGTCATGTATGCTTTTAATGCTCTCAACTGTCATCCGTGTGCCTCAAAGCGGTCAGGTTCAACCTAAAGCATCCAATGTTGATGAGCTGATGATTCCATTGAGGTATTTAACTTTTGGAAAATTAAGTTTGAAGTTGAATATGACAAGCAACCCAGATCTGATCTGTATTTTTATAGTAGACGCAACAGCTGCTGATTAATCGAAAGTAGTCTATTTCAATTTTTCCAGTTGATTCAAAAACATCCAAAATCAAGAGATCAAATCCGTAGCATTTGAAGACCGTACACACAATTGCGTCTATCTGACACCCCACGTGTAGTACCGAGAGTGACCTGTGAGAGGCAACATGGTGCTATACAACATCCAGATGGAAGGAAAATACAAAGAAGAAAATAGAAGGCCCTTGGCTTACTTTTTGCTTAAATTGTTTTCGTGATTTCTGATTGATTTGCGATTGTCCAAATCGATTTATTAAGAAGCTAATCAGCTCAGCGTTACCTTTAACGCCAACTCATAATTGCTGAACTTGTGCCTGATCGTCAGTGTGTGTGTATTCCACTTCAGTGTGTCTTGACAAAAACTCTTGAGTTGATTTTGGAAGGACCATGACTATTTGGTTTCATTGGACATTGCCCAAATAATTGGTTGAGGGTTTGAGTGTGCTTACACTGCAAAAACTGTCCCTTCAAAAAAATGAGAAAAAGAATAGAAGAATTAGAACTGTAGAACTAAATTTGAACAAAATTGTACAATAATTAAACTCAGAGTGTCCCATTAACCCACCACGCATGTTTTTGGAATGTGAGAGGAAACCGAAGTACCCGGAGAAAACCCAAGGGGGCATGGGAAGAACATGTAAACTCCGCACAGGAAGGCCGGAACCATAATTGAATCCTAACCTGCACTGTGAGGCGGACGTGCTAACAAAGCGCTCACCGTGCCGCCCCTTGACTTGATAAGACCAGTTTACAACTTGTGTCTTTATACAACCAACTCATAACCAGTAATACATTTTCTGTTACAATTTGAAATAGCATACGATTTTTCAAGAAGCAACTTGCTGAAGCAAGTGATATGTTTTTATACACAAACTGATAAGAAGAAATACCCCCTCAATGCATATTTTGCTTTGATTTAAGATTTTTAACCCCTATTTTTTTTTGCAGTGTAAGTGCACCTACTGAAAATGTTTGTCTTGGTTCCAGCTCTTGATTCTCTATTGTTTACCTTTGTGTGAGTAATTAAAAAGGGACAGCAGTAAACAACGTTCAATAAACACAACAGGAACGTTAGCACCGGTGCTAACGCTAACATGACCTTTATAGCTTACCGGGCTGGTCCACTGAGCATATTACAGACCACATGGAAAAGAAAAAGAAAAAGCAGGTGATCTGAGTTCACCACGGCAACGACAGAGATCCTCTTCTCATGAGCCAGTGCGTGAAATGTTAATGCCGCTTTAATGCTTAGTTGTGCTGCTTTTTTTTTTTTTGTGCCAAAGTTTGCTGGATGTACCTTTGAATGCAAAATAAGTTGGTGTGGTCAGAATGCATAAAGCTGCTGCGACCCAATGTTGGATGGACGCACGGAGGTTAACAAAGTCAAAAGTAGTGCCTTGATTTTAAAAGATGTCTCGAAAAAAAAGTGTAGTCCTAAAGTGATTTATTAATGAAACTCCACAACTCGGGGGAGGAAAAAAAAAAGTCATGTAGCAACAGCAAGACATTGCAGAAAAAAACTGCAGCACCACAGAGAAAGCCGCTTGCTGTTGTTCTTCATATGTGATGCATTCACAAACGCCTCATCTAAGCGCTCTTGCACGACTATTAAAAGCATAGCAAGGCATGAAAAGGTAAAACACTACTGGGCTTGCAAAGAGAAGGAACATTTTTAGTACATTTCCATGGGAGACTTTTGAAAAAGTTATTTAAGGATAGATGCTAACATTTAACATGGTCTTCAACAAATATTTTCTTCAGTCAATTATGTCATTGAAGAAAAACAAGTTGAACTTGTTTTTCTTCAATTAAGTTACTCACAAAACAAAATGACGTGTTTAAAACAACCCAACTTTGCCTTGGGTTTGTTACTAGCTTAATGCTAATGCAGAATGCAAAACGCCCTGCACGAGCTAATGAAACAACACAAACCATGGAACAACAGGTAGACACACAATATAACAATACTCACAGGCATATATTCTTTATCCATCCCCTGCTAAAATGACTACAAGTGCATCTCAATAGAATATTACAAAATTATTATTCTACTTGTCGGTCTTGAGTTCACGACCAACTGGTGGCCATAACGTGTACCCCAGGAGATGCACATTGTGAGGCCCATGGGAATGTTCCAATTTTGAAAATCCCTGCAATTTTGCAACCCTAAACACTACTGTATTCTACTTTAACGTACTCACTTTACACGTTTGCAAAAGTGTCCATCGGCAGTATTATCTCCAATTTAGCTGCTTTTCCTGATGTCACGGCTCACCTGCTTGTGTGACAATTCACGCATAACATTTTCGCTCACAACCCCTGTACAACCACTCGACCCCTTTGAAGGATTCTTAGCTCGTCAATGTGAAGACAGAAGACAAAATCATTTCAATCCAAACACTTCAATGTTCTCCAGGTTGAAAACACAAAAGTGATTGATGATGCAGATGTTGAATGTTAAAAATTAAACTACCATTGAAACTTTCTCTGTCTGACTTCCTTGTTGTCCCTGAATGCATCACCGCCGTCATCTTTGTTTCTATTTGTAAATCTTACAGGTCATA
Organism: Hippocampus abdominalis; assembly: GCA_018466805.1. Taxonomy (NCBI): domain Eukaryota; kingdom Metazoa; phylum Chordata; class Actinopteri; order Syngnathiformes; family Syngnathidae; genus Hippocampus; species Hippocampus abdominalis. Next base: position 19,399,876 of record CM031695.1, on the reverse strand, counting down.
AAACATTTAGCAGTGCTCTTTCAAAATGACCTTTGAAATTAAATGGCTTATAGGTGATAAGATTTTGAAAAAATATACGTGCAATGAAGACCCCTGTGTTCTCTAATGACCCACCTAACTTGGCTCCTCCCTGACATACAAAGATCCGAGTCGCTTTGCGATTGACCACAACAACAACACTAAATGGACACCAAATACTGGTACCACTCTCCTATTCGCTTTGCCACCATCATATGGCACATTCGTTAATTACAGGAAGACCCCAGTTTTAACAATTGTCACACAATTTGATTAATATATTTACAATGAGCAGAAACACGCAAAAAGGTCAGCTGCGAAATTCTTGTAGTTCTGGGGCCCACCACCTTTTTGCTCGGTCAGTAAGCATTAATTTTGTGCCGAATATTTTAAAACATTTGATGCAAATACGACTTTTAGCATGTGGCTGTTTCAGAATGGGAGACATTAACATTTTTTAAAAAACATGTAGGCGTTAAGAAAAAAAGTTTATTTGGGGTATGCGGGTGGGACAAGTGTCTTTACTGTTATTCATAAACTTATTTTGAAAAATTACACACACACATACACACACAATACACACACCGGGAATGAAGCTAGACATAAAGAGCAAAATGCTTTGGAAAATTACCTTTAAAGCGGGCATTTACAAAAAACAAAAAAGGCAAAAGCAAACTGAGCACACTCAGCGGTTGGCTTTGAATTTTGACTTTCCATTCAAACTGACCTGAAAATCTTGTCAACTTCATACAAGAACGACGTGACAGGAAACGTTCGGTCAAAGTCGGTGGCGCGTTGTTGCACTCTTCACGGCCTCTTTTCTCCACTCAGAAATGATGGCGAGGATTTTTTTCTGGATGTTGCTGATGCTTCCTCAACAAAGACGTATGTTCTGTTCTAAATCTTTTTAAGAATCACTTCTCGTCGGTAAATTGTAGGAAGAAATTATACCATGGTAGTGCGGCTACAGTGTTGCAAGACATCTGAATTGCGGTCGAAAACTGTTCTTTTCATATATTTTTTTTCTGCAGAGCCTCTTCTCAACTCTTTGCTAAAAAAAAACCTAAAAGATTCTGATCCAGTTAAAGAGAAAGTCACAATTTTGTCAAGCAACTACAGTATGTTGAAGTGCTGGTGTTAAATAGTAAAGTAAAAGTACAGATACTTGTGCAACAAAATGACAACAAAAGTAGAAGCACTGAAGCGGCTAGTGTGGGCTAGATTTTACGTTACGCTTGCATGATAGCGTATTTGCATAAGTCATTATTTTACTTTTTGGGGAAAACGGGGGAAAAAAACCACCAAATTCATCAAGCAAGTTGTCTGTCTTTAGTCTTTGCTGACCTGGATGACTGACATTTTTTTAGCCAGCAGGCACATTTGTCTTTTTTGGTGCTATTGATAGTAAAAATAACATGGCGCAAATCGTTAGCCTAATAGCATTATTGCCCTTTTAGCTGACCAATGCGCCTTAGTCTAACGCTAACATACATTGATGCAGCAGTAAAGTTATAATTGCGCTCTTTTTTGTTGTTGTTGTTTAAAAAAATACTTCTAAGCCATAAATATCTAACACTAGAGTAAGAAACAGTTTGTGTCATGTGTCACAGTACAAGGCGTTATTTTCTAATTGTTGCTCAGCATTCATGATTCCACAGGTGCCATGATGTCCAACTACACTCTTACGCAGTGGCCAGCAGAGTTAGGCCCACTGCATCAGGGAGACCCGGTCCACCTTCTGTGCTCGGTGCTCTTTGACCAGGAGAACGACACGTGTGCAAGACGACACAGCGTGCACTGGCTGAGAGTCGGATCCCATTCAGGCCTGGCCCATGCCAAAGGAAAGACAAATGAGGAATGCGACGAGAAGAGTCCCAAACGATGCATCTACAAGCTCTTCATCAATGTCAGCGAGTCGGATGGCGCCACCTACTACTGTGCTCTACAGGTTTGTGGGAACTTCATGTTTGCAAATGGAACAAAACTGGACTTGCTTGGTAAGTACTCTTTACCCATGGTAACTTTTGTGGGATGTTAGATTGTCGAGCAGATGCACTGTGACTTAAACTTATTTTAACTGGTTTGTGATTTGATGCACGCCTCACACAAAAAAATGTTCGCAATATTGGGATTTCGAGTTGATGAACCTCAAATGGATAATGGATGAATGGATAGATATTATGGATTGATACTATGGCTGATGGATTGTGGATGGATGGATGGTGGACTGAAACTGTAATTGGCCGAATGGGCAAATAAATTGATGGGTGGACAGATGGATAGATAAATGGAAAGATAGATACGATAGATTGATATTATGGATGGATCAATGGTGAATATATAGATACTGTATTTGGATGGATGGATGGACAGATGGATGGATGGATACTGTAGCAGTACAGATGGATAAACCTTGAATGGATGGATGCTGGATAGCTAGCTAGATACTGTTGGACGTATGGATGGATGGTGGATTGATAGGTAGATATGAATGGATGGACAGATTGATGGTTGGAGAACATGACACGCCAAGCAACTATCACGATCGGTGTTAATTTTGCAAGAATGAATTAGCAAATTGGTAGCCGGGGATCGGTGAGGCGCAACTGGGCAAGGGAATACAGTGATCCCTCGCTATTTCGCGGTTCGTTTATTGCGGCTTCGGTGCATCGCGGATTTTTTCAAACATATTCATTAAAAAATATTTTTTTTATTTTTTTTAAAGTCCGCGAAAAGTCCGCAAAAGCTCGCAGTTGTTTTGCAGTTTTTTTTAACCTGTATATGGTAATTGGTCGCGACTTCGCGGATTTTCGTTTATCGCGGGTGGTTTTGGTCCCCATTAACCGCGATAAACGAGGGATTACTGTACGCCATCCACTGTTTTCATTCATCATCAGAGTCGATCAGCCGAGCTTTGTTTGGTCCCTCACTTAGAACCTGTTTGCCATGGGTGACCTTGCCAGGGGGCATAAAGTCACAGACAACTTAGCTCACACCTAGGGAAAATTTATAGTGTTCAATCAGCCCGCCATGCATGTTTTTAGAATGTGGGAGGAAACCGGAGTACCCGGAGAAAACATGCAAACCCCACACAGGAAGTCCGAGCTGGAATCCAACCCAGTACTGTACCTCTGCACTGTGAAATCGACGCCCTAACCACTTGAACACCGGGCCGCCGAGGTCAAATATTTTTGAGAAAATAACTTTGTAAATTTGCAAGAAGAAAGTTATAGCATTGTGAGAACAAAGTGGTCATGTCAGAAAAGTCATGTGGGAAAAGCGATGCGGAAAAAGAGAATGATGCAAGAACAAAAGTGATAAAGATAAGAAACCCTTTACTTGTCTCACAATGGACAAATTCCCGATTTACAGCGGTTGAAGTTATGAAGATTACTCGAAGTAAAAATTTTACTTCATTTGAAGTTTTCGTGAATTCATGTGACTTCAGATCAGACTTGTTTTTACAATACAATACAATTTGTGCTCATCAAAAAGGTGAGTTCACCAAAGGTGTCTGTTACCCTTTAATTAGGCTGTTGTTTCGTGAGGACGCTCACGGGTGTGTGTCTCCTGTCATTTCTTCAGAAAATGTGATGCCAGTGGACAGTTCACACAAGGAAATTATTCTATTTACTTCCATCTTGGCCTTCAGTCTTCTGGTCGCCGCCTTACTGATCAACATCATTATTAAAAACAACACAGGTAATGGAAGGTTAGCGTTTCCCAACCCTCAGTGAGCCAGGGCATATTTTTTTGACTCTGGAAAGCTATTAACATCATACCACCAAACAAAAATGGCCGAAAAAAGTAGTGCCCGATTTTGCTGACAGTAATACATTGTAATCACTATACTTAATGTCATATTTTTAGTTTTTAGATATGTGCCTTTAAGGGGCGAGGCCAAGTGGGTAACATCAGGAGTAGTCTGCGTGTAAACGTTTGGGCGTCAGTTATGGTCGACAGCAGCTCCTTGCAAATTTTAACGATTCATACGGCTATTCATACGTAATGCCGTGTTACTGACTAATGACCAGTTCAGGGTGTGGTCTGCCTTTCGCCCAAAGTCAGCTGGGATAGGGTCCAGCACCAGCGACCCTGTTCAGAATAACCGGTGTTGAAAACGGATGGTTATTCATATGTAAATAATTAACGTTCACACCATATCGGTGAAATTTCGCGCAAGCTAACATGTGGTCGACAATCTCGGTAATGTCAGTCATTGATGCCACGACCCCTTTTTCAAACTACATGCAAATTAATTTTGACTTTGCTTTTACAGCGGCTGTTTCAACCCAAAGCAAGAACCCTGGCGATTATCAAGGAGGATCGACATTCAATGTTTGTATCCCCTTCATAAAGTTGCATCTATTGTTTGAAGTTGTTCACTCGCCGTCTTTTTCCCACAGAGAGACGAAGACTCCTACTTTAACTCAGCTGTGACCTTCACCGTGGTGGAAAGCAAAACGCTGGATACAGCAAAGAGACGAAAGCTTCGTTCGGGATTTGCACCAGCCGCTCCAACGTACTGAATGCTAACTCACTAGCAAGCTAAATGCGAGTTAGCAATCACAAGTTAGCAATCACATTGTAATCACATTTGCAATTACTGTATTGTATTGCTATATGAATTCAAATATATATTTTTTAATTCCAGATACATTCAGTCTGATTATCATAATATATATACAGGATGGATGTATAGATAGATAGTTACAGGTAGATAGATTGATCACAATGTCATTTTAGTTGTTCGAGATGAAAGTCCACCCGAAAATTCCACCTGTTGCTCAAACTAACCCTTAATTCATAAATATTACAAAATATATACCGTATTGGCCCGAATATAAGATGGCCCTGATTATAAGACGACCCCCTCTTTTTCAAGACTCAAGTTTGAATAAAGACTTTTTGAACACCAAATTAGTTTTATACAGAAAATAATTACAGTACATCTGAAACAAATGATTATAACAATATATTTGAGAGTAAAAGCATGTTATTTTGCCTCATTCAAATCTTAATATCTGAACATTTAAATATGTAAAATAAAGTGGAATCACATTCGTAAATGAATGGCTTCTGGTTTTTGAAATGTAAATTACATCATAACTTCTCCTCAGCTGCCGGTTAACCTGGTCGATCTTTGACCCACTTTTCTCCCGATTGTCGCTACGTTTCTCCATTTTCTCTTATCTCTTCTATTATTTTCTTCTCTTTTCTTTCTTACTGCTATTTTTATTTTTATTCTTCGTGACAGGGGTTCACTTTGGCCTGGGGAGTCAAGTTCAGCATTCAATGACATCTGGCGCCATCTAGCATGTTGAATGGGTATAATGTCTAGACCCCGAATATAAGACGACCCCCACTTTTTCAGTCTTATTTCAATGCAAAAAAACACCGTCTTATATTCGGGCGAATACGGTATTACTCTATTATTGGTAGTATTATTGTTGTGGTGGTGGAAACCTGATGTGCTATGGAAAAAAACAAGAGCGCATTTGGAATCGGCACAAAAAAAACATCTTGAAAAGCATTTCTGATTAAATTTTTTTACTGTGATGTACAGTGAACCCTGCACCAAAATTTAGAAGTAATTTTATCCATCCATCCATTCCCTGTCCCGCTGATCCTCATTTGGGTCGCAGGTACAGAGGCACGGTATACCTTGAACTGGTCGCTACCCTATCGCTGGCCACTTGTTGACCAACCAGTCGTTCATATTCACATTGAAACCAAATCCTTTTAGAAAAATGAAATTTGAAACGGAAGCTCAAGTGTATTTTGCTTATATATATATATATACACACACACACGCACACACTGCTGGAGTTGTATTTGAAACCTCTTTTCTTTTTTGACGTGGCTGTTTTCAATGTTCAAAAGGAAGGATGTGGAAAAGGGGTTGGTTTAAAGTACCAAACACAAACTTCTCGCTTTCACATTGTGGTGGGCCTTTGACAAACAATTCAGAATAGAATTCACAGGAAATGTGAGCGTAAGTTAAAGCTTGGAAGAAACTGGCCAAGACATCCGAATTTGTCTTTTGGTCTCATTTGGCATGCAACAGCACGTTGTCAGCAAACTACTGAACAAAGTTGGTAACAAAACACCAACATGTCATATGTGATGATGTGCTCTGACCGCATTGACATTTCTGTACTGACAGACAGTCAGGAAATGTGTGTTGCATCACATTCGGTCATCGGCGTGCTTCACATACTTCATACTATTCCACTTCATCTCATCCATCTGCCGCTGTGTCAAAAAAACAAAAAAGCAACCAAACTGTGATCCTCCGTCATGCATCATGAGCTGAAACAAACTGAGAAAACAAAAGAGCTCACGAAGGGAGAGAAATTTGAAGGGTTTTAACCAGCCAAGACCGTAGTGTAGGATCCCGGATTTTGTGTTGCTGCGGCTGACTTGAAAAAGCAAAATAGGTGAAGTAGTTTTTTGGAAATTGAGTTTGGAAACAAAATGTTTTGCGATCTCTCAAGATGAAGAAAATTTGAAATGTTGATGTTTCTGAAAGTAGCATAAAATGGGCGAACTTTCGCAGGCCACATGAACAGATGTGGTGGGCCAAATGCTGCCCCCCGGGGTGCTTAGGTTGACACCTGTGCAGTATAAAGCTCATAAAGGGGCGCTGCTGTGAGAACATCATGCAATTTTTGACTGGAAAGTTTTGATGGACAGATTTTCATTGGGGTTGAGCCGACACCTGAAACGGCCCAATCAGATGCCTGAGAAATGGTTTCCTCCCCTTTGGTGTGACTTGAAATCGATTCAAAGTCAATAAACGTGCCAATGCTGTCGGGAGGGACTGCTGCTTACTTGCTGAAACGAAAGCAAAATGCGGATGGCCCTTCATCTTCTTCTTTTGTTGATCCCATACGAAGGCAAGTCCGCGCTCAAACAAAATGGAGACGTACGTACTCTTGTTCACATCTCCTTTTTGTGTGTGTGTGTGTTTTGTTCCATTCAGGATGCACGAGCGGTCCCACCTTCGAAAGAGAGACCGTTGCGGTTGGACAAAATGTTTCCCTGCGATGTCCCCGTAACAGCAACAGCGCTTACTCTCTTATTTGGATTCGACTTGTTTCCGGAGCTTTTCCTAAATTTTTAGCTCAAGCCTCAACCTCTGATTTGCCAAAAAGTCTAAATAAGGAGTCAAACTGGGGAGATCGCATCACAACAAGACAAGAGCCAGGATTGTTTGTTCTGCAGATTCGTCCAGTGCAAAAAAGCGACATGGCAGTCTACTATTGTTTGCGCGGGGCACCGTGGTTAGACAAGATTACATTTCTGAATGGAATATATCTGCAGGTCACAGGTAATTATGACAATCTGCAGGGTGTTTCATAAGTCTGTGTCACTTAACCTTCTCTGACACCTCTAAGTTGTTGTCGCCCCCCCAAAAATAACACAAAAATCTAAATGGTCAATATGCGAGGCCTTGGTTGCACGGTAGACAAATGGTTGCCAATGACTGACTTTTGGGGGCCCCGTTGGAAGGTATTTCGAACCGGTGGCCCACATACACGCCTCCTCCTTAAATGTCGCATGCTATTTCTGTGTATGCTCCATCTGTCGTGTGGTTGCTTTGAAAATTCGATGCCAAATCGTGTGTTGAGCCTTCTCCTTTCCAGTGAACATTATCAGTAAATAGCAATGAAATCGGTGCAAACTGTGTATAATGCAAAAAGTCCAAAAATAACACTGGCCTGACAAAAACCACCACAGTAGAAAACGTGAAAAAGATTTCACCTTTCAAGCGAAACCAGTTTCATCCGGTACCTTTACCAGTTCCTAAGATGTGAGTTTTTGTAAAGTGGCAATCAACTTGCGAAAAACCCAGCAGAAATTCTCTTTCGAGAAAATAATTCAAGCCACTAGACTCAAAGCTAACTTTTGTTTTTCAGACGTCCCGGAAACAAAACCGTCTGTCTTTGCAGTCACCCAAGACTTGTGGTTTAACAAGAGCCGACCAACACCGACCATGACCTCACGGTGCTCGATCCTCTCCCGCTCTGAGAATAAATCATGCACAGACGGACACAGAATTTTCTGGTTCAGCGCTGGAACAGAAAACGCAATTCCCAATTTTGTTTACGCGCATGGAGGATGCGAAAAGGGATCCATGCAGAAATGCGTTTACGCTTTCTCAAAGAACGTCAACTCCTCAGATGCCGAAACGCACTCTTGTGCAGTGGCCGCGTGTGGGGAGATTTTCATGGGAAATGCAAAAAAAGTCACCATTGAAGGTAAATATTTTATCTTCAGTTGTGCCAGACTCCAAAAGTTCAAATCACTTGAATTGCTGTAATAATGGCTGTTGTTTTTTTGTTTGTTTGTTTGTTTTTAATCTTCATGATCCAGACGCCAGCGGGTGTGATTTACAAATCCTCGTTATCTTTTTCTTGGGACCGGCTTTGGCCTTCAACTTAATCATGTCGGCCTTTCTCATATACAAGATCAAGACAAAAAGTTGTTTTTACTGTCAAGGTAAGAGAAAGCACACGTGAAGACTTGAAATGTGAAAGCCGTTTAGCACCATTTAGACAAAAATAGAGCCACACCCGATCCGAAATATGTACACACACACACACACACATATGTAAATCCATATTTTCTTTTTTAAATAATACCACAAAAGTTATTTTGCACAACTCCAAATCTCTGGCTTCTGAATCCTGTTTAAGAACCGCCGCTTGGTGGACTTTTTTTTTTCACTGTTCAGCTTGTCAGCGAACCCATGACCAAACACGCAGTCGTATGCAGCAGGTCAGTCAAAAAGTTCTCCGCATGTTTGCTCCCTTTCCACCGTCTTTCATGACACCTGTGACTTGTTTTCGCAGAGAAACGAAGATGCTTTGGTTTACGCCGCGCCGACCATACTCACCAGGAAAAGTGGCAAAGTGATCCCAACAAATACGAGAAGCATCGAAGATATTAGCACGTATACCGACGTCTGTCTTCGGAAATCCATACGAGACGAAACCGATGAAACTGCTTGAAAATCTTGAGCATCTCAGCCTTTTGTGGTGGTACCTTTGGCAAGGCAGCCTTTTTTTTAATGGAGCGCGTTTCACACAAAAGGTAACTCAATGTGCTTTACATAATTCAAATACAACATTAAAAGGCATTTATATTCAAGAATTTAAACCATTTAAAAGCAAAACGAAAATGTTGTTGACTCAAGTTCAGTCGATCTAATGAGAAAACTAAATTATGCAGGTTCATAAATGTGATGATAATGATGAATAGTTTTGGAAAAGTGAGAAAAAAAAATAGCTTTCAAATACGTCAATGACTGATGATCATGACCAGTTTTCGTCGCTATCAATAATGAATGTAGACATTTTTCTTGGCCAGTGAAAGCTTCAACGTGTGCTTTTCGTGAAAATGATGTCAAGTTTATTGCTTCTGTTGTGTTTATTTTCAACATGTTTTGTCGCTGATCGCTGAAAGAAAAAAAAATTAACTCAATGTAAATCGTGTTGTTCTGATTTCAATGATGGTGACGTATGCACATTCCATCTGACCAAAAGGGTAAAAAGGTTTGCGCGGTATTCTGCCTTGATTTTAACTGTACGAATCACAAGAAGATCAGCTCTACTCAGGACACTTGTTTTTTTTTTTTTTTCATTTCATTTACAAATTTACAAGTGTGTATTTTATATGTACATAAGCAGTATATATATATATATATATATATATATATATATATATATATATATATATATATATAGGCGGCCCGGTAGTCCAGTGGTTAGCACGTCGGCTTCACAGTGCAGAGGTACCGGGTTCGATCCCAGCTCCGCCTCCCTGTGTGGAGTTTGCATGTTCTCCCCGGGCTTGCGTGGGTTTTCTCCGGGTGCTCCGGTTTCCTCCCACATTCCAAAAACATGCATGGCAGGCTGATTGAACACTCCAAATTGTCCCTAGGTATGAGTGTGAGCGTGGATGGTTGTTCGTCTCTGTGTGCCCTGCGATTGGCTGACAACCAATTCAGGGTGTCCCCCGCCTACTGCCTGAAGACTGCTGGGATAGGCTCCAACACCCCCCGCGACCCTAGTGAGGATGAAGCGGTTCGGAAAATGGATGGATGGATATATATATATATATATATATATATATATATATATATATATATATATATATATATACTGCATATACAGTATATAGGTATATATATAGGTATATATATAGGTATATATATATATATATATATATATACTCGCTGGGGGTAGACTGTAAAATTATCACTGTATATGTATATATATATATGTATATATGTATATATATGTATATATATGTATGTATATATGTGTATATATACATGTATATATATGTATATGTATATATATGTACATATATGTATATGTATATATATGTATATATATATGTATATATATATACTGTATATATGTATGTGTGTGTGTGTGTGGGTGTGTGTATATACATACACACACACATAGGTATACATAAGCATGGCCCCTTGGTCAAGTGGTTAGTGCGTCGGCCTCACAGTGCAGTGGTGCAGGAGGTTCGATTCCCGCTCCAATCTTCCTGTGTGGAGTTTGCATGTTCTCCCCGTGCCTGCGTGGGTTTTTTCCAGGTACTCCGGTTTCCTCCCACATTCTAAAAACATGCACGATCGGTGAACTGATCACTTTAAATTGTCCTTTGGTGTGATTGTGAGTGGGAATGCTTGTTGGTCTATGTCTGCCCTGTGATTGGACTGTAAACCAGTTGAGGGTGCACCCCGCCTACTGCCCAAAAGTAGAGACAGTATATACTCTGGCCTTCAGTTGTCCATCCCTGGTACAATGCAGTTTGCTGCTGATATTGTCCTGCTCACCTGCCGCGCACCATAAAAAAAATGTGTGGATGTGTTTTGATGTCCAAGCGCCACGTTTTACAACAGTGATGTCCATGAGAACTGACCTCTCTGCAGAAAACACTGTCAATCGGTTCATACACCATCTGCTCTTAAAAAAAAAATGAAAATGGGCTGTACACACAAACAACTCAAGTAAATAGTACATTTGATGCTGTTTTTGAAGAAAAACAACCAGTGGGATGTGTTGTAATAATATTTAATAGCATGCATTTATTACGTGCATATATGCTCCAGCTACAGACCAAAATCTTGCCTTCAACAATCACTATCAGCAGTATGATTGACTGAACTCAACAAGAATATGTTAAATGTGTTGTCAAATTCGATCTGCATTCTGCTGCTGATGTTCAGAGATTTGAGCGGAGATTTGTCACACTTACAAAACCAGGTCCCAAAACCCACATGGAGCTGAATTAGGACAATGAATGTTCTGTTACAATTTCCAAACTTTTACTTGAGAAAACAGACAACAGCGACCACAATCACGGCGGAGGCCAGCAGAGCGCCGAGCAGAGCGCCGAGCACGATGTCAACTGGTTTCACATTTTGTCCTGAAGTACAAGAACACATAAAACCACATGAGATATGCCACAGCTGCCTCCCATTTACAGCTTGATCCAGCATTTGCATTTCACTTAAACTACAACAACAAAAAATCACGGATATTCGTGGGGGTGTCCTGTTCTGTCCACATGATCAGAAATCGGTGTGGATCAAGTCTATTTCAGATGATCGGTATCGGGTGAAAAAAAAAATTTTTTTTTTCATTGTAGTTTTTCATTAAGAAAATAAAATTGCCCGACACAACGATTTTTGCCATAATTTTAGTTTATTTTATCAATGTGCGCTGTTGTTAGTTTTTTATTAAAAAAAATAAATCATATTTTTCAAAAAATGTCAAGGAAAATGCTTTTCTCAGTGTTAAGTTTTTGTTAGTTCATCAGCTCCAGTTAAATCTCACAACCTCGGCTGTAACCAGCTGATAGCATCCTGTGTGAAGACCGCCTCATCACAGTGGTCTCACAGTGTCAAAATGTAAACTGCATTCTGACTGAACCAAGAAATGTATCAGTCCGTTCAGAGATCAAACATCTGTTATGAATTTTGCCACCCGGCCCCTTGTTGCTGCATTTTCGGTTCATCCGAAGAGTTTACTCAAATACTGAAGATCCAGAATTTTTCTTTTGTGAATAGCGTTGCCGTGTTTCAGGACACTCCATTGAAAAGTGGGTTCTGTATTTTCACGTTGTTTCGTTTCTGGTTTAGCATGTATCGTTGAATGCAAGAGCAAGAGACTAATTTAAGACCCTGAGATGGTGGCAGAGGGTCAGACCGCAACAGGAAGTAACAAGAGCGGAAAGAGAGGAACTTGACAAATCGCACTTTATTGTCATCTGTGTTAGACCTGTTCATGAGTTGTTGTTTTTTTAAACTTTGATTTTTTTTTTTTACTTCATGCGCGTGTCTCCAGAAGCATTATCCTTCAGAGCGTTTGTGTTCAACATCTGTATTTCCTTGCTTAATGGTGAATCTGCGCTCGAATGTTATTTTCCTCAGTGTATTCAGCCCATAATTTTATTTCTTGCATTACTCAAGGTTCTTAGACATTTAAAAAGTATTTGGAAGGATAATGAGGCCACTGTTCGAGTGAAGTATTCACAGCTTTTTTTTCTGGCCAGGAAGGCAAGTAGAAGCTATTGTACAACTAGCCGTGATTTAAATTAGGGGTTGAACATAATATTTCTGAGGATGGTGCGCTCCAGTTTATGGTCGCACTGTAAGCAACCTCCAGGCCGCAGATCGGTACTGGTCCGTGGGTCATTTGGTACCAGGCCTCACAGAAATAATAAATAACTTACCACGTGACTGAGAAGCGCGCCTTGATCTGCGTCAGGAGTGACACACTGTAGACAGATGTAACCGAGAATCCGGTAATTTTTCAAAATAAAACATCGTTCCGATTTCGAAATCGATAAAACGTAAGTAATGTACCGTATTTTCCACACTGAAAGGCGCACTGGATTCTGAGGCGCACCTTCAATGAATGGCCTATTTTGTAGTTTTTTTCATACATTGGGCACACTGCATTATAAGACTTAGAAATGTACAATGCATCCACTAGATGCTCAAGGAAACGCCAACAGAACGATCAGATGTCAGTAAAACGTAAAGCAGCGACACAGTTCACTTAACCAACAGCAAGTTATAACACCGACTCGTTAACGTTGAACTCTCTTGACGCTGCTCTATTTCCGTGTTCAACTGTGTAACTGGTCGCCTTAAATTTGAATTCTGCGTTGTCAGCATGTCGCGAGCAAGGAGCCATTTTGGGGTTGAAATATTACCGTAATGACCATACACAAGGCGCATCGGATTTTAAGGCGCGCTGTGAGCTTTTAAGAAGGCTTTTAGGTGCACCTTTTAGTGCGGAAAATACGGTACATTACTTACGTTTTATCGATTTCGAAATCGGAACGATGTTTTATTTTGAAAAATTACCGGATTCTCGGTCACATCTGTCTACAGTGTGTCACTCCTGACGCAGATCAAGGCGCGCTTCTCAGTCACGTGGTAGGTTACCGCTAAATCAAAACCCAGGAGCTAGCAAAGTGAGTACATAAACAAACGTTTTTGGCAAGGGGAAAAGGCCCAGCCAGGTGACAGAAGAGGAGCCTACGGCTTTCAGGAAAAAGAAGGCTACATTTAAAAAGTATCAGGAGTCCTACTTAAAATCCAAATTTATCTCAAGATCCCCACGCGCCATGCCCGCCCAATGGTGTCTTTTGGATTTCCTGTAAAATAGCAATTTTGGAAATGTAGATTCTCAAAATGATGACAATCCCCCACCCTTGCCCCCACGCCCCCAAAAAATGCAAATGCTGGAATTTGTCAAAACTTTCAGATGAACTACTACTACCACTGCAGATCAAGATGCTTCCAAACACGTCAGGAGGTACAAGAGCGCACAATAACTGTTTTAAAGTGATATATTCATAAAGATGGATGCAAATTTTGAATCGAATATACATACGTGTCTCCACATGAGTTCCTTGGCCAAACAGGATCTCCCCGCATGTTGCCATAGCACAATAGTATGTCCCGCTATCCGATGAGTTCTGTATGAGTTTGGACAGATGGTAAACGCAGCTCCCTCTGACCTTCTCATCATCTCCATCGGTGTAAATGATGTGCGGGGACGAGTCTCCCAATCCAGATTTGAACCAGTACACGTTTCGATTATCCGGACACTGGCTGACATTGTGCCTCCTCCTGGAGAGAATCGAACACTGGAGCAAGACCGATTGGCCCGCCTCGATGGACTTGGCTTGTGGAATTTGCTTCACGTGGAAGGACTTGTGTGTGGGATCTGCTCAAGGGAATTGAACCTTTGATCATTTTTAGAAACAATTGGCGCCAGGGTACTTCACATTTGCTCAGGGAACAACCAGTCATGGCTCAGCTTCAGAAAACAGGTGAGCCGAGAGCCTGAGATGGACAAAAACTGATGATTTTTTTTTAAATTCAGGCCCTTTAGCCCGGTTTCAAAATCACTCTGCCGTTCTTAAATGACACGTAATGGTTTACTGACAAGTGCCATTTGGAGAATAGCTCAGTCTTTTTGCCACCCAGAAGTAAATGCAACATCACGGCGAAAAGGGCTCGGAAAGCCAATAAAGGAATGAACAGACTTTACCTTTCACGAGCAAATGCATGCTGTGAATGAAGCGCATATTGTATGAGGTCCCAGCTTGGCAAGAGTAAGTCGCTTCGTCGTCTTTGTTCACGCTGGAGATGTTTAAAAAGTAAGTGTGACCCACGCGGGCACTTCTGAAGCGGACGTTCTTAAACTGACCTCGCAGGGAGAGTTCCCCAAAGTAGCCCTCCACAATCGTTTCGATCATAGAACCAAACTTCATCTTGTACCAGTAAAATATGTCTCCCATATTCTCGGAGCGTGGGCATGTTAAAGTGACGTTAGCACCAACTTCCACTGTGACGAAAGACACCGGTTGCAGCGCTTGAATCCGAGCTGGGAAAATAAAATGGCAGAATATTTTTCACACTTGAGAGACTTTTGATATCCCAAAAGTCGTGTAACCAACGCGGCACTCACACAGTGCGCCGAGAAGCACGATGGCAGTCAGTCCGGTCGTCATCGTGACAGGCGGCGCTGAGCGTTGTCTTTCCACTCGGTCACGAGGACGTCTGCAGGTTGCAAACTATCGGAACACTTAAATGCAGAAAATTGACTTCCGCTGCACTTTTTCTGAGCAAACCAGTGACCCATTTTTAGTGAGTGACGCCTAAATTGGGCCTGAAAAAGAAGGTGTCACGTTCAACTTGCGCTACAAAATAAATAGGCTTGAAAACTCTACAGGAGTAGTTACTATCTATCTATCTATCTATCTATCTATCTATCTATCTATCTATCTATCTATCTATCTATCTATCTATCTATTTATGTATTTATGTATGTATTTATTTATTTATTTATTTATTTATTTATTTGTTTGTTTGTTTGTTTGTTTGTTTGTTTGTCTGTTTGTTTAACAAACAATTGTAATGATAAGTGTTGATTCATTTTTGTTTGAGTTCAGAAAATCCCTTTCAAACGGACACAAAAGGTTTGAATCAGGGCTGCCCAAACTTTTTTGACCCAAAATCTACTTTTCCATCAACCAACCTTCCGGGATCGACCCTTTTACCGCGCATGCGCGTATACGCACGCACGTACATACACACGCATGCCATGATGAGCAACAGCCTGACGCTGAGGCATGCGATGCACTTTTGCAGCCTGTTTACGATCGTTGCTCACGCGTACCGTTTAAAAATGCTTCTCTGGGCCCTCTAGATACCCATTCTTTGCCCGACCCCTCAGTGAATTTTACAAAACAAACTCTGAATGAGAATAATGATAACGATAAAAGATTAGCGCAACAACCCTGAGCACAAGCTGCAATTGCAGACTGCTGAGCGCAAACAACTTCTGATGACCCGCTTTATTTTAGTTTCTTTTTTAAATGCTTTTTGTGAAAGTGAGTCTGATATATTATACCAATATTACTAATATGCACAGAGATACCATTTTTTTTTTCCTCTACACCCCTCGGATCGATTTGGGACCAGTCCCTGATCTACTGGTCGATCACGATCGATGTAATGGGCACCCCCTGATTTAGATAGACCTCTATGGCAATAAACGTAGCATTAATGAATCTCAAAAGTAAGAAACTCCACCTATTTACTCTGTCCGTCATGTAAAGGAATGCCTAAAAGTCCAAAGTCCCATTTTCGAGAGGATCTATCCCAAAGTGAACAAGAAGTGGGGGGTACACCCTTGATTGCGCAGCCGTCAAACCCCAGTCCACGAAGGCCACGATCCTGCATGCTTGAGTGTCTGTTACTGTTTGCCCGTCAATCGCGGGGCCCGAAAACCGGCCTCGCTCAAATACACACCGATGAACAATTTATAGTTTTCAATCAACGTACGATAACACACAAACACACACACTCACAGGTACGCCCATTTTTCAGGCCTTCTAACCATAAATGCCGCATGTCTCCGAAACAACCTACACACGCACCGACTTGATTGCTCACTTCCACACACAAGCAGTCGAGGACCCCTGCCACAGTTGCCGCATGGAAAGTTGAAGCCTTCTTGTGGTTGACGACTCATCAAGTTGAAGCGAGGCACAACACGACGGCTTCACCCTCACTTCAAGTGGAATAAGCATGAAACATTGTGAAATCACGACCACGCCAAATATTTATTTCAAGACACGGCGAGAAGAAAATAAACAATGAAATGTAGCAAACTTATTTGCAGCGGTTTTCAAGTAAAACATGAGCACATGATGACGCTTTACGACATGACACTTCCAAATACAACCTCAATATTTTTATATTACCGTGAAAGAAAATTGATCGTCGTCTTTTCCTGAGTAACTTTTTCAAAATGATTGATCATTTCACCTAACGAGACAAACGTCGGCATATGTACTGAATTCGTCCGGACGTCTCACATCCAACTGGCCTCTTTTGCCACTTTTCCTGGCGATTATTCTCGGCTCGGAATAAACCAAAGAGTCCTCGTTCCTCTGAGAAAACAAATCATGTGCGTCACAAGAAGAAGGTAAAATGGGAGCAAACAAGCTGAGAATTTTTTTTTTTTGGACTGACCTGCTGGACACCAGTGGATTTTTCTGGAGCTGCGTATTAGAGAGAGAAAATGCATCAGTCACTCGGGAGGGAGCCGTCGCTCGGAGGTCCCCAGAATAATATGTAATAACATTTGAAAAAATGTATACGCATTTAAATGGGGACCGCCACACCAATCAAGCAATTAGTCATCCCTCCCGGAGCTTTGGGCCACTGAAAAGCTCTGATATGATTATGATCGATCATCCCTGCATTCATAGAGAGTTTTTTTTCACCCCAACAATAAGTGTCTTATGACAGGAATAAAGGTCTATATTATTTTGAGAAAATAAAGGTGCTATATCTTGAATAAAATTTACTTCAATTTCACAATATTACGACTTTCTTGGAACGTCTCGGAAAAACTCGACTTTTTAGCCCGACAAAATACATCTTTGTTATTATTCAATAACAGAGGACAGTTTTTTTGTTTGTTTTTTAATTCTCCGGATATTATTTTTTCTCTAAATGGATGAATTTGTGACAGTAACATTATGACATGTTTTCTGAAAAACGGTAAAAAATATTTGTAAAATACAGTCATACATTTAGGGGTACACGTGCTGGTCATGTTTAATTGCTGTGTACAAATCCGAGGGGCTCCATGGAAGGATTTCTACCCGGATCAAAAAAGCTGAAAAACCTCTAGTGATGATTATTCATGTGCAGAATCTCTTACCTCTGCAGCAAAAACATGTTTGGGTCACGCTCTTTTTGATGAGGAAGGCTAAACAGATGACGCTCAGGGCCAAAGCTGCACTCAAGCCATAGATAAGAGTTGGAATGTGGGGTACATCACACCCATCCACATTTTGAACTGTATAACACAAGAAAAACAAAACAAAACCAATAATTTACACATGAAATCACGCAATTGATAATACTGAAGAGGAAATGTTTACCTTTTTTGGTGACCTTTCTTGCGCTTCCAATAAAAATCTCCCCACAGGCAGCCACGGCACAGGAGTACGTTCCGGCATCGGAGGAGCTGAGGTTCTTTGAGAACGCGTAAAAGCATTTCTGCACCGGGTCTTTTTTGACCTTTTGACATCCTTCATGAGCGTAAATGAAGCTGGGATGTGCCTCGTCTGTACCAGATCTGAACCAGTATACTTTGTGTCCGTCTGTACACGTTTTATTCCCAAGGGAGTGGAGGACCGAGCACTTTAAAGTCACGGACGGTCCTGAGCGGCTCTCATCAGACCCCGAGTCTTGAGTGGCAGCAGCTGAGTTAATGTAATTGTCTATGAACAGAGATGGAACAAATGAGATATTCGATTTTCATCCCAAACCAAACTGTTTTACCTACTTTACCTTTGACCTGAAGAAATGTTCCACTCAAAAACATCAATTCATGCCGAGTCATGTTCAAACAGTAATAGACCGCAGCGTCATTTTTCTGCACGTTACCAATTTGCAGAACAAACTCTCCTGGCATTTGTTTGGCTGTCATGCGGTGTGCACTGCTAATTTTCCCTTTTCTAATCATGTCTGAATCGATAGTTGGCACCCCAAATAAAAATTCAGGAAAGGTTCCAGAAAAAAGTCTGATCCAAAGAAGACTCCCTATCAACTTGCCGTCACGGGGACATTTCAAAGAAACACTTCCCCCAACTGTTGTCATCTCTGTCGTAAAGTTGGTACCAGCGGCGCATTCTGAGCAGAAAAAAAAAACTTCTGTTAATAAGGCTGATGTACAGTATTCACATCACTCCCCTGTCCTTCAGCATGGACTTGCCTCCATATGGGATCAGCAGAAGCAGCAGATGAAGAAGCCCCGTCCGCATTTTGTCTACGTTTCAGCAAGATAAGTGAACAGCAAATCCGCCTCGACAGCATCAAACGTTTACTGACTTGAAACGAGTCACACCAAACGGGAGGGGACTGTTAGACAGACATTTCATTGGCCCGTTCCTGTGCCAGCCCAACCCAGTTGGAAATATGTCCACTCAAACTCAACTAAAAGTGTGTTCTGAAAGTGAATCCTCTCTTTGAACTTGATATCATGTATTTTCTTACTTCATACCTTCATCGGTATTTCTCCGCTAAATGAAACACATCCACACGCTCATCACTTAATAATCTACGAAGCCTTTGTGCTGAATTGGATGTTCTTTATTATTTGTTTGAATGCCATTTTACAATTTGGTTTTCCAACTGTAAAAATCAAATATGACATCGAATTCATGAAAATCAGCATTGAAATGTTTACTTTCATGCCTTTTAAATTTTTATTATTCAACCCAGTTACAAGCAGACCACACCGGTGGCGCACTGACTGGATCCGCATTTTCCTTTTTTTTACAAAAATAGCTTCTGACAAGACATTCATATGACATTTTCAAAAGCTGTTTGAAGTGAGTTTGATGTACAGTACCTCCAAAAGCTAATCAATCGCTATTTGCTAGCCAGAGACTGAGCTCCACTGTGTTTGTTTACGGAGGAGTGGTTTAAGTGTGAGGCAGCTACACTTCCTGTCACGAAAGCAGATCAGACATGTCAACTTCCATGATGCTTTCTAAAATGTTGACCAAAATGATCAATTCTCCTATGTAATAAAGATGAGAGATATTCTAAGCCTTTTCTTGTTACCAAATCCCTCGTGATGGTACCTTAAACAAGAGTTGAATCAACAGTTATTCTTGACTTCTTTAGATGGTTTTGGTCATAACGGCCCCCCTAAGGGAAACGGTAACTAAAATGTGGCCCGCGACAAAAATGACTTTGACACCCCTGGTCTAAAAGAAAGGAAGTTTTTCCAAATGTTGTGGGGGGGGGGGGCGGTTTTCAGTGTTTATAATGGTGCGTCTTTTTGTCGCGCTCGTGGCCAATATGAGGACAAGTGGTGTTTTGCCATACTTATGGGTGCTCTCTCGTGTTTAAGTGAGGAAATGGTCTTCTTGGTCATTCAAAAAATGTCTTCCGACTGATGAATGCCTTTGGGGTTTTTTTTTGTCTGTTTTAGATCTTTGTCTGCCTAAGGGCCTCATTTAGGTTACAACTTTTCTTAAAATGTTTCTGTAGACTTATAGTTTCATTCGGTTCCGAACGTCAGGCTGGTCACCAATGCCGCGCCGATTCGTTTTTTGGCAAAGTCCAGCCTTTTCATCGTTACTATTATGTTGCTTATTTGATATTTCCGGTCTAACGAAAACAAAAAAAAAAGGGTTCAAACAACTTCAGCAACAGTATTTTAAAAAATCTGAGTTGCCAGTAGTCCTAGTAGACTGTATTATTATGGGAAAGAATGACCTTTTACATTTAAAATAACAGTGGCGGTGAGAGGAGAAGTGTGAAGTACTGTTTGTCTGACTCGTTATGATCCCACACACTTCCTGAGTGGCCATAGGTGCAAAAATGTCACAGCGTGGTCTATCTGCATCATCAAATAACGTGTTGTTCTCACTTGTGTCACCACAATACAAATGAAATAAATAACGGCACATGGGAATCTTGAAGCAAGCAAATCTACGAGGTCCGTTTTGCCGATTCTTCCATTGGCTACATTCCGTTCATGTCAGTCCACAGAGTCAAATGAGTCAGAGTGACATTGCGTACAAGGTCTCAGCTCTACTTTGCTTATTTCAGAACCCCACTTTGAGACTTGGTCGGGCACCTTCACAGTAAAGTCTGAGTCGACATTTATACCGTAGTACCATACTGTGCCATCGTTAGATGCTCTTCAAATGACATTTTACCACGCCAAGCAGTCTTAAAGTTAACTAGCAGCCCATGTAACAAAATTGTTGAAGCACAATGACATGTTAATCGTGAGGCCAGACCGTTTGAGGAGCTGTGCTGCAATGCGCAATAATTCTTTCTACGTCATTCACTGTAACGCTCACCCTTTCACGCACGCAGTACTCACTGGAAGGACACGTCACAGACCACCAACACGGACAGATGGGCAGAAAAAAAAATGATCGTCATTATATAATATTTATCCTACTCATCTATAGTTAGATACTGTCAACATATATTTCAAAGTATTGATATTTTGCATTTTTATTTACCCTAATTCTTCTTGGGGACTTGTGGGGGAAACACGCTAGTGCCCTCTATTGGCCAGCCACACTAAATGTGGGATTCTCTGTCTGTGGTGGTTTTGGGCAAGTGGCATTTTTCAAAAAGAGTTTTTCACTAAACATCCAATAACTACAGTGGTGACTAGTAAATGATAATAACCCCTCAGACAAATTCTAATGTCTTTGGTTCTTTCTTCCGTGCATTAAACTGCCCTCACGTTTCCTGTCGATAACAGCCTCGAGCACTCTTCTGAGTAAACACACCTAGTGGTCAAAAGGCCACCACAAACATCTTCCATCTGTCATGTGGGTGCTGCACATACAGCTCTGCACAAATGTGAGATCACAAATGTGAACGCATGAATCGCATATGAACTTGTTTGCAACCTGGGGTCGTGTCGGCGGGCGGGGGGAGAAGACGTACTTTAAGATACGAAATATCTTACACAGAAAACCATCCCTCATTTGGGCTCCATTTTGGAATATAGAACATGACATTCACAACACTCACAGCACACCATGAAATAACAAAGACACAAAAAGCATATGTATTGAAATAATGATGATCTCATCTCAGTTTACTCGCAAATCGGCTCTGGTCGTGCTTACTTGAACACAAATCTGATATCCCCGCAAATACTCCCACTCACTATTTGCAGACTACATTTGTACGTTTATCTGATACACAAGTACTGTAAGTCAAAGGTACAAATCTGGCCAGCTTGGGGAACTCCTAAGAATAGGTTTAATCTCTGTATTTCCATCAGTGCAAAGGTAGTACATCATAACAACGTCGTCAGGAGAAAAATTCTCATGCTTTGTAGAGCCGAGAGGAAGTGATTTGTTTCCATGAGTGGCCAATATAGCAGCTTTGGTCAAAAACTGTTTTGAGACCACCAGCACTGCCATCAGACATCTCCGGGAAAGGCGTGCCTCATGTTTGACTTCCATTGTAACATAAATACGTTGAATATTAACTCCAGTTATCAACTCATAAAGTTGACAAGAGCGGCGTTGGTACTGCGATGATGAATGGCCAGGCCACCACACCTTGTTTGTCTGTGGCAACAGTCAACACTCACAATGGCCAACCCCTTTTATATGAGGCTCTTTGAGGCCATACAAGTGTGAGTTAGATCACGAGACAACGCATTCTAATCATGGAAACGTTTTGGTACACGGTGTGCCTGTGGAGCGTCAATGTCGCTGCTTTCAACCTGGATATCCAGGAGGTCATGGAGAGAACAGGACCCCAGGGCAGCCTCTTTGGGTTTTCTGTTGCTTTCCATCAACAGCTGAGACCCACCAAAAGGAATTTGTGAGTCTGTGGTGACATTTAATATCTTGAATTGAGTTGAATTGAGTTCTTTAGTATCCTATAATGTCCCAAAAGGAAACGTGGCTTGCAGATAGGTTAAAAAGACAGTTTAGAAACAGTCAATGCAATGTACAGCCGTCAAAACAATTTAAGGAAATGTACGCCATACAGGCGAGAACAGGGGTGTCAAACTCATTTCACATTGTGGGCCACATACGGCCTCGGTAGATGTCAAGTGAGCCGGACCATTAAAAATTATACCGTACTCTGCTATAAAAAAACAAAATAATGTCTTTCCTTTGTTTTGGTCTAAAGAAGCACAGGAACGCTAGGAAAATGTTGAAATGTAATGAACATATCTTTTACAAAACATTTCATGAAGCACCTAAGATTTCCTTTGACAAATGTGCAATTTACTTTTATCATTCAAATATATGCATTGCAACTGATCCCACTGACTGTACAAAGGCACAAAACCATAACAAGTAATTGGTATTGAAAAATATAGTAATGCACTTTTAAGATGAAATAAGATTTATAAAGAAAGGAATTTTGAAACCATTTAAACGAGCATATACAATTTAAATGTAATCCCTGCCTACTCCTTACAAACTAAGGAGAGTGCTATAATATGTGTAAAGAATAAAGTATCCACATGTCCTTGATAGCGTCTGCTGTGTTGGGTCTGTCTCAGTGACAGACTGAGGCTGCTGTTGTCTTCTTCTCTGATCAAAACAATGTTGTCTTTTCCTCTGATCAAAACAGGGGTCCACCTAGCGGATATTCAATGACTTGCACCTTATTGAAAATATTAATTCCGTGTGTTTTATGCATTTTTTTCCCTTTTAAATTATCCCGCGGGCCTGATCAAACCTCCTTGTGGGCCGGTTCCGGCCCGCGGGCCGTATGTTTGACACCCCTGTGCTAGAATGTATGATTGACATGCGAATAAACTGAATGTAATAGTTAAATGTGTCTTTTTGTGTGTGTAAGGCTTGAAGGAAAATCTAAGTTCGGATGGATTACTGTAATGCGCTTTATTTTGGAGTCAGTTGACCTCAAACATCTCCAGTTGGCTAATAATGCTGCCTTGGCCTCTAACTGGAGCATGAAAGAGGAAGAACGTCACTCATATTTAGGCCTCCATCCATTAGCTGCGAGTTTATTTTAACCCTGGAGAGAACCCACGGGGTCAAATTTGACCCCTATAAATTCTGCTACTCAAACGCTACCCTTAAATCCCAAAGGGTCAAATTTGGCCCTCATCCTAAAGTAGGATTAAAGCATTGAATATTTGAAAAAACATATATTTTGGTGTTCAGTGAACATATAGCAGTCATTTAATGTATAATTCATAATTTTCCAAAGAAGAAAAGGGTTCTTGGGTTCTCCAGGGTTAAGATCCTGTTATTTGTTTTGAAATTTTTGAAATTGTCGAAATGGGTCGCGCCTCAGCTCTCTGAGTTGCTCCATCACTACGTTCCTGCCTGGTGCCTCATGTCTGATGGGAATATAGCATTTTTGTTTGTGGTCCCATTCTTTGGAATGACCTTGCTCTGCACGTCAGACAACCCCCCCCATTGTCCATTTTATTTGGATCGATCCTCTTTTCCATCACCCCGGTGCCGCTAGACTAGGCAATAAAAGCAAAGCAGATTGAACAAAACATTGGTCAAATAGGAACATCTGTTTACTGTCTACATTCAAATAAACGTTTGAAATAAATAATAATTCCACCTTGTGTTTGTCCTCAGGTTGCTGGTCGGGTCCCCGAAATCGAAACATCCATACCTGGGGAATGTTACAGGCGTTGTCTATCAATGTGATCTGAGTGTGTCTTCCGAGCATTGTCAGCCCATTGACTTCAACCACGAAGGTTGGATTGCTCTTTCTAGTGTATCAACATGACAGTTAGCCGTAAAGACGAACTTCAAACAAATGTCTTTCATTACAGAGTTCCTTGAGAGCAACGGTATAAACGGCCAGTGGATGGGAGTCAGAGTGACAAGCCAAGGCCCGGGTCAAAATGTCATGGTGAGGAAGCACACCCCATTCCCACATCTAGACCAAGTGTTCTCAAGGAGCTACTGTATGTTATCCGGTGATTTTTGTCCTGCTGAAAACTTCCAAGACAATAACACACACGAAGGACCTTTAGTCATATCTCCAAACACTTGCTTTTAAAAACAAGACAGCCATAGTGAAGCAAGAAACTGTACACTGGGATGGTTGTCAGAATTTTTGCGGTTCACAAGGCTGACTTTCACCAGCTCCAGATGAACTTTGACCCAGTGACTGTCGGTTTATACGTTTTCTTTACACGCGCCTTACAATTGGAGTTCAGACTGTAGCTCACCTTTTTTTCCATTATGAACTGGAAAAGGCTCCATCTTTCCCGTTATCATGGTCATTATGTCAACAGTTAAGGACCCTAGAAAATGAATGGGTAGAAGACCCCCCCCCCCCTCCCCCTACTTTCCATATGGAGTGAGCCCCCTGGAAAATATCTACCTCAATCTGAAATGTGATCAGGCAAGATGACCATCAGATGACTTGGAATCTGGACTGGGCAGACCATAGAAGGCCTTACTCTGAAATTATTCGCAGAGAAGAGTCATCCGCAGCTTTCACCCAAGCACACCCTGAAAGAGAAACAATCGCCAGGCTCCAGCGCTGTGTGTACAAAGTCAGACCTTTGGGGTCCAGACCCAAACATAAGGAAGACAGTCGGTACACACTTTTATAAATGAAACAAAATGAGCATTTTGTTTTTGTGTGTGGAAATTATTTTGCAGACAGCCACTCTACCGCTCATGGCCTCTCGTTAGAGAACCACTGTGCCGGTCAATAATCCTAACATCTTTCTCTTCCAGACTTGTGCTCATCGGTACCAGCAGTGGAGCCCAAGCCCGGGCCTTTACACGCCTCGCCTGGTAACGGGCCAGTGCTACATTTTAGGAGACGGCCTTCAGGTCGGGACAGAGGAAAGGACGTGGAGAAGAGTGGTTTGCGATGCCGAACACCTGAACAGACGTCAGAAAGACCAGGAGTGGTTTGCGTACTGCCAACAGGGTCACGGTGCATCTTTTGCTAAAGACAACCGATCGGTGGTTTTCGGAGCACCGGGCGCTTATCAATGGAAAGGTCGAATATAACGATTTGATGACAGCGGAACCTTGATTTACAACTCCAAAAACTTTGAAGTTGGGGCTCTTGTAAGTCAAGGTCCCACTCTATTGTTGTTCTCGTTGTGCAACATTTTGCAACTCTGAACGTTCTCGTGGGATTCTGTCAAAAGGAATAGTGCGGACGGAGCTGCTGGACAACCTGGACATCTTTGGTGAACTTCCTCGAGAGACCGGCAATATTGACCAATTTAACTCCAAACTCATTCCTCTCCAAAGAAACAGCTACCTGGGTTAGTTTGCCACCCGAGGATCACAAAGAAGCTTTCACATTCCAATCATTTCTACTCGTTCCAGGATTCTCCACCGACTCTGGGATGACACTGCTCCGGGGAGGTGAGCTTACCATCGTATCGGGAGCCCCCAGAGGAGGATACAGCGGTCAGGTGGCCTTTCTTAAGGCAGACCCTTTGGCAGAGAGAAGCTTGTCTGTCGAGTTGGTCCTGTCCGGTCCGGGTTTGGCCTCCTCTTTCGGATACGATCTTGCTGTGGTGGATCTCAACAATGACGGGTTTGTTTTGTTGCGAGATTTACTTCATCATCCACAGCGTTTACACGTTGTATTACATCATGAGAGTCTTAATTTTTAGACAGTGCTACCTTGACTTACAAGTGCATCAACTTCCGAGTTTTTCAAGTTACAACCCATCACTTGGTCAAATCGTCAAATGCATACCGGTAAATACAAAATGAGAACACTCGCAAGCAGCAGCTGTAGACCACGATACACGCCCAACCGCTCACAT
Source organism: Hippocampus abdominalis (assembly GCA_018466805.1). Lineage (NCBI taxonomy): Eukaryota > Metazoa > Chordata > Actinopteri > Syngnathiformes > Syngnathidae > Hippocampus > Hippocampus abdominalis. The sequence goes on along the minus strand of CM031695.1, from coordinate 19,373,474 downwards.
GCAGACTAAGCAGCCAGAACGACTCCAGCTTCTGACATCAATCAGTGCGCCGTGCCCCTTAAAAGGCATGCATCCAACACACAGATGCTACAGTTCATAGAGTAATTATGCTTAAAACCAGTTCATTTTTTTTTACAATATACTGTTTTCAAAGAAACTATTTTTGTTGGGCTGGACACAATGGAATTTCAATTCATTTTAAATTTGACACAAGTAAATTCAGTTATGATGCTTCATCACGGAACAAATTGAACTTGTTGGTCAAGGTACCTCTGATAATAGTTTTAAGAGGTAGTTTGTAATGACGATCCTACCACCAGGTGGGAGGACCTTGCTGTGGGAGCACCCGAATTCTTTCTCAAAGACGGTGTGATTGGCGGAGCGGTCTACATCTACATCAACAACAAAGGGAAAAATTGGCAGGAAGTGAATCCAATTCAAATCCTTGGCGGTAAAGATTCCATGTTTGGACTCGCAGTGGAAAACATCGGCGATGTCAATCAAGATGGATATGGAGGTGGCTGTCATTCTGTTTCACAAACTCAGTATTGAGCCAACACATAAGGTTTTGCTGTTGTTAATATTGAAGAGGATTAACGTTTACAATTTGAGAGGAAATGTATTCATAATTTTTAACACAACCCAAACCACAACATTATCGCTCAGGATCATTTTTATAAAATGCCCGACAGGCAGGCTTTTGCTTACATTTAATAGCAAGGGAGAGTATAAGATCAAATCCAGCCCAATTATTGGTGTGCGTGTGTGTGCGTGTTACTAGATTTGATTGTGGCAAAAGTTGATGTTATTATCTAGTTCCTTATATGTATTTACACAACCTTCATAATGACAGACATTGCTGTGGGAGCGCCATATGACGGTTCTGGTCGAGTTTACCTCTACTGTGGCTCAACAAGTGGGATCAACAGAAAGGCGGCGCAGGTGCAGTTTCAAGTCACATTTGGGAATATAACTGCAGAATTTTGATTTAGGGATCACTGTTTTATGAATGATTGTCAACATTTTTATGTTTACTTACAGGTGCTCTCGCCAGGTTCGAAAAAAATCACGCTGTTTGGATATTCTCTGGCGGGTAACTTGGATATTGATGACAACCAATACCCTGATTTGGCTGTTGGATCACTATCAGATATGGTCTTTGTCTACAGGTGACACCGTTTGGTTTCAAATCTTTGATGTACCCTATTGGCCCGAATATAAGACGGTGTTTTTTGCATTGAAATAAGACTGAAAAAGTGGCGGTCGTCTTATATTCGGGGTCCAGACATTATACCCATTCACGACGCTAGATGACGCCAGATATCATTGAAGCGAATGCTGAACTTGACTCCCCAGGCCAAAGTGAACCCCTGCCACGAAGAATAAAAATAAAAATAGCGGTAGCACGAAAAATAAAAATAAAAAATAGCGGTAAGAAAGAAAAGAGAAGAAAATAATGAAAGCGATAACAGAAAATGGAGAAACGTAGCGACACTGGAGAAAAGTGGGTTGAAGATCGGCCAGGTTAACCGGCAGCTGAGGAGAAGTTATGATGTAAATTACATTTAAAAAATAATCATTTGTTTCAGATGTACTGTAAGTCTTTTCTGTCTAAAAATTAATTGAGTGTTCAAAAAGTATTTTTTCAAATTTGAGTCTTGAAAAAGAGGAGCTCGTCTTATAATCAGGGCCGTATTATATTCGGGCCAATGCGGTAATTCGGGCTGAGCGATTTAGATTTTTTTTTTCCTATATTGCGATTATATATACTGTACAGTATATTGCAATTGTGATTATCTTTTCAAGGTCCTCCTCCCATGTATTTCTTAACAAACACAATCAATAAATAAATCTGACTTACAATAAACGATATCAGATGTAATATAATAAATATTTTGGTTTTATATGTTCGGATTACATTAAAATAAGGCAAACAAAACATGAATTAATTTTTTTTCCCCTAAAATTGCAGTCTCTGCAATTTGAAAATTGTATTCAGCAGCATTATGTCACTTTCAAATTGACAAATGTTCTAAAACTAGTTGGAATACAGTGCACGCTTGATGACCACCAAACCAATTTAGGAAAACCAAGTTATGAGCAGTCAAGATTTTTTGACACTGCCGCTAAATGGCGTCAAATGGCCACAACATCGGCCCATCATCTGGCTCACATTTGATAAACAAATTAATTCAGTTCCGAGACATGTGGCGAATAAAGCTCTAAAGTCAAGGCACCACAATTTTTATGACCTGATTTCAAACATTGTGTGTATCTGTTTCAGAGCTCGGCCTGTGGTCAGTGTCAGCAGCACTCTCACAATAACACCAAATGAAATTGACGTTGCAAAGCAGCAGTGCAATCAGCGCACATGGTAAAAAAATGCGGGAACCAACTGCTTCTACGGGTTTTTAACTTTGTTGATTTGACGTTATGTTTTTGTTGTTGTTTATGTTCTCCATCAGTTATTTTGCAGTGCAGGCATGTTTTACCTACTCGGCACATCCAGCGTCATTCAACCCCAAACTGAGTGAGTTTTCTGTTGGAGGATTTTTGATTGATATGGCACTGTTCTTTTTCCTTACTTGAGTTCAAAAGGGGGAAAAAATCAGGACAAAAAAAACTCATCTAAACTCTAAATTAACGCTTTAAATTCTGTAAACATGGATTGATTTCATATATGTACCTCAATATTTGCATATATTATTATATTATTGTGTTTTGAGATGGTAACAAGTGACACTGCATCAATAATCCAAGAGATTTCAAGAGAGAGAGAGGAAGAGCGAGAGAGAGAGAGAATACGTTCACGTAAAGGTTCCATTGTTCCTCGGCAGCAATCAGATTCTCGATCGAGGCTGATGCAGCGAGGAGGAAATCCAGGCTTCCCCCTCGAGTGGACTTTATGGGTTCATCTCAGGGGACATTGGAGCTGCCTGGCCAGGGGAGCAAAATCTGTGCGAACACCAAGCTCCGACTTCTGGTAATGTTCCACTAAGTTCTTGAGTGTGTGTGTGTGTGTGTGTGTGTGTGTGTGTGTGTGTGTGTGTGTGTGTGTGTGTGTGTGTGTGTGTGTGTGTGTGTGTGTGTGTGTGTGTGTGTGTGTGTGTGTGTGCGGGCAACTTTGTTACAATACTGTTCATTTTTAACAGCTCGTCTTGTCTCCGTGCTCATAGTCGATAATTGCTTCCACATAGTCCCTTTAGTGTACTGTGCGGTCTTACTCTTCTTGTTGTGTGTCCAATCCTGGTTATCATGAAGCAAAACTCTTTGGTTGCAGCGGAGACACGAGAGACAGGTTGCACAGCATCCCAGTCTCCGTCACTCTGTCTTTGCCAAGCTTAAGTCCAAAGGCGAGGACAAACGTTGAACTGCCTGACGTTACTCCCGTGCTTAACCTCTACCAGGAAAAAAGCCCCGTGTCAGAGGTACGAACATTTATGTGGGAAACCCAAGCCAAGTTTCGTGATGCTTGAGGCCTCTTTGCTGTTTGGTTGTCCTAGATAACCTTTATCAACGAAGGCTGCGGCAGTGACAACGTTTGCCACAGTAACCTGGAGCTTCAGTATAAGTTCTGTGCAAGGAAAACCCAAAAACATCAGGATGTTTTCCGATCACTGGTCAGGTGAGGAGATGATGGTCTCAGAAAAGTAGGAGTACAAAAGTAGAAGAAGTCTTGTCTTTTCTTTCACTTAAAACTATGTGTGTCTTTTCTTTAGAGAGGACGGTGTCGCAGTCATCACTCCTTCTGGTGAGGATGTGGCCTTGGAAATCATCGTTAGCAACTCAGACGGAGAGGACGCACACCAGAGTCACGTGGTCGTCAACCTGCCAGATCTTCTTCGCTACTCCTCTGTTGTTTACGCCTCAACGTCGGTGAGTGAACCACAAGTCATAAGTCAATTTTATTTGTATAGTGTAGTTTTATTGTATAGTGTAGAAAAGCCAGTGTTCATTTTAGCATTATGGCTTTAGCATGTATGCTAGGTGTGTTAGCTACTATACAGACAGGTTAGCAACAAACGGAGCTATTTAATTGGAAAAAAAGTAAATAAAAGTAACAGGGCTGCATTGGTATTCGTGACATGCTCACATAATGACACGGCTGGAAAATATATGACTAATATATTTCTGTTTACAGTTCATTTAAAAAATCGGGGGGAGGGGACACAGGGGACTAAACAAAAAATATTGACTGAGTCCGAAAATGTAGAAGGCGCCAGTGAAAGGAGTTAGTGTGACTATTTCCTATATTTTCTTTTTACCTCTACGCCCGAAGCAACCGGCACGTTGTGGCTACAATTTGAAACACTGTATGGTATACAGCACAAACATGAGTTTTGTTTTACCACAAGACGCAGGTGACATGCTCGGGCAACGATAAAGGAACGGTGATCGACTGTGATCTAGGAAACCCTCTTCAAAGAGATGCTCAAGTGAGTGTTCGGGTAGTGATTCTCAAAGTTGTGGTACGGTGTTTCACTTTAATGTGCCATTCATTTTAATGTATTCATTTGAATTGTTTCTTTTATGTGTTTATAATTCATATAGTTTTGAAATATTAACCTTTATGATTGACATATTTCTAATGGGTAGGTTGTTGCTAATGCTGTACACCCCAATGTGACAATATTTTTTTTAAATGTCTCGGGCTTCAACACCCACTTTTGTGACCAAATATGGCCCACTGCAACTTCTTTAATCCGTCTGTTAATGTATTTATTGTTCCTTTTCTTTTCAGGTTAAATTTTATGTCATGCTCACCACAACTGGCATCACCCTAAGCACAAAATCCGTCAACATCACATTGCAACTTCAGACGTAAGTAAAGTATTTCTTATGCGCGCTTTGCTATATGCGACTGTGACTAATATTATAATTTTACATTCTCGTGATATAGGACAAGTGTGCAGACCTTAGAAGCAGTCGAGGCTACAGCCAAAGTAGTTTTTGAACTGGGGCTGCAGATTTATGGGTAATCTTTGCATTTCTTTATCGAGCGTACATCATGTTTTCCCTTTGAATTAAATGGAAATGCCATTAATCTGTTCCAGTTCACCAAAAAAGACAAACATAATTTTTGTAAGATGCTTTTTAATCAGGCAAGTAGTAATTGAACAGTCTTATATTCAATAAAAACGTACAGTAACAACTTAATGATAATTCAATGGGCATTGTGCTGGTCTTTCTAGAATACATATAGACATGCTCCCCCTGGATTTTATGATTATACCGAGAAGGAGGCTGTTTTTGTTTTGCAGAGGATAAAGAAGATACCGTATGCTAGTGGGTATTGTTGTGTACTCTGAATGTGTTGGTACCACTCGTGTTGAAAATTAAGTTGTTTCAAGTTTTATAACTATCTCATCATTGATGCTAGCTTTGTTAGCTCATCTATGACGTTTTGCATTGTGTGTTAGCATTGAGCTAGCAGAGTTTTGTATGACAAAGTTCATGAGATTTGGTTAAATACACAAGTGTAATTCTCTTTGGTTTATGTTTTTTTAACACTTGAGTTCCCAGGGTTTTTTCTAAAGCCAATGTACCACTGCATCCTGTACAGTATATGTACTCACTGTACACTACATTAGGTACACAGTCACGCTTCAATCAGCTCGCACAGTTTCATAAAACACACATATTATCGCATATAATACTGTATTTTTTGTTAATATATATTTTTAAAATGTGATTAATTATTTATTTATTTTATGTAATTGTTGTCAGGCTCGCCAAACCGTCTCAAGTGTCACTTAGTAAAGGCTTAATGGGCAAAAAAGTTGTAAAAACTTTTGATGACATCGGAACCCCAATTCAATTTGAATTTAAGGTATGATTCTCCTGTGTCCCTTTATTTCATTGATTTATTATGTTTTTCTGTCTTGTGTCCAGGACTAAATGAATTTTTTTGTCCTTGCAAACAGATAACAAATCTGGGCAGGTCTCTCAAATCGTTTGCCAATGCCTCCCTGGACATTCACTGGCCAAAGGAGAACACCGATGGGACACGGCTGCTGTACTTGACTCAGGTCACTAGTGCAGGAGTGCATTTCGTCTCCTGCACACCCGCTGACCAAATAAATCCTCTGAAACTGAGGGTAATTCGGTTCGAGTAATTATGCATTATTCAACTTGATGCATGTGTAACCTTAATGCGTTGGACATTAAGGGTCAGCACGGAGCCTCGAGGGAAAGACGCGAGGCTGAACACGAGGGCCAATATGATGCCCTCTCCGCTGCTGGATTCTTATTTCTTCCATCGAAAAGGAAATACAAAACCCTGGTGAGAATTAATTGAGAATAAATTAAGAGTGGGCCAGCCCATTCATTGTGTGCATGAGACTGCATGTGCGCAAGGTGGCCGCTAGCTGCGTGGCAGACGCGCTCTAATTGAAAAAATGTTTACTTACCTTACCCGAGCATAATACGGGAAGTGCTATGTTCAGTATGTAAATGTTGCTAATTTAGCAGTGTTCTTCCTAGATATCATTTGTGTGTTTGATTATTTGTCCTAGGCTTTGCTTCACTTACCAATCTATATTTGGTTATTGTTTCCTTTCTAATAAACCATACAAAAATTCAGTTGCTCATTGGACTGGTTCCCACAAGAATTATTGATCAGACAATGAAAACTTCAGAAATGACCTTTTTTTCCCCCTCCACAGTCTTGCTCCGATGGACTCAAGTGTGAGGAGCTACGCTGTCCTGTTGTGGGATTGGACAGCACTGCACTGATCGTTCTCCACGCACGCCTTTGGAATTCTACCCTGACAGCGGTGAAAAGCTTTCTGACCATATATTTGAAATGCATTGCACCGTTAAAAACAACGTATGATGTTTCCCGGGCAGGATTACAGCTCTCTGAATTACTTGGACATTGTTGTTGATGCTGCTCTCACCCTCACGAACTCCCCAGAGAACATTGGACTCCCAGAGAAAAAGCCTCGCACCAAGGTCAAGCTATTTCCCGGATTTACTACTTTTTGTTCGACTTTTGGGGCCCCGCGATGATATTTTATGACAGCCTATTATTACACTTCAGGGGCAAGTTGTACATTTGAGACCCGGGCCTTCAGTGGGGACTGACCTGACTTCATCGATGTGTTTTGCGTGTCGAAATTCGCTTGCTCGGACCAACCAATCAGAGAGAGAAAAATGCAGACCTTAATGAAGGATAACAAGCTGGCCCTCTGAGGTGAACTTGAAATGTCATTGGCTGAAGCAATTCTAATGGAGTTGAAGGAACATCTTTCAGCACTACTGATCTGCAATGAGCCGATTAGATTGACATGGCGACACAGTGAAGCTAACATCTGATTGGACAAAACATATTCTCCACAACACGGACATATAAGCGGTGCAGCTGAGTGAAGCGCAAACAATTTAAGAGAATGGACTATTGGGAATCATTGAAAAGAATTTAATGAAGCAGAATTTAAATTAGCAGCCAACCACTTTGAGGCTCATTCATGGGCGACGTTGCGTGCAGGTGAAGGTGACAGTGTTCCTGGAGCAAGAAGATGAATATTTCACAAAAGTGGCCTGGTGGATCATCTTCCTGACAGTTGTCGCAGGCCTGCTGCTGTTGGCTGTCCTCTGCTTCTTCTTATGGAAGGTAACAACACGGCATGATTGCATCGAGTTGAGGGGGGAAAAAAAAGACATCTTGTTTCTGAAAGGATATAATTGTTGCAAACAACTACTACTTTGAGTTTTCTGATACCTGCCAAACACTATTTATACAATTTTGTGAGTAGTGCACAAAGTAGTTTTCTTATTTACAGCTATATTTGTGTCACTGTAAAAAAAAAAAAAAAAAAAAAAGAATAATTATTGAGAAAGTGCTTTATGTTGTCATGGGTTTTTCAGTATGATTTTGTTGGTGGGTTTTTTTTGTTTTTTTCCGTTACATTTGATTTTATTTAGGGACGGTCACAGTAGTGCATTTCAAACCAATTGTTAGAAAAGTTTAATATTTTTTCCCATATTTTTATATAGTATGGCTTTTATGTAAGCAGATCTCAGTATGATTGTGCTGGTCTACCTGATGCGATAAAATCTATGAAGTAGTTTCTGCTCACGTTTTTTGTGAATTGTTTAAACGTCTCAGCTCAATCGTTGTCAAGTGAGGATGTCATTTCTGATGTTTGTTTTTTTTTCCCCCTATCTAGCGTGGTTGCATAAAGTGTTCTACATGCAACCACAAGTCCTCACACATGAAGCTGGAAAAACTAAAAGCCTGAAAGAAGAATGCAGGGTGAGCGGCTGATATCAACATCCAACATCATATTGTTAGTGGCCATTGTCAATCATCTGACAAAGAACTCCACACACATATCAATGTGGCTTTGCAGATTTTATTGTATTTTTTTTAATGATGCAAAAAATATCACTTGTGTGTTCGTTCAAAACAAAGTGTAACAACAACATGAAAGACAATTGTGCTTTCGAAGACCGTTCTCTTGAACATTTGTGTACAGTACTAGAGTGTATCACCGTCTGACAAGGTGAAAGGACAACAACACTGCCTGATCTACAGTGGAACCTCCAGAGTTCAATACAATCCATAATGCTTGTTGGCTTTCAAAATGCCATATGTACCCTTTAAACACTGTTCTTTAAACATATTGCATCCCCATATTCCCTTGGGGGTTGGTTGGTTTGGGCAGGTTGTTTCTGGTGACCATGACAGATCCTTTTCCGGCCCCCATGGACAAGCCTTCATGATCATGAAACAACACATGGTTGGGTGGGGAGGGACGGGACATAGGTAAACGTTACAGGCCGTGTTTACCGTGGTTGCCCGTCGAGACATTTAAATTTCTCAGAACATTTTCCACAGTTGTCATGGTGCAGATAAAAAACCTCGTCGGCCGTGGAAAATGTTGCACGCTACCAAAACTGACAGTACATAACAGAGTGTAACACAACTTGATGGTCTGTAATGAGCCAGGCAGCATATTTATCTCACATTCTCAGGGATGTGAGATTTTTTGGGAAATATTGTCCCATGGCATACCACATTTTATGCAATGGGGCTCTTGTGGCCACTGGGAACGTAATGTAAACATCGCTTTAACATGACTGCTAAACTGAGATGTCTCTACATGTCATCCATCCTGGGTGGGGAACCATGTCAGTATGATGGTCCTCCCAGAGCCAGATCAAATTCATGACGAAATGTTTGACGAAACATGGAAAAGTTTGATGTGAACAAATGCTCATTTTTTTATGTATTATTAATATTTGCAGGTTAAATGTTCGCGGGCTTGTTATAATTTCACGACATGTACCGGTATATGGCCCACGAGCCGCAGATTACCCACCCCTCATCAATATAATCTTTTTCTCTTGTCATTTCTGTACTCCTTTGGGTTTATCACATGTACATTCCGAGTTGCACAAACAACACTTTCCACTTTTTTCTTTATCAAAATACATTCGGCACTGGATGAAAATTAAGAATCACTCATGGACAGAATTTGTACCTCATTCACTATCTTCACATTTTGTTACTTTTAGGAAAAATACGTAGAAAAGCGCAATATTATACAAAAAGCATACAAACATCTGCTCCACATGACCACAGAAAGAATGGAGGAAAAAGAAAAGAAAAAAAGCACACGCAGCACACAAAATATACAAAACCTTGCACTCTTGCTAATAATGTCAATTATTAACTTTGTTGTTGTTCTAATTGGTTGGCAGCAATTATTTTTACCAGCGGATTAACACAAACACTTCTTATAGAGAGTAAAACCACTTGACCCTTGTCTTATAAATAGAAATGAAAAATAACTTAAAAAGTATCCACATTTTACATTAACTTATTGTTGTTTTAAGCAATCCCAATCGGGATTTCGATACATCATGAAAAAAAGAAACCCCTTTGGTGTTTTGTGTTTTAACAGGCAACCCTGAACACAACACTTAAGTACTGTAGTTCAAATACAGTGGTACCTTGACTTACTTCAGCCCATTTTTTGTTTTGACTTTCGGGAGACTTTTGGCAGATTGTGAACAATTCTTCCCCCAAAAGGTGGTGTCAAGCTATTTATTATCACACACAGTTGGGGTTTACTGTCAAATTAAACATAATACAAATAACTAAACATTTTTAAAACGACAACACAGCTTTGCCTTAGCACTGTCTGCTAGCCTAATGCTAACACATAAATGAAAACATTTTAGAGGGGCTTACAAATGTTTTTATGATAGTCTTGTTATCGATCGTTAAGCGACAGATATTTAAACACAAATTGTAAAGCAACAGTTTGTGGGGAATGATGATTTGTGATACAAGATTTTGAGTTACAAAGATGGTCACGAATGAAATAAAGCTTGTAAGTCAAGGAGACCACTGTACAGAGGTGCAACTCAATAAATGTGCAACAGTACTTATTTCAGTAGTTAAATTCAAAAGGGAAACTCTCCTGTTATAGAGATTAAGAACATTTTATGATTTCATTTTTCATTATTTTGATGAGCAAAACCTGGAAAAATTTGAACCATTATTTAAGAAACTATCAAAACCATTTGTAACATAGCAATTAGGTAGGCATTGGCCTTCTTAAAGGTATTTTCCAATGCACCAAAGGATAATAATCTTTGTAATACACAGGTTTCACTTTTTGAATTGACCTACTGAAATAAATAAAACCTCTCTACTATATTCAAATTTATTGCGATGCACGATTTTAACAAAATTATAGCCGGAGGATTCATTGCTCAAGAATTTTATGTCAAAATGTACACCTCATCAAAACATGATGAATCTGCCCATTTTACCAGTTGGCACATTTTGATTTAATGTGATGTTCATACAGTAATGTAGATACTTGTGCAGTTGATGTTATAAATAATAATCATGATAAGCCATTTTGTGCTATTCATTTGTGTGTGTGTGTGTGTGTGTGTGTGTGTGTGTGTGTGTGTGTGTGTGTGTGTGTGTGTGTGTGTGTGTGTGGTGAAGTAACCAAATGAAAAAAACAATTCTTGGCTGGCCATCATGACAAATGCAATGAGAAACTATCTCCACCAGGGGGCCTGCACGAGCACAAAAGGTAGCACCAAAAAAGGAAGCAGGGAGGAAGTGAGCTGACTTGTTGCAGATGGGACTCGGCCGTGGTTCCGGTTGCCCTTGGGCCCGTTTCTCTCGCGGACCCGAGGAGGCTTGGCAGGGTTAGAGGCGGCGTTTCGCGGGGGCTTGCTGAAAGGAGGAGAGTGAGGTCCGTATCCTGGCCAATCGTCGTTGTAGCGTTCGCTGGCATCGTCGCCTCCCGAACCGCTGCCCTCCTCACCTGGGAGCAACACACACACACACACACACACACACACACACACACACACACACACACACACACACACACACACACACACAAATGATCAAATTGACACTGTCAGGGAAGTATTCATGATCAATACTCTATTTACTCTGGATTTTTATTTCAAAAAGGAGGCATCTATTTGGAGGAGGCATTTACTTTTTTTCATAACAATAGTCAAATATATTTATAATTTGTATGATTTTTTTTTTTTTAAATACACGTGTTATAAAACACGTTTTACATTATAATGGGATTGTAAACTTGCTTTCCCATAATTATTTTTAAAAATAAACAATGTTAAATATTGCAAGAAGCAATGTATTGTGGCAAGGGGCAATTATTTTTCCCATAATGTATTTTTGAAAATGCATGATAAACACATGTTCATGCAGCATATTGCACTGAGAAGCAATGTATTGATGCAGGGGGCAGGCAGGGGCATTTACAATATGCATTGTGTCGACTCTCCAGGCTCCTCACTGCAGAGGTGTGCATGTCATGACAACACCCACTTCTGAGCTCTTGTGTAAAAAAAATTCCAAAGCATGCTCACAATTGAATTACAGTACTGGTTGTGTATTTCTTTAAATTTTAATGCTTTTTTTTTGTTTTGGAAATATTGAAATTACAGCATGTTTATTTAATATTGTGGCTACTCAACTGCAGAGAGTAACACATATCTACTAGGGCTAAGCCACCTGAGAGAGGCCTTATACTTTTGGATTATATTTGAAACTTTATGTATGAACGTAATGTATTTAAATGATGTATGATCATTTAAAAAATACAATATTTTAAAATTGAGGTCGCAGTCAGACAGCAATTTTAAAATTGTATTTTGTATTTCTGTCTAAATACTAAAATGAATAAAATAAATATGTACTATATAGCTGAATACATATTGCAACATATTATGTATGAAGAATTGTGGTCAGACATGTTTATTTACTACCAGGCGTCGATCAGGACAAATAAATTTATTTCAATGTAAAAAAAATAAAACTTATTTCAACAATGTTATTTAAACATGATCACGACTAATAATATGAATTATATGTATATGTTTTTAATTTCTAGTCTTGATTGATAATTTTCCACATATATATAAATCTGCACTTTGAACGCAAGTGTAAACTGCAGCTTAACCGATGCCACATTTGTTCTGTGTGTTGTGCAAAGGACATTACTGTCAGTGTCAATCGTAGACCCGTACTGGGAATGTGACACTAATTTGAGCAGGGGGCCACTGTTTGAGGAAACTGTGTGCAGTCTGTCATGGCTGTTCATATGCAAAATCAAGTGAGTGTATGAAGTACTACTGACTGTCCATGAAGTCCATGTCCTGTCCACTCTGTGCATGTCTCAGTTTATTGGAAGCCACCCTTAGCTCCATGATCAGCTGTCTGGTCTTGACGTCGGGTCGCCCGATGTCCACCTCCACCTCGGGGTTGTTGATCTGATTTGCCAGCCCGTCGCCCATCACCTCTGGCAGATATCTGAGTGTGTTCATGCACAGAGGTGACAAATTGAATCAGAAAGACAGTGCCAAAGCATAATCCTACAAGCACCGTGCTTCACTACATATTTGGGGTTTAGCACTGTTGTCTTTGCAACAAACAAGCTTTTTGGATTTCTGGGCAAAAACTTCCGACGTTGGTTTCATCGAACCATCGCCAAATCTCCCAAATGCATGTGGCTAACCTCCCCCTGGTCTGCCCATTCCAGCAGCGGTCCTCATTAGTGACGTCGGCGGCCATCTTTTCGTCGTTGCAGATGGTGTGTGGGAGGGACACCCAGAAGCTCCCCATGGGCCGCAGGCGTTCTTTCAGTTCCGTAACCTGTATGGAGGCAGCTCGTGAATCATTGCTCGTCTATCTTGAAAGTATTCTTGTGTCTAGATGGCTGTGTGTGTGTGTGTGTGTGTGTGTGTGTGTGTGTGTGTGTGTGTGTGTGTGTGTGTGTGTGTGTGTGTGTGTGTGTGTGTGTGTGTGTGTGTGTGTGTGTGTAGTAGGAGGTAGTGCACATGAATCATAGTTTTGTGCATTTAAAGTGGGAATGCACGATGTAATATTACCAAAGTACGACACCAGATATTTATGTATGGGACCGATATTTTTCCATGGTCGTTAAAGGTTCAGAGACCAAAGATACAAACTTTTTTCTTGAAACCTCTATAACCGCTTTACTATGCATAACTGTGATTAAAAAACATGATGAAATCATTGGTCGACAGCAGTTTAATCAGTACAATTCACAATGTGTCATCTGCGGTTTGAATCTGGCGCCCTCTCATCTCCGTAGCTGTGACGTTACAGGAGACAAACAATTTAGTGGCTAGCATGTCATGCAGTTGTGTGTTCTTCATGTTCAGTTGTTCTCCACGTGCTCTAGCACTCAAATATAGGTTCAGTAATTTTGCGGTGGGCAGCTGGTGGTTAGCACGTCGGCTTTGCAGTGCAGAGGTTCGATTCCAGCTCCGGCCTCCCTGTGTGGAGTTTGCATGTTCTCCCCGGGCCTGTGTGGGTTTTCTCCGGGTGCTCCGGTTTCCTCCCACATTCCAAAAACATGCATGGCAGGCTGATTGGACACTCTAAATTGTCCCTAGGTGTGGGTGTGAGCGTGGATGGTTGTTCGTCTCTGTGTGCCCTGCGATTGGCTGGCAACTGATTCAGGGTGTCCCCCGCCTACTGCCCGAAGACAGCTGGGATAGGCTCCAGCACCCCCCGCGACCCTAGTGAGGATCAAGCGGTTCGGAAAATGGATGGATAATTTTGCGGCATTTTGTTGCACTAATGGTGAAGGGAGTGGCAAACGTTTCTTCAGCCTTCCAGTTCAGCTTTGTAGTTCGACCCAAACTAAAACCAGCTCCCGTGCCAATGATTTTTTTTCCCTTTGGCAAATGCAACTTCAAGCCCCAGCAGCAACAGGCAGAACCCTGGTCGTTGTTGTGCATTCAAGAAAGCGGCGCAGGCAAAAGGTGAGTACGCGGTTACTGGGGACCAAAACCACTCGCGATAGATGAAAATCCGCGAATTAGCAACCCCCCCCCTCCATATAGGTACATGTACATAATATTTATAAGGCCAAATTTAATGGTATATATGCATGTAGAAGTAAATTTTGAAGTCATTAACATGACTTAATGCTGTATACTAATCGATTTAAACATGTATAAGTTAGGTTAGTTTATGAATAACAAACAGTAAACATTTAAAAAAATTTTTGGGTTTTTTTAAGTCCGCAAACGGTCTGCGAGAAGCTGCGAACGTCAGCAATACAACAGCGAGTCACATAGAGCAACATATACAGTACTGTACTACATGTATGATTTTCTTTTTTTTAATTTTCTTTTTTTATGAATATGTTTGAAAAAATCTGCGATGCACTGAAGCTGCGATAAACGAACCGTGAAATAGCGAGGGATCACTGTAGTTATTTGCATGCACCTTTGACATCTAAGAATCATGATCAAGAATTGAGGCATTGGGGGGGGTGGACACACCCGTAGAGTAATATGCGAATATCCTGCCTACAAGGGAAACTGCCTGACATGGCAAAGCCTTTCTCTACGACATGTTATGAACATCCCCATTCATCGTTGAATGCATATGATCCACATTGACAATTTTCATGCATGGAAAATGCATGATTGATCTTGTGGTAACAAGATTGTAACATTGTAACATTTCATGCAGCATGTCTCGAAAGCTGTTGTGCTACTGAGTTAAGACCAAATATACTGTATGTTGATGCAGGGGTGCAAAGGCATGTCAGGTTGCATTTACAATCCGCTCTATGCAGTTTTGTGTCGACTCGAATCCAGGCTCCTCAGTGTCCTTGTCACAGTCATCACTTTCACTTTCAATTTCCCTTCCACTGACAGGCCTCGATCGGCTCAAGCATGTCACGTCGGGTTTGACAACACCCACTTCTGTCAGCTCTTGTGGGTAAAAATCATCTTCCTTGAATTCCAAAGCATCGCTCACAATTGAATGTACAGTACTGTGTTGTGTAGCGCAAGGAAATTGTACAGTATCTCGAGGGTGTAGCGCGCTGGTCGGCTTCTAAAATGCCACTTCCGGTAACCCCAGCGATAGCTATAACTACACCCAGGATGCCTCGAGCTTCCAGTAGGTTCAGAAACACTGGGAATTAGCCATTCAAATCGAGTAAAACTTGTAGGAAGTGACGTTTATGTATTACAAAACATAATACCAATGAGTAAAGGAATTTTAACAGACTGAAAAATCTCTGTAATTTGACCATTAAGCTACAATCCGCTCTAAGGGAATAAAAGGGAGCAATTTCCTTTTCAAAAAGAAATATTGTAAAACACATGTCAACTTTTTGCATTTTTTTTGGTTGAGCTGATATAGTGATTTGTTAAGTGACCAATAAGTTGGAGGTTTGGTTCCCAACTCCTTCCCCCTGCTTAAGAAGTGTCCTTCGGCAAGACACTCACTCAAGTCTGCATTTTAAAATGTTTTTGAAAATATCTTAAAATATGTTTCAACTAGGTGAAATGATATTATTGAGTTCTGTCAATGGAATTTTTAGTCAGAATTCAATTAAATTTACAGATGTCTACAATTTAATCATTTATTTGCTTACACATATTCTGATCATTAAAAATGTAATTTTTAAATGTTAAATCTGTTTGCCATATGCCTGAGCTGTGTGCCTTGAATTATTCAAGGCATAATTCCTTCATCAAGCTCAAAATAGACGCTTAGACGCTAAGCTAAGGCAACTTCATCATTCTTACTAGTCGGTCCAGGTTGGTGCCTGCAGCTGTGGTCGGTTTTTCGTCGGGGGTGTAGGTGCGGAAAGGCCTCCTGTTGCCCCCCGACTCTTTGGGTGAGCGCTTGGAGCGTGCTGGAACAGGTCTGGGGTTTCCGCACCCTTGGAACACCTTCACAGAGAATATTGAATTACACCAAAAGTCTTCCACGCCACACCGATCTTCAACTCTTCACATATTTCAGGATAAGTTCCACAGAAAAACAAAAGTGAATATGTGAATGGCGATCCGGGAAGAATATGTCGTTTTCTGTACTTGGCCTATTTATTTGCAGCATTGGTCAATATCAAGGCGGGGCAAGAACTATATTTCTTTTCACAAAATAGCCTACCTCAATGACATCAAAGGATTTTAATATACAGTACGTATGTAAAATACTAGTCCCGCACTTTATTACTGTTTTCCGTATAAACATTCCAAAGATTTTAAATCGTATCCACTCCTGGAAATTTCATGTCAATGTTCATGTAATTACTTCTGGTTTTCAACCAACTGTCCTCCTTGTGAATTAGTGATCACCATGCCAACGCAATGCTGTATAGAAAGGTTTTCTTGTTAAACCACCACTCCAAGTCTTGAAAACCTTGGACTTGTACCTTTGACATGAAGCACGTTATTTGACGAGCATATTGCACAGAGCCTGCCGTGCAATCTCAAGATTGGGCGAGTCAAGGTTTGGACCGGCAATATAATAAATCCTTGGCTGACATTCCACTCCTCTCACTCTTTCTCTCTGCCACAGAGGGGAAAAACAGCCAAGCTGTGTACCAAAGAACTCGCTGTTCCCTGAAGCGCTGCCACACATTGAATCGAGACGTGGGTGCCTCTCAGGTGGATTGGCTCCCAGAAGCCTTGCCGCCGCACTTCAGTTACATGGTGCGACCTCACTGGGAGTGCTGTATTGTTGTCTCACAAAGGACCCGAAACAATAATAAGAGAGATTTGTGTTTTTTCACTCTTTTTGATGGTAAATGATTCTTTCATAACAAAAGTCAGATGGCATAGCTCTGCGACATGGTAAAGAGGACAAATCCAGAATACATTTTAAATGGGCCTGCTACAAATGCTTTGACAACAAGAACTTGTGTTCTTCGGGAGACATGCTACCTGAAGTGTTTCGCATATATCCTAAAAGGTTTTTTTTTCAATTGTGATTGGAAATTCAACCTGTGGCAATCAGACGGATAAGACATTTTAGCTATTGTTTTCGAAACCTCATCCTCAACCCCCTCCGACCACCCCCCACCACCACACCCAAAAAACAATGATATTTTCATCCATGATGAGAGATGATTTTGTGAGAAATATGTTCTCCTTAAATTCAGAAGAAATAATGATCTGCGTGAGACTTGAGATATACTTAATGCAGAAGGAACCTGATTGTGAAAAGCCACAAGCAATTCCTGCGCCAACTACAAAGACTCTTATTGTCTCTCGATTCAGCAAAATAGTGACAAAGTACTACTTATATCGAAAATAAACTCCTCAACTCACTCCAACATGCATCCTTGACGCAAAAGTGCCACACCAGATGGTATCAAGGCAATCAGGTTATTGCTGCAAATAGGCGGGGCTTGACTGTATTACAACCCTGCTAATAACCCAACATCGACGCTGTAAATTACAACCTCATCCAAGGCCAATTGAGGTTTAGGTATGTGAGCATCTGCCATTGCAAGCATAATGAATACAAGCACTTTAGAAAAATGGACGGCTGGACCAATGGTTTGTGAGCATGGTAAATGAGATCCCATCCTTCCAATTTCCATACCGCTTATCCTCATTAGGTTCGCAGGTGATCTGGAGCCTATCCCGGCTGACTTTGGATTCACCAGCCAATCACAGGGTACATGTAATTTTCTCTCAAGGACAATTGCCTTCAATTGCCTGAACGTACATGAGATTCAGACCCACAACCCCAGAACTGTGAAACAGATATGCTAACCACTTGTTCACTGTGTTTGGGATTATTCACAAAGAATCGATATAATGGCGTATAAGGAGTCATCCTTGCCTTGCTCGATATGCTGACACTGTTTTCTTGCATGTGCATGATGGCTTCGGACACTTTGACGGAGATGGAGTCCACCGCCAGCTCCATGTTGAACGGCCCCTCCAGTTTCTCCGCCACCTGGTAGAGGGCATCTGATGGCGGGTACGTGCGAAGAAAACGAGGTTACAGGCGAAAATGATTGAATGTCAAAGTGGATTTAAAGTCAAATGAGAAACATGGAACCATTACGGAAAGGTATTCTTCTTGATTGTTGATTATTTAATTTGCTAATTATAACCTTGAAAATTAAATGAGCTATTATCTGAAGACAGAAGGTTAATTCATGCACCAAAGAGTATATTTTAGCATTTTTAAATGGGAGATTAAGTCCATGATGTAATCTTGGAGAAAAAAAATGTAAATACAGGACAATACTCCCCCGCCTCCCGTCACCCACCAATAAAATAGTCCCACTCGGTGTCCAGGTCGGCTTGATTGGCTAAACAGCCTTTCATCACATTGAGGCAGAAGGCGCGGCACGGACGCAGGGAGGGCATTCCTCGACAGAGGGGGCAGTACCACTGACGCATTAGGCCACGCATGCACTCAGAGTCTGGAGTCATCTAGAAGGCATGTAAGGAATGTCACTGTCATTGCATATGCTATGACACTGTAAAACTCTCATTTTAAATACATTTTAACCCAGAAAACTCTCAGCTATGAGACAAACATGCTGACCACGAGGCCCGCTTGTTTTTAATTTTCAATTCAAACACGAGTCGCCCAGGAACACACTGTTAAACCCTCAAGGTTACACTTTATTATTATTATTATTTTACCTTTGTGGCTTTGTTGACAATATCGCGACCAACAGCCAATCCCTGTGAGAGCGCTCTAGCAGCAATAAAAGCCCTGGATACCTGGTTTGGTAAAAGAATTGTTAAAAAAAAAACAACAACAACAACTTACTTTTTGGACTTCATTTAAACAAGAAGTTGGGACAGTCCACCTGTACGCGCAGTTTGCGAGGAACATCTCCAAATGGCTGCAGTTGTTCGGCATGCTTACTGACACACTCCAGGTAGTCATCGCTGAACTGATAATGAGGGTTGACCAGAGTGAAGACCCGCTCTACCAGTCGGGACCAGAAGTCCGACAATACCTCTGTCAGACTCACGCTCCCACCTGCGGACGATAAAGAAATTGCTTATAAATTATCTTAGAGGTGCTGTGGGTATACACTGAATAGTATGTCCCACGGTACCTTGATTTAAAAGTGTAATTCATTTCATGATCATTTAATCCAGTAAGGGTATCAGATAGGTTAGCGTTAGTCGAAAGTCCTCTGTAGATTGCAAGATTGGAAGACAAGATGCCAAAACCAAGTAGTCATTAGTCAACTTTTAGAAGTAAGGCTTTTTTTTTGCCGGCAGCGCAAATCTGGCGTGAGGCACGGTCTAAATTTGCTCAGGGGAGGGCGAGACTTTGTTTTGGTATCTTCATAGACGCATGCAGCTTGGATAGTTTAAAATTCTAACTACAGTCAAACCTCGGTTTTCGAACGTCTCGGTTCTCGACCAATTCGGTTTTCGACCAAAGATTTCAAGTTTTTTATGCCTCGGATGACGAACAAATTTCGGTTCTCGAACAAACTGAGCGCACTTGAATGCACCATTTGACTCCTCTCGCCTTCCTTACACGAGGAAGTGACGCTTCCTCGTGTTGCTTTCCATTGTGAGAAGACGTGTTCAGTAAACATTTTTATTTTAAAAAGAGGGTGGTTTCGTTTTTCGAACAGCCTTCTAGAACGGATTATGGACGAAAACCGAGGTTTGACTGTACTACTAATTGGTTCAACCCCTCACGTCAGGGCGTGAGTGGCGTGGCCTTGCAAGTGCTCTCATTTTGTATTTGTGTTTGACTGAACTAAAGTGCTTCCTAATTCTCCTTGCCCAAATTACATTGCTCTTAATTGCTCCACTTTTTTTAAAGCTAGTTGGTAACTTAAATTATAGCTCACTTCACAAAGAAAAAGAAAAAGAAAAAAATGACCATGTATGTAGGTAGGTTGGTGGATAGATAGAAAGTTAAATGGATGGAGAGAAGACAGATGAATTGACAGACAGGCCGATAGAAGGCTGGATGAGCAACAGGTATCATTTATAATACACCAGCCATTCCAAGAAAATACACGCGTGCATCATGATAGTGCGATGTGGCCATCTGGTACCACCTTGCATCTAAATATACAGTACGAGTGTGTCCCAATTCTTGTCTATGCAGACGAGCTGCGGATGAACTGACCTGAATAATACCTGCGCAGCTCCACAAACAGCTCCTGGAAGACGTGCGAGTTCTGTGTGAAGAGGCGTCCGTAGGTCTTGGTGAACATCTGGTTCATGGACTTCTCAGACAAGTCTATCAGCTCCCTGAAGAACTCTGCCAGGACAAAGATGCAAGTCTGACACCCAAAACCTGGCGCCAAGGCCTCGTCATGTCACGGTTACATCATTCGGCGGGCATGAGTGAATGTGTGCGAGAGAGCATGGTGTCTTATAAAAATATCCGTGAAGGCTCATATGTGCAGTCTCCCACTCCTGATTCATCACTTGCGTAATATAAATGAAAGAGGAGGGGAGAAGAGAGGTGATAGCAGGTAGGCGGTGAAAACGTCAAATCGGCTCGGTGTTGCGTCTGGCTGGACTCGGACAGCCAGAAATCTTTACTTGCGCTCAATTCTATTAAAAGATAAAGACTCTAAAGCCCTCACAGGCTCCTTTTTTTCCCCTCCCAAGCCTTTCAATGACAGCGGTTACTACAGTGGACAGATTTTTTGGTATATATGCATGTAGAAGTAAATTTTGAAGTAATTAACATGACTTAATGCTGTATACTAATCGATTTAAACATGTATAAGTTAGGTTAGTTTATGAATAACAAACAGTAAACATTTAAAAAAATGTTTGGTTTTTTTTAAGTCCGCAAACGGTCTGCGAGAAGCTGCGAACGTCAGCAACACAACAGCGAGTCACATAGAGCAACATATACAGTACTGTACTACATGTATGATTTTCTTTTTTCCAGGCCCAGTCGTTGGATGTCTCTAAAAGATTACTCACGATACCAATGAATAAAGACCACAGAAAACATAACCGAGCTGATAGTCATGGCCACAAACGTAAGAGTCCATTCTCTTACCGTCAAACCGTCGCTGTCTTTGGGTAAAGGTGGTCAACAGGAACTGGCTATGGTTCTCCACGGATTTCAGGAAGTCCCGTTCGCTCTGAAGCGCCAGCGTTTCCTCCATCTGACTGGAGCAACAGGTGTAGTCCTGAGGACAGAGCCTCAAGTGCTCGCCTGTGCACACAAGTAGGAACAGTGCATCGTTTAGAGCAGTGATTCCCAACCAGGGTGCTGTGGCACATTTGTGCCATGAGAACATTGTTGGGTGTGCGGCGAGACATTCTTGGCTCAGAAATGGTCCGGAAACGATGGTTTAGACCACGGCTGTGGAACCCTACGGCTTGGGGAAGCATTTCACC
This sequence comes from Hippocampus abdominalis, assembly GCA_018466805.1. Lineage (NCBI taxonomy): Eukaryota > Metazoa > Chordata > Actinopteri > Syngnathiformes > Syngnathidae > Hippocampus > Hippocampus abdominalis. The sequence continues at coordinate 19,351,811 of CM031695.1, read as the reverse complement.
CATGCAATTCAAAAAATAAAGTAGACCCTCAGAGGAACTGTGTCATGATTCTGTTTGTGACCAAGAGGTGGCACTGTGGGGCTCTCCCTGCAGCTGCACACCTGTTGATTGTTATGTAATTATCGCTTTCAAAGGACTCCCTGTCATGGATCTGTTTGTGACCAACAGGTGGCACTGTGAGGCTCCGCCTGCAGCTGCACACCTGTTGGTCATTGTGTAATTAGTGCCACTTTAAAAGACTTGATGCCCGACCACTCGGTGTCGGGTCATTGTTGCTTTGTGCTACTGTCATGTTTGTTTGTTTGTCATGTTTAGATAATGTTTTTGGTATTGTTTCTGTTATTGATAGTTTTGAGCTTCAGTCATGGTTTTTGTTTGATACTTTGGACTTTGTTTAAGATTTAGTTTTCTGTGTTTTATTAATACAATCTTTCAACTACACCCTGCTCCTCCCTCCTGCCTGCTTTATGGGGTCCACCACCACCTCGCTACGAGACACTCCCAGCCCAACCACTCATTGTAGGGTCATTGTTTGTTTGTTCCTGTCATGTTTGTTTGAGTCATGTTTCGGTCACTGTTAGGTTTTAGCTTTAGCCATGGTTGTTGTTTGATACTTTGGATTATTTTTGTTCTTATGACTTTGTTTTAGATTTAGTTCCCTATTTCTTTAATACAATTTGTCAAGTTTATCCTGCTCTTCCCTCCTGCCTGCTTTTTGGGCTCCTCCCACCACCTCGCAACGTGACAAACTGTTGTAAAACATTGACGCCGCAACACTCATTATTCAGTATTTTTCAAACTTAAGCAGAGTGAGTTGGAGCTCATCCCAGCTGATTCATGTTCACCAGCCAGTAGCAGGATACAAAGAGTGAAACAACCATTCTACCAGTAATCTAAATGTAATGAATGTGCCTGCTTTACCATGAAAAAGTATATTTCGTCAGGTCAAACATTGTCACAAACCAGCAAAATCACAAAATGATGCAGCGCTTAAAATCACCGGGGAATCATTTAATTACCATGACAGAATTTGATACAGTGGATCAAAAAATCTGACTTTTTCAAAGCTATTGTGAAACCCTTGCTTTAATCCCTACTAAACTTGATTACCGTAACGGTCCTAACCACTGTTCTGTCCATAAAATAACCATCAGAAACTATTCAGATTCAGATTCAGAGAACTTTATTTATCCCTGTGGGGCAATTAGAGTTGTGCAAGAGCTGCTTATTCTCGAGACAGTCGAATCAAAGGAAAAACATAGGAGCTTAGCACTCGAGGTCTTGAGGTAGTGGTTCCAGCAACAAAATAGTATTGCACATCGTTCAGTATTGCACAGTGAGGACACGTTTTCATAGATTTGGCAAGGCCCTCGACAGAGTCGAATGGCCCCTGATGGTAATATTCTTCCCCACTCCTGATTTGCTGGTACTCACTATTGGAAATGATGGGCTACCATGCTCATTCATTCCCATTCAGACAAGATCTGCTTGCCGTGAAACAATCCATTACACCTGTCAGTCTCTTGTTCTCACAGCCAAGTCTTATCAAAGACAACGAAAGACTGTGATATGAAATTGTACTTTGACCCCATGAATTATTCAGTTCCAATCTCTCTCTCTTGTTGTCAGCTCAGGTTCGGGTCTTTCATATGTCAGAGGTAATGATATGCAAATGACAAGCGAGGAAGGAAAAGCGCTTCAGTTCTTTGTTTCAGTCAATGTTACACCTGACACAAATAGTACGTCTGGCTTCCACCTCCTCGCTGGTGTGGTGTGCCACTCTGTCTCTTTTGTTCCGCTCTCATCCCTGCATTTCCATTTCTAGGCAGCCTCTCGTCTTTGCTCACTCTCCCAGCCATCTGCTCCCCCATGGCCCACGGGACAGCAAGCCGAGGCTCAGGCAAAGAACACACACACAGCCCAAACACTCACACACAAATATATCTAAAATCAATCAATACTGCATCTGTCGGTTTGACTTCAACACAAAGCCAGAATGTGTTTAACAGGGCTGACAAATATTTTGGGTTATTATAAAGTCCAACGGGTACCATTATTGATTATATCGCAATTTGTTTCAGCTTTTATAACAGTTCCCAGGTTTGATTGTTTGTTTTTTTTTGCTCTTGCTGGTCTTATGTCGTACATGTTCAACATACTGGTGACCTCCCACCCACAAATACATCAGTCTAAGCTAATTCACATGCACATGTGGGCGACCTTGCTGTACTTTCACTTTTCCAGACAGGTGCAAAGTGCTCTTATTTGTACTCCAAACCTTTTCACAATCCCCTCACTGAAACTTGATTCAAAATACACACTTTATCTCATTCAGCAGAGAAGATTATTATTGCCAATGAATAGAATCCATGGGGGACAAGCGGGGATTTACCAGTACAGGCGAAGACTAATTAGGGGCGAGGTTCTTTGTTGTTGTGATGTTGGCAATTTGCTCATCCCGCTTAATCAACCTATTTAAACAGCACACAGGGGAGGGGATGTAATTTGGTTTAAAACCACTCTGCGTTGTTTTTATCCAGAGGGAAAAAGACAATGATTGTGCTCATTAATGAGTTTTATACTTTGTTTTACACATTCATTGATGTGTTTCTCAGATCATAATTGTCACTCGTTCTGGTTGCTAAAGCAAAATGTGTACGATTGTGTCTTATTCTAAAATTTTTATGTTTCGTCCTGCACGAAGAGTCTTACCAGAGATTTGAGTCACTGGTGCGGTGCCGGTGCTGTACCCCTTCTCCGCGTACACCTGCCGGGTGTCGGCGCAGCTTCTCCCGGCGGCAGCCACCGAGCTCCGGGACCCCGATAGGGCAGCAACTGCGCAAAGCAAACCCAGGAGCTGGTACTTCGGTACAGCCAGCCAAGTCTCCATTTTCACCACAAAAGGCATCCGTAAGGGCGGATGATTTGAAAATTAGATTTTATAATCACTGAACGGAATTAAACTACGGGCTGTCAAAGTGCTCAAAGATGGTCAGTCGTTTAAAAAGTCATATTTCTTTCCAACGTCATGCAAGGATAAGACCAGGCTGTAATTTACACAATTTTCTCCATCAACTGTGCCCAGTAAACTTGGTGGACATCAATGAGGAGAAAAGCGGTAGAACCAACCAACGCGCTCAGCATCACCATTGTAAAGGTAATTGTCTATTACCGGAAATACAACATTTGATAGTGAAAAATAAAAGGAAAGAAATCATGGCCATGCGGACTGTTCGTCAGTGATGCGCGTGTAATTAAACTATTTTGACAGCAAAAACCGGAAGTTGATCTATTCGCGCACGCTAATTTGACGCTTAGTTGTGGTGGAAGCGGCGGAAGAACAATGGACCGCGCCGGGGAGCACTCACCGTGGGACCGGCTTGTAGGGGGGAAATGGGCGGGGAGCCGCCGGTTCTAAGGTGGAGAGCCGCTTCAAGAATTACTTCGGGGTCCTAAACCAGGTCATTTCAACAGGCATTCACTAAATAGAAATATTGTACAGTACAGCTAATTTACAGGAGCTAAAGGAATCACTAAAAAACACAAATTATAGCCTCAACAATTTGAACAATTTTCTCGCTGGACATACAGTAAATAAAATCTAAAGGCCGCTACAATTTGGGGGTGTTTGGATTTACTTCAGCGGTAGTTTACCTTTGCTATGCTATATAAGATCAAGCTCACCCAAGTGAGATCAAGTGGCTTGAAAATGGATGGATGAGGAATTACTGTACATTGGTGAATGATTTGCCCAATTAAGATTAAGTGAATGACTTTAAGGTTCCATTGAAAGGTACCAAAAAGGGAGTGCCAAGCTTGCTGCTTGCTGGTGAGTGATTGTCTTTCAGTTCTCTGCAATTAAATTGCAACGTACAGTTGTAGATGTTGAATGTGAAGCCACGTCCTGCCCTGCACATCTACCACTAATTCAATTGACGGTGTCAATACACTCTAGCCCCCCTGCAGAGCTGCCCTTCTGTCTCTCTTTCATTCCAAGCCACCCAAGAGTCCGTTGTGTAAAATTGCACTGATAGCAGCACCCAGCCTGGTTTGTGGCCCCATCCCCTCCCCGCCAGACGCTTCTCAGCAGGAGCAGTCCTCCCCAAGGGACCCCTAGGCAGTGCTTGCACCCAGGCCTTGCACAAAATAGTACACAAGGGTGACCGAGCTATACGTGCGAAGGATATCTATGAAGCTTTCAGCTCTGGAAAGAGAAACCTGGTGGTGAGCAAACTGTCAGTGAAAGAGAAAACTGTCAGTGAAAGTGCATGGGGGGAAAGGAAGGAAGGCGAAAATAGGGATGAAGACAAGAATGGAATTAGCTACTAAAGCAGGCGGTTTCGAGGGATTATCGTGTTGTCAGAGGCTGATGGATGTGAGCCTCCAGAATCACCTCAGATATGGAAAGGGCAGCAGGAAGAAGGGCTTTGAACTAGGTCATATTGTCAGTGAAACTATCCATCTTAACCAATGTTGTGATGTGCCTCACCTCTATAACATTTGGACAAAAGGAAAATAAAGTGTCAGAGCCAGCAATGCTTTCTCTGCTAGCCTAAACGCTAATCAGAAGCACTGCCCTATTTTACAGCCTTAATTCTAATATTTGATCCATGTAATTACTGTATATTAATTTATTTCCAACAGTCTAATCTCTTCACTTAGTAGCATTTCTATCGCCTTGCACAGCGTTCGCTATGTTGAAGTTAGATTTCTTTGTCTAATCAGATTTCAGCGTCGTGTGTGGCCATGTCAGTCTAATTTTGTGAAGGCCTTCAGAATTAGTCTCACTTGCTAATGCAACTTAAACTACATCAACAGTCAGACTGTTTCTTGAACCAAACAGATTTCACATCACAGGCCGCCCATCTGAACCAAAAAAACTCAAGTATTTTTCCATCCTCTGATTGGTTGATCAGACCAAAACTTCTTGCAGTCAAATTGGACTGGCAGAACAGTCCTGTAGTTTACACGCTAGACGTTACTGTTCCACTCCATTCCTGTGGGTGGCGATAATGCACTTTACAAAGTGGATGCCAACTACTACACAATCAAACCTTTTTCACTGTTAGATCTGGTCGACTTTCAACACCCCAAGTTGACTTGAAGGGCAGAAGGTAAAAATGAATTCCTCACTAAGCACCTCTGTCAAGATTTCTACTGGAATGTAATGGTCCTCCATTCTCGGAACTCAGGTATGTAATTTTAGGGTACAACTGTTGGGCAACAACCACAATGTAGACAAGCTGTTAAATTAATACCTCAAAGCTGAGCATGTTTGTCTTTGTAACAGATGGAAATTTAATTCGCCTTTCACGTCAGATGGTGCCGATGTGTCAGTAATGGATTGTCTGTTGAGTCGATATTGACCCAAGATGTCACAAATGCAACACAGTTTTTGAGTAGCGATCTAATGCTAATTACTGTCAGTGGTGGGCATTGTTTTCACATGAAAGAAAGCCCTGTCGAAATTACTGGTGCCACAATGAGCTCTATTCAGCAAACATGTTTTACTTGCTCGAGGAGCTCCTTTTATTCTTTACAATGCACTTCTAGCTGTCTCACATCGCTTGTAGTTCCTCTCCAGTGACATCTATTCTTTCTTTCTTTTTTCTTCCTTTCTTTCGCTCAGTCAAAAAGCACAGAAGACATCGCACAATGGCTCTGACACCCCCCTCAGTGGATCCTGCAAGCGAAGGCAATCTTCGTCATATGAAATTATTGCTTCCTGTTTGCTTGGATGCAGAGGAGACTGTGAATTTAAATTAAACTTTACATCTTCTGGCTATGAATGTCTCACTGAAGCACCATCAGTCCCCGCCTGATCGTCTGAGTTGAGTCAGATGTAACTGCCTGAACATGATTTTTTTGTTGTTGTTGTTTAAAATGTCATCTTTAGGCACTTAGGCAACATAGATAATGAAAACATTACATACTTGTAATTTAAGCAAAGTATGCTAAAATAGTGTACATTGCAACTTTTTTTTTTAATGTTGATCGGGTAATTTTAACAATTCATCATTCTACTACTAATTTAAAGAATAACATTTTGAATGTTTGTGTATTTCAATATCGCTCAATATGTATCAAATATGACAAGTTGACAACACTACCTTTGTGCACCTGGGGCCTTGATACTACTATTGGTATTGATTTTGAATAATGCGATTGTATTGAGTTTGATCTCTTATTTTCTTTAGCTATTTCTACCATTTTATTGTATCTTTCACTGAAAGATCATTTATTTGTTTTTGTATCCACTTATTTCTTGAACTTCATTCTGCTTGATTGACATAAAACAAAGGGTTTCGCAAGTATGTGGCCTCTGACTGGATGAGGGTCTCTTTGCTCAATATTTTGGCATGGGTGGAGTTTCCTTTTTTTTGTGGGGGGGGGGGGGGTTGAAGATGAGCACAGTTAGAAGTGGGGTCTTGCGCCGTTGTGGGAGTGAACACAGCTAACTGGCTTCCCGGCCAATGGAGACAGCTCCTTCCCTTTAAAAATCAGCATGTGAGAGGCATACACTCATTTTTTGACAATGCAAATGCAGGAATTAGACTCTCTGGATGCCATAAAGAAGATCAGCACCTCCACTGTTCAGTTAAGAAGACGTTATTTGTAAGTTATATTCACATTGTAATAAGTTTAAGGAAATTGACTATTGGCTTAGTTTGGCCTACTGTACCATTAAGAGTAGAAAGAAACACTGCATTTTAATCAGATTATTACATATAGGAATGTAAACTGTACAACAGAAACTATTTCCAAGTGACATGTTTTTTTATTGGTGTAATGAAGAGAGCTGAATGACTTTCACAGACCAATTTGTGATGCTCGTCGTGAATTCTGGACACAGTCTGATTTTTAGTGAGGGCCACCTTTGTTTGTATCCATTTCGTACATATTGCAAACAGAAACTTACATTCCAATATATGTTAATCAAAAAGATGCTCAATAAAACTAGTTACAGTGTGTAAAGTATTTGCAACTCTGTCTTGTGCTCTGTCGAACTGTGTTCCAATTGGCAGCAGTAGCTTTGTGGACAGGGGGCTGGACTAAACTTAAACCTCTTTCTCCCACTTGTAGGAGCTCGAAATTGGGTAGGTCACAGTCCTGTTCACATTTCATCCAGACAGCGTTGAGCCGGCGACAAAGACTTAAGACTCTCCTCACTGTTCATGGGACATCAGAATACATCGGTAAGACAGAACACATTGTTTCACATACAGTATCACATTTTGAGCGGTGTTCATCTTTTATACCATCAAATCACCCATGTATAATGTAAGGTTGCCTCATTTGTACAATAATGACACAGCAGCAACAGCTGGAGATGTGCGATGTTGCTTCAGGGACCATTCGTAGAATCCGTGAAAAAAGCAGCGGCCTTCCAATTGCAAGAAAGCCACTCTACCGCCATTGTCAATCTGTACAAAGCTATTTAAAAAGGAAAATATGTATGTTTCCGTCAAATTAGCTATTCAAATGGGGGATACGTGCTAAGTGTTGCAGTTTTATTTGTATTCTCTTTGCGTTTAGTAGTGAGCTCCTTCGTGACATTAGCTTGCCTAAATAAATACAATGTGATGAGACAAAAAAAAAAGTCAGTGAAGGTTCATTCGCAGCCTTTTGCTTTCAAATAAAACAGCCCAACTTTTGATCCATCTGAAGTCATCTGATGTAAAAGTGTTCTGCTTGTGACCTGAAATTTGACTCGCTAATTTCACACTTCTCAGTCCAATGAATGTGTGTTTGTTTGGTCCTCAAAAGTATTCAGCATAGGGAAAAGTTTTTTTTTTTTTATCCACAATTTGATGAAGATAATGCTTTTTTTCTGCAATTTTATTTTTATTTATTTATTTTTTTAGGTTTAATGGATCAAGCAAATCACGTGCAATCCGGATATGAACCTTTCGTCCTTTTTGGTGCTTCACTGATGAGATTAAACGATGCCACTGTCAGGGCGATGTCCCGTGTCCGTCAGAGGGCCATGCAGGGCCTCACTGTGCTCTCCATGCTGGTGCTGCTTCTTTGGATCTCCGCCTTTATGTACGGGAGCTTCTACTACTCCTACATGCCTCTGGCAGCTTATTCAACTCCGGTGCACTATTACTACAGGTGAGTGTGTGGCATTCAAGAACATCAGGAAATTACACCCTTGGCCGCGTTCACCAGTATGTTAGGAATGAGGCCCTTTGTCCACACCTTTTAAATCTTATTTCTGCATCAACATTATTCTTCAAATTCATATTGTTGCTTTTGCAGGACAGACTGTGATTCTCCACACTCTTTCATGTGCTCGTATCCCGTGGCCAATGTCTCTCTGATGAGAAACAACAGACCTGTACGTGTAATTACTGTGTATGAGCACATGTATCACTTACTTGATATACTTACATGCTTTTTGGTTTGAATGCTTGATATGTAAAGATTAGACTCCCTAATTGTATGAGTAATCAACCTCGCAGAAGACATTTTTAATACTGCATCCCCATTATTAGGAACTGGCCAAATGTAAAGTATTTTCCTGTGAGGTTCATGAAACTAATTTGAGTTTCATGAACCTCACAGGGAAGACTCAAAGTTTTCTCGTTCAAAGTTTTCAATGATCTTCAAACTTATTGAGACACACTTGTATGCTATATTCAACATAAAATACAAATTGGACTATGAACCTCTTGTCTTATGGTACTCTGCCCTCCATTACAAAAAACACATCTGCCATTTTAAAGATGTTAAAGGTATTCGTTATCTTCAGGTGTTGACATTCGGCCAGGCCTATCAAATAACCCTCCAGTTAGACATGCCTGATTCTGAGACCAACCAGGAGATTGGGATGTTCATGATCAGGACAACCTGCTTCTCTCGTGACGGAGGCCAAGTGGCGACGTCCGCTCGTTCCGTGAGTGGCCTGCCGAGTCCTCCGTTCGGCTCCCATGTTTGCATGTTTGTGTTGACTCTGATTGATTCACTACTACGTTGCTGCGTGTTTCTCAGGCAAGGCAGCTGTCATCCGCCTCCAGCTCTCGTTTTGTGAGTATAAAACTAATAACCTGCTCAAATCTGCTGCTCTTGTGAGAGCCATGTCAGTTATTTGGCTCAAATATAGCATGCCTAGGCTGCGCCCGTGCATTGTTTTGTCCTCCACTGATTGTGTTGTAGCGTTTGGGAAAATCTGCACGTGTCATTAACGCCCCCGCAAAAATAAATAAATAAATAAATAAAATAAAGGATTATACTGTAATTGGCTATGACAGCCACAAGATGACGCAAAGCACAACAGGAAGCTGCTCAGTCCATTGCAACCATAAGCCACTAGATGGTGCCAATGCAATGCTTTTATATCAGTGTTTTAGCTAAGGCATAAAAATATTTGTGTGTGCGTGTGTGTGAAAATAACCGTGTGCAGTTTCCTCCAAAAATCTGCAAATAAAATACTGTGAAGTACTGAATCGTCAATAAGCGTTGAAACACTGTACAGTAAAAAAAAAAAAAAAGTGGTAAAGGAGATATAAAATGCACATTTTCATTGTTATAAACTGTTCCCAGGTGTCTGAAGCAAAGGTCTCTTGACTTTGTTCCATTAAAATACACGAAAGATAAACAATTTTAAACATTTAATGTCCACTTTTCGCTCTGGGTCAAATCACTCTGTTTGAGGAGGTGGAGGGGTTTCTTCCTACAAATGCTGAATGGAGCCTCCTTATCATGACAAACAGTTGCAGAGCTAGGGCATGCGATGAAGCGAGCGGCTGTCAACGCTGCACGACAGACACAAATAACCCCCAGGCGTATATTGACTACTTAGCCAAACATTTCGAGATGTACTTGCTATCAGGAGCCAATGTTACTAACTTGGTTACATTGTTTGCTTATGCTTATCCATTATGATAGAAGATTTGATCCGTTAAATGTCCCTTTTAAGGCCACTACAGTGTTGTTTTAACTACACTGCAATCAATTTTACTAACTGTAAATACAAAGGACTAGGACATATACAGTTGCACAAAAAAAATACAAAACAGATTTTCACAACAAACCTGTACTTTCAAATTAGGATCTCTCGATAAACTCTTGTTTCAGAGCATACTGCGATACCAGTCGAACCTTCTAAGGACCATGTCAACTTTGCTGTTCCTCCCGATGCTCATGACTGGAGTTGCTGAGCAGAAGCAAGTGTTGGAGGTGGACCTCTTCTCAGAATACACAGATGACCCAGTGAGTGCCAGGTTCTTATAAATCAAAACAATAAATAATAAGCAAACTCTTGGATTAAAATCTAGTTTACATTGGTAAAAACCTCAATGTCTTTTTCCTTCCTCATGAAAAGTACTCCCCCTCGACCACAGCAGTCATTGAGATCCTATCCAGCAGGGTGCAGATCTACTCGTCCCAGCTCTACATCCATGCCCATTTCACTGGTGTAAGGTGAGCGGGGAACATTGTAATCACTTTTATTTTTCAAACACATATCTCTTAGTTGGAATGGCACAAGAAAATGGCAACAACACGTTTTCTTCTTTGCACATGTTCAAAAAATGCAAAAGCATCTCCTTTATATTTTCATCATATTCATTTGGTCTTATTTTTATTTTATTTTTTTGCTCTATTTTTGTCTTTTCACAATTCATGGGACTTACTGTGCTAACCTCTGGGGGCTTAGGTATCGTATTTTTTGTCATATCATGTGAAAATGTGTGTTGGTCCGACCAAATACTTGTAAAGCTCCGTGTCCTAGAGGAGGATGCAACCGTGGCAGAGAACATCACACAAAGAGGCCAGAGCCGAGTTTTCAACCCACAATCTGAGAACTGCGAGACAGATATGCTGACCACTTGTCTACCAGCAATATAGTTAAATATAATTTGTGTTACAGCCTAAATGAAGCTATTAAAATAATAGTAAGTTTACCAATTGGCATGGCCAGTCTCTATTGTACACAGAAAAAGCTAAGGCTGTTTTCCATCCATTTTTTTGAACCGCTTTATCCTCCCAAGGGTTGCGGTGGGTGCTGGATGGAGCCTATCCCAGCTGTCTTTGGACGGTAGGCGGGGGGACACCCTGAACCAGTTGCCAGCCAATCACATGGCACACAGAGACTATCAACCATTCACGCTCACAATCACACCAAGGGACAATTGAGTGTTTCATTAACCTGCCATGCATGTTTTTGGAATGTGGGAGGAAACCGGAGTACCCGGAGAAAACCCACACAGGCACGGGGAGAACATGCAAACTCCACACAGGAAGGTCGGATCAAACTCACGACATCTGCACTGTGAGGTCGACGCGCTAACTACTTGCCCAACGGGCCGCCGAAGGCTGTTTTTGTTTCATATACAGTATATATTTTCAAAAGATATTAATAGAAAATGTTTCCCTTTTTCAGGTACTTGTTGTTTTACTTCCCTGTCCTGTCAGCTGTATTGGGCATGTCCAGTAATTTCATCTTCCTCAGCGTCCTCTTCAGCTACATGAGGCTGCTGATGAGCAGACCAGAGCAGGTGAGCAACATTCCTCATGCGTGAATATTGATTACCGGTACATTCATTCAAAGTTGATTATTTGATTTTAAATCCCTTTTGTTGTTGGCAGGCCCAAATAAATGCAGCAAGCAGATTGGGAAATGGTGACAACCACAATATGCCTACTTAAGACGTTTTTAACTGTAAGCTGTTTGTGAATGATGACCAGCCCTCTCCTCAGCTTGAAAATACATTTAGTATGCATCCATTGAAAGTAGTCATGTGTTCCTTCGCTCTTGTTCTGTCACATTCTGTGATCTTTTATTCCTGGATTTTACTTGAGCTGCACAGACATTGCATTGAAGTAAATTAAAGGTCCGGGTGACTCAGTCATTTCCTCGCAGTAGTTATTTTGCATTTTATAAAGATTCTGCTAAATGGGGAATGTCCGGAATTGAAAACACATCACATCACTTACATCGCTGTCAGAAGGACTGTCCTGCAATTATTTTTGTTTGTATTCAAATATTTGTTCCATAAAATTGTGTAAATTTATCCTCGACTGTATATTCTGTTTATGTTGTAGCATTTCTCTTTGCTGCGCTGCCTTCATTATGTCTCTCTTTTTTTTTTGTCCAACTAAATGTTAAATGTGCCACCATGTTAGTCTTATTTGCCCTGGGCCTCCCACACTATGGGATAATTGCTCAGGATTATCATTTGGACACATCTGATAATGTTTCCTTTAATGAGAGAGAGAGAGAGAGAGAGAGAGAGAGAGAGAGAGAGAGAGAGAGAGAGAGAGAGAGAGGAGGGGGGAGAAGGAGGGAGGAAAGGTAAGGGGGAGTGGGATGGATAGATCAATAGGTAGATACAGTACTTTATTGTCAGATAGAAATTCAGAAATTTGCATTGCACTAAAACAGCAACTCTGTCATACGCAAGCAGTTCACTGGACAACACATAACAAACATTACAAAGACCTTCTACTCCCAGAAGGGCCTCATTGATTTTGTGTGATTTTTAGAAGGCTCCTCATTCGTTTTTCGGATGGCTGATGTACTTTGTAGGAATATCGCGCAAATGCTCAAATTTGGTACCTAAATTGTCAAATCAATGACTGCCAGGCAGTTTACAAATTGCCCCCCAAAAGCAAATACTGTAGTCCGGAGTGAGGTTCGTTTTTTTTTCATTATTATCACTCATAACCACTGTGCCGTGGGTACGTTAATGTTTCTTGAGGGATCATCAGAAGTGCCGCAGGAATTATACAATTTCATTCACTTGGTGTGAATAGTATTTACTAAGAACAATAAAATCTTTGTTCGCTTCTCTACGCAAGCCTCCACTAGATGGCTGAAGGTGGAACCGGTTGCCGATGCGCTCAGGTTTGTAAACTGCATCAGATGAGAAATTCCGTTTGTCAAATATACGTTTTGACCGTATGTGGTTGTGCTTATGCATGGATGCAATATAAAATATAGAATGCAATGTAAATTTGTCACGTATATTTTTAAACAGGTGAATGATATACAAATTTGGTGGGAGTGTAGCTCGATGGCTGTGACGTCACAAGGTGGCGCCATGAATAATTTCGCCGAAACAGAATCGCGGGACGACGCGACTGACATGAACGTGAGCGTTGGATAAAAACAACGACGGTGTCGTTGTTTTGTCGTTTAGTCGCGTCACAAACACCATAAGAGATACAAAAAACAATATGTGGACAACTGTCAAAATGTTCTTGTTGAGTCCACAATTATGTACGCGAACAGAATGGGCGAAGTGTAGACGCTAGCCAAAACTAAAGTGGCGAAATGAAGCAGGGCCTTGTTAATAGACAGTGTTTTGGCCATCTAAGTATCCTTTTTAGAACCGATTTGCTATTTGTTTTGTTTTTCTTACAAACAGGTAAACCCGGCAGGTAGATGTATGCCATACGACATGGACACGCAATGGAAAAGTGTCCCCAACTTGCAGGTGACACGAGCCCTAAACCGGAGTAAGTTTTTTCGGCCTTTTAACCGACATTAATTAGGAAATATATACAGGGGAGCTCAGTAATATATTATCACGTATTATTATTTAATGTTAGTGTTTTTGTACTGTGGTTCATAGTCAACGTATCGGGCGATTGTGCGACGTTTCCGGGAGAGGCATGCGCAAATGTGGAATGAAGTGACGTTACGTGGCCCTACCCCGGAAGCTGAAAGTGTCGACGTCCGCCATTTTAAGAGTGCGCCGAAGCTTGCTAGGCGGTTCGAAGCAGTTAGCGTGGCAACGGCCTACTGTGTCCTTTTGTTCTTTGCTACGTTGCATTTCCTCCCCTAAATAAGTTCACGCAGCTCGCGGTATCAGCCAGTATATAACGAACGTGCACCACCACGGCCGTTTTGCTGTGTTATTTCCGAACTTCCTCGCAGAAAGATGGCGGAAGGTGCCCATTACTTTGGTAAGTCATGTGTTTCAGTTCATCGTTAATCTTCCCCTTTCCTTTCTGGTACCTTGTTTATTCAGGCTCTCTGCTGACAAGGGAGGTTAGATGCACTGGTTTCATGACTTCAGGAGGTAACCCTTTTCACCTCTGCCTCTTTTCTTTCCCAGTAGATCTTTAATTGGACCCGAATACGTAATCGTGGGTTGAATCGTTGAAAAACGAGTTTGAAAACAGTGCTCCTTCCGTCCTGTCACTGTAACTCAAACATTCTTTCATGTGTATTTATATATATATTTGCAAACATATACAGTGTAGATTCATATGAAATCAGAGGTGTCAAACTCCAGGTCTGCCGCATTTTATGTGGCCTGCCAAAGCTAATCGTGCGCCTCTACCTCACGTGTTTTACTAAAATCTGGACTATAATTTCAACCTGTCTTCACTTTCATATTCTAACGTCTAGATTTTGCAAACATATTTGTGCCCGAAATCCTTTTTGAATTAAATAGTTTAACTATTCACAAACACATTTTTGTCACTGGTCAATTTGTAGTTAGGGCGTAATGGATTTGTATTACTATATCTCAATCCATCCCTCCGTGTTTTTATACTTCTTATCCTCACCTGGGCTGGAGCCTATTCCCTCTTTGAGCTAGAGGCAGGGTACACACTGGACTGATAACCAGCCAATGACGGCAATTATAAATTCAGTCGTCAAGGAAAAAGTTAGTTCAATTGTTGTCTGCGTTAAAGTAGGTTGGAAACAAAAAAATACAATATCTCAGGGTTATTTCATGTAGAAACAATTAGCATTTTTGGTCTGTATACGGTTTTTGTTTATTTTTGCAAGGAACGTTTTAGTCGAAATTTGCCTGTGGACCTTGTTTGACAGCTGTGATGTAAATGTTGACGTCATAAGACACTTTCAATTAGGCTGAAGCTAATTGCACACGCTGTTTTTGTAGTTTTATCACGATTATCTGCATTATATTCATTATTATCGTATTATGTTAGTATCAATTATATTCGCGTTAAATTGATATTGGTTAGAATATTCATGGTTTTGAACAAAACAGTTGATACAGTGGACACGTGATAAGATTGATCTATCTTTCAGAGCATGACAACCGCACTGGACCGAGCAATCGCAGTCGTAAAGGTCGCTCCAATAAAGGTCGCTCTCGTGAACGCTTCCAAAGAGACCGCCAACGTGGCGGCCATGGCGGTGGCGGCAGTGCAGGAATCTTTGGGGGTCCAGGACCGCGGTCCAGACTTGATGACACCGATGGAGATGTGACAATGAACGACAGCAGTCAGAACAGATTGTGAGTGAGGCTACTTCATAGTTTAAGAATGGTTTGCGGCATAGTCCCCAAAGCAATCCGTATTCTAAAATGTTAATTTCACGTTCATGGATGCATTTTTGTCTGAGAAATTACAGATTCATTGATTGTTAACAAGAGCACACTTATTTTAAAGAATACTTTTGTATCTTTTTGTAATATATTTATTTATTCTTTCAGCACCCCCTATGGAAGGAACTTTCGGAATGACGGCCGAGACAGGCGACATGGCAAAGAAGGAGGGGGCAGAGGCGGCTTCAGGGGAGACAGAGGTGGTGGGGGCAGAAACTGTGGCACCTGGTTCAAAGTGACTGTGTGTATCACTTTAGTTAGCACATCAGTTACACATTCCTTTCGCACCATTAATCTTCATGTCTCTGTCAATCATGTTTTTCCCTAGATTCCTCATGGAAAAAAATATGACAAGAAATGGTTATTGACGGCGCTTCAGAACATCTGCTCTGTAACTTACACACCTGTTCAGGTGAAGTGCAGCATCTTTGTTCAGTAACATTTGTTAAATGCTATAAAAAAAAAAGCCTTTAGTCATTGGTGCAATGTAGAAAGTTTTAGTTTTGTTTTGATGAGTTGTTTTCCATGACGTTACGCTTTGCTCTTCCAGTACCATGTTGACCATAACCGAGCCCATTTCTATTTGGACAATGCAACTGCAGCCAGCGCTCTGCATAAATGCTCCCACAAGATCACTGACACAGATGGTTACAAGGTGGGTTAGTTAACTTTATTCTTTTAAAATATCACCTGTCAACAGACCATTCCATATACAAATCTGTGAATTCAACAAATGTCCATTGCACCTCTCTATTAGGGCTGTGAAATTTCTGCGAATTTCACAAAACCTCTATTTTTACATGAAAAATCATTGGGGGGTAGGGGGAGGGGTCTACTTATCTTTAATAGCCTTGCGCGGCAACCGTGCCTCCTACACTGCGGCACAATACAGCCGGACATGTGGAGTCTTATGCCAGCTTAGCGTAGTACGTGTTTTGACTGCAACTCGGCGAGAACTAAACGCGGGCTAAAAATAGCGTCGCCCGGCACCACGTACTTGAATTTACCAACGAACGACATTGCCATACTTCCTATATTTGCGACATTGCAACGACTGCCTTACAGCATTCGTGCCAACTTCTGTCTTTCCTGTCTCGGTATTCGCTTTGAAACGCGTGTTAATAAGAAAAAAACACTGCCAGTAGTCAATGTTTGCTACGAGAATATGATAGTATGTCTGTCGCAAGAAGGGATAGTGCAACAAGAAGACGGTGCGAAAGACAATGTGGGGAAAAAATGCCCCCCCCCCCCCCCCCCCCCCCCCCAAAATTGGAATTGGCTTGAACATAAAGTTGAGAAGGAGTACCTGCATGAATACATTCGTAAAATCAAGGAATCGGGCAAGGCTTACTGCGTGCTATGCCACCAAGATATCAAGTATGGCTCAGGCGTGAGGACGTGTTTGGTGGACCACGTACAAGGAAAAAAACATTCTGAACTAGTTAAATTGAAGTTGTTGAATTACAGATTGGCACGTAGATATAATCATTTTTCACAGCCATTTTGAAATGCCTTTTATAAACATTTCTTCAAATTGTTATTTAATTTTTAAAAACTTTTATTTTGACGAAAAGATGAATTACATGTGCAATTATTAGATATTTCAAGGGGGGCGCAGGAGCAAGGTGTAATTTGACTTAGGTCAGATACAGTTAAGATGCCAACAAAAGAAAAAAAATATTTTAAACAAGTTGAAAGAGAAAACTTAATAGGTAGTTTATATGGAAAAGACCAAAACTAGGAAAATATTTACTTATTGAGACCAATTCTTTTCTTGCAGGAAATGCTCAGAATATACCATATTACGCCTTAAATTGCTTGATGTCCCCCAGCTTATACTGGGGGGGTTGCGCCGCCCCCCCCCCCCCCCTTAATTTTCCTCAGATTTTCTCTTCCTCATTTCACAGCCCTGCTTTATGGATCTATTTCTTTTCTTCAGGTGGAAGTGCATGTCAATCCCAGCAATCCACCTAACTTCCTCCTGTCTGACCTAAAGCCAAAAGATATTGAGCACTTAAAGGTAAGTTAAAAACAATTTAGAAAATCCGATATAGCTAAATTGTAATATCTGGATTTTTTTGCGCGATATCTCTAACAGTATTACAATGAGTTCAGTGAAAACTAAGTAACACTTAGCAGCTTCATGATGGGAGTACTATTGGCCTGGACGGAGACGAATAGCGTGGAGCCGAGCTTCATAATGTGTTTTTAAAGCTCCATCCGACACTGTTTAACTCTGGGGCAGCTGACAGTTAACTTTGTTCCTATTCCACCTCCATGGAAGACATTAGGCTGGTAAAGTGGTATTGATGTCGTAGTAGCAGAGAATTTTTCCAGAGTGCAGTGATATGTCTTAAATTTGACAATTTGACAACCACATTTGACAATAAAGGTGTATTCAATTTAATTCAATAAAGTTCGGGACAAATACTGATAATTGATGCATCTGTAGCACAAACCAATCTCTTCCCGGTTTTCACTATTCATTTGTGATCTTTGATTCTCAAACAGCAATGTATGGCAAAACGTTTTGATGGCTCACAGCAAGCTTTGGATTTGAACAACATTCGTACAGACCCAGGTCAGTCCACATTCTAAATATGTTTGTTGCACCATTAATATGTTATTCAACATGTTTGTTTACTCTCTATTTTTATACTGAATAAAGAACTGCTCCTGGCAGAAGTAGCTGATCATATTTGGTCATTTTGTCTGAAAGTTGGAATCACATTTTATTGTAACAGACCTGGTCTCTCAGAATGTCGAAGTCATCCTGAATAGGAAGACAAATATGGAAGCTGTCATCAAGATTATTGAAGAGAACATTCCAGAGGTGTGTTGAAAGATGGATATAGTGATTATTAAAATGTGCCCTCCCCACTCCGGCCTTTCTGATACATGTACTTCTCAATCTGCTTGTCTCCTTGCTAGCTGACCAGCTTGAATCTGAGCAACAACCGAATCCATAAACTGGATGACCTAAGTGAATTGGTTACAAAAGTGCCTAATTTGAAGAGCCTCAATCTTTCTCACAATGAGGTGAGTGTGGGAACCACTAACCTTTTATCAACATAGTTGTGTTAGTTGTATTTCTGTTTTCACACTAACCGTCATGTTGTTGCTGTTTAGCTGAAGTTAGACCGGGATCTGGACAAAGTCAAAGGTCTGAAGCTGGTGGAGCTGTGGCTGGTCAGGAACCCCTTGTGTGACCTCTTCAAGGACCAGGCTTCGTATATTAGGTTAGTTAACTTGTTGGGGCGTGAGATCAGTTGGTGTGCAATGAACACAAAAGTATAAACAGTCTGCGCCAGACTGGCATGTCCAGAAGTACGTAAAAAAGGCCAAAAGAAGCCTTTTTCATGATTAAAGGATGTTTGGTAACCCTGCAGGGAAGGATGACTGGATTGAGCAGAGCCAACTAATTCAGTTAATTCCCCATTTGTGTATAAGGAGCTCATTTCTTTCCAGGATCTCAGTTGGTTCCAGATTTGGTATTTAACCAAAACCGTGATTTCCCCCAATGCGCAGGATGTTTTGTGCCACCTGGTGATTTCTTACTTCAACTGCAGATTTTTTTTGACTCTCCTAAATATTGATTGAAAATGCGACTATCCTCTTTATTTTTTTTAAATCTCAATTTAGGCAGCTGTCTCTTCTTTTCCAACTGTGTTTGTGCGGAAATTGTTTAAGACCTGTTCATAAGCTCTCAGTGGTGCTGTGCCCAGCGCTCCCCCTGCTGTAATCCCATGAGGCACCCCATAAACAGCAGTGAAACACCAACAAACAATCGGCTAATACTCTTAAATTAGATATGAGTGTCACGTAACATTATGTACTGCTATGACAAAATGGCAGTGAAGATCTTGAGCCGTGGCTCCACGACTGTTGTGGTTCTGTCTACAAGAGAGAGGCCTAAGCCTATGTCCGAATTTAAGTATGGATGAAGTAACACAAGTGCCCAGCCAGCGACTCCCCCTTGACTCCTAACACCCTTGCCCACTCGGCTTCCCACATCAGGCGGGTATGGAAGGCTGGATAGCCCATGACGGGTAAGATCCCACCTCTGAAACTTTGGGACAACCTAAGGCAGGCACAGTCACGATTACTCAGCCTTAGTCCAGGCATGCACAGCCTCACGCAACCAGTGGAGGAGCGGGACTGGACAGGAGAAGCCGATGGGTTGAGGGGGACACGCATTTGTCAGTGAGTGGTGATGTGCCAACCAGCTGGCTCATCGGATGGATGGATTTGTTCGAAAGAGCCTCCGACAGAAACATTCTGAACTGGGTATTGATGTTTTACCCGGCCACAAGAATTAAAAAACTTCCCTCTTCCATGCTGCTGGTGACTGAGACCAGCGGGAGTACAATCCTGCATGATAGGATATCACTAGTCTGA
Organism: Hippocampus abdominalis; assembly: GCA_018466805.1. Taxonomy (NCBI): domain Eukaryota; kingdom Metazoa; phylum Chordata; class Actinopteri; order Syngnathiformes; family Syngnathidae; genus Hippocampus; species Hippocampus abdominalis. The sequence goes on along the minus strand of CM031695.1, from coordinate 19,332,099 downwards.
TCTCCTCAATGGCTTTGGCATTAGACGAAACTCAATGTAGGATTTTGCTAAGTTTGAGATTGCTGAGTACAGTACTAATTCGCTTTGGCAGCCCCTGGGGGGGGGGGGCTGCTAATGCTCACGGATGAACAGTGGGGGCAGCTGGGCCCAGCTCGTGCTGGAGTCATCTTCTCAAGTTCTTTTCTCTTGCCAATAATCGCGGAGCGACAAGCCTCCTGGCATGCTAAATTCTGCTCTGCCTTTCCTCTTTCTTCAACCACTTCACTTAGAAATGTTAGTCTCTTTCGTTTCCTTTCTCATCAGCTAGTGCGAGAGGTAACAAAATCTTTGTTTTACTACTACAGAAGGAACGCGCATGCTGATATCCAGTGCAGTCTTGTCACAGACTGGCTCAATGTGTCTTTTGAGTGTTTGTGTGTGTGTGTGCTTCTAGAAAAGTGTGGTTGTCGCTTCCCCATGTCCGTATTGGGGGAGAGGGTGAGTACACCTGTGGGTAAGTGCACATGGGGATGGGAACAGTGTCGCTGCAAGGGTTTGGCTCCTTATATGTTGGAACATGTCCTTATGAGATGATGAATTAAAGTACAGAGATGTAATCCAGACACATGTATGTAAGAAAATTTACTGTTAAAGTACAAAGATAAAAATGACTCAATTAGTGGGCGTTTATCAGGCTTCCACCCCATCTCCTTGCTTCTCTGACCCACTATCATTGCACTAATCTTGACTAGCTCGAAATACCAAAAGAGCACAAAGCCCGGATTCTCCTCTGAAGCTGAGCAAGCAAGGCATTCACGAAGCACCTTGCTATCTTGATATTTCGTGTAGAACCTATAGAGTTAGACTACTCCCTCAACAGATGATGGAGGGTTTGCTCTAACCATTATTGAATGATAGCTGTTGAAAAGGCTTCCGATCTTAACTGCCGATTCGGAAGACAAATTTGACATGGTTTACATAGTAGTGTTTCCAATAACGTCCATCCTAACTTTTTTCATTTTCATGACTCGGGGGTGAGACGGAGCCTATCCCAGTTGACGTGACAGTCGGTAACAGTGCATATTGACAACTATTCGCATTCACATTTGTACTGTTGGGTAATTCAGGTCATTCAGTTGAATTAACCAACCAAACACGTTTTTTTTTTTTTTTTTAATTATTATTATTTTTTTAATGTGGGAGATTCCTGGAGTGCGTGGACCTGCACAAGGAGAACATGCAAAGTCAACACAGAGAGACCTTAGCCCAGATTGAAATCAAGAACTTACGGCATGTTCATATCCAGAGCTTTTACAATTGTTTGACACCACGAGTATTTCTGCAGAAGTGGCAGCATAGCCGCTTTAAACTTTTGAGTTTCAAAAGACACACGGTGATATCAAATGGGCCAACAGCAGACGACTACTGCAGAAATAAATATAATTTATTGTCATTGTTAACTTTACAATGATGCTCTAATGCCTTTTCAATTTTTGTTCCCGTGCCAGTGCTATGCGGCAGAGGTTTCCCCGCCTGCTTAAACTGGTGAGTCTACTTTTTGAATTATATATTTATTTCAACTATAACTGTTCACCTAATTTGTGTTGCTTAAATTACACAATATGCATTGGTGCCTTGAGATATGAGTGACCTGATGTATGGGGTTTTTTTTGTTGTTTTTTTGTGTGTTTTTTTTTTTAAACCTCTGAGCAAAAAATGTTGATACGAGTCATGTATGGTGGCGGTGACTCAGCAGTTTACCAGAATATAAACGATACTTCAAACAGGCGTTAACTGTTATTTGCCACGCCCATGTGAAAAGTCCCACTAGCTTAATATAGTGCATAATGGGAAACACCATAGGGAGCGAAAGAATGTCATCAGTGTTGGTGAGCACAAACGTTGCTGTTAAAGGTGTAGAAAGACAATATAACAATATACTCTCAGGCATCTATTCTTTACCCTCCGCAAAGAGCGACTAATATACAGCAATTTACAAAGGAGATGCTGGGACTGACTTCTGTGTGTTGTAGAACTGGATGTATTAAACTGCCTCCAGGTTGCCAAGGAGCGATGACCAGAAGGACCAGCACAATTTTCTTTGAATTTCAGCAAAAATGCCATTTTATTCCTTTACATTCTTTTAAATTGTCAGTTTAAAGAGTAATATGAAATGCTGTTCTTCAGAATAAAAGAGCATATTACAAATATTTTTGTGGAGGTGGGGGATGACGGATGAACAACAGTTGCAATTATTTTAATGGGGAAAGATGTCTTTGAGTTACAAGAGTGGTCACGGAACAAGCTAGACTTGTATTTCAGGGTACCAATGCAGATTGAAAGAATGGGAATGTGTGACACCTGTAAAATATAATTTGCTTATTACATTTTGTTCCTGCCCTCCAGGATGGTAATGACCTTCCTCCGCCCATCGGATTTGATGTGGAAACACCCACTGCTATCCCTCCCTGCAAGGTTACTTTTTTTGTCACATGTAAAGTAGTTGATGACATTTGGTTTAAAATGTCTTGCAAGCCAAGTGATAATACATTGTGAATAACTTGACAAATGGAGGTCTGACCGATGCCTTCATGTTCATTTTGGATTCCAGGGAAGCTATTTCGGCTCTGATGAAATCAAGGGCCTCATCCTTCGATTCATGCAACAGTGAGTTTATGCCAGAAAATTCTAAAAACATGACACCGAAGCAAGCACAACAACACTTTAACTTGTGTTTCATGTGATTGTGTTAGGTACTACAGTATATATGACTCTGGGGACAGACAGCCTCTCTTGGATGCTTACCATGACGGCGCGTCGTTGTCCATCACAACACCGTTCTCCAATCAAAACCCATCCAGGTAAAATTCCAAAGTAAAACATTTCATTTACTCTGTTGTTACTCCTGTTGCTCAAGGCTCGGATAACAGCCAATCATGCTTCAGAAAACAGATAAGCCGTGATTGGTTCTTACCTGAGTTATGAGCAACTGTTATGTCATTTTAAGTCGGCAAAAAGTGGCAAAATGGATGCCTTCTGAGATGGGTAAAAATTGGTGGATTTTGCTGCTGAACTCATTCCACAAACGCAATACCGTATTATTCAAAATGTTGTGTTTAGACTGATGGAGACGGATAGAACGTACTGTAAAGAAAATTTTGGGGTTGACTTCCCCTTTATGAGCACATGCTGTTTCTAACATTGACAGTCCAATGCTTTTTGTGTAAGTGATTTTCAATCAAAAAATCATTTATTTCAAGTGTGTTGGGAGTGGTTTAACTGATTACCTGGTCTCTATGCTAGATATTCACCTAATAAATTTGCGCCGGGGATTCGAACTTCTGATTCACACTTGTTTAGTAATTTTTTTTGTTTGTTTTTAGGTCAAGTCTTGGAGAGTACCACAAAGACAGTCGAAACCTGAAGCGGGTCAAAGACTCCAGTGAGTTCTTATTTGGTTTAAACGGGACTTTGCTGATGGCGTCATCATTTTGAATCATGTATTGCCTTCCCATGTTCTAAGTGTGTGTAACTATGCCACTTTCAGCGATCCGCTTCAGGCTACTGAAGCACACGCGTCTCAATGTGGTGGCTTTCATTAACGAGCTGCCCAAAACTCAGCATGACATCGCCTCTTTTACCATCGATGTCAATACCTACACTGTGAGTGTTCTGTCCGGACGGCCCGGAGGAAGTATTTTTATTTTATATTTTTTATTTAACATAACTCCTATTTCTCTACAGAACACACTACTGTCATTCACCGTGAGCGGAGTCTTCAAAGAAGGTGATTGTCATTTTTGTCCATCTTCTCAAATGTCCTATTTTTATTTTATAGCAAAGGAGCCTTTTTCCGGGAGATTAAAAGGCTAAACCTTAAATAATTTGCATTTTTGATATTCACTTGTTAAAATACAAGTCAAGTAAACTTTATTCTCAAATCTGTCTTGGAACAATACGACAACTACCGGTAAGTTTTTCTTGAAAAAAAGAAGACATTTGAATTCTTGTGGCATTTTGTCATCCATATGGTAGTTTAATTGGTATTAGTACTATGGCGCTGTCCTTGGAGAGAATTCTCTCCTGTGAGGGGTATCACTGGACATAAAATGTTAGAATGCTCCTGATCTTATGTAAATATATTTTTTTTAAGTTGCTGTCAATGGGAAATCCCGAGACTCCACCCTGGCCTTCTCTCGAGTTTTCGTCACGGTCCCTGCAGGGAATTCTGGGTAAGCAGCTTTCTTTGCTACTTAATTTTGTTTTTAATATAAATCAGATAAAACCAAGAGAATTACACATTGTGTATTTAAAACTACCGCATCGCTTTGCCTTGAACAATCTCTTCGCTTAATGCAACCAAACAATATAGAAGGGCTAAGAAATAGCATTGATGTCGCCATGTTGAAACCATTTCAGCAATGTATATTTCAATAGAAATGTTGAAGCAACATTTGCAGCTAGATCATTTAACAATTTCCACGAGCATATATTATTCATCCTCTGAAAAGAATTGCTTATAATACTGTTGCTTCCTGAGGAGTTTGCCTGGCTCCATGTATATCTGTATATCTTTATTATACTGACCCCAGGTTACGCATCAGGAAGGAACAGCACGATGTCCATTGAATTGAATCAAAAACTGTGATGAATGTTTAATTCTTTACATGTTTTAAATAATTAATGTTATCGTGTGCTGATTTTCTTACTTAAAATACATTACAAATAATTTGGGGGCTGGAATCGATTCTTGACATCCACGTCAATGGTAAAAGATGATTTGAGATACACGGGATTTCAGCTACAACAGCATTATAGTTGCATTTTAATTGAATGAACACTGATCACAAAACCAAATGCGCCCTGCAGTCTGTGCATTGTCAACGACCAGCTCTTCATCCGAATGGCCACAACAGAAGAGATCCGCAAGGCCTTCGTGGCGCCCGCTCCGACACCATCTTCCAGCCCTGTGCCCACTCTCACCGCACCTCAGCAGGAGATGTTAACGGCCTTCTCGCAGAAGTCGGGCATGAACCTGGAATGGTCCCAAAAGTCAGTCTCTTTATCTTGAGTCTACAAGTATTTTCTTGGTGGTGTTTTTAAGTGTCTAAACATTTGTTCTTTGTTGTAGGTGTTTACAAGACAATGAGTGGGACTTCAACAAAGCGGCACAAATCTTCACACGGTTACAGGTAACAAGTTACTTTTGATCAATCTGCATTTGGCAACATGTATTATTTGATAACAGTAACATACTGTTCTTTTTTTGGTCTCTTTCCAGACGGAAGGAAAAATCCCTGATGTTGCATTCATCAAATAAATCTTTGATTCATACCTCCTGTAAAAATTGGTACATTGATTTGTTTGATGATTTTGTCTTAAAAGTAGCAGAAAATTGTTGAATATACAGTACAAGTTCCGTTGATGTGGTTTTGTTTTAGCAGCCAAAGATTTTCGCAATTTATTTGGAATTCAGACTTGTTTTCTCTTCACTCTGTATAGAAATAATTGTTTTCAGTGTAATAAAAACTTATTGCCAGCATTTTATATATTGTTCCTCTTGTTTTATACTTAATGCAGTTCTTGATTCACATAATTCTCAACTTTTGGAAGTCAACCTGGCAATCTGACAATTGTTATAATTCTTTGTGCCCAGAGCTGTCAGCTTTGTTTGTTTACTACGACATGCCTGTTAATCCGGGATAAAAGGCACCAGGTTGGTGAGGCTAGGTTTGTGGGTCACTGTTACAGCACAGTCAGGACAGGTCCATTTGTGATCTATGTCCATATGACAGCTGTCATGACACAACCATTCATACAAAATAGACAAGGGCAGCATGTAAATACTTAGTTAAATATATTTCTGTAGCTAAAAATAGATTGTATTTTTTTAATCCCCAAACAATCCCTTAATCGAGCCACATTAGAAAAAAATCACCATGACAGAAAAAAAGTGGAAATGCTGAAATAATGTCTCATTTTATGCTCTAATTGACTTAATGAGAACTATGAGCCTGTATAAATTGATGATCTATTTTACTGTATATACGAAAATGGGAAAAAAGGGGGCGGGGGGGTGTGTGTGACAAAAACACATTTCGCTAAATTGAGGCCATTGGGTTCAATCAGTCTGTTTGTCCAGTCCAGCCCGCATCTGTTGACGCAAGCAGTCACGCCACACTTCCACATCTGTCCACGAGAGACCACCCGAGCTTGTGTTTGAACCACGAGGACCTCCCGCCCCAAAAAGGACTTTCCTCCTACGTCACTAAACCCCGCCCTGCCTCGTGTCACAACCTCTTTCTGGCTCTCTTGTCAGCTGCACGCGACGCGCCCGCATCCATCTGTTACCTGTTATCTTGTGAGGGAAAACAGCAATACCAGACGACCACGAACGGACGTTGTAATCCTCCAATTTGGACTCGAAAGTTTGTTTTTGCACCGGAAGGCGACGAGGCGGGAAGCTGCCTGTCCGTTGGCGCCCTTTGTCGACTCCTCGAAAAGTGGATGGTCCGTAAGTAGCCTCTTTTTTTGTGTGTGAGAGTGTTTTGTAGCCTTTAGCATACGGCAGCTCCTTCGACATTGTCACTTATGACAGATCGCCAGTGGTTATAATGTCAAACATTTTCTTTACACTTAATGGGAAAGTGTAACGAATGGCCGTCACTCGGCTTTTGTCAGCCAGGCCGTCGCTGACTGAAGCTCGTGATCAGCTGCTGAGTTGGGGGAGATCAATGTCCAGCTGCTCATCTCTGCCAACTCCCGTCACACAAACACACACACATATTTATATAAGGGGTGGCACAAAGTCAGTACACACTCCTTTAAATTAACTTATTAAAGAAGGGTATAAAAGAAGGACGGATAAAAGTATCTCCCGATGAATGAAACTTGGACCAACGTTGTGAAAGGAAGGAAGGCTGGATAAAGGACAAAAGAATGTTCCAAAGGAAAGTTGAAACAAAAGGATAAGGAAAGGCAGAGGCCTAATCAAACAGGTGGAAGGAAGGAGGGATGTGTAAAAAGAAAGATGAAGTTAGGGAGGTTGGATGAGGGATAGATGGATGTATAAAAGAAAGATGCTAAGCCAGAAAGACTGCTCAAGGGAGGACACATGAAGGAAGGAATGAAGAAAATAGGAGAACAAATGAGAAGGAAGCAAGGAAAGCGGGACGAAGGACGGTTGAAGGAAGAGGGATGTATGGATGGAAGAAAAGAGAAGGAAGCAAGCAAAAGACTACAAAGGAATAAAGAAAAAAGAGGATGGATGAATGCAAAAAGGGTGGAATGAAGGAAGCAAAGGAGACAAAAGATGAATGTAAAATATTTTAATTTGACTTTTATTTGGTCTCCCATCGGAGAAACTTGTCTCGGAGGACAGGCCCTCTGTGCTGCTACATGCATTGGGCAATACATACCACATACGATACACAACATACATTGGACAGTGCATACGGTACAGGACAATATGTACTCCACACACATTAGACAATACATTACGGGCACATGCACACCCCACTCTGCCCTCATGTCCTCCTGCTTGTCTGTCTTCCTCCCTCTAATTGTTTGTTAATTAAGATGATAGCCTGCGGTATGAATTAATTTTTGTATTGGTTTAATTTGCAGAGAGGAGTCCAATACAGTGATCCCTCGCTACTTTCCTATTCACATATCGCGGTTTCAGTGCATCGCAGATTTTTCAAAAGTATTCATTAAAAAAAAAAAAAAATTATAAAAATGCCACAAAAGGTTCACTAGAGGCAGCGAAAGTCAGCAAAACAGTGAGTCACATAGAGCAACCTACACTATACAGTACTATATGTATATTTCATGTTTGTTTACTGTATTCTGTTATTTATACATTAACCTAACTTATACACCTTATACGTGTGTGTGTGTGTGTGTGTGTGTGTGTGTGTGTGTGTGTGTGTGTGTGTATATATATATATATTTTTTTTTTTCATTCATTCAATCATCTTCCGAACCGCTTCATCCTCACTAGGGTCGCGGGGGGTGCTGGAGCCTATCCCAGCTGACATCGGGCAGTAGGCGGGGGACACCCCGAATCGGTTGCCAGCCAATCGCAGGGCACACAGAGACGAACAACCATGCACGCCCACACTCACACCTAGGGACAATTTAGAGTGATCAACCAGCCTGCCATGCATGTTTTTGGAATGTGGGAGGAAACCGGAGTACCCGGAGAAAACCCACGCAGGCCCGGGGAGAACATGCAAACTCCACACAGGGAGGCCGGAGCTGGAATTGAACCCGCTACCTCTGCACTGTGAAGTCAACGTGCTAACCACTGGACTACCGGGCCGCCCATATATATATATATATATATATATATATATACATATTAGTATATAGCATTAAGTAATGTTGAGTACTACAAACATTTACTTCTACATGCATGTATACCATTAAATTTGGCCTTATAAATATTATATATACTCATGCATATACCTGTACAGCCGGGGGTACCTGCACATTGTAGAATGTCACACATCTGGAAATGTATGATTTATTTTCAACATCGAAATGCTTCAGTTGTTGTGAAACATTGAGTCACAGTTGTCCTGCTGGTGACAAGCCCGGAGCGTCGTCCTTGGTGATCAATTCCATCCATCCATCCATCCATTTTCCGAACCGCTTCATCCTCACTAGGGTCGCGGGGGGTGCTGGAGCCTATCCCAGCAGTCTTCGGGCAGTAGGCGGGGGACACCCTGAATTGGTTGCCAACCAATCGCAGGGCGTGATCAATTCCATAACAACATAACACATATCGGGAGGCAAAGTAGGAAGGATTCACTGTCCTGACACTCGCAACCACCAATAGCTTATGCAAAAGGCGTGTACTTCCTGTTTCTGTGTCGTTCTCTTTCATTAACTCCAGCAGCTGCCTATCGGGAGTCTGGCTACTCCAGGTGCTTATGAGGGAGGTGCTACATTAAACTAAACCAGTGGTTCTTAAAATGGTGTTGTTATGATGTGTTAACCCCCCTGGACTAAACACAGTTGTGCATAATACAGTATACACAAAGCTCAAATAAAAAAAGTGTTATTTCAACAGGCCTAGGCAAAGAGAGCGATGAGCTGGGCCGAGGAGGACTGGACCGCAGGCTTGTCGGGACGGGTTCTGCAAAAGGTGAAGGAACTGCAGAGCCACCACGAGCGTCTGTCCAGAGAGAACAAGCAGAAGCAGCTGCAACTGGACAACAGCCACGTTAGCCATGACAAGCAATCTGTCAAGGTACAAGCAGCCAGTGTTTCGTGTTACGCAAGCAACCCGAGCAGTAATTGTCAAAGTGTGGTACAAGGGCTCCCCATAGTGGTGCATGAAAGAATTACCGAATTAAATACAAACAATTTACAACACTTGGAACATGGAGAGATGCCACTCTTCATCGATTATGATATTAATTTTAACTACAGCACCCGTCTTTTACTAATGTACAGCAACAGTATATAATGTCTGATTACGGGGTTACCATTAACACTCTCTTTCATTGATCTTTTTATTTTCGGATTTGAAAAGTGCTAGGGCGGTTTGGTGGCCAAGTGGTTAGCGCATGGACCTCACAGTGCAGAGGTACCGGGTTCGATTTCAGCTCTGGCCTTCCGATGTGGAGTTTGCATGTTCTCCCCGTGCCTGCGTGGGTTTTCTCTGGGTACTCCGGTTTCATCCCACATTCCAAAAATATGCATGGAAGGCTGATTGAACACTCTAAATTGTCCCTAGTTGTTAGTGTGAGCGTGTATCGTTGTTCGTCTTTGTGTGCCCTGCTATTGGCTGGCAATTTGTTTAGGGCGGGTGTCTGCAACACGCGGCTCCAGAGCCGCATGCGTCTCTTTAGCGACATCTTGTGGCTCCCTGGGCTTTTTAAAAAATGTTTGAAAATGGAAAAAGATTTTGATAGTAGGCGAATATAGCTCAAATAGATATAGATACATGTGGCAGCTCCGAAAAAGGAGAGCTGTGGTGTTGGTTTTTTTAAAAAACGTACACTTTATTTATGCTTTTAGCAGCCTCGACAAACACAGACACGTCTGCGTTTGACTCCGTGCCTTCTCTCTTTCTGTTCGACTCGAGAGGCGTTCAAAGACAGCCTCCGAAAAACGGAAATTCATGATCACTTCACTGACACTAAGAAAAGCCAAAATAATGCACCAAAACAAAAAAATCAAGCGAGGGAATCACAAAATAAATTCTATGGGGGCGTTTGTGAACACACAACAACGGAATGAATAACAAACAATTCTGAGACAGTCCAGTCTCCTACATACATACAGCATGTGTTTCCTTCATTGTAAGTTTTATCGAAGGCTTTTTTTGAGGCTCCAGACATATTTATTTTTTTTGTCCTATATGGCTCTTTCAACATTTTGGGTTGCCGAATCCTGGTTTAGGGTGGGACACCGCCTACTGCCCGAAGACAGCTGGGATAGGCTCCAGCATGCCCCACGACCCTTGTGGGGATGAGCGGATCAGAAAATGGATGGATAAAAAGTGCGATTCATTGCGGCTATTTCACAATAGTTGTCTGACTGCCAAAATACCCTGGCTTGATCTTGAAATGTCATTCCTTTCACAAGGGCGCACATTAAAAGAATTCACAAGGGGTTTTCGTTGGAATTTGGGTGTCGATGTCGGTACGTTATCACAATGTCGCACAGTTTATCATCTCTTCTGGTATGTTCTAGTATGAGGAGGTGCGTGTGGAGCTCCACGCGGTGCGCAGGGAGCTCCAGAGTGTCCGTGAGGAGGCTCAGGTGGCAGTGAACGGCGGGAATCGCCTTACCCAGGAGCTTCAGACCAAACAGGCCCAAGTCTGCTCTTTGGAGGGTCAGCTCGAGGCCTCCCGGACCCAAAACAACAAACTCACCCAGGAAATTAAAAGGTGCAGCCGCAAGCAGGTCAAATTCACGAGGTGACGTAACTAAAGATGGGTTCATTGACAATCATGCCCGCTCCTTGCAGGCTGGAGGCAGAACTAGAGAAGCTGCAGAACGGCAACAGATCTGCGGACAGCACTCCTTTCTCCACACCCTGCTGGAGTACAAGCTCGCCATGGGAACACCACGGTACACCCCTCAAACTGACCACGAGTCCTGAGATACAGATTTTTCCGCAAACTGTTGTGGGCAACGCAACATTTTGACCGGCCCCACAGATAAGATGAGGGAAAAGGAAGCCAGGAATTCATTGCTTCTTTTGGCAATCTCCAGATACTCGGCTTTGATTTAAATCCAGTTGCATGTGCCAAAACAGTTTTGATGGCTTCATTGCCTCAATTTGCAAACCTCACGCTATATTACTTTACGCAGTGCGGGCTTGAGGTAGCTTTTTATTTTTCTTGGAAGCTATCTGTATCTTTTGGGGTCTTGTTTATGCCCCCCCCCCACCTCCTCTCAAGATGATTGTTTCAGACTTTTGGCTGACTAATGTATGGGCTGATTTTATAATTACCATATGACGTGACTGAGATGTGAAGTTTTTAGCTGATTATACCTGTAACATCTTTTCGACACTGTCAAAAATATCATCATAGTTTTGGTTCAGTCTCTCTGTGCTGCCTTCATAGTGAGATGAGAGCTGACATTTGAAATCCCAGAGCGCCTCTTCTTTCCCAGGCCCATTGTCCCTGTGGACTGAGATGTCTTGCCTCTTCCGTCCTGAGACCACTTCTCTGTCTTCATTCCTTTTCTGGTTGAACGACTCATTCGTTGCTAACAGGCTCTGTTCCAAATGCTTTGTTTTTGTCCTTCAGGGAGCCGAAAGGATGAGAGGACGGTGCAGAATGAGGAATCGCACAGCTCCCCACCCGGCCGAGTAAGTACGAACATAATTGTGCTGTTGAGTTATATAAATAAATTGTGCGAGAGCCTCTAACGTGTGAGTGTTTAGTTTTGTTTAGTTAGTTTGGCTGAAAAATCTTTGTCATCTGTATCCCGTTTCAGCTGCGGCTCCAGTTCCCCGACGCTTCAGCTGCCTCGTTGCCGCGGCAACCCAAGACCACGCCCCGCAGCCGCCCATCTCACCAATCCGACTCTTTCGCCACTCCCTTGGCTGCGTTTCCGTGGGAGCGGGACGACCCCAGGCCAGCGGCCAGCAGAGCATCTCCGTCATCTCCCCAGACGCCCGCTGCTGACCACCGGTCAAAGAAGGAGGCACCCGAGAGGGAGAAAGACGTCAGCCCACAAGCAGACAGTGAGTGCGGAAAAGTAGAGCCACAAAAGTGCTCACCAGGCTCAAAAGTCGGTCAGAAAATACACACTATTATCATTTGGAGAGTTTACTGGAGACATGCATCCGTGCCTTCAGATACAAGTGATCCGAGAGTTTTCATTGTGAGAACTGTGAGCTTACAATCAAACAGCTGACTTGAAATAAATTTAGCTACAAAGTACATGAACACTTTTTATATAGAGATCACATTTATGCCGCACGCTCCTACAAGCGGCCTTTCTTGAGTGGCCGTCTCTCTGCACAGAAAAGTGCTGTTGCAGTGTTTACCTAAGGTGTGTGTGTGTGTGCGTGTGTGTGTGTGTGTGTGTTTATTACAGTCCCAGCAAGATACTGGTAAGATAAAACCTACCGCATGTTTTCTCAGGTCAGAAACAGCCCCTCTTACGTCAAGTTAGGAATGTTGTGCTACTGTTATACCTGAGTGATAAACTGCCTCCAGTGGTTGTAACAAAGAACTATTGATCTCTGTATATGGGACACATCACAATCATCAATGAATACATTTGCAATGCTGGTGCACTGGATCCTGTGTCAGTGCATTCAGTGGACACTTTTTTTTTTTTTTTGCAATGAAGAGAAGATTTTTTTTAATAGCCAGCAGAGGAAAACACATGAGTAATTCTCTCCCATAATCCGAGTCTCTGTTCCGTCCGTCAGCGTTTTTGTCACAAATGCGCCGTCATACGGCGTCTCTGGAGGAAGAGCTGAGTGTGAAGGCGGAGACCCTGAAGTCACTTCACGAAGAAATGGCGCAAGGGAAGAAGAAGATGGCCTCCACAGAGCTCAGCCTGCAGGGAGCGCACAACGAACTCAGTGTGGCGCGCGCACGAATCAGTCAGGAGAGCGAACGGGTAACAACAATTGTACTACTTGCAGCGGCTCTCCGACTCTGTTCGGGACATCATTCACTAGTTTTCCTTTCATTTGTTAAGTCCATTGTTTCCCCTCTGAAAAGAGAATATTTCCCTCTGTGCTATTTTCACAAGCTTTCAAGTATTTATTATTTTTTTGTAAAAACATCCCCTTTGTCCCACAAGCGGCTGTAAAACAATACTCCATTAGTAGCGTCTTTGTTTGCCCATTTCCAAATATTCTATAGTGACTCCCTATCAAAGTTATTGTCTGACTCTGCAGCCAGTTTCTGGAATCAAGCTCAACAGAAAATGAATGGATGGGTACTTTATGCCCCTTGCAGGCGTTGGGAGCCGAGCAGAGGCTCAAGCAGCTTCAAGAGGAGCTCAAATGTCAGCGGCAGAATGCTGAGAGCAGTCGACTGCAGCACCAACAGCGCACTAAGGAGCTGGACAAGCAACATCAGCGGGTGAGGTGGACTCGGGCATAAAGTAGGTCTCACTATGTTGCTGCTGCCGAAGACAGCGGTGTCCAGGGTCCAATTGCCAGAATATACTTCAAATAACATTTGAACCAGCCCACAATGCAATTAAAACGATAATCAGTCTGCTCTCATGAAGGATGAGAAAAACCTAAGAATTTTTCATGTTGAGATGAACACATTCCAAAGATCTGGGCAATTTCAAATGAAACAAATGTCGCAAAACAATTAATTGATGATCAAAATAACTATTGATTAATTTGATAATTGATCAGGAGTGATCGATTAATCATTGCACGTTTATTGTCAAACATTAAACAAAAAGAGAGGATTAGACATTTTCTGTTCAAACCAACCTCACAGTTTTACATAAGATATCAAACTAAATCCTTAAAGCTTAACGCTTACAAACAACGTAAAATGCCACAAATGCGCTAACGAGTAGCATCGGTTTCAGTTTTCCACTCCTTTAAAGCAACCGATATTTGAACACAAACAGTGAAGCATCTCATGTAGACAAAAAAAAAAAAGACAGTGCTCAAAGGCAGAAATTCCTTATACAATTTTGCCACAATGAGCATTTGCGACAGTCCCTCATTTATTTTTTTGCAGACTTTAATTTTGTCATGACTGTGTTTCTATTAACTGTAATATCATAGCGAGCTATTTAACAGAAAGTTTTGACACAGCAGTTTTTCAGAGTAACTACAGCACACGGCTCAAAACATTTTAGGGATGATGGGCTTCAGGGTGAAATTTCAGGGCCAAACTAAAATGCATTCTAATCTTTACAAGTGAACTTAATATTGACACATTGATGCCTTTCTGCGACTCTTCTAGTCTCTATCATTGACGACAAGAAAAAAATCCAATATGTTGTGTCACACGCTTGTTGGCTTACGTTTAGGATCTGCTGGAGCTGCAGATGGAGAAGCAGTGCATGGAGAAGCAGCATCAACAGGAAGTGAATAAACTCAACCAAGAGCTGCAGCAGGCCAGGACGCTTCACAATGCCCTGCAAGCCCAAGCTGACAAGGTGAGAGACTAGTTAGTTCTCTACTAACGCTGTACCGCCTCAAACACAAATGCTCCTGCATCAACAGCTTATTGTCTGGTGGTGTTTTCTGCTTATCTTTCCGCAACTTCTCTCCCTTCCATGCCTCCCCAATTATCTGTGGCAAAGGTCAATAAACTTATCTTGCGTCGTCACTCAAGCTTGCGTCTTTCCGCTGTACTCGCTCTCTTGTTCAGTATCGCTCACTCTCGCTTTGTGTTTTCCTTCCACCTCCTCTAATTACTGCTCGTTCCCTTTCCTCTTCTCACTGTTTCTTTTCCCCAGTGGAAAGGTTGAGCGGCAAAGGTAAAGTAAAGGCGCAGAAAAGCATTCTGTTTGGCAGTGTGACGTCAAACCATAACTCATTGTCGTTCTCAGCACGACATGTGAAGGCATGCCAGAATGGTGAAGATACAATATCAGCATGAACAATCTTGTGATTTACTTTGCTATTACTTATATATATTGTCACTGTCGGGCGTAGCCCTCATTTGTCCCAACATGGGCAAATTAATATATTTTCACAAATCCCTAGGTGTGAGTGTGAATGGTTGTTCGTCTCTGTGTGCCCTGCACTGGTTAGGGTGTTCTGTTATAGGCTCCGGCACCCCCCGCGACCCTAGTGAGGATAAAGCGGTTCGGAAAATGGATGGATGGATGGATGGATAACCATTTGTTGACAATAGCTTGAGAACAGATCTCTGAACTCTCTTGAAGTGTCCGAGAAGTGTCATTTAACTCCGCCTCTTCCCACACAGCATTATGTCGCCTCAAGATCGAAACTCTGGATGTTTTTTTTTTACACTATTAAACAAAAATAGTGAGCTTATTCTGTTGCAAATGGAAAGCCGCCATGCTTCACTTTCAGAAGGAGGTCATCAGAGTCATTTCCGCTTATTAGATGGATTACTCAGCTCATTGTTATAAATATTGCCTCACACTTGTCTCTAAAACTTTTGAAAAATGAGTTTGGGAAAATGCTATTTGCTTCTTTTGTACAACGTTTTTTTTTTATCTGGTTGGGGTCGGTGTGAGTGCAGACTCAAAGGTTCTACCATTTCAATCACTGACAACATAATAAATCAACGTATATTCCAGCCTATTTAACATTAGCATTGTAATGACGTATATGATAAAATACCAGCTTGAACGATGTGGCGCTTGGTTTGTTTTAAAGAAGTGAGGATTCCGCCCGACAGTGACAATATAATGGAATGCTGAGTGTAGGGAAAACTAACATCAGCGCCAAGGTGAAGGTTAGCAACATTAGTCATACGCTTTCGTTGTTGCTCTTGGAACTAATGCGGCTGCATGAATGTGGTCTCACTCATATCTAATATGGTTTTATTTGTTTTTGTTTTCTCAAAATAAGTATTTGGAAAACAGGAAATAAACACCCCTTTTATGTCCCTTTACAATATTTACATACTTAACAATGACTAAATGTTGTTGATTTCAGCACACAATAACACGCAGATAAAATATTGATGTATTTGACACAATGAGAATACCACAATTGGCTTCATTTCCGCGACCAAACTGTTTTCTCAGTTTCGTTCCATTCAGTTCTTGTCTCTGATCTCTAATTGCTCTCCTACATTTGTTCTTGCACCTGCCCTCCTCATTCACGTCTACAGTAGCCATTCATTATTGTTCGCTCTTTTATTGAAGCCTTTTTCACAATGTGCTCACCCCTTCTACTTTTTTTTTGTTGTATTAGTAATCAAGTACCTGATGCCTAATTTCCCCCCCATCTCAGTTGTCTCAACAGAAGCTGATGCTGGAGAAAGAGTTGGAGTCTTTGAAGGAGAAAGTCAAATTCACAGAGGGACAGCTGCAGGAGAGCCAGAAAAAGGAGACACAAATACAAGCAAAACTGAAGGTAAAAGACAATAACGCACATCCAAACTGGTCTGCGCACATCAATTATACATTAACTGGACAACCAGAGCTTTGTAAATTTTTAAACACGGCACTCTTAACGTACCATATGTGCATCCGGGAGATGTATTAAGTGCATATTAAATAAATAACGGTAGGCAATCGTGCCTTTTATTTCCGATATATTTATGATAATATTTGGTACTGATTTTTCCACATTAAAAAAAAATTCCTCAGATCACTCTTGAGGAAATAAAAACGGGTGTACAAATTGTGTTTTTCAATTCTACAACATTAGGCACAATCTATGGGAGGTCAACAAGAGTTGGATCCAGAATTCAACCCTGAGTCTGTGAAATAGATTTTCATACAACAAATTGTGTAGGCTGACTGCATTCACCTCCAAGAACATAATACCCACTTAGTCACGCGATACCGACTGTTATTCGATATGCACTCCAAAGACATTTAGAAATGGCCAGGGGGGGGGGGGGGGGGGGGCTGTTCTTGAGCACATCTTAATCACTAACAGTCTTCAATTCCCTTTGTTTACGTTTGCCGTTAGGAGGTGAGGCTTGATGCGGAGGCTGTGGCAGCAAGTCTGGAGCAGAGCAAGAAGAGAGAGCGAGCGCTGGAGGAAGACGCGATCAAACTGGCAGAAGAGCGAGCGGATGCTCTTCGTCTTCTCAAAGAACTGCACGGTACACCAAGTACACTCACAATGTACATAACACATGCATCCATCCATCCATTTTCCAAACCGCTTGATCCTCACTAGGGTCGCGAGGGGTGCTGGAGCCTATCCCAGCTGTCTTCGGGCAGTAGGCGGGGGACACCCTGAACCGGTTGCCAGCCAATCACAGGGCACACAGAGACGTACAACCATCCGCGCACACACTCACACCTAGGGACAATTTAGAGTGTCCAATCAGCCTGCCATGCATGTTTTTGGAATGTGGGAGAAAACCCACGCAGGCCCGGGGAGAACATGCAAACTCCACACAGGGAGGCCGGAGCTGGAATCGAACCCGGTACCTCTGCACTGTGAAGCCGACGCGCTAACCACTGAACTACCGGGCCGCCCGTACATAACCCAACACAGGTTTTTAGGCTGACTCCTGTCCCCTGCGCCGGGTTGTAACATAAAGAATTTGAGTAACATCCATAATATAAAAAGATTTTAATATCATCGGTATAACCTATCGCAGACTCATTCAAGTCATTTCAGTTAAATTTTGGTTTCAGGCAGAATAAATGTATGATGTGTTGTATTTAATGAAAAAAAAAAGTGTTTTACCATTTTTGCCACCTGCTGGTCAATAATATACTGTACTGTGTGTCCCAAAAATGTACTCATTATTTTGCTTCTAGAGGGAGAATACTGTTTTTTATTTAAAGTTGTTTAACTTTAAATTCCAAATCTTAAATTTAATGTTAATTAATTCAATTTAAATAAAATTAAATACACGAGTAATGGCCAGTCAAAGGGTGAGTACATGTTTTAGAGACACCCTGCAAATGTATGTGGCTCATCATAAAAAAGAAAAAAAATATTATTAATTTGCAATGAAATTCACTCCTTATGAAAACAAATGACTAAAACACTATATACATCCATACATCTATTAAACAAGCCGCTTTTCATGAGGGCTGCCGGCGTGCTGGAGCCCCTAAATTGGTTCCCCACCAATCGCTAGGAACGTCAAGTGTTGAATTAACCTACCTATGTTTTTGGAAAGTGGGAGGAGGTAACCGGAGTACCCGGAGAAATCCCACGCAGGCATGGAGTTAGCTGGGGCGGGGGGGGGAGAAGAAAAAAAAGCTATAAAATCACTCATGTGCTATGGTTTGTTTTGTATTTTAGAACAAAAAGCTGCAGCTCTCCCAGATTGCACACCGCTTGTCCCGATTTGCCCTGTTGGACAGAGCTTCTCACCTCAACTCTCCTCTCACCACACTCGGCCATCTGCGTACACCAAGAGGCCCTCCACCCCACGAGCTGAGCCGAGGGTGCTGAAACAAGAGGAAGAGGTCCAGCACAGGGCAGAGATTTCCGCTTCATACCCACCTGACAGAGAGCCCGGAGAAGGCATTGATTCTGAGCACATCACTGCAGACACTGAGTGTTCCTACCAAAGAAGAAACTATGAAGAGAAAGAGTCCTCGGTGCCTAACAATGCCCCTACCAAAGTGGAGAAAGACACAATTATTCTCAATACTCTGAAATCTGAACAGACGACATGCACCAATGACCTCCAGAGGGAGAACGCCTCATTGCGTTCGGAGCTGTGTGACGTGCGCGAAGAGCTTCAGAAGCGACTGGAGGACCTGGAAGTCCAACGACGCGCTGAAGTGGAGACCAGGACTCGTCTGAAACAGCTCCGACGTAAACACGCCAGCCAGGGTGCGGAGAGAGAGGAGCAGGACAAGCAATGGAAAGCTCAATTGGAGAGGGAGAAGAGCGAGAACGACAGGTTGAGGGAGACCTTGACCGCTTTGGAGAAAATGGAGGAACAGAACGGGACCGGGCAGACACAAGAGGACCGGGAGACGGAAATGATGCAGCTTACCTTCCAGCTGAAGCAGCAACTTGGGGAAGTGAAAGTGCAACTGGCTTTAGAACAAGAAAGGAGAGAGAGAGAAAACGACGAGCTGACTCGAATTACTGCCGCCGAGAGAGAAGCAAAGGTCGAATTGAGCACCAGGCTGGAAGAACTTACAGCTCAGCTCGCTGAACTGAAAAGCAGCAAAGATGAAGAATCTCTACGAGGTGATAAATTGGTAGCCAACGGCCCACTGACATGCCGGACGCTCCACAGTGACAGGCTCCACTCCAACATCACCGTGTCTGACAACCAGGTGCCATCACCGGAGCACGACGCCCACTTCTGCCAATTGACCAATCAGCTCAACACGCTGGCAACACAACAGTCACAGCTGTCACAAATCGGGCCAGTGGCCTCAGATTTGAAAGACATCTCATCCCATCATATCCCCAAGGACGAGACGGTGTCCTCCGACCTCATCAGGGAGATTGAACGACTGAGGGCAGAAAATGCACAGGAGACGGAACGTGCTGAGCAGCTCCAAATTAAACTGACTGCCCTTCAAAATCAGGTAAAGGATTAAGTTCAGATCTTGCTTGGTCACCTACGACCATTTAAAGTGCCTCAAGTTTACCCTAATTTTCAGATGTACAGTCAAACCTCGGTTTTCGTCCATAGAAGGCTGTTCGAAAACCGAAACCACGCTCTTTTTAAAATAAAAATGTTTACTGAACACGTCTGCTCACAATGGAAAGCAACCCGAGGAAGCGTCACTTCCTCGTGTAAGGAAGGAGGTTTGACTGTACTGGTAGTCTTTTCCAAGCATTTTTTTTTTGTTTGGTGCCAACAAAACTTATTGACCATTATGAGCAGGTCAGAATAGAAGTCAGTGTCAAAACAAGTAATAATAATCCATCCATATTACATGTAGAATGCACAAAAAAAAAGTCAGAAAAGGCCTACTTGAGCATTTGAACTTAAAATGGTTTGACCTTGTGGCTTAGCATGGGTTTGAAAGTGATTGGTTGATTCTCAACCTCAGCCCCATCCACAGTTATAAGAGGGTGTGAACACTTGTGCAACCACATTATTTCAGTTGATTCAACCACATTATTTCATTCGGCCTGTTTTACTTTTACATTACCGGTGCTTAAATACCTAAGTTGAATCAGCACTACTTTTAACAGTATTTACCCAAGTATTTCTATTGTTATACCTCTACGTAAGTACAGCGTGTGAGTACTTTATACGTCCTCTTTTTTTGTCACTTCATTTCAAGACTTTTTCCACTTCTTCATGCGTTACTAATCTTCCCCCTCTCAGTTGACCAGTCAGACCAAGCAGCTGACCTTGGGCTTTGAGAAGCAGAGCCAGTATGTTTCGGGACTTCTCGCTGAACTGCAGGAGAAGGACGGCGCCCTCCTCTGCCAGGGAGAAGAACTGCGACGCTGCATTCAAGAGTTGGATGCACTCAAGGAAAAGATAACGGGAGAGTACGGGGGAGCGGGAAGAAAAAAGGACACCAATTGCAAGGTGGAGATTGAAGGCCTAATGGAGGATGCGCTTGACTCACTGAGTCCTTTTGAGCCCCTATCAAGTCGTAAAACAGACTTTTCTGTCACTTCAAATCCCAATGAGGCAAGCGATGTAATGATTCAGCCACATGACTTCGTAGGCTCTGAAAGGACTCTAAGCATCAATGGCGGTGCCGTGTGCAATCCAAATAACGGACAAGCATTGGTGGTTGCTTCCCGACCTCCTCGTCAGCATGAGGATCAAGTTCTCAAACAAAGTACGCAGACTCGCATTCTGTCAGACTCGGGATGTGTGGTCTTGTCGACCATGCCCAGTGTGTCACATGACATCACTTCAGAGATGGGACACGGTCATGATGAGATCATCAACAAGCTGCAGACACAGGTATCCGTCCGTAGCTTGAGGGTGAAGAGAATTTTAACATTTCTGGATATTGTGAAACTTAAAACATCCCTTACAATGCATTTTTTTTCTATAACTAAATGCTCGAAAGTTGCAAAGAACTGCAATTATTCTACCACACAGGTCATTCAGTTCCATCGAGTGCACGTCAGAACGACACTAAAAATGCACTGCTTTTCAAGAAAAGGGGCTAAATTGTGGAATGAACTAACACTGTAACTTCTAAATATTAAATCACACTCAATTTTAAATTTAAAAAAAAAAAAATCCTTTCTGGAAAAATATCTACTCTGATGATCTCTTATTCATTTTCATACTTTATGATTTCTATGTACTATAAATATTTTTGTAATGGTCACACCTGATGTAGGAAATATTCATATACCTGAATTATCAAAATTCCTATCAAATGCTGGTATTGTGAGACGGCTTAATTTCATACGCTTTGCTTGACCCCATCATTTTTAATCTCTACATAGTTTTGCATTATTAAATCTCAGTGTGTACGAAGACTGAAATAAAGTTACAGAGGGCCAAACATTACATTTTGAGGGTTTCGGCTGAACTCTCCCATATTTCTTGGGCTCTGTATAATGTCCTTTATTTTGATTTGTCATCAATAAAAAAAGAAGTGTCCATTGAATGCAGTGTTCTTCCCTCCATGTCTAGGAGGTGGCGCTGCAGAGGGAGCTCCAGAAACTCACTGAGGTGGCCCAGCAGCAGGCTGAAGAGTTGGCCATCTGGAGACTGACTTCTCAACCCTCCTCTGCGTTGGACCTGGTCCTTCCCAGCCAATCGGAAACACCAATGCAGCACAGCGCCGAAGATCAGAGCGCAGCGCTTGTCATCAGAAGAGAGGATGAGCTGTTGCTCTCTTGCACCTCCAGCAGGCTGCAAGGTCGCATGCTCTGCACCAGGTACAACAGACACATCATTACGACAGCACTTAAAGTACCGTATTGGCCCGAATATAAGACGGACCTAATTATAAAACAACCCCCCTTTTTCATGACTCAAGTTTGGAAAAAAGACTTTTTGAGCACCAAATTAATTTTTAGACAGAACATAATTACAGTAGTTCTGAAACAAATGATTATAACAATATATTTGAGAGAAAAAGCATGTTATTTTGCCTCATTCAAATCTTAATATCTAAACATTTAAATATGTAAACTAAAGTGCAATTTTTGAAATGTCAATTACATCATAACTTCTCTTCAGCTGCCGGTTAACCTGGCCGATCTTTGACCCACTTTTCTCCTGATTGTCGCTACGTTTCTCATTTTCTGTTATCTCTTCAATTATTTTCTTCTCTTTTCTTTCTTACCGCTATTTTTTTAATTTTTCTTCTTCGTGCTACCGCTATTTTTATTCTTATTCTTCGTGACAGAGGTTCACTTTGGCCTGGGGAGTCAAGTTCAGCATTCGCTTCAATGATATCTGGCGCCATCTAGCGTCGTGAATGGGTATAATGGCTAGACCCCGAAAACTGTATTCGGGCCAATACGGTAATTGTACTATATAAATCCGGTTACACTCCCCTTTATTATGTTTATATACAATACCGTGCCAAATGTTTGTAAATTGTTATTGCTGTATCAATAATTCAGGTAAATTTATACAGATGAACCCATACGATTATACAAATGTTTTTCACCCTCAATGCTTCAATAGCTTGTGAATGTTTGAAGTTTGCTTATACTTGCAGCATGCAACAGAAAAATATGCCAGAGATGAGCGTCCTCCATGCCTCGGCTGACATGAGCCAAGTAAGCTTCTTGGGTTCACACTCAGACACAAACACGCCTGCTCCTTAATGTGTTGCTCATTTTCAAGACTCCTTCTAGTCCAAATATTTTGGGGTGATTGGCTGTTAAAATGATTTATAGCATTTTACAACTTTTCAAAATATGTGTTATCATAATCCAGACATTTAAAAGCACAGTCATAAAAAGCATCTTAATTACTAAAAGAAAAGAAGACTAAATCTTAGCTGAAATAAAATGCAAACTTTAAACTCCATGAATGACATGATTTAAAACATTTAATGCTTTCTGAATTCTGTAATTATATTGACTGAATGTTTTGTTCACGTTTTAATTTTTTAATTCACTGAGCGTTTGTTGTCACGACTAATTTTGCTGTTTTCCCCCCAAATTGGTTCACTCAAAACATTTTTTAATGGGAAGCAAAACCATGTTTCTCATGAAATGGTGGCTTTATTGTAAATGATACAATAAATGTATTTGCAAAATATACATACTGTACATTTAGCGATATTTAGCAATTTAGTATTTATTACATTTGATTAATTAATTAAAGTTGATTAATTCTTAGTAGTAAGCTTACAAAATGAGAGAATTTAATTATTATTAAAATTAATGGTTTCATATAGCTCATGGAGTAATTTTTCGATTGTAACTGATACCATAAATATATTCAGTAGAATACATAAACTTAATAATTTAGTTAAAGATGTACATTTTGTTAACTTGTAATGAAATTGATTTTAAGCAATGCTACAATGAACTATTTTGCTGATACATTTTAACTCCCCCCCGCCCCCATCTGCTGTCCATTTAAAAAAAATAAAAAATAAAAAAAGGTGAAATGTGTCCCTTCAGCACAATTGTTTGCCCACCCCTTGATTTAAGAAATGGTCTCAGCGAAATGTGTCATCTATCCTGCTAGCCTCTGATGAAAACAAAACAGGTGATTTCATTGCCGGCATTCTCTTGTGATTCAGCCATCAGAAAAGGATCCAAAGCCGTCAGAACCGTGTTCAAGCCCACGCAAGTTGTCCGATCAACAAACGGCTCAGAAACACGTCAACAACGTCTCTGCGCAAACTCCCGACGGTGACTCGAGTGGCTGGACGGCGACCAAACACTTGAGCATAAGCACCCACTGCCCGGCCATAAGTGTTAGCACTCAAACTGAGCAGCTGCGCCCTGGTAGCACTGAGTCGGCACCTGAGTGCCACTGCGTGCACACGCAGACTGATACTGGGACCGAGATCGAGGAGGAAGACTTAAACGACGCTTCCGCTCACCTACCTCAAGATGCGCCATCTGCGGGGCGAAAGACGAGCGACAAAATGCTCTTTTCCTCTTCCTTCCCCATCCCGGCCGACCCCGTGCGTCTGGCGGAGCGCATACGGCGAAACAGGACGCAGCTGTCTGCCGCTTTTGACGACACAGAATATGAACCCTACGGTCTCCCGGAAGTTGTCATGAAAGGTACGATTTTGTCTATAAATAATCTGCAGCTGGGAAGGGAGAAAAAAAAAAACAAAGAACAAGCAGCACCGTATAAGAATGGTTCACACGTCTGTCTCACAGTTCTGAAGTTCGGGGTTCAAATTCATCACTGACCTTTTGTGGAATTGACATATTCTGACCGTGCTTGTGTGGGTTTTCTCTGAACACTTCAGCTTCCTCCCACAGTCCAAAAACGGGACTTAAAATTGACGCACAAAGTAAAGCCAATAAGCAAAAATTCATCCATAATTAATGCTTCCCCAAAAAGATTATTGCCTATCGATGCCACAAAAAATGCATTACACGTTGACTAAATGAAGCTACTCAACTCATTTCGGCATAGTTGCACATCGCGAACTTTGCACACATATGCCAGAAAATGGTGTCAACGTACTACTTTTGTCTAAATGAAGCCTCTCGTCTGACATCAATGGCTTCCCTCGGCACCAAGGTGCCACAAGAAGGTGGCAAAGCCCTACTTTTGTCGAAATTAAATCCTCAACTTGACTTTAACATTGTGCCCTGGCACCAAAGCTTCGTAGTCTAAATAAATCTCTTTAGCTCATATCAAAATAGTTTCTTCACACTAAAATGCCAGAAGATGGTAGCAAAGCACTAATTTTGTGAACTGAAGCTCCTCAACTCATATCAACATAGTTCTTTGCCACTGTGCCACAAGATGGCAACAAAGTACAACTTTTGATCTAAATGAAGCTCCCTTCAGCATCAATCATTGAAACTAACATGGCACAAAATGACAAAGCCATACTTTTGTCTAAATTAAGCTACTTATCTCACTTCAACATAGTTCCTTTGCACCAAAAGGCCACAAGATGGTGGCAAAGCACCACTTTTGTCCAAACTATGCTCCTTGGCTCATTTCAACTTAATTTCTTGTTACCAATATGCCACAGGGTGCAATAACAGCACTTTTATTGCTTTGTCTAAGTCAGCTGGGATAGGCAATATGGAGAGTGGATAGATGGATGGATTGGAGAAATAACACGTGACCATCTTGAAATGGGCTCCTCCTTTTTTTATCTCCTCATCTAATTGATTAATCATGCCTGGTTTGACTTGTGCAGGTTTTGCAGACATCCCCACTGGACCTTCATGCCCCTACATTGTGAGGCGGGGCTTGTTAGGGACTGTTGTTGTCCCCATCACTCAGAAGGAGTCCAACCCAGAGGATGAGACGGATTGATTAGTGATCACAGGGATGGAACTTTGAACATACCAGAGGCTGATCAGAATGTCAAAACAAAAGACTACTCTTCTAGAACAGAACTTAAATGAATCCAATATATGTATTGCCATGATAATCATTATATTGCACCATTTATCATGATAATTGAATGGGGATTGTGCTGCTTTTTCTGATGTATACAGCCAGGGTGCTGTATAATACATAGTACATGTAGTTTTAACAATGAACACAGAAGTCGCTTTTTTTTGTGCAGAGGATAAAGAATATATGCCCATAAGTCTTGCTATGTATGCTGTCAGCATGCGTCGTTGCCACTCGTGGTCAAATATAAGTTGTTTTAAGGTTTTTAATTAAGTACCGTAACATCAATGCTATTTTCATTAGCTTGTCGTTTTGCCTTATGTGTTAGGATTAATCTTATAGACCTTGGTCAAAGGTACACTAATGTGGTTTTGATCAAATACACGATATATACTGTAATCCTCCCTTTTTTACTTTTACTGTGAACTGCAAGTGGTATTATATACCTTCAAGCACGTGGCCACCATTTCATGCTAGTCACCCAACTTTTGGCAAAATTGTCTGTTGTCTCGTATCTCAAAAAAGCTTTACAATGTTAATTTGGGTGTGGGGGGGGGGGGGGGGATTATTTGATCCAGACTTTCTCCGCCGACGTAACCGCTTTGGTGGTGTTTTGATTTTTCAGAGTCATTCCATGGTCACATGTGCAATCACTGTTGGAAATGATCCCCAGTGATGGACGGCGTGGGCGCCCGGCGGGCTTGAACACACAAACGCACACCTCCACTGTGCGCCTGATGTTTTACTTCCCATACTTCTAGTCTTGACAGTCATGACTTGTGTTCAGCAATGCACCAAACGTCATTAAGTGGTGATTTGTTGCTGTTTCTACACCACAGATTCCCCCCGCCTCCAAAAACATGATTTATGTTTATGTTTCACTAACTTTCCATGAACTCGTGGTGTGGAGCTGCGGTGAAGAAGTGACTTTAATTTTTCGCAAAAGAAGATAATTTTGTTTTGCTTTCGAGGCTGAAGGAGTCAGTTGTAAAAATGTGACATTTATGCTGTGGATTTCCTCGTGGAGCTTATTTATGGACATGTGAATGTGTTTTAGCGAAGGGCAGGTGTTTAGGTAAACGCCTTATGTGAAAGTCTAGCGTGTGTGGAGGAGGTTAGCGATGTTTTTAAACACGTCTTTTTGTGGATTGTGTGTGTGTTCGTGTGTGTGTGTGTGTGTGTGTGTGTGGGAGTAGTAGAGGGCCAGTCGGCGGCTAACCTGCTTTCCGCTCCATGTATGGTGATGTACAGCAAGTCAGCGCTCCTCTGGCGCTTTGCTTTTGATGCACTTGTCGGGCCGACCTGTTTTCACAGAAAGCTAACTCTGTGTTTTATTAGCACAAGCTGCTCAATATCATCAGATATGTTGTGTCGAAAGGGTTGTTGTCCAAGTTTAGCGAGCGTCCCTCAAAGACTTGACCACTTTAGTTAAAGGCTTCGCTGCTGTGATTTACGTTTTAAAACAAGATTTTTTTTCGCTAATTTTTATTTAGACTTGCAAAGATAGATTGGACTGTTACTCCATTGACTCAAGTCATGTCAGCGCGCATTCACACGTTTCCCCTTGGCCTCTGTGAGATGTGTCGTCTTTTTGTTTGTGATTGTGAACAAGGGATCTGCTTGTGAATTTATTCCAAAATTAAAAGTTTCACAGTCGAACATCTGAACTCATTCCTTGAATGTGCAACATTGATTACTCGGAATTTCATGAGATTCCACCGGGAGGTATTGTATTGGCAAACACGCATATTTCCCCTTACCACAGTCATTTTTTGTGTGTTTGTGAAGAAGATTAGATTAATTTGCAACGTTTACACACACACACACACACACACACACACACACACACACACAAATCCAACTATGCCTTTTTACAATGCAAAGGTCAAGAAAATATTTGTTTAAAATATTCACAATCAAAAAAATATTATTTCTTCGTTTTTGTGTTCAAATCTGACTTGGGTGACTTTAAACTGTGAACATTTTTGAAAGAAACCAAAACAACAGGAGGGTGCACATATATGTTTAGCCTCTAGTTGCCCAAGTCATATTTGAACATTTTTCAGAGAATAATACTTAATAGTAGTATTAATAATAATTAATCATTTTTAGCAATATTTTTGGGGGATTGATTTGGTACCAGTAAGTTTAAAAATGACTGAGGCAGTTCTGTTATTAAGCGATTCAAACCTAGGAACACATTTTAAATGACATGATTTTCTTGTCAAAAACGCCATTGTAATACACTAACTCCTCTACTATGTAGCACGACTATGCTCCAATTGTACATTATGGGTAAAATCAACCCCCAACCCTCAAAAAAAGTGATGTTCCAAAAAAAAAAAAAAAAGACAGACACATACAGTGTGTACTGTACTTGTTGTGAAGACATAATCAATTCGATCATTCTCACAATGTAGCGTTATGCTTTTTAAACAGCTGAAACAAAGTCACAGACATTTTGACTTCATCATAATACATTAGTAATAAAAAAACATTGCATACAACAAGGTTTGGATCTTTGTTTAACTCTACATTTCATAGCATTTGTATTATTCAACTGTCCTTTTGAATCTGTCTGCATAACAATAACCAGAGTGTGATATTTTTCCTGTTGGGCCACTTATTTCAAAGTGCGCGTACATCATAAACGACTCAAAGCTGTCCAGCAGGATACAATTTAGTTGCAATCGCGTATTTCAAGTTTTTCACCGCTGCCTTCGACTGAGTCCTGTAAGATGGCGCCTCCTAAGTATTTAGAGTAATCTTGATCAAACGGCTCATTTCCACCGCCATTTATGACTGCCTACTCCCTTTTTTTGCCTCATGTTCCCATCTCAATTTTTTGAGGTTTATTCACATAATCTTCACATTGTTGCTAAATTTGGCCTTGGAACTTCACTCGCTGTTTTATTTCATCAGCCATAACTCTCCCTTGGACGAGCCAAGTGTCACTTTTTTTTTTTTTTTGCGGGGTTTGCCGGCCTCTCTTCCACACCCCTCCCAATAAATGCACACACACACACACACACACACATATCCATCTCAGGAAATGGCGGACCCTGTAATGTCCCCTTACTCCTCCTCCAGTCTTCTCCCCCCTTTCAGAGTGATGTAGGGTCACAAGAATGGGGAAAACACCTTCCAAGGAGAAAAACACACATGCACGTTTACTCTACGGAGGACGGCACACGCGTTGCGTTGGGCCGCGCTGGATTCAAGTTTCACCAAAGTCAAGGTAAGACTGCGTTAACCCCGGCGGAGATTTTCTTTCATTCATTCATTCATGTGGTCATAAATGTTTGTTTTGAGATTCATGTTTTCTCACTTTGTATTATCGTAGAGGGAAAGCAGAACTCTTGAATGTGTTTCAGTTGTCGTCCACAGATGGTCTTATTTATCTTCTGCAGTCTTATTTATCTTCTGCGGTGATCAGTTGTTTTGAAAGTGTTTCAAAATATGCAATTTGAACAGCACATGCGGTTGGTGAAACACATTGCGGTTTTCTCGAAGTGGCATTTTAAAAATGACATCACCCCTGAGTTTCGCTTTTTGACACCTGTATTCAGTTGTATCAAAAGTGTTGCCGTTGCACAAGCAAAACAACAAGCCGTATTATCTCCTAAAGGCTTTTATTTTTTTCCATACGTCGCTTGTTATTGTGTTGTGCTTTAGCATAATTAAGACCAAAACCTTTTTAGGTTTTAAATGGAATCCCTCAACCTGCATGTCTGTCATCATCGGCAAGATAGCTTGATAAATGCGTATTTTTATCCATCCCCCGAGGGAAGTTAAATTGTCACAGTGGCAGTTGTCACACATAATACTAGCATTAATAACAAAGAAAAAGACCCTTTTAGAAGAAATTCAAAGATATGGAAATCTGGTCCAAACAAACAAACAAACAAACCCTGAAATAACATCTAATTGTGCTCCAGTTATATTTGTACAACTAGTGCAAAGTGGAAGATTATTGCCTGATATGTATTTGACTTGATATGCGGAATATGTATGCACAATAGTTCTATTGCACATTGACGCTTGATAGAAATTGTCAACATTCAAATCATGAAATGTGAATGTGCATATCACACAGAGTGGTACCTCGACTTACAAAATTAATTGGTTCTGCAAGAAATTTCTTAACTAGAAAATGTTATATGGAGAGACGCGTTTTCCATGTAAATGCCCTAATTCGTTCCAAGCCCCCCCAAAATTCAGACATAAATGTTTCCTAAAGCATAAAAATGCTTCAAAATATGTAACAAATACATGTTACAATTAGATTATTGCGCAATAAATGAGAGTTGTGCGAAATGTTATAAAAATAAATAAAATACAGAGTAACAAATTAAAATGATGGTCATTTAACTTAACTGCGTCCTCATTGTTTTTTGACCCCTTTACTTCATGTTCTTTCTCAGAAGTGCTTTTTGCCTGGTGTTTTGGAAAGAACTGATCCAAGGACATTTGGTTTTGTCAACTTTTAACAATCTTTCGAAAATGTCCAAGGCAAACATCAGCATCGTGAGCGATCGACCGACTGGTGAACACTTTTTCTGGGTGATTCACATTTACATAAAACTATTAGAACGCTTCATGGCCCGAGGGGCGAATGATGAGGACGCTGCATAGGCACATATCTTTTTATCTATCGACACACACATAGACACATGCGGTAAAGGTCCCCCTTAGCCAATGGGATGCCAGGATGATGCTCGGTAGTAGCCAACGGCAGAGCAGCTATAAGTATGTTGCGTTCAGGAAACTCGGAGCTGCGAGTAGCAGCCCATCCTGTACTTTTACCTTTCGTATCTTGAAATTTCTTTGTAATTAGAGGCAATATTTTCTTGTTGAGGCGTTTCGTAACTTGAAAATTTCGTATGAAGAGATGCTCGTAACTAGAGGTACCACTGTAGTGATATTCTACATTCATAGTTGAGGTTTTTTTTTTTGGGGGGGGGGGTTGTTTGTTTTTTTGTTTAATATGATTACAACTTGAAAAATGCTTTTTATTCGTGGAAATCAATTATGTAGTTCTGACCAACCAAGCAAAGTGAGGACACTGGAATCCAGCGTAAGCAAAATATTAATTTTGCAATTTATGGTTAAGTCTTTATTGTAAACCTTCAGAGGTGCTAAAAAAAAAAAAATCTGAACTTTGCCTTACTCGGTGCATGCATGTCATGTGCACGGTTCCCCTCAGTCCCATGCTTCTTTCATGATTTGGAGCGCCAGCTCACCTGCTCCGTTGTTTATCTTTCACATGAGCTCACTGCTGTTCCTGACAAAAGAACCATGCCAAACTCTGCCAACCCAGAGCAGGTTTGGGACAGTGATAACTCGTGTCACAGTTGTACAAGCAAAAGGCGGGCCCGCTCCATTAGCGCAGAAAAACAGTGTGTTAAGACTCTGGTATATGTCAGGACATTGTCAAGGGACCATGTGGGAGACCAAGACAAGGGAATTCAATTGGTGAGGCAAACACAGTTCAGAATGGTGATAAAGTTCAAACTTTTGTTGTTTTTTTTTTCGCTGTTAACGTCACAGCGTGCAGCATGGAACGGCTCACGGTCTTTAGTTAGAAACACCCGTGACAAAGTCTAGTCTTGTGTTTGTCGGGCACATTGGAAGTCTTTCAATGTCCTGATGTCCAATAGAATCTTGTTTTGTTGAAGGTTATCAGCGAAGCCCAACAGAGCTCATCAGCTGACCTAACATGGGATGAACCCCTGACTTCGGAGCCTTAAGGTAGTAATTTCTTCTGACGTCTGTATTCCTGTTTGGTCAAACCTTTATTCAACTAAGGCATGTTTTTTAACATTGGGGAGGCGAAAATATCTCGCAGCTAAAATGTGACAAAATGTGGATGCGCGTTATTTATAGATTTTGTGCCACATAGTGGGAGAGCATTTTGTTGTTCGGTCTGTCATCCGCAGAGTTATAATAGTTTGGGATTTTCCGTTATAGTTATTTTTCATTTTGTTTTGACTTTTGTTTTTCAGTTTTTTATTCAAATTGTTTTTAGTGATTTTTACAGCAGGTTTTTATTGGTTTGTATTTTTTCAAAAATGTTTTGTTGTAGTTTATTTTGTATTAGTCTTTATATTATTTTTTTCCCCTTTAAATATGGATTCTTTTCAGGTACAAGATTAAGAAAAAAAAGGTCAAGTATTATTAATAAAATACCGTAAAGTACCGTAAAGTAAACTACAATTCTCAAAAAACATTTCTTTGACTTACCTTCTTCTGTACAGACAGACAACAATACCAACATAAATACATACTGTAGCAGAAGAACCCCGAAGGCTCATGTAAGATATTGACAAAGACGAAGACACATTTGCATCATTATACTTACTTTTTGTTAATGTTATGAATGGAAGATGTCGTTTTTTTGTCTTATCTAAAAATATGTTTTGTTTTATTTTGTTAATGACAATATTTTTGTCCATTTTCATTATCTCACACGTTCAATTTATCGATGACCCCCCGCAGCCCTCCATTTATCTCGAGATTGTCCCGAAGTCACATGTAAAAATCTGTGATAGAGACCTTCCTTTTTATTTTAAACATAATTAGTTTCTAACAACATTACACAGTCTCGAGTTTTGTATTTGTTAAACCGTTATTCTATTTTTTTACGAAATGCACTAAGGAGTGGCACGCAAATTTTGTTCTATGTAATACAATGACAATAAAGACGATTCTGAGTAAAAAAGTACTACATATAAACTATGTAGTACTCAACTGAGCGCCTCATTGTTTGCCATGAGTGTGCGCATGTTGCGCTGTTAAAGGTGGAATAGCAAATAATTGTTTTTTTCTTATGCCTTGAAAGTCAGTGTTTGGACAGAACTTCAGTGTAGCTTTAGTGTGCCTTGTTGTTGCGGCCGTGGAAAGGTGGAAAACCTTATGACAATGCACTGGGCAGACTTATTTTCATGGCTTATACATGTAGTTATGTGTAGGCATAAGAAAGACGTCAGACAAAGTAGCAGCTGTTTTTTCAGGTCAAATAAGTGGCATTTGATTGACAGTTGGGTTCCATCTTAAGGAACTGTCAGATCTATGTCCCACTGAGCAAAAATGACGCTTTCTCATTGAGGCCACTTTTATACTGCCTGGAGGAAATCAAGACCTGTTGTAAATGTCTTTGAACAAGAAACTAATTACAAGCAGTATAAAACAAATATGGTATCAAGCACGTCATGGCAGGGGTAACTTGTAAACACTGGACCTAATTTTCCAACCAGTGATGTGAATTTGGATCATTTCCAGCAGCACACAGGTTGGGAATCACTGTCTTACGTGACCAACGCGTCACAATGGCTTCCTCCCACTGTATTTTACTATTCTGTTGGCTGGTGTCTTTTCATTGTGAAACCGAACCATAGTGTGAGAAAAAAGAAGGCTCCCATGGAGGCTTTAACGTAAATCGCTCACCTGCAAAATGAATCAACGGGCAATGCCAGTGCTATCTCGGATCTTTAAAGGAAGTTTCATACAAATCCTGAGTTTCCTCGCCGAGGAAACGCAAACAGAACATGATTAGCAATCATCCATTTTTCTATAGTTCTTATCCTCATCGGGGTCATTGTTGACCTGGACTGACTTTGGGTTTGGGTGTGAGAGGAAAGGTTCACTGGTCACCAGTCAATCAAAGGACACGTAAACAATTATAATAATTATTCAAATAGACAATATTGAATTTCCTATGATCCTATCCACCATTTTGGGGATGTGCAGAGGTAAAAAAAAAACAAAAAAACAAGCAAACAAGAATTCACACTCAAATTCACATCTCTCAACTATTTAGTCGAAAATGCCGCGTAAAATCACTTGCTGATGTCCTGGCGCGCAGCTCCTCCTTGAAGCTCCTCTTGCTATCACAACGAACATACAGTATGCTTAAAAAAATTTCTTTGCAATATTGTGTTCCGTGCATCCCCACTACCTTAACCCTGGAGAACCCACGTGGTCAAATTTGGCCCATATAAATTCTGCTACTCAAATGCTACCCTTAAATCCCAAAGGGTCAAATTTGACCCTAATCCTAAATTGAAAAAACATATATTTTGGTGTTCAATGAACATATACCAGTCATTTAATGTAAAATTCATCATTTTCCAAAGAAGAAAAGGGTCCTTGGGTTCTCCAGGGCTAACTGTAGTGTTCTGATTGATATTGCATTTGTGGAAGATGAATTAAGCACAAAACTGCGCCCATTTTCAATCCGTTTCAGGCGGCGGCCATTTTCCCACGTCCTGTCAACTAGAAATGACATCACAGTCTCAGAGGGCTCAGGCAATGACCAATCACAGCTCACCTGTTTTCTGAAGCTGAACCAAGTTTTCTGGGTTTGCTCGTGTGACATTTGCAACCTGAGCCCTTCGGCCACAGGTGCCAAAGTCAAAGCCCGGGGGCCAGATCTGGCCCGCCACATCATTTTATGTGGCCCGCGAAAGCAATTTAAGCATGTCAACTTCACTGGTGCTTGCTAAAGTCTGAAGCAAAATTTCAATTGTCATATACAATGTAATAATTGCAATGTTTGAACAATCCATTATTCTTGACTTCTGATGTCAAAACTAGTTATCCATCTATTTGTTGTTCGCTGTGTATGTAATATATGGTTACACGTTGATAAGGTTTGACAAAATTCACAGTCATAACGGCCCTCCAAGGGAAACCGTAACTACAATGTGGCCCGCGACAAAAATGGGTTTGACACTCCTGCCTGAGGCGCTGTGATGTCATTTTCAGTTGACAGCAAGTGGCAGTACACAACAAAATGGCCGCCCCGGATGATGCAGTTGACAGCCTTAAAGTGTATTCATTGGGCTTGTGAGAGGAGCCACAAATAGACACAAACAAGGGTTTTACATGACATATTTTTCTATTTTGGCTTCGGTTTCACAGGGAAAAAAAACATCAATAGGTGCATTTGTCCGGACTGAAGTCCAGGTAGATGAGAGTTCACTTTGGGGTGAAATTTCCATATCGGTATGACATCATCAATGTGTGACTTCTCACCTAGCGTTCATGGGAACATCCTTATTGGACTCAGCTTCCTGCCAGTGCAGCGCTGGCGTGACGCACACACGCATAAATAAGTCAGCCTGCCAAAAGAACCCGTGTTGCATGTTTACACGTAAAGCGGCCTCTAAAAGGAACTTCCTGTTTATGACCAGCTGTGCCCCAAGTGTATCCTGAGTGCGAGCGTCGCCACATCCCCCGACCTCTAACCCCGGTGGGGGGGGGGGGCGGACATCATGCGCTGCACCACGGTCCTGGCCCTCTTATTCGGTGTGGTGCTGTACTTGGGCATGGGAGCGCTGGTCTTCCAGAATCTGGAGGCCTCCGAGGAGTACGACAAGTTCCAGGAGCTGCTCGCCGCCAAGAACAACTTCCTGAACAATCACTTCTGCGTGAGCGAACCAGAATTCTACGAGCTGGTGAAGGTATCAGAGGACTCGTTAATGCACCCTCCGTACATCATGTCAGTCGCGCACACGCAAACATAAGCGACATAATGGCAGTGTCCGCTCAAACGTTGGGATTTGATGAATTTTTCCATGTACTTTGAGCCTTTTCTCAAAATTTTAATAATTGATTGGTTAGTGGAAATGCACAGTACGGTACTTGTTTAATTATAAGTACAGTGAAACTCCTCTACAACGAAATCATGTTTGCAGCAAGAAATTTTTCACAACAGGGGGTTCTTCACTGTAGCAAATTTGATCTCAGATTTAAACACACACACACATACATCAATTTCTTGGATGTCTTATTTTGCTTCCTCCATCTTTCATTTTGATCATTTTTACCCTCTCTTCCAGCGTCAGCGCTTTTCTTGTCTTAGCTGCTTGACATACAAAGGTCCGTTTTGTAGCCATTTTAGCAATGCAACGTTCTTGCTGCAATGCAACAAATACTTCCTGGACTACTGCGCATGTGTAAACCAGTGCGGTGGTTGCTGTTGCCGTTTCCGAATGAAGCAGTAGAGGTCGCTGTTGGATTAGACTTTGTTGTAGTGAATCTCGGCGCGAGGCAAGAGCAGAGAAAAATATTTCTTTTAACGCAATAGGGGTTTTTTTTCATTGTATGAGGGGCAGGGAAATGGGAATGGTGTTAATGCATGAAGATTTTTTCACAATAGGGGGTATTTTCGCCCATGTAGGTTTCGTTGTAGAGGAGTTTCACTGCATTAAAACATTTAATGTTTTCAATGGTATTTTTTTTTTTAATGAGGTTACACCGCTTTTATTGTAAATTATATATAGAAAGAGCGAGAGAGAAATGATATGTTTTGTGTATGTCACCCAGGGAGTTGCATCTGCGGTGGAAGCGGGCCTGGAGGTGGACAGCCTGTCCACCAACTTCACCACGCGCTGGGATGTGGCCTCCGCCTTCTTTTTCTGCGGCGCCATCATCACCACCATAGGCACGCTTAACCCTTTCAGGGACAGCGCTTACTACAGTGGACAGCTCATAAAGGGTGACACCTTACCAACATCTCAGCCGTTATGTTCTTGTGACTTCCCTCGTCTACCCTCGTCTAGGTTTCGGGAACCTATCTCCTCGCACGTGGTACGGCCAGCTGTTCTGCGTGTGCTACGCCCTGGTGGGCATACCCATGTTTGGCATCCTGCTGGCCGGAGTTGGCGACCACATGGGCACCGTGCTGCGCAAGGCCGTAGCCAAGATTGAGACCCTTTTTTTGGTGAGCGGGGTTCTGTTTTGCTCGGGAATCAAATGTCAGGTCTCGTGAGCCCTTTTGATTGACAAACTTCTTGCACTCATAAAATCATTTTCACCTGTGGCGGCAGCACCTCATACACTACACTCTGTGTATTTTGAAGTTAGCAGAAGCTAACACTGTTAAGTCAGGGGTCGGCAACCCAAAATGTTGAAAGAGCCACATAGGACAAAAAAACCCAAAACAAAACAAAAAACAAATATGTCAGGAGCCGCAAAAAAATAAAAGCCTTCGATAAAACTTCAAATGAAGGAAACACATGCTGTATGTATGTATGAGACTGGACTGTCAGAATTGTTTGTTATTCATTCCTTTGTTGTGTGTTCACAAACGCCCCCATAGAATTAATTTTGGAATTTCCTCGCGTGATTTTTTTTGTTTTGATGCATTATTTTCGCTTCTGTTAGTGTCAGTGAAGTGATCATTCATTTCCATTTTTCTGAGGCTGTCTTTGAACGCCTCTCGAGTTGAACGAGAAGAGAGACGGTCGCAGACGTGTCTGTGTTTGTCGAGACTGTTAAAAGCATGAATAAAGTGTACATTTTTAAAAAACCAACACCACAGCTCTCCTTTTTCGGAGCTGCAACATGTATCTATATCTATTTGAGCTACATTACCCTACTATCAAAATCTTTTTCCATTTTCAAACATTTTTTTATAAAGCTCCAGGGAGCCACTAGATGTCTCTAAAGAGCCGCATGCGGCTCTGGAGCCGCGTGTTGCCGACCCCCGAGTTAAGTGATACGAATCATTCCACAAAACTCAATGCAGCTCTGCTTACCTTTTGGCTGCTACATGAAAGCTACGTTGTCACAATCGTCGGGGGTGTGAGTGAAAGGGGCTCTTAATCTTCAATACTCATAACAGATCACTTCATGACAGAGATCCTGATCAGTTCATGCTCGATTATTGCACAACAGCTTATTCAAGCACACGTTTTCAGAAACTGGCAAATTGCAAAAGATTTTACACGGTTGCTTGGTTTCACACTTGACGCCACTTTTGTATTTAGACATGGTTATGGCGGCATCTGGTGGCATCTTGGGGCTTTTTAGAATCAGCCAAAAACTGCAAATTGATCTTGCTTTTCATTGGTTCTATAGGAGACATAGGAGACACAAAATACAATACAAGAAGAAAAAAAAATGTTTAAAATTGTTTGCATCATGAGCAACATCATGAGGACACTTATCGCTTGTGTGTGTTTTCTGCCGTATGTGTGCATGCGTGCGTTAGAAGCGTCAAGTGCGTCCCACCACGGTGCGCGTGATCTCTGCCGTGCTGTCCATCCTCATCGGCTGCCTCATCTTCCTGGCCGTGCCCACGGTTTTCTTTCAGAAGTCTGAGGGCTGGTCCTTCCTGGAGTCACTCTACTTTGTGGTCATCACGCTCACCACGGTGGGCTTTGGAGACTACGTGCCGGGTGGGAACACTCGCACGCGTCCAACTGCAGATGTTGCTGCGCCAATTTTCTTTATTCAAACAGCTTTTCATGTGTATTCGATAAAAGATTATAAATAAAAAATGCAGACTTGATGTTTGAGTGATCATCACAAACACTGCAAAAAAATCCCAAGAGACAAAATTGGAATTGGTGAGAGGTTGCCTTCAAAAATATGAATATATCTGTGTGTGTGTGTGTTTATGTGCGTGTGTCCAGATGGTAGTCACGCTGGCGGGCTGTTCTTCAAACCTCTCGTGTGGTTGTGGATCGTGTTCGGTCTGGCCTACTTTGCCTCCATCCTCACCATGATTGGCAACTGGCTGCGTGTGCTCTCCAAGAGGACCCGCGCTGAGGCGAGACACACATATGCGCGCACGCACACGTCGCATGATCGTTGCATTCATTTAACCATTCAATTTGTCGTGAAATTGGGAAGGGAGCTGTTTTTGATACGTATCTATCCATCCATTTTCTCCACTGTATGTAACAGTATCGACTGCATCCTCACTTGTAGGGAGAGACCGATTGTCGGCGCCAATATTTGGTATTTTGACCCATAATGGCATTGGGCCTTTTTTACAAATCTGCCGACCAATAAAGAGATCATTTTAAAATTGGGTAAACTTCAGGGACTTATTTAGCTGACCCAATTGGCTTTGAGTGACACCCTGGACGGGTCGCAGGTCAATGGCAAGACACGTAAGGATGAACGACCATTCACACCTTTGGACAATTGCGAGTCTTCAGAGAAACTAACAGTTTTGGGAATATGGTAGGAAGCCGCAGCAGCCAAGGAAAATATGCTTGGAAATCTTTGTGGGAGGAATACAGTCATGGCTATTATTTTCTGAAAAATGTGCGCTATATAATTTATTTATTGTTTTCATATCATTTGAGTCAGTTGTGGCCGGAGACCCAAAATTTGGTAGCCGGCAGGAAAATGACAATATTTGGCAATCAACGCCAGACTTAAAAATACCGTTTTTGAGGCAACAAGGTGTCGAGGTAAGATTGGGCCAAAAAAATCCAGCCCGACCCGGCCCGCTGGTATTTAAGCCCGACCCGACCCGAGCCCGACCAATGAATTTGATTTGCAGGCCCGAGCCCGAAGCAAACCCGACATTTCCCATTTTATTTGTGAGGATTTGGGAGGAGGAGGGTTGATTTGTGATAACTGTCTTTTGTCACGAAATCTAAGTTAAACAAGTCTGTATAAATATTTACATATTTTAAACATGTATTTCTGTTTCTGCAGAGGGTACATTAACCGACAATTATCCATCATTGACGGATTTCTTTTTTAAGAGTTGTAGGAAAAATTTAAGGCCGTCTGTTATTTTGACGGTTTGAAAATTGGGCCATTAAATCACAGCAGCAGTACGTCCTCAAGAATCTAGCGCGGCACTTTAAGAGAGAGAAGCAGAGAGACAAAGAAAAACAATGACGGCTGGATAATAGACAGAGACAGGAAGGAGTTCTTTGAATTGTCATTGCAAGAATTTAGTACAGTATGTGTGGTGATGAGGCGACTTCTGTTTTTTTGCGAACCATGGTCTCTGGTGGCCAAAACTATTCACGGCCTCGAAACGAAAAAAAAAAAAAGTCTGTTCGGGCTCGGGCCGCCTGAACTTACCTCTAACAAGGTGGTGTAGTGGTTAGCACATCTGCCTCACTCAACAAAAAACAACCCCTCCAAGTCGGCATTTTTCTCCCAAAAATTCCTCATGCGTTCCCACGGACACCTTTAAACCAAAATGTAATTTATGCCTTCATTCCATATCATTCAGTTGTATTTAATATAAGTCAATGCCTTAGCATATCTTTCATTATCATTCCATATTTTTCAGCAACGTATTGTACATTTTTCATTCCATATCTTTCAGTGTTCCATATAATTCCACGATTCCATATCATTCTGTATTTTTCAATATATTCCATCAACTTGATTCCATTCCATTCAATGTACAGTCAAACCTCGGTTTTCGAACGTCCCGGTTCTCGTCCAATTTGGTTTTCGACCAAAAATGTCGAGTTTTTCATGCCTCGTATGACGAAGAAATTTCGGTCCTCGAACACACTAGGCGCACTTGAATGCACCATTTGACTCCTCTCGCCTTCCTGACACGAGGTAGTGACGCTTCCTCGGGTAGACGAGGAAGTGACGCTTCCTCGTGTTGCTTTCCATTGTGGGCAGACGTGTTCAGTAAACATTTTTACGGTATTTTAAAAAGAGCGTGGTTTCGGTTTTCGAACAATTTCGGTTTTCGAACAGCCTTCTGGAACGGATTATGGACGAAAACCGAGGTTTGACAGTAATTCCAACTAATACCATTTTTCATTTCGCCTTCCACATGCAATTTCCCTAGAGATTGCATTTTCTAGGTCATCGATTTGTTTCTCAGTCCATTTTCAACACTTGAAATAAGTTGCATGTTTCTTGTCACGTCAGATGGAGGAGCTGCGCGCTCACGCCACCGACTGGACGCAGCACATGTCCAAAGACTTCCGCATCCCCAACCCTCTAGAGTTCAACGACCCGTTCCTCCTGCAGCGCCGGCGCTGGAAACGTAGCGGGCGCCGCCGCATCCGACGCGGAGCCCAGGTCACGCTGGGCTACTGGGCCCGGGGGGGCCCCGAGAACGGACACCTGCCCGGCCACTGGGCCGGGCTGTCCAGCTCGATGAGTCGGCTGGAGGGGCGCGGATCCTCCCTGGAGAGGACGATGAGGACCAAGCCGACGGGGAGGCTTCCCGTTGGTGGCGGCACAATGCCGAGGGCAAAGCCGCCCGAGCTGTCCGCGGCTTTGCGTCAACAGATGGCGCATCATTCCTTACCTCACCTGCTCACGCGTTCCTTCTCCCTTCCCGCGGCTGCATCCGCCTCCGAGCTGGACTCCCCCGAGGCCGCCGTACTCGACGGTTCCCCCTCGGGTTCGGACTTCGACTCCAGATCCGACATCTCCTCTGCGTCTTCATCCTTCTCAGATCTTCGGAAGCTCCGGGCTCACTGCACGCTCGAAGGAGACAAAATGAACTGCGAAGAGGAGGCGAGATGTGGTGAAAACAAAGCCTCGCCTGATCTGAGTTCCCTCCCCCCTTCACCTTCCCTCCCTCCCTACTCCACGGGCCTTCTGGACTTCTTCGGCGAGAACCTGGCGTACATTGACGAGTCGTCGGATGCGCTGAGTGAGCACGCCGACGAGAGGAGGCGGCGACCGCACAAACCTAAGCGGAAGAGCGTGAAGAACGTGAGGAGGGTGTCGCAGCACGAGTGGAGCTCCAAGCAGTCGAGGAGGCCCAGCGAGGACTTGCAGCCACCGTCCAATCCACCCACGCCGCCTCCGGACTCGCTGTTGTTGTCGCTGACTTACAGGGATTCTCTGCAGACGCTTTGACGTCTACTCCCCTTATCCCTTTTCTGAAGAAACTGTTTGTTTACAACGACTCGCCGGCGACTTGAGAGCAATCTCGGTCAACCAGGTCATGGTAATCTGTGAAGGTTGAATGGAAGCAAGACTCTTCTTGATTGTTAAAGACGTTTCACCTTTTATCCGAAAGGCTTATTCAGTTCTAAATTTTGCCCCAATTTTTTTCAAATAATGCACAATTTTTTTGCAAACCAAAAAATAAATCCAAAGTCTTTTCTTTGGTCTGATGAATGCCAATATTTTATCTTTATTGGGATTTTTAAAAATCTTTATTCATTTTTAATAATATTACGAGTTCTAAATAATTCCTACATATAGATATTGAATTGAATTGAATACAACAGCTATTTTTTGCACACTATATGTACATACTGTATGTACAGTGTGTGTGTATACATTTCATTACATTAATGTAACTGTGTCAAACTTAAGGCCCGGGGGTCAGATCTGTCCCGCCTCATCATTTTATGTGGACCGCGAAAGCAGCTCAAAAATGTGTACTGTACTTCCATGATCCTTTCAAAAATGTCTACCAAAATGTTAAATTCTCATCTGTGATAAATAAGAGAGATATTAATAATAATAATAATACGTTTTATTTATAAGCGCCTTTCAAGACACCCAAGGATATTCTTAGCATTTTCTTGTTACCAAACCCCACATGATAGTAACAATCGTTGAATCAACAGTTCTTCTTGAC
The DNA here is from genome assembly GCA_018466805.1 of Hippocampus abdominalis. Taxonomy (NCBI): domain Eukaryota; kingdom Metazoa; phylum Chordata; class Actinopteri; order Syngnathiformes; family Syngnathidae; genus Hippocampus; species Hippocampus abdominalis. Next base: position 19,290,234 of record CM031695.1, on the reverse strand, counting down.
TCCTTTTTTGGTTTCAGTCACAACGGCCCTCCAAGTGAAACAGTCCTTAAAATGTAGCCCGCGCCAAAAATGAATTTGACACCCCCTGCATTAATGAATACGTCCATGCCAAATGTCAGTTGTTAAGAAACGACTCCTTGGTGGCCAATTTAAGAAATTACTCTTGAAAATTTGGGGATTAAAGCTGAAACGTCTTCACCAACCAAGAAGAATCCAATTACTGTACCTCCAGTCAGCCTTAATGAAAAACCTTTGAATGTTTGAGCACTGCAGCTTCATCCACGTGTCTTTGTCACCTTTTTCAGTCCAAAGCAATTTTTTTAAATTATTGAACTATTTCAGTTCAATTGAGACATATATCAGTGGTCAAGTGGTTAGCATGCCTGCCTCACACGTCGTAGGCTCGAGATGGGGTTTGCCTTTTGCCTAATTAAACAACCAAATACGTTTTCTTAAAATTTCTGAAAATGTGTGTGACTGAGCCCTTCTGCACTTGCGCCAATTTACATATTAACCCTCATGCAGTAATTTTAAGCGGCTGCATGAAGGGTATTACGTCCTCGAGGATTGTCCCTCTTCCAATGTGCAACAACTTTTTTCACTTTTAATTTTTTTTCACTTTCAACCCCTCAAAATGTTCAGTGGGAATTGGCCAAGACATAGATATACATCCTATGCAAAATTTCAGCTTCGTGGAGTTATTCTTCTCTGTTTTGTCTGTGGTGTCCATTTGTCCAACAGTCCAAAATCGTCCAAAGTGTCCGAAATGTCCAATTTTGGGATTATTACTGCATGGGGGTTAAACTCATTCGCTGCCATTGACATTTATTTTCGTCAACTGGAAACAAAACATTTAGTGCCACTGATAAATCTATTTGTCAAGTATGTTTTTTTTTTTTTTAATGGGATGTCACCGAAGAGGGCCTCACGCTGCTCATCTATGAAATCCACGCGTGAACAGAACTGTAGTGGCAGACATTCTCCAGTAGATGGCAGCGTGGCATCGCTTTGCATTTGATATCAAGTTTTTGAGTTAAAAGATGGAGGTTCGAGGGTAAATCTCGACTTGTCATTTCGATTATGTGGGAGGAGGAAATTGCGAAAAACAGAAAAAATGCCTGATATCACCTTTAAATATGAATGTCACTCAGCAAGCCATTTTCTTCCACATATTTACAGAATACTAGGGGGCACTTTTGCAGACGTGCTGACCTCGGTGAGTCCTCTGTGAACTCCGCCGCCGCTTCGGTCTAGGCCAAGAGCATCTCGCTTACTCACGGCCTCAAACACGCTAACGAGAGAAGAGAGGAGGAGGCCGGTGACACATTCGTCCAAGGCGGCCGCACATTTCATCAACCGCTGACAGCGGCTTGGAGAAAGTCACCAGGGCCCTGACACTTGATGAACGTTTTAACGTTCACATTGACGCTGTCGTCTTTTGTTGTGCGTGTCGACAATAAAACTGAACGCCAATGTGCCTTGACTAAATACTGACTAGGACTTTGGTATTTTATGGCATAAAAAGGGCCTCTTTTTTTTTTTTTTTTTTTTTTTTTTTAAACGAGCTGCAATAAAGCATCTCCTTGAAGCTCCGCGCCAGCACGCCCTCATGTGTTTAAAAATGGAATTTGTGTGGCTTTGGGCCTGCGCCGGACGGCTGGCCTCCTCTGCAGCCTGCAATAATGCTGAGGCCACAAAATGTGCTTCCTCACCCTCCCGGTTTGCTGTTGTATAACTTTTACATTTTGTCTTTATGGAGCTGGAGCTTTAATTCAGTCCCTTGGGGGAGAAAGGAAAAGAAAAAAAAAAAGACTGGGAAGCATGGTGGCCTAGCGGTAAACATGTCTCCTTTTTCAGTTTTGAGGTTGGGGATTCAAATCAAAGGTCTGGCCTTTCGATGCATTTGTTTTTTGTTTTGTTTTTTCTCCGGGACATCAACACATATTCGACCGACCTAAACATGCATTCGTTTTGCTTGTAAGATGAGCGTCAAGAATGAGCTGCGTGCCAAGGTAAAATACATACCGTACGTGTCACTGAATACTCTAAATTGCCCATCGGCATTAATGTGACAGTCAATCCTTTTTCGTAGGTTCAAAGTAAAGTTAGCGTTTCAAATGGGTTTCAATGTACAGTTATGGTTTCAAATTAGATTTAGGGTTTGAAGTTGCAGTTATGGTTTCTAGCCATACTTTGAATCTATTAGGGTTTCAAATGATGGTAAGGGTCTCAAAGTACAATTTTGGTTTCAAAGTTGGGTTTCAAATTAGGCCTAGAGTTTCAAATTAAGGTTTCAGGGTAGGGTTGTGGTTTCTAATTAGGATTGGGATTTCAAAGTAGTGTTTCAAAGTTCAGTCAGGGTTTCACAGTAGGGTTAGGGTTTCAAAGACGACGCTTAAAGCAGAGTTGGGTTACAAAGCACAGATAGAGTTTTAAAGAAGGGTTAGGGTTTCAAAGTAGGGTTGTACATTGGGGTTGCAAACTAAGATTAGGGTTTCAAATGAGGGTGAGGGTTTTAAAGTAGGGTTATAGTTTCAAATTTTGTCTGATTGTAAAGTGTCCTTGGGTGTCTTGAAAGGCGCTTATAAATAAAATGTATTATTATTATTAGGCTTTCAAATTAGAGTTAGGGTTTCAAAGTAAGGTTTGAAATTAGAGTTGGGGTTTCAATGTACAGTTAGGGTTTCAAATTAGGGCCAGGGTTTCAAATTCAGTTTTTAAATTAGGGTTAGAGTTTCAGGGGCGGCCCGGTAGTCCAGTGGTTAGCACGTCGACTTCACAGTGCTGAGGTACCGGGTTCAAATCCAGCTCCGGCCTCCCTGTGTGGAGTTTGCATGTTCTCCCTGGGCCTTCGTGGGTTTTCTCCGGGTGCTCCGGTTTCCTCCCACGTTCCAAAAACATGCATGGCAGGCTGATTGGGCACTCTAAATTGTCCCTAGGTCTGAGTGTGAGCGTGGATGGTTGTTCGTCTCTGTGTGCCCTGCGATTGGCTGGCAACCAATTCAGGGTGTCCCCCGCCTACTGCCCGAAGACAGCTGGGATAGGCTCCGGCACCCCCCGCGACCCTAGTGAGGATAAGGCGGTTCAGAAAATGGATGGATGGATGGGTTAGAGTTTCACAGTACGGATTAAAATTTGGGTTTGGGTTACAAAATAAGGCTTCAAAGTACAGTCAATGTTTAGTCGGGTTTCAAATTGGGGATAGGGTTTCATATTAGCGTTTCAGATTAGAGTTAAGGTGTCAAAGTAGGGTTAGGGTTTACAATTTGAATTTTAAATTAGAATTTGGTTATAAAGTGGGGGTTCAAAATAAAGTTAGTGTTTCAAATTAGGGTGTCAAATTAGGCTTTGGGATTGTAAATTACACTGTTTCAAAATAGAGTGATGTTTTCAAATTAGGGCTAGGGCTTCAAAGTAGGAGTTCAAATGATGGTTTCAAATAGGGTTAGTGTTTGGAAAGTAGAGTTTCAAATTAGGGTTAGTCTTAGTTTCAAATTAGGGTTGAGGTGTCACTCTAGGATTAGGGTTTCAAAGTAAGGTTATCGTTTCGAATTAGGCTTGTGTTTCAAACTACAGTTACGGTTTCAAATTGGGGTTAAGGTTTCACAGACGGGTTAGGGTTAACAATTAGGGTCAGGGTTTCAAAGTAGCCTTTGGCTTTCAAATTTGGGTTTCAAAACAGGGTTAGGGTTTCAAAGTTAGGCTCGGGGTTTTGAAGTCACTTTAGTGTATCAAATTAGGATTGGGGTTTCTGAAATAGGGTTCAGGTTTGTTGGGATGCTTTTTGTTTTTATGTGCCTTGCGTTTGGCTCAATAGCGACCACTCTTGGTTGTACCCCACCTCTCAAAATCAGCCGGCAGAGGTTGCGGAGCGAGGAAAAGCGCTGTCGAAAATAGCTGGCCGGTGGAAATAAACAGCTGTGTGTGACATGCGACCCGTATTTATCACGTGCGAGAGGCACGTAAATCTTTTTATCATCCTCTCGGGCGCATTTTATGCTTGCGGGAAACTGCAACGTCTTGCCAATGTGTAGTCTGGAGATGGCGGGGTCCGTGTCCAGGTCCCATGTCCCTCCCTGCATCCGTACTCCGTCCGTCCTTCCGTCCTCAAGGCCAACAGCACGGAGCGCAGCGCTCCGGAGTGGGATAAGTACAGGTTGGATATAGCAAGAGGTAGTTAAGTGCAGAAGACAAACACATGCCGGGACCAGTTTACTGAGGGAGGAGGGCTGAGGTGGCGGGAGGAGAGGGAGAGAGAGACCTCACCACACGCACGCACGCACGCACAGGTTGTGGCTTAAGGAGAAGGGAAAAAAAATTGACTGCAGAAGTAAAGCTCTTATTTTAATTGTAAACCACAACTCAAAAGTGCACAATTCAACACAACATTGAAGTTGTATTTTGATAGACTGAACATGAGTTGGAGTTTTATTGCATTGCTAAATATGTATTTTAGTTGATGCGGGACTGAAATGTGTAAATGAAAAAAAAGAACCAACAAAGCTTGTTTTTACTCCTTCACTTTTACCAGTTAGAGAATAAAATATCTAATATCAGCGCTTTGGATGATGGATGGATTGAAAAGCATTGCGAGTATATTGGATGATCGCATTATGTCTGCAATATATTTCTTTTTTTGTCATTTCGAGCTAAAGATATCAAAATTTAGAAATATTCAATTGGACACTAATTGGGGCAATTTAGACATACTTAGATTTCTAAAGCAACACAATTGTACATGATAACAGCTAGTCAAGGCCTGGAAAAATCTTCATGTGAGAATCTTCACACAGTATTTTGAAATATATATATTTATATATGTATATATATATTTATTTATTTTTACAAGGTTTTGTAATGCCAATGTTTGAATTGTAAAGCTAATAATGATTTTAATCCTTTACACATCCGCTAAACTCGTTTTAAAAACAGAAGAAATTGGTCAATTTTTTTCTTGTATTTATTTATCATTAAATAACCAAAGGTAAGTTTGTCTGTTGAATGTGATTTAGATGTGCACCGTACAAAATTAGCAATGTATTATTCGAATGTTAAGATACAGCATGTGTTGCCTTCATTATAAGGCTTTTAATTTTTGGGGTTAGGGGTTAAAGTTAGGGTTTGGGGTGAGGGTTAGGTGTCAGGGTTAGGATTTGGGTTAGGGGTAGATTTAGAGGGTCGGGTTAGGTTTTGTAGTTAGGGTGAGGGTTAGCAGTTGGGTTAGGGCTAGGGTCAGGGTTATGGGTTGGAGTTCAGGTTGGGGTTAGGTTTTGAGGCTAGGGCTAGGGTTAATGGTTAGGTTCAGGGTTAGGGGTGATGGTTAGGTTTAGGGGGTTCAGTTAGGGTTAGGGCTTAAGGTTAGGATTAGTAGTTTCGGGTTAGGGTCAGGCCTTGGGGTTAGGGTGAGGGTTAGTGTTTTGGGTTAGCGGTTAGTGTTAGGGTCAGGGTTACGGGTTAGGTTGGGGTTAGCGTTAGAGTTAGGGGTTAGGTATAGAGGTTAGGATTCAGGTTGGGGTTAGGGTTAGTGGTTATGGTAAAGTACTACGGTTTGGGGTTAGGGATAGGTTTCGGGTTTAGGGTTAAGGGTTAGGGCTAGGGGGTTTGGGGTTAGGTTTAGGGTTAGGGGTTAGGGTTAGAGTTTTGTTTATGGGTTATAGTCTGGGGTTAGGATTAGCATTAGGGTTGGGGGGGTTAGGGTTAAGGTTGGGTTTAGGGTTAGGTGTTAGGGTTAGGGTTAGGGTGAGGTTTAGCCTCCATTAACCGACTATCAAAATCTTTTTCTATTTTCAAACATTTTTTATAAAGCTCCAGGGAGCCACTAGATGTTGCTAAAGAGCCGCATGTGGCCCTGGAGCCGCGTGTTTCTGACCCCGGGCTAGGGGTCAGAGTTAGGGTTAGGGTTTAGGGGTTAGCGTTTGGTTTAGGGTTAGGAGTTAAGGTTAGGGATTAGGGTTTGGTTTAGGGTTAGGGGTTAGGTTTAGGGGGTTTGGGTTAGGGGTCAGGTGTTAGGGTTAGGGGTTAGTGATAGTGTTAGGGTTAAGGGTTAGGTTTAGGATTTGGGGTTAGGGTTTGGGTTAGGGTTGAGGGGTTAGGTTTAGGGTTAGGGTTAGGGGTTAGGGTTCGGGTTCGGGTTTGCGTTAGAGGTTAGGGTTAGCGGTTAGGCTTAGGGGTTAGGTTTCGGGTTTAGGTGTGAGGGTTAGGGTTAGGTGTCAGGTTTAGGGTTTTTGGTGATAGGGTTATGGGGTTAGGGTCAGAGGTTAGGGTTCTGTTTAGGGTTAGGGTTTGCATTAGAGGTTAGGGCTAGGGTTTAGGCTTAGGGGTTAGGGTTGAGGGGTTAGGTTTAGGGGGTTTGGGGTCAGGTGTTAGGGTTAGGGGTTAGTGATAGGGTTTGGGTTAGAGTTAGAGTTTAGGGTTAGCGGTTAGGGTTAGGGTTTGGTTTAAGGTTAGGGGTTTGGGTTAGGGGTTAGTGATAGGGTTAGGGTTTAGAGTTAGAGGTTAGGGTTAGGTATTACGGTTTTGGGTTAGGGTTGAGGGGTTTGGGGTAGGGGTTAGGGGTTCAGGTGTTAGGGTTAGGGTTTAGTGATAGTGTTAGGGTTAGGTATTAGGTTTTGGCTTATGGTTGATGTTAGGATTTAGGGTTTGGGGTTAGGGGTCAGGTGTTAGGGTTAGGGGTTAGGTTTAGGATTTGGGGTTTGGGTTAGGGTTAAGGGGTTGTGGTTCGGGTTAGGGTTATGGTTAGGGTTTACGGTTAGGGGTTAGGGTTCAGGTTTGCGTTACAGGTTAGGGTTAGGTTTTGGGGGTTAGGGTTAGCGGTTAGGCTTAGGGGTTAGGTTTCGGGTTTAGGTGTGAGGGTTAGGGTTAGGTGTCTGGTTTAGGGTTTTTGGTGTTAGGGTTATGGGGTTAGGGTCAGAGGTTAGGGTTCTGTTTAGGGTTAGGGTATGCGTTAGAGGTTAGGGTTAGGGTTTAGGCTTAGGGGTTAGGGTTAGGTATTATGGTTTTGGGTTAGGGTTGAGGGGTTAGGTTTAGGGGGTTTGGGGTCAGGTGTTAGGGTTAGGGGTTAGTGATAGGGTTTGGGTTAGAGTTAGAGTTTAGGGTTAGAGGTTAGGGTTTGGTTTAGGGTTAGGGTTAGGGGTTAGTGATAGGGTTAGGGTTTAGAGTTAGAGGTTAGGGTTAGGTATTACGGTTTTGGGTTAGGGTTGAGGGGTTTGGGTTAGGGGTTAGGGGTCAGGTGTTAGGGTTAGGTGTTATTGATAGTGTTAGGGTTAAGGGTTAGGTTTAGGGTTAGGTATTACGGTTTTGGGTTATGGTTGAGGGGTTAGGGTTTAGGGGGTTTGGGTTTGGGGTTAGTGATAGGGTTAGAGTTTAGAGGTAGGGGTTAGAGTTCGGGGTTAGGGTTTTGGGTTAGGGTTAAAGCGTTGTGGTTCGGGTTAGGGGTTATGGTTAGGGGTTAGGGTTTGCGTTAGAGGTTAGGGTTAGGGGTTAGGCTTAGGGTTTAGGTTTCGGGTTTTGGTGTGAGGGTTAGGGTTAGGTGTTAGCTTTTGGGTTTAGGTGTTAGGGTTACAGGGTTGGGGTTAGGGTTTGGGGGTCAGGGTTAGGGGTTAGGTTTTGGGTTTAGGTGTTAGATTTAGGGGTTAGGTTCAGGGTTTAGGTGTTAGAGTTAGGGGGTTAGGGGTTAGGATTTGGGGGTTAGGGTTCGGGGTTAGGTTTAGGGCTTAGGGGTTAGAGTTAGGGGGTTAGGCTTAGCATTAGGTGAAACCAAACAGAAAAATAAAGTAGACACAACAGCTTTTGAAAAGGAAATCACTGTCTACCTTCGTCACGACCCGACGCGGAGGCATGGGACCTACTTTTGCAGCGTTGTAACTCTCATAGCTCACGTGTACAGTTTTAAAATCCTTCTCTGGTCCCTCCAGATTCCCATTCTTTGCTCTCCTTCAGGGAATGATTCATGAAATGCAGTTTTTTTTACAACAGCCCCGTGCCTTGCATCCCACCCTGCAAATAGAAACGTGTGTCGTAGGATATGACGGAAAACGTTACAAATGTATGTGTCATGTAAGTCCTCCTCCAGAAACCATATTAAAACAAAACATATCTTTCCCTGGCCCATCTTTTTCCATTTTCAAACATTTTTGAAAAAGCTCCAGGGAGCCACTAGGGCGCAAAAAAAGCTGCATAGTAAAACGGAGGCCTTGTGTCAAAGGGGGTTTTTACATGAGTGAAACGTTACTGAAGTAAAGCAAGTAAGTGCCGTTGGTCTCCATTTTGTGGCATTTTGGGCATTTTTGCTGTGTAAACAATACAGGTAATTCAATACACTTTTCATATAGAAAAATAAATATCGTCTCTAATATAGACAATATCTTTTGTTGTGTTCTCAGAACTAAATGGTTGATTATCGTGCCTTAGCTAAGTGAGCTATCGTCTGTACTCATTAGGCAGAAAAAAATATTTCAGAGCCTGCGTAAGTTTTAGAGAAAATATAATAAATGAAATTCCTGTGCTTCTGTTTAACATTTAATGAGGCTTAAGTTATATTAAGAAGCGAGTACTATTGAGCATGCTTTAAATCACACACAGACGTGTAATTTTTGAGGAGACATTTTTAGACTTGTGGTTTCACAAAGCGGATGTGTCTATTTAATGCCGAGTCAAAAAAAAAGCATTTTTCCAGTTGCATAACTTACAAAATGCTCTTGACCACTGTTGACTGTCTTGATACTTCCATGACTGCACAGCGCAATAGCAGCCATCGCAACACAATCACGTATGACCTCACACAAACGAAACCACTGGCATACCAGAGTTTATATTTAAAAGTCAACCCCGGAAATGTTTTTTTTTTTTTATTTGCACAATTTCAAGTGTGCTCAACAAGTACAGAATACTTTGTGTGTGTATGTGTGAGACATCGAGAAGGTAAACCACAAGGCAACAGAAAGAGAGACAGCATAACCATCAGTAAGATAATGAATGCAGAAGAAAAGAAAAGAAGCACGTCAGCGTCATTAGGCTGCCAGACCCCAAAAACGCTCGGAAGTGCGCCGGGGCTGCAAACCGCCACCTTCCAGACAAATTCCGCCCCGTCGTCCGTCCCACGTCTGGCTCTCAAAAGGGCATCTCTCGCTCTCTCCTCCCGCCACAAATCCCAGAAGCAGCAACAGAGGAGGAGCAGGAGAAGGCGTTTTAAATGGATGCCTTTTTGTGAAAAAGCATTCGCATCCTGTTTACGCCATGGCACATTTGAGGCCCGGACCGCAGCGAGCTGGCGGGCCCTCGGCCCGCTCGCATGCACACGGCTCCTTTCTTTCTTTTTCTTTCTGTTGTCTAGCTACAGTAACAAACAGTCACAAGGAACAGTGGACAGAAAAGAATCCTTTGCTAATACAGAGACGTATGTGGAAGAACTGTCAAAGTTTATTCCAGCATGTTCACTTTATGCATCCGGAAAATATTCACTGCTTCACTTCGGGAGTTTTGAGGAAGGGAGTTGGGGGGTGAATTAAAGTAAAACATAAAACGTAGACAAAGTGAAGTGCTGTGAATACTTTCCATATGCCCTGTATGGATGTGAACTTATTTACAGACTCAAACGGAGAGTTCGAAAGGGGGGGGGGGGTTGATATCTAGCGACACTTGCAGGACTTGACCACCATGTTGGAGAGCTGCTCCACACGGGGGCTGCGCCCGATGAAGTACATGATGGTGAGGGGCTCCAAGTCCTGGGGGACGCAGCAGGGCGACGCCGACGCTTCAGGGTTCAGCTTGTTGTACAGTGGCAGGATCTGACACACACACACGCACAAACAAGGGCAAAAAATGTCATCCTTTTTCTCCCCCACACCCTTAGTTCGTACAGTCAAACCTCGGTTTTCGTCCATAATCCGTTCCAGAAGGCTGTTCGAAACCCGAAATTGTTCGAAAACCGAAACCACGCTCTTTTTAAAATAAAAATGTTGACTGAACACATCTGCTCACAATGGAAAGCAACACGAGGAAGCGTCACTTCCTCGTCTCCCCGAGGAAGCGTCACTTCCTCGTGTAAGGAAGGCGAGAGGAGTCAAATGGTGCATTCAAGTGCGCTCAGTTTGTTCGAGAACGGAAATTTGTTCGTCATCCGAGGCATAAAAAAACTCACAAATTTTTGGTCCAAAACCGAATTGGTCGAGAACCGAGACGTTCGAAAACCGACGTTTGACTGTATTAATATTTGCTAATTATATAGATTCCGGTAGATGTATACGGTGTAGAAGAATTCAAAGTATCACATGTTAGCTCTGTGGGCTGCCCTGCGAACCACACGGCGTGTTGTTCTGTTTCTTTGTGTTTATGGAGGCCATACGAGGTGACAGGACCATTTACTGTACGAGGCTGAGGTAAACCAGCAGCCGCAAAGCATGCATAAGGAGTTCATTGCGTAAGCGCACGTCACCCAAGTCTCTCCATTTGACACATGCTAACACAAACCCATACCGAGCAGACACTACAGTGATTATTTGGTGCTGACATCGAACAGTCATCTTATGCGTTGCCTTCACTTGAAACCAGTGTGACGGGCGTTACTAAACATAAACTGCAGAAGCTCACCATGTTGTAGTGGTTGTTGGCGCTCCAGAGGTAAGGACAGTTGCCGGCGCAGAAGTTGGCCTTGTAACCTTTGGGTTCATGGATCCACTTCCAGTTGAGGTCGCGCCGGAAGTCAATATAGAGCGAGCGTAGGCAGCAGCCCGACTCGGAACCACTAACACACGCACACACGGAAAATGGCTCTTGAAAGTCGGGTCATGGGAAAATGACAAAAGAAAATGGTAATGACAGCGTCGCGCTGCCAGAGAGTGTCAACTAGACTAAATCAAACACGCAGTAGTCTAAACACTGGGTCACCATTCTTAGTCTTTACACACAATTGTCCCAAAAGTCACTTCTTACTCCATTTTGATATGATGTATTGTGTGTACTTGGAGAGAGAGAGAGAGAGAGAGAGAGAGAGAGAGAGAGAGAGAGAGAGAGAAAAGCTCATTCATTATATTAATTAACAAATTTTTGCTCCAATGAATTTGAGTTAGGTTTGTCAATGTAAAATGTAGTTGCATGTTGTAAAAAGCATATTTATTGGAAATGATCCTTCCAATTAAAATTTTTCTGATTTTGTTCTGTTTTCTTTCCCTAAATCAACCTTGCAGCGTATGTGTACTTGGAGTGCAGTCATACCGCGAGCAGGTGGCAGCGTCTGTGGCCGCCGCCGCCCTCTTCTTGCGGTTCCTCTTGGCCGGGTTGTCCACTCGGTCGCTGGGCAGCAGGGTGAGGATGAGGTGAGGCGTCTTGCTGCTGAAATCCGCCTGACCTTTCACCTGGCTCTGTTTCTTGAGCTGGCGCAGCTGCTCGTCGTCCACGCCTACTCCCAAAAAAAAGACAACCCACGTTGAGTGCCGCTTTGTCCCTTCATTCTTTTCAACTAAAACAATTGAGATGATGGGCAACATGCTTTGAACTCCCATTCAAGAGTTTCTGGGTTCAGATCTTGGCTGTAAAGCGTGGGCATGTTCTCCAAGTATTTGTGTGAGTTTTAATTTCGGGGTACTCCAGCTTCCTCACACATTTCAAAATTTTTGACGAATTTGTCATGAGACGGCCGATGAACTTCAAACCCATATTCGTTGTGATCTGAAGAGGAGCTTCAAAGGGGGAGCTGCAATTAGCCAACCAAGTCAATCTTTTTAGAGCAGTTAATCAACAACTAATCGATTATCGAATTAATCAAGTATTTTGATGATAATCGAGTAATCGTTTCGAGAAAAAAAATATTCAATTTCAGCATCTCTGCAGAAAAGAAAGCAAATGGATTATCTTGTTGTTTTTTGGGTTTTTTTTTTTTAAATCAAAATGGGTTTTGCAAACATCTGCTTTTTACTTTGGAAAACAACAATTACAGTCAAACCTCGGTTTTCGTCCATAATCCGTTCCAGAAGGCTGTTCGAAAACCGAAATTGTTCGAAAACCGAAACCACGCTCTTTTTAAAATAAATGGAAAGCAACACGTGGAAGCGTCACTTCCTCGTGTAAGGAAGGCGAGGAGTCAAATGGTGCATTCAAGTGCGCTCAGTTTGTTTGAGAACCGAAATTTGTTCGTCATCCGAGGCATAAAAAAACTCGACATTTTTGGTTGAAAACCAAATTGGTCGAGAACAGAGACGTCCAAAGACTGAGGTTTGACTGTACCTTCTTTTAAGACCAAACCAATATTTGAATGATGAGTTTACGTTTTCTTCAAGGTCGATTTGTGTCCTCTTTTTAATAAAGGGTTAGAAATTATTTTTAATTCTTTTTATACGGTCCATCAAAAATATAATCAACAGATGAGTCAATTATTGAAATAAACATGAATTGCAGCCCCAAAATTTTTTGTCAGCTGCCGACTGTGGGCGAGCCACTCGGCACGGTAATTTTTCCCTCTTCAGAATGACGGCCATTTCATTACCGTGATTGCCGAAACACTTCTGTTTATTTGACCTGTAATTATGCAACAGATTTGACCATGACGGATCACGAATAAAATGGCTGCTCCTAAAAGAGTCCTGGTGTTGAATAGAATCATTTCTCTAGTTGAGCTCACTACGTTCTGCGACCGCCCGTAATGAACGCCTTCAAACACGTCGAGGCAGGTCTCTTAAACGTGTCAAATATTTGACTTCATGAGTCCGTGCGAGACTGACAACACCCTCGTTCGTCATCTTGTCATTTGGCTAATTAGCAGGCGTTAGCATGCTACGCCACGTCGCAGCCAATTTCAAATGTTTATTTGTGCGTTTGTAGCCGTTCGGGGAGAGTTGGGGGGGGAGTCGGTTCAAAACAAGACCCTTGGTTGTCTTACAGCAGAATCAAACATTGATATTTTTTTTGTTGACGTAAAGAGGGGGGAAAAAAACATTGAGGCGAGTGTAAATTGGGACTAGAGGGCGGCCATTTGGGGCCTGGTCGTGAGTTGCTCAATAGTATCGGCAGTGTGTGTGGGAGAACAGTGTGGCCTTTATTTAGCGGGGTGGTGTGACCCTGAATCATGTAATCATTTGGTGACTGGCACATTTCTTGTTGTATTAGCACTTAGCTGATTTTCGGAATCTTATGTTTTCTTGAACAACTTTTATGGCCCATATAGTATACACACAAAACAGGACGGCCGCTTTTTCCATTTAGAAGTTTGGATTGACGCTGTCAGAGAGGTGTTCATTGACCGACCTATTTATTATTGTGGCTGTAGTTTGCGGTGGTGCGCAAGAGTACTGCATCATACTGACAGCTGTGTTTGATTTTATTTATGTATTTTTTTTAGTTATATGACAGAGGCATAAATAAAGTGAAGTCAGTGCCCCCTCAAAGAGATGGTGAGGTGTGCCTCAAGAAGTGATGTAATTTCACTTCATAGGTCTGAAATACATTAATATTTTTGGGGTGGGGGGTAGTCGACCTGCTAACCGCTAGCACGTCGACTTCACAATGCAGAGGTGCCGGGTTCAATAACATCTCCAGCCTTCCTGCGTGGAGTTTGCATGTTCTCCCCGTGCTCGTGTGGTTTTTCTCCGGGTCCTCCGGTTTCCTCCCACATTCCATCAACATGCATGGCAGGCTGACTGAACACTCCAAATTGTCCCGAGGTGTGAGCGTGAATGGATGTTCGTTTCTGTGTGCCCTGCGATTGGCTCAGGGTGTCCCCCGCATACTGCCCAAAGACAGCTGGAATAGGCTCCAGCACCCCCCGCGACCCTCGTGAGGATAAAGCGGTTCGGAAAATGGATGGATGGATATATTATATTGAGTGAGTAGTCATAATCATGTGGATAATCAATGTACATATTCAGAATCTCAAACGGTTCAAGGACGCCTGATTGCATGTAATTAGCGCGGTTTGTTTTAGAGTCATTTGACTTTGTGAGGTATTTCGAAACTTTTCACCATCTCTCATAGAGCTGGGCATTTTTTTTGTGGGAGGGGATCGCATTGTTTTTGTTTTTCACAATAAGCCCATTTGGAAGTGCATTACAAATTACATTACCGGTACTTTGAGTAATGTCATAGTCATTTTGCGTTTGCTTTTCACTGTAAGGGAAAATAATCCATTAAGATTTGAAATATGGCTTGGTGGAACACGATTAGGGATTTTATTTTAACCCTTTCAGGGACAGCGGTTACTACAGTGGACATCTTATCGAGTTCTTATTTGTGTATGAAAAGGTTAAGGCCAGCCCATGTAAAAATATTAGAAATAGATCCCAGTCGAACAAGGTGCAGTTTTATCACCACCACAAACTATAACCATAATCCATTTATTTTCGTCAATAAACCGAGCCTGTGTGTTTTCATAATGGAGGAGGAAGAAACCCCATGCAAACCCTGGCAAAAGCATTCAAATTCCCCACAGGAAGGCTGGAATTCAAGAGTCAAATCCCAAACCTCAAAACTGTGAGGCAGAAGTGCTAACCGCTATTGAACCGTGCTGCCCCACCAACCATAATACATTACGACATTAACACCAGCGTGTGTCGATCAAAACCTCATTATGTTCATAGAAGCAAATTTTTGTGGATAAAACGGCAGCCAACCTGCAAAGAGAGCCTCTAGTTCCTCGCTCTTATTGGGCACAATATTGTTGGTGGCGGGGACGAAGGTACAGCATGGACAGTGGACGCCCAGTTTCAAGCCCAGATTGTTTTCTGCCACCGGGAGAGAAGGAAAGGTCACACGTGAAAAGAACAGTATGTGAGTGTTCTAACATGAGAGTAGAAATGACGCTGACCTGGCTCCGACACCCAGTCTTTGACGGTTTCGGTGACGTCCACGGAAATCCAGGAACCCCTCGCCCGCGGCTGAACGGTGCGAGAGTCGATGTAGCGCTGCGTGGACGTGCTCTCCTCATCCGGCTTCAGCAGCTGATGCAACACACACATTGACATTGTGCTCCTTGTACAGTGAAACTCCTCTACAACGAAACCTACATGGGTGAAAATACCCCCTAGTGTGAAAAAATCTTCATGCATTAACACCATTCCCACTTTCCTGCCCCCCATACGACGAAAAAAAACCCTGTAGCGTTATACGAAATCTTTTTCTCTGCTCTTGCCTCGTGACAAGATTCACTACAACGAAGTCTAATCCAACAGCGACCTCTTCTGCTTCGTTCGCAAACGGCAACAGCAACCACCACACTGGTTTACACATGCGTAGTAGTCCAGGAAGTATTTGTTATTGTTAGTTTCAGACGCAGCAAGAACGTTGCATTGTTAAAATTGCTACAAAACGGACCTTTGGATGTCAAGCAGCTCAGACAAGAAGCGCTCTGACGCTGGAAGAGAGGGTAAAAGTGATCAAAATGAAAGACGGAGGAAGCAAAATAAAAGACATTTTCCAAGAAATTGATGTAAGTCAAAGTGAATGCTGATCGTAAATTTCGCAATTTCTTTCCCTTTTTTCTTTCTACACTGACTATATGAAGTGTCAAATAAGTGTGTGCTCATACTTATGCACTATTGGAATAAAAATAAAGAGTACACATACGTTTGTATGTGCGTGTACACATACGTTTGTGAGTCTGTGTGTGTGTGTGTCCGTGTGTGTGTGTGTGTGTGTTTACATCTGAGATCAAATTTGCTACAGTGAAAAACCCCATGTTGTGAAAATATCTTGCTGCAAACATGATTTCGTTGTCGAGGAGTTTCACTGTAGTGACCGATTTGAATCCATCCATCCATCCATTTTCTAATCGGCTTATTCTCACGAGGGTCGTGGGGGTGCTGGAGCCGATCCCAGCTGTCTTTGGGCAGTAGGCGCGGGACACCCTGAACTGGTTGCCAGGCAATCGCAGGGCACATATAGATGAAAAGCCACACCCACACCAAGGGACAATTTTGAGTGTCCCATCAGCTTGCCATGCACGTTTTTGGAATGTGGGAGGAAACCGGAGTACCTGGAGAAAACCCGCACAGGCACGGGGAGAACATGCAAACTCCACACAGGAAGGCCGGAGCCGGAATCGAACCCTGCACCTCCACCCAAAGCAGTCAACCACCGGGCCACCCTGGGTTAATTGTTTGATCCAAAATAAAAATTTTACAAAGGTTTGAAGGGTTAAGCAATTTGCTTTTTGCAAGAGAACTACAATGTGTTGTTATTTTGGTGAAAGGTTTTCTTATTTGTTTGAAGAGTTTCGTAAAGCTAGCCAATTGTCAGAAGAAAAATGTGCTTAAGCGATCGGAAAAAAATTATAATCCTATAACAGTTTCATTCTATTATTTTCTATGAATCGTTGAGTTTAGGAAATGTGCAGGAGTGTGCAAAAAAGGCATTTCCACAAGCCTTGGTGGAAAGGGTTCGGAAGAAAGCATAAAATGTGGGTTGCAGCACCTGGACTCTCCGGGTAAAGTGTTATTACTTGGCACAGGTCTGCACTCCTTTTGAGTGCTCGTTTCCACTGTGGCAAAGGAGCCTAGTTTACTCAAATAGACCGAAATAACACATGCTAAACTTCTATGCCCATAAACGAACACAAAAAAAACCCAGAAGGCATTCAAATAAAGGTGACTCGCTTCCCTGAGAACCTGCGAGAGGTGTGAAATATTTGCCCGCAGCTCGTTAACGTCTTTCACATAGCAGATTGTTGACATATTCACATCTACTTTTAGACAAAATGACACAGTATAAACATAGTGTATTTCTTTTACGACACATGTGGGTCCCCTTTAAAAAAAAAATAAAAATTTTAAACACATTAAAAAGGTCTGTTTGGATCTTACAAACACAAGACAGAGGATAGTCCTAACCTGATAGATCTCCACTCTCTGCTCGGAGGCCCGGGCCTGCGGGTTGGGGGCTCGGAAGATCCTGAACTCAGCCTTGACCAGCGTGCTGTTCGTCAGGTCCACGCTGCTCACGTCGAACAGGACGCTCCTGTAATGCGGGTCCAGTGGCAACGGCTGCACCGCGTCTGAAGCGGGGGGGGGGGGGGGGGGGATAAAATGACACAATGAGAATGCTATGCGCCTTCCTGCTCGCTCACGCAGAGCGTTTCAGCTGTTGTTCAAGTCACTGGACAGTCCATAATGAGTGGTGATGAAAATCAAAATGAGAGGTTTGGACAGTAAGTCAACGCCTTGCGCAGCTCCGGCCATTGACACACGCACGGACGCATTGCCGGGATTACGTAACCAGCATATTCTTCCGATGCCAGTGTGCGTGTTTCTTTCATTCATAGCTTGACATTTCATAACATTTCAGTTGCACGTCCACCTGTGACGTGATGTCTGGAGAAAGCAGACGCACAGTCAGTGACTTTTCAACCTTGATGCCACACGTGTGCCTAAATCAAGGGTAGGGCACAAATACAGTTGAAATATAATCCGCACAAATGCCCCTTCAGTTTGATGTCAGGAATGGGGTTTTTTTGTCTGCTTTTATCGTCGCCATATATAGAATGAAATGATATGTTGCTTAATTATACATTGTTAGATGTATATCTTATCTGTCGGCCATATCCCCGGGAGATTTAGTTTTGACATCTGTTCGTTTTGGTTACTACGATTGCATTTACATCTAGTTGGGCCATGGAATATCCTGGAGGTATCCAGTGGGATATGATGAGGCTTTTCCCACACTGAAATGAATGGAAATGCCATTAAAAAAACAAAACAAAAACAAAACAAACAGTGATATCAAATGTTTTTGGCGGGGATAAAGAATACATTCATCTGGTTAGAAGGGAAACTCACCCTGACTACAATAGTATACAGTGAGCAATCACTATAACGCAGTTCACGGCTTCGCTGTTCCACAGATTTTTATAGTGCAATTATTGAAAAATTTTTCATTGCATTTCAACAGTGCATTGTGGTCTGCATCCTGATAGGCTAACAATCTGTCGACCAATGTCAACAGTCTCTGCGCCTCGTCTCTGTACAGCTTGCCAAGTTTACGTTTGAAACAAAAGCAGGTTTTGATCTTTGTTTTCATTCTATACGACAGCATTGGATTGTATAATATTTATTTAAAAATAAAAGTGACTATAACTATTGTGATTCTAAATTCAAGGTCATGTTAACATAATGTACGTATGTACATGATGGTAAATCCACAATGTGTGCTATTTGCTAAAGACTACATTTACAGTACAGTCAAACCTCGGTTTTCGTCCATAATCCGTTCCAGGCGGCTGTTCGAAAACCGAAATTGTTCGAAAACCGAAACCACGCTCTTTTTAAAATAAAAATGTTTACTGAACACGTCTGCTCACAATGGAAAGCAACACGAGGAAGCATCACTTCCTCGTGTAAGGAAGGCGAGAGGAGTCAAATGGTGCATTCAAGTGCGCTCAGTTTGTTCGAGAACCGAAATTTGTTCGTCATCCAAGGCATAAAAAACTCAACATTTTTGGTCAAAAACCGAATTGGTCGAGAACCGAGACGTTCGAAAACCGAGGTTTGACTGTAGTTAGGTTATTGTGCCCCCTGCTGTTATATTTGAGGATTGCATTGAGTGGCAGGAAGTGGTTAATGTCGATTTTAGGAGTTACGACAGTTTGAGGAAAGCATAGGGTGTATTAGGAGAGCTTCGATTTCTTCTAATTACTCCTAAATTCCTGTTTAGAAGGTGAAACGGGATGTCGCCGTGACTAAATGTGTGTTTTATGTTGTCGAGATGAGTGTGGGTATGTCGTACATTGTGTAATTGTATAGTTTTGTCATGTGTGGACAATAAAAGCTGCTGAACAATGGTCGGATGGTCAAGTCTTTGTAAATTAAGAAAAAAAACTTTCGGAGCAGTTACGCTGACTACTTCACGGATTTCGCCTTTCGCGGGTTCTTTTTGGAATGTAACCCCTGCGATAAATGAGGGTTCACTGTCTAGATTAACTACCTGTGAAGATTAGCTTCAGTATCTCATGAAGAGGGCGGCCCGGTAGTCCAGTGGTTAGCACGTCGGCTTCACAGTGCTGAGGTACCGGGTTCAATTCCAGCTCCGGCCTCCCTGTGTGGAGTTTGCATGTTCTCCCCGGGCCTGCGTGGGTTTTCTCCGGGTGCTCCGGTTTCCTCCCACATTCCAAAAACATGCATGGCAGGCTGATTGTGCACTCTAAATTGTCCCTGGGTATGAGTGTGAGCGTGGATGGTTGTTTGTCTCTGTGTGCCCTGCGATTGGCTGGCAACCAATTCAGGGTGTCCCCCGCCTACTGCCCGAAGACAGCTGGGATAGGCTCCGGCACCCCCCGCGACCCTAGTGAGGATAAAGCGGTTCGGAAAATGGATGGATGGATGGATCTTATGAAGACAACTCCTTTACACTTAAATGCTTGCGTCCAAATAGTTGCCACCACTGCACTAATTGACTGGTTTGACTCAGCAGCTTGGTGGTCAAATGCCGATGCTGTCATTATGGAGGCTTGCATGCACTTATGCAGTTGCTTTTTCAGTCTCGGGGCTCAATAAATATCCACCCGCTAGCTTGTTGCGGTGGTAACGAAAGCTGGCATGGACCCAACGCTTAAGGACACAGGATAAGCACCCGACCCTTGGGGTATTTTGACAAAAGTGTGTCACAGAAATGTTAATCAGACTCTATATTTTGGGAACTGATTTCATTTGTATATGTATACATATTACATATTACTGAGAGAGAGTGAGAGAGAGAGAGAGGCAAGCATGCAGGGTTCGATGACACAATGCCACAGTACAAATTGTTGCGGCCAATCAAAATTCAAGAAATTTAAAAACGCAGAACTGGAAAGAAGAACGAGAGGAAAAGTTGATCGAATTTTTGAATTATGGCGTGCACATACGTTGACTGAAAATCACCCCTTATTGTTGTGTCAACGTTTTTATTCACAGTCTCTCTTTTTCCAGCGCCCGTTTCCTCGAGGTGGCTCTTAAAAATGTTGCTGATGGATTAAAAATGCCAGGGCTCACAATTTTTGGTTGTGGCAAGTTGAGTGCAAGGGTCAGTCACAAAATCAAAGTTTTTCCGCTATTGTCCATATCCAAATAGTTAATAAGGTTTAAAATGGACTCATAACACTTGAGGCGTTTGGGTGACTTCCTCTTCCTGCAATCTAGCCTAATGGGCAGGGCCTAGAATTGTGCTGCACGAATCCTGCCAAGCAACAAGTGGCCAGAAAACTAATGATTTAGCTAGTTGAAGACATACAGTGGGTGTCAGCAATATGATGCTGGGGGGGCACCAGGTAGCCCACAAATACCACACGAGCAGCCTACGGTCCTGTTCTAAAAATAGCCTACCGATAATGAGAGATTGCAATTTCCAACAATGTTGCAGAAGGTATCATTTGAAAATGTAAACACTAACAGAGCTTTATAGAAATAAAGTGTTGCATATTGATATTTATCTCTTTCCTACTCAGTGTTGATAATTCAGACATCATTAACACGATTAGTATCTTCATACAATTTATCACGAAAGGAATTAAAGCAAATGCACAATTTTATAAGTGTGTATCAATGTGGCAGCCCTTTGCATTAGTTAATACCCAAGAAGTAGGTCTTAGTTTCAAAAAGGTTGGTGATCCCTGTTTATTGCGGGGGATTACATGTTATGCGTTTCACCAAAATAAATACATTATGACAGCCATCTTAATGCAAACGTGCAATGCAAACCGCCTTAGACGGGCTAATGAAATTCGAATTTATGTTGCCGTAGTTATGATCCTTTAGGACAATTATATTTGAGCACATAGAGTGCAGCAAAACATATAGACAGACAATATTAATAATACTCACCAGCATACAATGGACCTCCACATAATCACAGTTCGGCCTTTGTAAAATATCTGTTTAAAACTTGACCCCCCACCCTCACCCCCACACACACTCATTCACATATTTTTTCTACTTTCTTTTCCTTCATGGCAATTATGAAAGTGTGTCAATTATCCGGAAATGTTTAACATTCGGTTGCATTCAGTCTCCATCCCCCATGAATAGCAGTGGTTCATTGAATTTTTTTTAACTTAAAAAAAAAAAAGTAATATTACTGCAGCTTACTGAGTCATTAGTTGAAAAGAATTAAAAGGAATAACCACCCATTTTCAACCATCCATTGAAGCTAACATTTTATGCAGCACCACCCCCTGCTGTAGACTGAAAGTGACGTCAAAGTGCCCACAGGCTAAACATTGTGAACGTCACGGATCACCTGTTTTCTGGATTTGGACACACTTAAGTGGATATGCAGGTGAAGTGGACCGTTTGCCATCTAGCGAAAGAGCATTTATAACCGTTCGATCTGTCACTATAAGTCGCTGACATAGAAAGAGAACAATAATCCATGATTTGAACCGATTGACTCACTAGTTTGGGTGCGCTGGGGCAGCATGTCAATCCTCTGCACTTCTTTTGCGTAGTAGTCCTCCTCGCTGCTTTCCCGCTCGCACGTCGAATCGGCGAGACGCGCCCTCTCCTTCAGCAGCTCCCGAGTGCTGTTGTACAGCAACATGACCTCTGCGGGGACCGCGCCGCCGCCGGCCACCGCCGCCGCCGCCGCCTCGTCGTCGTCTTCCGGCGGGCTCTGGATGCGCAGCTTGCTGAGAATCTGCCCACGCACCGCCTCGATGCGCCGCGACTTCTGCTCGTCCAAGTTGATGAAGGCGCAAGTGTTGATGCCCTTGACCAGCGCGACGGACAGCCGGAGAAGGAGCAGCAGAGCCAAACGAGACAGCCACATTGTCCGAAGAGAGGCTGGGGGCGGGAGAGAGTCCCTGAACGGCCGAGGGGGCAGTGAGACTGTGGGGTGAAAAAAAAAACTCCAAAAGGGAAAGGAGACTGCAACGAAAAGGCAATACTAAACCCTGGTCGTGAACGCGTGCGTCAGAGTTAAAGCCACCACGATAAACAAATACTTCTCCCGAAAAGCACATTTAAAAAAAGGAAGCTGGTGGATGTCAGGCTAGACTCAACGACAAATCTCAAAGCGACAATTACACCTGGTTACTTAATCATGAAACCGCAAAAAAAAGTTAAAGCTCTCATTGAAAAGAAAGTATAATAGCTGTTGAACGACTTATGACTAAACTCCAGTGTTAAAAAAAAAAACAGCACACACACAAAAGAAAATGTACAACTTGCCTCGAACAAGTTAATCTAGGCTTGCACGAACTCCCTGAAAGGTATCAATCGATCACTTACAATTAAGATAATAGAACGTAATTAATCACAAAAAAAATATGTGTGCAGTCCTCCAGTGCCCATCCTTCGGGGAATAAAAAGAACTCAGCCCATGATAAGATCACCTCACCTGGCAGCTCACGTCGTTATGTCCCCTCACCTCAAACAAGCACGTCGGCGGGGCCAAAGGGGCCACATAGCTGACTCGATGAACCTACCAGCGGTGTGTTTAACGACCCAAAAAGCTCGTATTACGCTACAAGAAAATCGTGTTACTCTCCAAAAGGCTCTTATTACCCACTCCCCTAAAAACTATCACAAAAGCTCCGATTATCCTCGCTACAGATAAACAAAACGTCGCTTAAAAAAACAGGGAAAAGTGCTATTTTATGTTGTAAAACCAACGGTAGTAGTGCCCCCTCGAACAAACACGAAAACATGGAGAGTAAGAAGAAGAAAAAAAAGCAGAAGTTGAAAGATGAATGAAAGAAGTCCTTGTGGCGGAGGGGCCGCTTTTAGGGCAGATCAAGCGGGGTCCGCTGGTATGCGTGCAGACCTGCTGCGGGATGGAGCTCCATCACGAGCCGCGCCGACTGAGCCACGCAGCCGCCGAGGAAGAGGAGCGGGGGGGCGGGGCTGGCCTGGGTGTAGCGGCCGCTGTGTGTGGGGAGTTAGGGTTGAGGTTCTAAAAATAACAACAATCCTCAAGTGGCCGGCAAATGGAGACCGAAGTTGACAGTTAGCAGTGAGTTTCATTCGCGACTGAAGGGGAAGGGAGTGTGAGTGTGACGTACAAAATTGTACAAATAACACAATCCTCAACTTTTCTGAAAAGTGGACAAATAAGCTAACTAGCCACCAGGTTAGCATACGGATGTGATAGCTTCATTAAGTAAGTAAGTAAGTAAGTAAAGTTTATTTTTAAAGCACATTTAACCACAGCTTTTCACTAGTGTATAAGCTAGGTTAAAAATAGGATAAGTAAAAAAAATAAAATACACATCACACAAAGTGGGCGCACAATTAGGGCACAGGGAACACTTGACACAGTTAGGGTTCCATAGCTGAGGGCCAGCAACAGAAAATGCTCTATCACCTTTTGTTTAAGCCGGGACCGTGGGACATAGGCCTTGGCTGAGGTTTATTCATCGTATTCGCGACTGGAAAGCCAGTAAGGCTAGGACAGGTGTGATGTGTTCAACAATCCTGCATTTTGGACCATCTGAAGCCGTGCCACCAGTGTCCGGACAAATGGATGAGATCCAGAAGTTTGACAGTTAGTCCAGATGATGATTTGCATTCGACCAAGGTGAATAAGAAGGCCCAAAGGCAATTGTTTAACTGATGGCTCTAGCTGAGCTTCAGTTGTACAGCTGGGAGTCATCTCATTGAATTTCCTGATGAACCTAGGGGGAGCATACAGGCAGAACAGTACTGGAAAAAGCCACATACACGCGGATGATGAATTCTACCGAGAAACTTTGGTGGAGGTAGGAAAACCAGTTAAGAGTATAATAATAGTAGTAGTGTGCCATTCCACAGTGTCAAATGCATGAGATCCAACAGGACCAGAATGGCGTTATCACCTGAGTCGTACAACAATTTGTCACAACAAGTGCTGTGGCGCGCTTTAAACAGATTGGAATCCTCTGTTGAGTTGAAGAATGGAAGCAGCTTTTCTCGAGAGAAATGGCAGTGAGATTGGCCGGAAGTTATTAAGACATTTTGCATCCAGATTATGCTTATAGGCTATGCTTGAAACACTGTGCCGGTGGCCAGGAGTTGAGGATAAATTGGATTAGCATATCGTGATGAAGGGATAGGATCGTGTAGCTTCATTAAAGCCGTGTTTTAATCAAATTTTGAATAATTATTTCAAATAATTAGTATAGTAGACAATTAGTTCAAATGAAGATACTGTATAACCTATGTTAATTAAAATAATTTAAAATTATGAAAGGGTTAACCCCAACCAGAACAATTAGCAGCTAATATTAGTGCCGTTGTCCTACACATAATACTACAATGAACACCGGATTTTTCCAGTTTACTACATGACAATAACAAAGAACTTCGATGTGTTTCTTTAAAAATTAAAGATGGGTGGATGATATACATTGCAAATAATTAAAGTACAACCAATAAAGAAATAAAATAAAAATGTAAAATATATACGTTGCAAGGCAATGCAAACCTTTGTGAGGAAACTTTTTTCTTTTTTTTTGCCAGGGCAGGGAACGCAAAGGTTTCGTTTTCTTCTTCCATTGTTCTTGTTTTGATTGTAAAGTGTCCTTGAGTGTTTTGAAAGGCGCTTATAAATGACATTTATTATTATTATTATTATTATTATGTCACATTCGTGGCTCCGTAGGATTGTGTGCATTAACAGCACTTGCCTGGTCGACGGTCCAGACTATATGACTACATTGCAGACAAAAAAACTGTGGAATTAAACAGCATTAGTTGATTGCAGCCGCTTCAAAGCAGCAGCTCAAAACGTATCTTTGCATTTGACATCACTCAGCAGGCCACTTTATCTTCCAGCCATCTCGTTGTTAATTACAGTTCAGGACTTGCACAGCACTGTTAATCTGTCATGGGTGGCTTTTATTGGTACCCTGCTGCCATCGCATCATACTGTCATTATAGTTGTGGGCACAGGCCTGTAATTGCTTTAAGTAGAAGGAAAGAAAGGTAGGACACGGCCTGCCTCCGGGGTTTGAGTCCCGGCACACGCACCCACTCCCACTCCCACTCCTTTTTTTTTGTTTGTTTGTTTTTGTTTGAAACCAATGCCATTTCACACGTCTGTTTCGACTTGCCTCTATAAAGTTGGAGACAACTTGGCATAGTAGTTGTGCTCAAAAGAAACCAAAGCAGGTGCGGTGGCGTGGAATGTTTAGGTACGGTGTCCTGCTTTTGCTTGAAAATGAAAAAGGAAAAAAGAAAAGGGAGAATGGTGGAAAAACAACTTCCAGCCTGTCTGCTGCATTTTTTCCCCCCGCCGAGCCAAATATAGACAGGCTGCTGCCACGTCATCTGGACCTCTGTGCTCTCTACAATCACATACACAGTACACCACATGCTCACTCATTTACACACACTATCACGTACTCTCAACATAGTCGCATTCACTTTCACATACGCGCACAGACTCTCACAGCCAAAGTCACTCATTTTCACAGACTTTGTCACACTCACACGGACTCTTACATCGTCAAAGTCACTTACACTCTCACACTTATCCATACCCTCCCTCTCTCTCTCTCTCTAGGTCACACAGATGCACACACTCATGCATTATGCCATTCACTCTTTCACACACACTCTCACAAAGACACAGATGTGAACGCACTCAGTCACACACACTCAGTTGAACTCTCAGTTCACACTTACTGACGAGCACACATGCACTCACTTGGTCACGCACAAACTCTCTAGGGCACTCTGCACAGGGTCACACCGTTAAATACGGTCACATTTATTCAGTCACACACGAGCTTTCAAATTCACAGACATTTACTCATTTTGCAACTCACATACATTCACTCTACACTCACACACTTTGTCACACACAAACTCTCTAGAACAATTTCAGTCAATCATATGCACCATCACCTTCACTCACTCACTGACATCGTTACACATGAACTCTTTCACAGGCTCACAATCGGCCATACATTCAAACTCGCTGTTACGTTCCACTTCAACCTGCCACCTTCAAAAGTTCTCCGACGACTCTGCGATTGTCGGCCTCATTACTGAGGGAGATGATCGGGAGTACAAGAGACTGACGGGGGACTTCGTGGACTGGTGCCAGCAGAATCACCTCCAGATCAATCCTGGGAAAACTAAGGAGCTGGTGGTGGATTTCTGCAGGAAACAGTCATCACCTGCACGATGAACATCAAGGGTACGGACATAGAGAGGGTGACCTCCTACAAGTACCTGGGTGTTCATCTCAACAATAAACTTGACTGGTCAACCAACTCAGACGCCCTGATCAGGAAGGGACAGAGCCGCCTCTTCCTACTCAGGAAACTAAGGTCTTTTGGAGTTCAGGGGTCTCTCCTTAAGACCTTCTATGACTCTGTGGTGGCCTCGGCCATCCATTATGGCATTGTCTGCTGGTCAGGCAGCATCTCGGCCCGGGACAGAAACAGACTGGAGCGACTGGTCAGGAGGGCCAGTTCTGTCCTGGGCTGCTCCCTGGACACTGTGGAGGAGGTGGGCAGCAGGAGGATGCTATCAAAACTAAAAGCTATGATGGACAGTCCCTCCCACCCCCTCCAGCCCACCCTGACAGCACTGGGTAGCTCCTTCAGCCAGAGGCTACTACACCCGCGCTGCAAGAAGGAGAGATACCGCCGCTCATTCTTACCGACTGCTGTCATGCTGCTCAATAAACACACATGAAAAACTGACTCAACCCATCCATACATTGTAAATAGCACAGCCACCTTATATTTTGTATTTTTTATATTGCATTCTGTACTGTGTACAGCTCTATTTTTGTTCTGGAACATTTATTTGTGCATGCAATACTTTGTTTTTCTTTCTACCCCCCCTCCAATTCTGCTGCTGAAGATTGCAAATTTCCCCAGTGCGGGACAAATAAAGGTTTTCTTATTCTTATTATTATTCTTACTCAGTCACACCCACTCACTCAAATTCAGATTCACAGGCACTCACACTTTGCCACTCAAACACAGTCTCTCACAAACTCATATGCCCTCAGTAACACTCAAAATTACTCACTCACATACACTCGGCCACACACACTGATTCTCACATGCACACCCACACGAATAGAGTCATTCACTCATCGACATTCTCTCAAGTCACTCCTTGACACATACATTCACCCACTCACGGTAACTGTCTTAGTTTTCCTCAAGTAAATCTCTGACACACACACACCTACATTCGCTAGCTCACGCACATACACAAACACACGTCCAGACATTCACTCACTGTCTATTAAACATGCACACGCGTGCATGTCAACATTCACCCACAGCTATAATAAAGTCAATCCTCATTGGCCACAAAAACCTAACCCCACTTCTGGATGTCAAGGGAATCTTAGCAGGGTTTATTGAAAAGAGGAAAAAAAGGGTAAAAAAATAAATACAGATAAAACATATGTTTCAATCTCAATTTAGTGGCCATTTTTCTGGCAAAAAGTAAAAATTATCCGATCATCTCTTGGAGTAAACTCAACCCACAGTCCAATCTCCGTTTTCGGGGTCTACAACTCATCTTCATTGAGCAGCATGTTAGGGATCCCTTTGGAGATGGGGAACTGTCGCCCCGACTCAGGACACTGCAAACAGCCTTCCATCACCTCCACCTGTGGAAACACACGTGTGAATCGCACAGTGGCCACTAGAGGTCGCCACACCTAAATAAGAACTCAGCAACAATGGGAAAAAGACATGGACGTTGATGCGATACGTCAGTGTGGCCGCCATGTTGGATGTGGCCGATCTGCCAATAAACCAAGCGAGCCAGTTGACTGAACTTCAAACAGCAACAAACTAAAATGTAAACAGCAAATGCCTGGCATTCACACTAACATATTTGGGAAACAGGAACAATATATGTATTTTTTGGACTAATCATGACAAACAGTATATTTCCATTCATAAATTATCACAGTAACAATGTTACAAACGTCTGCAACTGTCAACACTCATACAAACGTTAGAAACGTATATAAATTGATTCAGTGCTTATTTAGATTTTTGCATCTATGTTTATTAATTATTTTAAGTATGAGTGTGCATCCCTCAAATAAAAGACTTTGTGAGTGATTTGTGAACTCTTCATTTGTGTATGGATACTTGTAGTACATTGCGCCTTTGTGGCCAAGGTGCACGCACCACAATTTAATTGGGGAAAAACAATTTGAGACAAGTGTTTTGGGTAATAAGGGTTGTCAAAAAATGGATGAGCCTCGTAAATCAAGGCAACATGGCACAATTGTTCAGTCTAAATCCAATAACATCTGGCTTTCAAAGTGAAGCAAAAAAAAAAAAAAAAGAAAGCCATTTTCACACACTGCTTCACTTTGCCACATCTATTATGGTGAGAAATATTACAAATCAATATCCAATTCAGCGCTTCCATTTCACACCATAAAAAATAAAGGGTTTTGAAGCAATCATAGACAATAGACAAGAGAGTACACACCTCCAAAAGAACTCTGTGCACCTTCTTGAGGAACTCCTCATTGTTCTCAAAGTCAGCCACCAGTTCACCGGGCAAGTCTTGTCGCTGACCCAACTACGGAAGCAAACATTAGCCCAAATTATGTGCGTTGTTTTCAAACCCTGTGTCCAATTTCTGACTCGTCTTCACCTCGTCCGCAGCTTGGAGGAGAGCGCTCCACTCCATCTTGGGGATCATGCGGCTGATGAATTGAGCATTAAAGTCCACCTCGTTCACCTTCACCTCTGTCGCCTGCCAATGGAAATGATGAGCACTTAAAGGGGACATATTAATGGAAAAGTGACATTTTAATGGCTTATACACATACATATAGTGGGTTGTGATTCCCGACACCTGTGCTGCAGTCGGAATAATTAAATGCTGTTCCACTAGATGGCAGAAGGTTTATCCAAGTTACCCATGTATACGACTGTTGCACACTGCTGGAATATTAGTCTTTTATTCTTTTGCAGAGGATAAATACATGCCGATAAGCAATGTATGCTCTGAATGTATAACTACCATTTGTGTTCTAATATACTGTATATTTTTGAAAGGTCTATCACAACAGTATTGTAATACTGCTAGCCTGTTTATGGCACTTCCTATTGTGTTAACATCAATTTAGTAGACTTTGGTAAAGAAAAGTGACATTGTTTGGTTGCATACACAATGTGCAATTATCTTTGTTTAATAGGGCGGGGGAATAAAGTCGACTAAGTTAGACAATTCTACCACAAGAATATGTTAAAAAAAAACAAAAAAAAACAACAACAATCCCTGACGCTTTAACCTGTGGTACCTGTGAGTCTCCAAATGCAACAAGTCGTCTTCTGATGACGCCTCCAAATGTCCCCAAATTAAATAAGACCCATCATTCAGTTTGTTTGTTTCCATTTTAATAGCACTTGTCCTCATTCGGGTCATAGTTGAGCTGCAGCCAATAGCAGCATGAACGTTCACGCAAAGGGCAATTTAGATTCTTCAATAAAGTGGAGATGCATGTTTTGGAATGTTGGAAAGGGAGGTCGGAGCAGCGATTAGAATCCAGAACCTCATAACTGAGAGGCAGACGTGCTCACATTATTGCAAAGCTCAGAATCCATCCGTTAAACAAGTGGCGTCTAACGTGGTTAGCTTCGATTTCGGTTCAAATTATTGTTTGTTTGTTTATTTTTTTACCTTGATGAGCAGTGGGTATCCGTTGGTGACGCCCTTGACATGAGAAGTCAGCATATTATGCGTAAGAAGCTTCATGTTAAGCAAAACAAATACAGAAAAATATGTATATTTTTTGTCAACTAAACGTTGGGTAAATCTAGTACGTCGGAGGAGCCCCAGGATAGCATGTGGACCGGAAGTTGGGTCGCTTAAACCTTTCCCCGAAACTTTGGCCTGTATAAGAAGGTTCCATGTAAAAAAGGAAAATTGTAAACGGAACGATCAATACTGTACATTCTAAAATACATTACACGAATGGGAACATCACCCAACACATCAATTCAGGTGACAAACTCTAAATAACGCAAATTAATTCGATTCAAACAAAGACAACAAATATTTCACATTTCGAGGCTACATTTTATACACTGAACAAAAATATAAAAGCAACACTTTTCAACTACCATTTGTCATGAGCTGATCTCAAACATCCAGCACACAAATGCCAATTTTCTTCAATATTAGCCACAAATCTGTCTAAATTTGTTCGAGAAAATCCATTCACCTCACTAGTGCAGTATATCAAGATGCTGATTTGACAAAATTTAATATATTTTTTAAACAAGTTGTTTTTATTTTTTATATACTCAGAGTTTTGTACTATACAGGTCATTCATACTGTTGATGTATAGCAAATAGCAATTACAATCATACCCTCATTACAAACCAACCACCCTCGCAAACATGCATCAGGCACGCACACAAGCACACGCCCTCTGTCACGCTTCCTCTACCACGCACGCACATCCACACTCATAGGCATAGGTACATCATAACAAAAAGATAAAAATGTAAAACTTTTTTTTTTTTAACCACAAACACCATATCCTCAGTGGTTACTACATTCACATCCCATCATTACTTAGTTTAAAAATGAATGAATATAACAAACAATTAAATGAGAAAAAAAAAAGATGTAGGAACAACGACAAAAACAGGGAAAGTGTGAAGACAATGATCCAAACCAATCCTCGTTGTCTCCAAATCTCTCCGAAAAATGAAAGTGTGATGAAAGTGTAAGAACCACAGGATGACATCATGCCACAACAGAGCATGTCAAATGGTAGTATGGCATGATAAAGTTCTGTGAAGTTTACAACTAGCATTACAGGCTTCACGTGTTTCTATTCAGTCAGGCAAATTAAAGATGAGCCTTTCAGTTTGCAAGGGTACAGAATTGAGCAAGGCAACACAAACTTGTATCATATAAAAAAAGGGGATATACTGCTCACTTATGGCACACGATGTTAAAGCAAAAAAAAAAAAATAAACAGAAAGAAAGAAAACAGAAAGTAAGAAAATGTTGAGGCGACATATAGTCTCGGGGTTCTCTTGAGTTTTGTCTGCCATTTCTCTTCCCTATGTGCTTTGAAACTGGGCGACTGCCTGAAATGCCACTGAACTAGAATACAAAGAAAGGGACCATGATGGTGATATGTTTGCACCCTAAACCAAACAGTGAGGAGAATGAGACCATGAGCGTAATACTGAGGGGAGGTGAAACTCACAGAGTTCCTGCTGCATACGTCGTCAACCAATGATACAACCCCCATACACACACGCACGCGCACACGCACAACAGGTGTCACAGCAGGTGTTAGTCATCGCGGTTTTTTTTGCACTGGATCACACACTAACGCTTGTTAGTCCACAGTCATGAATGCAAAAAAAAAAAAAAATTGAACCCTGCTCTCACTCCCTCATCTCATATACACCGCCCCACACACACACCTACAGACACACACAAAAAGCCATCATTCTTGGCAGTCCTCTGTGCGCCACTTTAAGAAGTCCTCCTTCCTTGCATCTGGTTTGATTTGGTTGCGCATGCCGCCGAGCAGATTGGAGGTGGCTTCCGAGGCCACAATGAGCGGGCGTACCACGGTGGGCGGGATCTGCCGCAGGACGCCGCCCACTGCGCCAGGAAGACCTTTCTGTTCGTGCCCGCGGGACGCTACATCGCAAAGGGTTTGAGCTGTGTCAATCACTCCCTGGAGAAGGAAAAAAACATGTCTGTTTAAGAACAAAATTACTAATGGAGTATTTTTAAATATTTGTAACCAAAACGTGCAAGGATACTACAACGCCGTCCTCACCTCTCTGACTGTGTCGTACGCCTTGGCGACGCCCTCTCGGAGGTCGGCGGGCTGGGCGGCGCGGCGCGGCCGACTGGAAGAGGCCCGGCCCTCGGTGATGGCGTAGCGGTTCAAGGGGGGCGTCGGAGACAGGATGTCGTACACCGTCTCGGCGGTGGCCTGCCAAATTGGAGCACACCGGAGCTGACTTCAAAAGATTTAACTTTATTGATCCCAGAGGCAGAGTGAAAACATATGTGAGATCGTGATATGTGGTTCGCGAATGGACATGGTTATACTCATACACATAAAGGACCCAGTGGGGTTAATTTGCCTCGTGACAAACTACAATATAGACAACATGTGTTGTAGTGGTGAGCGCATCTGCCTAGCAGTCAAGAGGTCCCGTGTTGGAAGCCTTGTGATTGGCTGGCAACCAGTCCCGGCGTACCCAGATGTGTGTGGTGCTCAGATACCTGAATGGCCTGCACCAGCCTGTTGCTAAGCTCTAGTGCCGCCGACGCCGTGGACGTGCCAAAGGAGGCGGCCCCTCTCTGCAGACCTCTGATAATCCGCCCATCTTTTCTGTACTGTTCGATGGGGAGCCAGAAGAGATCTCTCACCCCGTGGACTGAAGAAAAACAAAACATGAAATGAAACAGCAATGAATCAACTGTCAGATGACATGTACAGCATTTGAAATGTGCACTCACACAGCTGGACAACAGAGTGCATGGGGCCGACGCCTCCCAGAATGCCCGGCAGCTGATTCTTCCTGATGTCGGTCAGCCATTCAGTGACGGCATACTGGATCACTTTATCGACACCCAGCAGGCTGGGTGAATGGGGGCAGGTGTATGGAGTTATGGAAGCCGTACCCGAATATTTACATTCTGATCACGATGCATTTGTTCTTGAAATAAAAACACAGATTTGCCAAAAAGAAAAAAATCTCAGAAAAAAAATGCATACATTTATCCTTGAACAAAATGACCACTTTATAATTGTTTAAAATTAACTATTAAAATATACCCGTGCCGACAGCAGAGCCGCTTCAGCTTCAGCTCGGAACAATTCAACTGAGCCAAACCAATTAGAATCCCTGCAAAGGTTCCCTGTGAAAGCAGAAAATGATTACTGTGAGAATTATTTCAATACTTGGGATGGTCAGCGTAAAAACTTGAAACTGTGTGTAAAAAACCTGTTCGATGACCACGTGCTTGCCGTGATAGTCCAGCCAGATAGGCACTTCAGAGGTGAAACGAAACTCACTGATCGACACAAAAGCGAGAGGCAACATTACGATGATATCGGCCCTCCGGGTTAAATTTATGTATGGGTCTAAAAAGCGCTTGTTAATACCGGAAGTAGATTGGCTGCTCGGAGGAGGAGGTAGAGCCGGCTGAGGAAGAGCTCTGCTCGCTGTGAGTAGTTTCTACGGAAGCTGTGAGATCCATACCAAGAGCGCCTCCTGCCTCCGCTTCTTCTGACGCTTTCTGGGAGGCGTCTGCTTTCACTACAGGGACAAATAGCGCACACATAAGACACCTGACTGTGGTAAACATATGTGCACTCGATAGATGGAGCATACCTTCAGATGCAGGGTCCACAGGCAGGTAGGGGTTCACAGAACAGGCTAGATTGCTGAAAAAGTCCTTCAAGAAGAACAATGCATCCTGGACAGCAGATGGACAAAGCAAAAAGCTAAGATTTGCCAAAATTAAAGGTGCAACCACAATAAAAACATAACACAACCCACAATAAGACAGACTACAAAAACTGTTCTCAACAAAACAATGAATCGAGGCGAAATTATCTGCCAAGACAATAGAAACTATTGAGTTGGTAAGATTTTATTAAAAGAAATATGGCCGGCAAAAATAAATAGATGAATAGATAACGCCGTTAAATGAGTATTCATGTGTTTATACGGTGGGCCATTTTTGGTATCTGAAAGCCATCAAAATGCAACAATAAAAGGCTAATAAAAAACAGAAATCAGATGACAACCCATGAAACATTGTTTCTTAGAGTAAAATTGCCATATTTTCCCCAGAGTTAAATGTGGATAAAAGAGTTTGTACAGAAACTAGTTTGCCTGAAGTGGTACCTGGTCAATGTTAAGTCGAAGTGGCAGCAAGCTGACTCGAAGGCAACACTCTGGACCACCAAGACCGGACTCAGGACATACTTGCAGGGCCTTTACTGTCAACTAATCCAAAGCAAAAAATATATATATTTAGATGCCATATAGGAAATGAAGACTTTTGAGAGGTAATGCAACTCACCATATTGGAATGGGCTCTTCGGGGCATGCTCTCGCTCGTGTAGAGGTACAGGAACTTGTTGATTTGCGAGGAGGCCAGGCGATCGCGGACCTCCAGCTCCTGGACGATGAAAACCTGCCTGGAAATGGGCTGCTCCCCTCCCGGACCGACCCCGATGAACGCCGAGGCCTCACCGTCCTGTCCCGCCACCGCCACCGGGTAGGACTCGTGCTGGAAAGACACCTTAGGACCGGAAACCATACCGATGATGGATGGCAGGTTACTTTGGCTGGATTTCACATTGGATGTAAAAGTGGCTCATTGCGATTTGATGCCTATATTGGATTATTTTTTTTTTCCTGGTACAGTGATTGATTCTGACATTACGCTGGCACAGATTTCAATTGCACCACTTGAGAGCAAAAAATCTGAACGGTGTCGCTTTTTGGCACGATAAACTTGCATTCTTTATCATCTTCCTTATTGACATTTAAAGGTATCTCAAGCGAATGTCTATAATGATCCAAAAACATTTGGATGTGCAATACACACCTTGGTAAGTTGTATCTCCATGAGGAGGCCGTGCTGACGGCCGCTGCCTCCAGCCCATCTCCAAGAGTTCTGAGGACGAGAGGAACCGGCGGAGCGAGATGGCGAGCTTCGGGCACCAGACGGGACGGAACGACCTCTGGTGGGGGAAGAAGGGTAATGAAATTAATCGAATGATCAATAGAAAGATCCAAGATCATCAGTGTGTGTGTGTGTTCATTTTTGGTGTTGTTCAAATTATGTTTACATTTATTTAAAATAAGTCTACAGCTACTTAATATTTTTAGAATATAGTATTCTATAAATTATCCCATTGATAAATCGGCTAAATTGATTTTGAGAGGGGAGTGTCGGCGCCTAGTGCTGACTTGTATTTGGAACTGAGTGTTGGCGCTTGCAATTGAAGCGGATCTAAATGAGAATTGAATCAATCTCTGTATTCGTCAATGGACACTATAGCTTCTTGTTTCTTAGTTTGTAGCAGACGTGTGATATCATGCATGCTGAGATCATGACCTCTCTGAACCACCGGTGAGTGGTTTGGTTCTCTCCCCTTTCATCTATAACCGCTTCAAACAACAAGGAATAGTTGCGCGAAAAAAATAAAGATGTATGATACTGTATTGTAAAAACATTACAAAATGTCCACGTGGGGTGCAGATATTTTTGTCCATTTTGGGTCACCAGACTCACGGTCTACATTGAAGTATCTGTGACCTTGAATGTGTGCCTTTAAAAGATCAGGTTTAGCCTGATGAATGACGTGCATCAGTGTGGACATCCGTTGTGGCCATAGCAGCTTGCATACGAATGTAAAAAGTCTTGCTTTCTTCTGATACATTATTTCTATTTGTCTCTCCTGGACAAACAGAAATTTCCACAACATTACCTATCTAACCTATCTTACCTGTTTCCACGCTGGCTGTGGATAGATGAGGGCTTAACATCAAAGTCCTTGCCACCGTAGAGATGCCACACCACGGAGATCTCCCGCAGCACCACTCGGGTTTGAGGCACAGGGAAGCGGCTCGGAGCGCGGAGCAGGTCGCAGCTTCCTCGCGGCCGGGAGAAGTGGCTGTCCTTCACGTGGATGGGACCCTCGACCAACACTGTGACAACGGGCTCTCCGTCCCTGGGCTGCAAGGGGTGACACCAATGACTTCGCTGTTTTGCCTCTATAAACAACTACGGATTTGCAATGTGTATGAATGGTGCTATGCAAACAAACTTGCCTTGATTTAGATTCTTGAATTTGCCAAAAGGGCATAATTTGGTAACTTTTGACAAAGCAATCATTATAATTAAGTCTAACTACGAACTGTAGTGGTTGGTGGAAATGTGGCAAAATATAGTAGTGCAGTTCTAAAATGAGTTCATATTCAAAATGTAGACACATAATTTCCTCAGAGACTCACAGCAATGCCCATGCCAGGAGCCTCCAGGATGCAGAAATCATCGTTGTCTGTGGAGCCCTCTGAACTTTCTTCTTCTATCATCATGTCGGCCTGCACTTCAGTTGCCATGGCGACCTGACCGTCGTCGTCGAGCTCGGAGTGCTCCTCCTCCTCCAGCACGGAAAGGTCGTGCCTGGAGCCCTCGCCGGGGAACAGGTAGACCGAGACGGGAGAGCCTCTTGGCATGGAGGGGGAGCCTGCGTGAAACACACACAATGCCGGCGGGGGTCCATCAGCATCAGTATGCTAAACAGTGATTTCATAAAATGTCTCTGCAGAACCTGGATCTATCCTCTCTTCCTGGTGGCTCTTGTCGGTGTCTATTAAGGCATCAGTCAGATCACACTGGTTGATCTCAGCGGTTTCAGCAGCAGGGCAGGGTAGCACAGACGCGGGGCTCTCAGAGAGCTAGACAAAATAACATCACGTAGGTTTACTTCACATCTTCTGCTGTCAGCTAAACAGCCAAACCTTACTGGTAGCTTCTGGCCGGCTATTTCCGTGGTCGAGGTGTGTCGAGGCGGCGGATGAAGGTCGCCCTGTGAGACGAGGTACTGCAGCATGTTAACCAGGGCGGCGCACGAATCGGCACAAGCGTGGACATGAACGACGTTGTTGGAGCAGCGGAGTTCAAACAGAGGCTGGGCCTGAAAAAGAGTGGATGTTAGGGAGTGGGGAGTGGCATGTTCATCGACTGTCATTGTTTTATCATGCTTTATCTTGGTCTCCATTTGCAGGTTTTTCAATGATACATGATTCACTGTAAACTATTCTGCAAACCTCATCTTGAGAACCACTGTATTACTGCTAGTAGGCTCTTCAATATGTGATCTAATTTGTAGGGGGATGACTATGTGTGTGTGTGGGGGGGGGGGGGGGGGCAAAATATGTCTTCATTTGAGAGGTGCTCACCAGTTTGCCTGTGTTGCTGCCTTTCCAGGTTGTGATAGCGAGTTCCAGCAGGTCAATGTCCAGAACACAAATATAGTCTGTGTAACACAAAAAATGTTTGCTTCAATGTCAAGTGTCCTTTAGTGCAGAATTTTTAGTCCATGTCTTGTATTTGATTCCATTGCACGATGCAACTGTACAGTGCATCCAGAAAGTCTTCCCTGTTCCTCATCTTTTCACATTGTGACAGTCTTTTCCAAAATTGATGAAATTAGTTTTTCCTTAAAATTATTTGCACAACTCCTGTAATGACAAGATAACAGAGATTCTATTTTTTTTTTGGGGGGGGGGGGGGAATTTGTGCAAATAGACAACTGCCAAAAACCTGCTAAAAATTATTTGTAAATTACATGTGATTTTGTTTTTTTTTAAAAACACATGTGCAAGAAAACATTTTCAATGTTGTCACAATGAAGAGTTGTGTGTTGAATTTTGAGTTTTTTATTTTTTTTTATTGAATCTTGGAATGAGGCTGTAACATGACAAAATGAAGAAGAAAAAAAGAAGTAAAGAGCTCTGCAAATACTTTGAAGCTGCACTATGTGTGTGCATTATGTGACGCACCTCTCCTCAGGTCCACAACTTTGCTATCACATTTGTCAGAGAGGTAGAGGGCGGAGTCATCCAGGATGAATCTAAATGAGATGAGAAATGAAAACTTTACAAGTTTGGACTGTGATGTGAAATTCAGCCAACAGAGGCTATGGTTTACCTGAGGTGGAAGGTGGCTGTGTCTACAATGATATTACTGGACAAAGAGAAGGACTCTGCTGTGAGCAACATTCGCAGCGGCATATACAGCGGCCTGGCAGACCAAGGGCAACAACATGGCAGCCGTGTTAAAAGACTTGAAAAGGAGATTGCGATTGGTTGAAGACGAAATTTAAGATGCAGGTCCAAGTGTACAAATCCAATACAGTGAACCCCCGTTCATCGTGGGGATACATTCCAAATACGCATCAGGAGTTTAGCCCAGTAAAAAAGTGACAGTGTTTACCTGTAGTCAACTGCACATGAAGCCAGGTGTGTATGGAGGACAGTGATAACAGCGGGTGGGGTGTATCCAAGAATCGGGTCGTCGATGACATCCAGAAAATCAACCAACTGGAACACAAAAAAAAAAGTTAAATCCGAGCTAAACATTTTCACATCCTTTTTAAACTGATATCCTGATAAGCTGTCCACTGTAGTAACCGCTGTCCGTGAAAGGGTTAAAATAGCCCTTCCACACGTTTTAATAACATTGAAAGTTATTGAGCGAAAAACTTCAGGATATAGCCGGACCGCAGCAGGTGAAGTGGTTATAGCCAGAAATGACTTCATACATGGCCATGGTTTTAATGGTCCACTTCAACAAGGGTTACCTGCTCGTGCCAGCTGTGGCTGGCCTGCGTCACGTAATGCCGCATGGTGGCGCCTTGAAGTCGAAGGGCGACAAGGAATTCCTAGCAGGAGACAAAGCGACGCTCATTTGATTTCAGCACTCCTGATAAATGGGTGATGATAGTTATCGTGTGCCAAGGGGACGCACCTTGACCTTCCTCTGTGGGTCCAGAGTGATTTTAATGGCTGTGGACAACATCTGTGGATCCGCCTCCCTGCCGCTTACACTGCTGACTCCCACCTCGGTGGGGTAGATGGTTGGGTCCAAGTACTTTGGAGAAGCGAAGTTGGGCATTTCTATCCGTGGCGGAATAGCCGTGTCTTTGACTACAGCTACAAAAAAAAAAAAGACAAGTGGAATTTGTGTTCATGCCATTTTGAATAACACTTCATTAGGGTTGTGGGTAAGTTGCTGTGAATTTTTTACTGCACAATGGCTGTGGCATTTGTTTTTGTTCCTGATTGTAAAGTGTCCTTGGGTGTCTTGAAAGGCGCTTATAAATAAAATGTATTATTATTATTATTATTATGTTGGATTAATGTTAAAATAATCAAGGGATCTTGGGTGGGGGGCGAATCTCCCCCCGTAATAAAATGTGCGCATACCTTTATGGTACAGCTCCACTCGTTGACTCTCCAGACACAAAAAACTGAGATTTGGGTCATTCTGGTGCTGTGCTACACTGAACATCTTCCCTCCTTGCAAGTCAAGCACAATTTCTCCGTGACTCTGGTCCTCCTGTGTTGATTTCAGCAATGTATCAACGTTTAGTGAAGTACCGTACTTTATTTCCTGTGATAAAACTTTTCTGCCACCCGACTTACCTTCTTGTCTGTCCTGGCTTGAAGGCGGCCTTTCCCAATGACGACTGTGAGGGAGAGGAGGCTGAGGTTGTGGTTCGGGTTCGGGTTGGGCTGCAGCGCCGACTTTGTCCTTCCCGATGGTTCATTGGCCAAGTAGAACTGAGGCTCATCCTCCTCCGAGTCAGAGTCTTTAACACAGTTGGAAACAGGAGAATGCAAATATTTGTACCTAATGTTATGGCCGAACAATGCATATTGCACTGTGATATATTCTCAAATATAGTACAGTCGAACCTCGTTACAAACACCTCGAGGGACATAACGAATCTGTATGTTATAACGGTAGTTCGATGTAACCATTTCCAATAAAATGGCCACCAACTACGATGTATAGTACATGTACTGTATAACATGTAATAACGGTAGAAACATGTCAATTGCAAACACGTGTATACAGTATGAAGAAAAAAATATTTTATGAGTCATGAAACAAATAACAGTGGCGTTCCTACTTCAGATCTGAAAACATTCAGTCAGCAAAGGTTACCTGTGGTGTACATTTTGTTCATAAGCAAGGTCGCGGCGGCTGTTAGCTTCGGGACTTCGAAATGGGAACGTTAGAGGGGTGAAAACATTGCAAACGGTGTACGTTGAAACAAGGTTCGACTGTTTATACCAAATATATCTCACCGAGTCGAAAAGCCGACTTGCAGAGTTGGAACTCGTCGTGGTGTTGGTGACTGTGCGTGGGGCTGTGGGCTGAGGAGGGGGCAGGGGGAGGCGGCTCCCACATCAACAGGTCATTATTGATCCTGCACAAAGGGGTTCAGTTTTACTAATGATGGTAGCAAGAACAACATGGAAAAAAAAGTAAATAAACTGGAATGCAATGTTTAAGCGCAGAAACAAATTTTTGTCATAGGCTACATTGCTGTTATAGTTTTCCTCGGGGGCTGTTTTGACTGTGAAAACCATGTCAACGTATAATCACCTCATCATGATTATTACATATACAATTGCCCCTGCATGTGATTATTGTAAAATATGAAGTGGTGTGAAAATTCTCTTTGCATATGTATTAGACTTAAAATGTTTCAGATCATCAAGTTGTGTTATGGCAGACGAGGGATACAACCACACTACCTGTTGTAGATGCTTTGGAAAGCTTGCTTGCTGGGTAGAAGGATGTAGGCCAGTGGAAAACAAATATCCACAGCACACTGAGACTGAGCCACACACTGGGCCTGAAACTGACTCATCTCCTCGGGATCGGCGGGGATCACCATCTACAGAATCCGGAGGGAAGGAGCCGGTCAGGGATTGTGTCGGATGGGAATGTTTGACAGGTAAGTTCACTGAGGGTTGACGCACCTCCTCCGTCTCAAACATGGTGCGATTGGAGGAGAACGGGGAGCTGGTTTTGTCATTGAGTTCACAGTGGCTTTCAAAGAAGGCAGCTCCCAGATCTCGGGCGAGGCCCAGGTTCAAACTGCCCAGACTCGCCGCCAGTCCTTGCGTCTCACCTCCTCGCACTCGTACTGATAACCTAGCAGATGGGCATTTCAAGTGGAGAATCAATAACATGATTTGATTAACATGAATGACTGGAAAACTGTGAAATGGGATTTTCTGTGTGACTAAAGGGTTAGACGGCTTCGGGCACTAATGTGATGAAAGTCGATTGCACGTTTGCTTAGCAATAATCAGTGTACGCCAAATGTACACATCAGTGTCAAATATCCTCTTGCTCGGTGTGCTTGCCACTGTAACAGCCAACTGATACTTGCACAACTTGGCCAAAGAGTGAAACCTATCTCTGTTCTGGAACTGAGGAGCGCTTGCCTAACAGGTGAGAGCGCAATGGATGCCGTGCATCCTTTTTACCAAACAGCACAATATGTGGCAAATGTTTGTAACAACCAAGCCCTAGTGTAAAACATTATTCACTCTGTAAAGCAATGATGATGACCATTCACCTGGGCAGAGAGTCATGGCTCTTCTTCACTCTGATGCAGGGGAAGGAGCCTCCCTCCCAGCCCTCGTATGACCCTGAAAAAAATAAAATAAAATAAAATAAGCTGACGTATGGGTAGGTGTACTGTGCCTCATGTTGTGGCCGATGAGTGCAGCGGAAGTTAAGCGACTGATGAATAAATCTACAAGGTCAAGCGTGATCTCACCATGCAGGTCAGTAAAGGAGGCTTCCAGCAGCTGGGTGAGGCAGGGGGCTGAGAGCTGAGCCTGGTTGGGCTGCCCGCTCTGGAGGTCCGGCGCTTCCTGGTGCCTGAGCTCCAGCTCGGTCAGCTCCAGCACCAGCATCTCCTCCCTCACCGCCCTCTGGCTCATGGGCTGACGCTCAGAGGGGGGCCGCAGGTCTGGAATGGGGATGCGAAGTCGGAGGACAGCGTGCGGGGCGAGGAGGGAGAAGGAGGAGTACAGCTCACTGCTCTGCGTCTGAAAGAAGACAACAAAATGAAGTGAAACAAGGATTTTGATTGCACAGGCGGAATCAACGCGAGTCTGATCCCACTTGGAGGTTGTCGGGTCCAGCTGGCTCTGCGGGACAACAGCTGAAGGCTTTGTTCAGGTTCCTCAGCCGACTGAGGATGTCCAGGTCCAACTCGGTGCTGAGATCTCCCAACTCCACGCGCACCACGCTGTCACGTCGAACCACCCGCTGTTTACCCTGCAATCATTGACAAGAAAACCATTCCTTAACATTTCCGAGATTGTAAATGTACTTAGCTGGTATGAAATATGGGCCTGTTTAGCTGAACACCAATCTTTTGTTCTGTTGTATGAATAGCAACAGATAGGTACACATGTTAATCGTAACTACTGCTATCGGGAGGAGGAGTATTTAATTGTTCAGCCTGTCACTATGCGTCGCTGGCATCGATATGTGAACAAAGATACATCATGATAATATGGTTGAAAATCATTGTCGTCGTGTGGTTTCTGAATACCTTCCTCAGGTGCTTCTCGGTGAGGCTGTAATGCAGCTGAGCACACGGTCTGGCGGCAACTCCCACTGTGAACGTGTTGGCTTTCTGGAACTGGAGCAACTACAAAAGAGGTGTACCAAAATGTCTATTTCAGCTTCATTCTTGCCATAAATTTTGGACTCAATTCTGACAATATTACTACTTTATTAAAGCAGCATCTCGACCTTTTCCACTAAACTGAACTTGCTATCTGACATACCTGCGAAATGAACACTTTGGCCCCGTGTAGTGTTGTTATTGAACATTCTTTTACCTCGCTGTACTGAGGCGTGCTGTTCTCGCAGAGGCACTCCAGCATTTCTAGTCTGCTGAAGGAGACGTCGGAGGTCACCGCTCGACTGTGGCGTCTCCCGCTGCGCATCTCACAGGAAACCTGCACCGCTGCCCCCGTCACTCTGAAGGGAGACAAACAGTTCAGACCACAGCAAACGCCGAGATGCTTCGACAGTGTTCACAACGGGAGATAGGTTCCAAGCCCATCCGGAATAAGTGAAAAGCAAAAACATACAAAGACCATAAACAAAACTATTACTGTATTTATATCAAGTACATCTTGTTCGCTGAGCGGCAATGTTTTTTCCATTGCTATTAAATTGCCAGTTATTACTTAAATTGCCACTATTACTTTCTGTGTAA
The DNA here is from genome assembly GCA_018466805.1 of Hippocampus abdominalis. NCBI lineage: Eukaryota > Metazoa > Chordata > Actinopteri > Syngnathiformes > Syngnathidae > Hippocampus > Hippocampus abdominalis. The sequence continues at coordinate 19,247,519 of CM031695.1, read as the reverse complement.
ATCTGCTTCTTTCACTTATTGACGGATTCTGTTTATTTCAACTTTCCAACCAAGGTTAAAAGGAAGACTCCGACTCGCTAGCTGGGCACATTTCGCACGTCACGTCTGGTGGAGAAAATTTGCCCACAGCTCGCAGTTTTGGCTCTGTGTGGCTTGGTCCGAAACTGGACGAGGCCCGGTACCGGTCCGCGGTCCAGTGGCTGGGGACCACTGATTTATACAGTTTGAATTCATTAAAATGTGACACCAACACACCATATGTGCTCTGAATATCCTAAGACGGGAGGAAGGCTGTAATTCACAAAAGTGGTACGCGGGCTCCCACTAGTGGTAAGTATAAAAGATCATTGTTGAATTAAATTTTCAAACAGGATCTTATACTTTGTTCCAAAGTTCAGGTGTTTTTAATGTAGTACAATGAGTTGAAAAATTGTGATTAATATTTCGGAACTGTTTGTTTTCAAGCATTTATTTAGATAACACGCTTACTAACATTTACGGTGAATTGGGAATTACTCCATTGCGAGACTAATAAAGGTTTTCTTATCTTATCTTATTTATGGCCAATACATTGTTATTGCTTAGTTGTTTCAAGTTTTGTTTTTTTGATTTATTTATTTTTTTGCTACATTTAAGCCCAGTGCTATTATTCAATCTACATAAGGTCACAGTATCTTAAATATACTTTTTAGGAATAAATTATCTGTCTTGGAGCTACAGCATTCTCTCTAGGCTCACGACCAGAAGCCTTTGAACTCTTGGGGAACATCATAGCAATTAAAATAAACCTAAAAGTGTTCTATCAAGAACGTGTGATGTTACCAGTCGCCAATCAGAGCCCAGGAGAATAAAAATCCCACAAAGATGTTTAATTGTTTCATATTTTCTACACATTGACATTTTATTGCATTTCAATCAATATTTTAAATGCTTTCAATGCTGTACAGTACAGTGGACCCCCACATACTTGCGATTTGTCACCCACGGATTCAGATTTTTTAAATATTTATTTAATAAATAAACAAATTGTGTATATATATATATATATATATATATATAGATATATCCGAAGACGGCTGGGATAGGCTCCAGCACCCCGCGACCCTAGTGAGGATAAAGCGGTTTGGAAGATGAATGAATGAATGAATGAATATATATACTGTATACACACGCACACACACACACACACACGCACACAAACACAAAGCACTCTTTTTGGTGGAAATCGCATAGTGAATGTTCATCAGCATTTTTTTTAAATTTTGTTTTAAATCTCCGGTGCAGATTTTTGCTATTCACGGGGTGGCTCGTTTCCTTTTCCCCTCGAATGGTCACTGTCCTATTCATATTTATATGAATGCAAAAAAATGTATTTAAAAAAAAAAAAAAGAAAAAAGCAATTGCCATAAGCCGTTATATATTCTCTGCATAGAATTATCCCACAAAATATTCAGGGCAGTGGGAGGTGAACTGTGTGATCACGGGTGGAAGTGCATTATGGATTCATTCATGTTTTCCTACCTGAGGTGCGAGTGAGGGCAAGCCTTGGCAAACCCGTCTCTCAGGTGGTGGAAGTCTCTCTCACCGAACATGCTGTCCTTAAAAGAGGCGAGTTCTTGGAAGAACACCTGGGACATCTGAGACAATGAGGAGACGCCTTCCAGCTTGGAGGGCGGGTCCTCCTGCAGCATGGTTAGGGTGAGGCCGCCCAGAGTCAGACGCAGCAAGACGTCGGGCTTCAGCTGTTCCGCGTTGCCACTTTGAGAGCGACCTACACAAGGGGTTTGGACAGTGGGGACATGATGTTAAGGTGGAAAAAAATGGAACATGTCACACCCATTGAGAAGGGAAAAAACAAGTAAAAATGTTGCTGTTGTTTGGTAACATATTCTGAGTATTTATTTTTGTAACAACTGTTTACTTTTATTCCACACACATTTTAAACTAGATTTCTGCACTTTCTACTCCTCACAGTCTCTGTATTTACAGTAGTTGTATTTTTTTTACCTCCACGGATGACAAAACCACATCCAATCGGCAATTTAGTTTTTTTCCAAGGTCTTTTTTTTTAAGTATCTGTACTTCTACTTCAGTACAAAGTGGGAGTACTTTTGCCACCTCTGATGATCATTGCAGACAACATTACCTCTGATTCGATGAGGGGCCTGCGGTAGACTGGAGAGACAACCCGCTACTGGGTAACGTCTGGGACAGTTCATGAGCCCCTAGGATGAAAAAAACAACTGGCTTTTATATCAGAACGGGGATTTTCCAATTTCTGAATCTAAATGTTGATCTTAAGTCTTGTCTCTGTCAACAGTTACACTATGATGTGAACACCACAAACGAGCCCACTGCCAAGCTGTTTTTCCAGCGAGTGGATATCTGGTGTATGAGACCCCTTTACGGTGTCGCATTTTGGCATCCAACCCCCACATTAACTGTACCTGTGTGGCCAGTGCTCCAGGCTGAGTGAGACTGGCTAGACTGTGTGTGGAAGAGTCCATATCGCTGTCTGACAGCTCACTGCCCGAGCGCACCGACGTCACACTGCTGCTCATCCCCGTGGGGCCCATGGAATAGAACATTTCTGCAAAGACACAAAATGTAAGACGTGACAAAGCCGCAACGCTATTTTGCAGTAGGAAACTTATCAGTTTGACTGAGCATTGATTTGCACATGGCTTACTGCCACCTCTGCCTATTATTCAAGCTGTGAGTTCACAGTATGTGAGCGTTTGCTGTCCCGTACCTCCGTTTTCCAGAGTGGTGACATAAGGCTCCAGGTCGCACTCGGCATCCCAGTCCCTGCCTCTGGGACTGGTGCCCAACTGCTTACTGAGGTCTTCTTCGATCATACGCAGGTCATCCGAGTCTAGTGGGCGGCTGCGCGTGCCACCAGGTTTGGTCTCGGGCTCTAGATGGAAAATGAGGCAGATGAAATGCGTGCAATTTGGGCATCAGCACATGCAGGTTGTTGCATTTGTTGTCTGTGTAAACACAGCCACGTCGATCATGTGTCACTTAAAACAAACAAGAAATGGTTAAAAGACAAAGAAAGAAAGAAAGAAAAAAGAAAGAAAAAAATCTTCCCATACCTGTTTCTATGCAAAGAGCTTCCAGCAGGTCTGTCAGATGTATGATCTGAGCCGGGGACAGCAGCATGTGGACACAGCCCACCTTCCCATCCAATTCAAACTGGTCACCAGACAGGACACAAGTTAATGTGCGGAGGCAAACGACATCATGTATTAGCCTGCAGCAGCGATTCCCAACCACTGGGGTAAATTATCCAAAGTGAGTCATTGTGAATAAATTGAGCCATGATCAACATTATTTCAGTGTCTGTAGTTTTTGTGACATTTGAGTCAATGAGAACTACAGTGGGCTACCTCCATTTTTGCCATTTTGCACAACAGGACTGTGACTCCTGTGCATTAATGATTCGGGAAAAGTACTGAATACAACTATACACTGCCCCCTTTGTTCAAAATTGGAACTTAAACATTCGTTTGAAATCAAGTATCAAGTACTGTACAACTTTATTGTCAACAGCACAGATGAAATGTCCTCCCTCTTAACCAGACAACAGACAACAAGAGGAGCCGCCGCGGGTGCCCGCCTCTGTTGATTTCTTCACTAAACTTAAAATGACAAAAATTAGCTTACTCTAGTTATCAGTGGCTCATTTTTGACTGGTGGTGTACTTTGAGATTTCTTCAATGTAAGATATGTATGTGCCTAAGATCAATAAAGGTTGGCAAGCAATGTTCCCTCTAATTTTCCATGCGTCTGACCATTCAGACAAACTCCCTATACCACGGTGAGCAAAATTAGACACGCAGACGGCGACCAAACCAGTATCACAACTGTCCAAAATCTGAGGTCATAAGTTACGTGATATAGGTATGGTATAAAAATACATTTAAAAATCAAACCGCCTATATGTCATAATAGAACATGTCATTGAAGAGAGATCTGTGACACAAATAAAAATCGTCCTTTGCGAGAAACCTTCATTTAAGGGGGCTCATAAACTATGCCCAGGTTTAGACTTCCTGAATGGAGTGGTCCTTGTGTCGCCTGCAGCGTCGCGTCAGTGGTGAATGTATTTGTGTCAATGTATGCTTCAAACTCTAGTAGAACTGAGTTTGCACCATTGGTTGAGCCACTGAAACTGTACGTGGTAATGGTGTGGTGTCCTGTTTGTAGATTAAACTGGGATGGAAATGAACGAATGACTGTAGAAATGTAATATGTGTGTTGTGCGCACCTTTGGTCCGGGCAGCATATCGTTCTGCTTAAGCTTCACTGTGGTCTCAATGAAACCGGAGCAGCTACCGATGAGAAGGGGCTGTGACGAGGGAACCTTCAGGGGCTTCCCCTTGTCTTCCACCTGCTCTTCGTCATCACTTTCCTCCTCCTCTGCCTCGCTGGCAGAGGCTGACTTTTTCTCCTCAGGCACCTCCTGGTGGTGGGACGACACAGCATTCAGTGAATGATTGTTTCCCATGCTCGGGTTCCGCAAGAACTTCTAACAATTTTTTAAAACAATTGTCGAATAAAAATATATATCAAGAATTAGCTTGCGCAACACTTCGTGTAGTTTTAAAGCAAATATAATGCACTGGACGCGTAGTCCAATTCTACGTTCTGTTCCAATGGCAATGGAATGTATTGCTGGTCTGTAAACCTTGCTACGATAACGCAGTGGTAAAATCATAATTACACTTGTAAATATTTTTTATGAAAAACACAATAGAAATCTGAATTATAGAAGCTGCAAATTTCTCTTTTTTTAATCTTTTGGAAAATTATTTCCTCCCCCCATAAATCTACATTCATAAAAAATCTACATTTTTCAGTGGCTTCGCATTTTGCGCTTCAAGTTTTAACAGAAATGAACTTTTTGGTTTCAGCGATAACTTTTTTTGATTAGTTAAGCTGTGCTCCAACCTCCAGAAGAAGAGTCAAGTAAGAGACGCCTTATCGGCCACTAACACAAGCCTCTTTTTCTCTCTTTTTTTTTTCCAATGTCGCCTCAGGGGTTCCACCCAGTCCTAACTTCTTGATCATCAATAAAAAGCAATACAATGAAAACCAGTAATCATGGCGGTAACTAAGCGCGCCTTCTTGTGCCATGTGACCACCCGTTCTTACGCAGCCCAGCAAATTTATTGAATGGGTGCTATTGGTAACCTCGACTCTCAAGACCACTGCACACTGAAGTCTGGAGCAAGGACAATCTCTGTTACCTGCTCTGTGCCCATAATGTCGTAGAGGAGCTGAACAGCGCTCAGCTGGAGGATCTTGTGCAGGAAGGCGGGCGGCTGGTGGATGTCAACAGGCACGGCAGTCTGGTTGGATGGGTCGCGCACCGCCTCATCAAAGTACTCCAACCTGGAAAAGATCAAGAAAACCATGGACTTTGTTAACATGCCAGAACTACAAAAAAAAGGACTCAATAGAGTCAAAGAAGGGCTTGTTCAAATATATTCACTAGCAAAACATTTTAGTTATTCAAGACACACAATAAGACATTGTCAGTTCAAACATAAGAATGTTAGACTAACACTGTGTGGAAAATTGAGGGTAATAGTGTATGTATTTATCAGTCAAAAGCCACAGTTAAGCCATTCACTGTGGCAACATTCCACCTTTGAACACTCTCTCGCCTCAAAACCTTAGTATAGAGCAAACCCTCTTCACAAATACTCTCAGGTTGGACTGTTCAATGTTTTACTACACACGTGGAGTGAACGAGCAAACAACAAGCGGCAGCCATAAATGTACGCAACGCATAAAAAAAGAAAAGATAAACTCGTTGAGGGTGCAGCAGCCTTGTTTCTTTGACGATTCCTCATTTGAATTTGTGTGCCACATTCCGATTGCGTTTAACGTTTCCCTTCACTGAGCAACAACGGACAGCGGCCGCGACATTCAAAAAGCATGTGTGACCTCAAATGACATAACACGGATGCACTTTTGTTCCCGGAGACAATAATACAAGATAGTTGCAGCAACAAAAACAACTAAAAAAGAAAAATCTGTGAGGGGAACTTTCAACTTCTGAACTGATGGTTATATTTTATTCGCATTTCTTAAACACAGAAATATACTTTTCAGAATGCAAATTCCTTCCTAATTTAGATATTGAAAATAATTTTGATCGCTTTTCATGCAATGTTGAAATTTTGTGAGATGGAGAATTTGGGGGGTTTGTTTCCCAAAAGTTGGCAAAATTAAACAAGTTGAAACAACAACATATTCCACTGTGTGTCTGGCAAAGCTGATTAATACACGCGTATTAAACTGAACTTCTCAAATAATATTCTACCACAATATTATCATTTCTTGAGCTGCCCATTTATACGCCACATCTCACTGTAAAGCAGTAGAACCACGTGATCGCTTTCAGCTAATCAATAAAGAAACGCAATGATTAACATCCAAATTGTATCAAAGCTTCATATAATTTTGACATTAAGAAGAAGAAGGAAGAAGGAAATCCATCAAACAACATGTGAGAGCAGTTTACCGTTTGATGTGCACCTCTAAGGCAATGCCTGTTTCCAGGTCCGGGGGCTGGTGCTCAATGCGTACGATGGTGTCCAGGAGAGTGACTTTAATACGACGAAGGACTGCAAAGACACACAAACAAAAAAGATGAGCAGTCGCGTGTGTGAGGACAGGGGCGGGAGTTAAAGCTTCCACACTGGAAACCCACCCGTCTCTATGGTTTGTGCAAACATCTCCAGTCCTTCGAGCGGAGCTGGCGGCTCCTCGGACGTCTCCGGGGGGTCCTTCAGGCACTCCTGGGCCAGCTGCATGCTGGAGGTCATGCTGGATGACCAGCTTTGCGAGTCCCAGTTGCCACCTGCGTACAACGCCACCATGATCCAACATTAGGTACAACTGCACAATCAGAAGTGCTACGCAATACATCAGTGAATATAACATAATATAATATAGTATAATATATTAAATATAATCGAATTTAATACAAGATAAATAGACAGACAGACACCCCACATGCCCGACAAGGGTGCTACACCTGCCATCATGTCAAAGCCAAAGGGTAAGAAGAGCTGCATGGTGCAGGCATCACATTGTTGATCCTTGTAGTATTGTGACAAAAGCATGCCACAGATGGGTTACTCATACAGCTGGTTGCTATTTTAACTTGTGGAAAAACATGCATTGGTCATTTTGGACTGAAGTTGACTCACCGATACGGTACTTGGGTCTGCATGTTATCTGGAGACCGGACACTTCCAAGGTGCAGTGGTCGGTGAGCAGAGCTTGCCAGGGGATGGTCACTGTGATGCTGCTCACAAAGCCGTCCACTATCTCCAGGGGAGCACCGAGGTTCTCCAGAAGACCGTTGACTGCCTGAAGAGATGAGAAACATGTGACATATAGAGTGACATCCTCAAATGGAAAGACATGCCCATTCCCATAAAAAATAGAGTGACTACAGCTATGGATAGCTTGGTTAGGAATTTGTGAATGTGTCTTTTGTTTTTGTTACTCCAAACCATGCTCGGCACAACAGCTGCAGCTGTAGCTGTAACAAAGCGCTTTCCAGATACACCAGTCTCACCTGTAGAGCCTTTGTGTTGCCAGTTTGTATCGAAATCTATATTGATTATTAGTGATAGATAGATAGATAGATAGATAGATAGATAGATAGATAGATAGATAGATAGATAGATAGATAGATAGATTCCTATGAATTTCGCGTTGCCACGTTGTGTAGAAAGCAATCTAAATTAGACAAGGTAGACGGAAAGATAGAGAAGAGTGAGCAGTGGTTATGAGCATTTCCCACAAGTGTGTTTCCTCGAACAGAGCGTGACGGTGGATATAGTTGTTGTTGAACCAGTGGCGGAGGCGTTGCGAAACAGTCAAGTCAGAGTGGGTGAAACAAAAACACACACACACACACAAAACACCCAATGATGGTGGCTGGCCACCTTCGCGAAAAACTCACCCACACGTCGAGGTTGATCTCCTTAATGACCCCGCTGCCATTGTACAAGTCCAAGCCCAGTTGGTCCAAGCTCAGGCGCTCCTGCAAAAAGTGGCCGAGGTAGTGCTGGAGGAGGTACCGACAGGCCCGCTTCTTGATGGAGCCCGACCAGGGGAAGAGCCAGCGAGACATAGGCCCAGCGAGAGCGGGGGACAGGGAGCGAGAAGAGGCGGCGCAGGTGAACGAGTACGACCGCAGTCCTCGGGAAACTGCATAACAGGCGAACGCGAGAGGGAGCAGAAGCAAGAATGAGCCACAGCTAGCTGCTGGGTGCTAAGGAAGGGGTAAACCGTAACTCCACTTCTCCCAGCCTCGACATAAAAACTCGAGGGGAGGAAAAAAAGATGTCCTTTGTGCGCGGCTAGACTTCCCCCGTGACTACAACACGCTCGTTAGGCCACCGGTCCGTCGCCGTGTCGGCTCATGTTTTCGACGCGTTTGGGGTCGCAATGGAGCGACAGGTCCTGGTGGTTGGTGTCTTTCTCTTGGTTTCAGGGGTTGTTTATTGTTATCATACGCCAACTGACGGTGTGGCGAAGACGTTTCGTCATCGTGACGCAACCCGGAAACGGGAAGCGTAAACAAATCTGCGACGCCATCTTTGTAAGGGCAGTTCAAAAAGTAAAACTTTATTTAGCATGAAGGATAACAATCACACCTCCTTTGAAATTGGAAATAAATTGATAATTAAGGAAACAACTAAATATACCAAATTGAATCATGTAAGAATTATTCTCCCTGTTCTGGGGAGTACAACCACAAACTCATACACTTATACAGTACTGTACAATTTGAGACCTCCAGGAGGCTGCTGGTGGAATAGCAGGTGGCTAAAATCAGGTCAGGAGATAGGAGTTTGTTTTTAAAAAAGTACTGTGCATGTTAATTAGAAAATGGCAACTTATTTATTCACTTTTGCTTTATTATTATTATTGCTATATTATTATTGTTACATTATGATGATGATTTTATTATCACATTTATGTTCAAACCCTATTATGTATGGCACTTTGTTACAGCTGCAGTTGTTTTTCCCCCCCTTCAAGTATAAATGCTTTGAAATCTGAAATTATACCCCCTCAAAAAGATTAAGATCTTTTAAAGCATTAAAAATATATATTTTTGTACAAAATGTTGTTCTTTTCCTATACATTCTTTTTTTAAATAATTTTAGTAAACTATGTTTTAATTTTTTTACAATGCTTTTAAATGTCCTAAATTATTTTGATTGTAAATGCTTTCAAATGTTTTTTAATGTGAATTTTGTGAAACATATTTAGTTACCCTGTTTATGAAATGTGCTATCTAAATAAAGATCCCTTACCTTTTAAGTGTTCTGGAAATAAGGTTGAGTGGAGCACAGGGCCGAGTGATTATTGAGTTTCAGAAAACTTTATACAACATAAATAAAAAATGAAAAGTTAAATCGGGTCATAAATAAGTACTAAGGGTGTGGTAGTGGTGGAATGTATACATTGATATACACAATAGATATACTGTACTGTACGTTATTGATAAATCTGCATTACATGTATTGTTTTAATTACACTACAATAATACAGTACACAATAAAATACCCTCTTGTCATTTCTGCAGCATATAAAGCATGTCTGCCTTACAATTTTGAGATTTAATGAGATTTCAATCACCATGACACACCTTCAATAGTATTGCAGACAGGCTGTGGATTGCAGTGTAATCTGGGATTTGGTGACTCAGTGCTGAGTGGTGTGAAACGCCAGGGGACGACCCAGAAGCTACACCATACACAGTCGTCGAACCCGGTGCTTGTGTGTGAGTGTGTGTGTGAGGGGTGATTACATAAGAGTCTACCAATTTTGTGTATATCATGTTGAAGACAAGATTTTACAAATCTGCCGGTTGGCCCCAATAGGTGATTTGTCATGAATGTCTGGTGTGTTCTTTATCATTCAGTTTCTGATACGATATTTTGACAATAAATAATGTATTACAGAAAGCTGGGTTCCACCAAGAGAGGAACCGCCCTGCTCTGTTATGTTTTTATACTGTAGAAGAATGCTGATTTCTTTTCAGTCGGACAAATAGATTGTGAATAGAGAGTGAACTCCTCCAAAAGTGTGTTCTCACTCATCCAACACCTCAACTATGCGCGTGCGGCACGCCTAAGCTCATCTCATCCACTCTTTCTCCCATCAGGATTACCATTCTGTCCATTGTCAATCCTCAAACTCGCACACTGATAGCAGGAGCGAGGCAGTCGGGCCAAGGAGCTTCATGGAGGCCTGCAGGCCATCGTGCTACTAGTGAGTGGAGCTGTCAGGAACGCTGTGTTGGGATTGGCAGATTGGTGAATGTGAGGTAAGAGGAGGCCAATTAATTATTATTCTATTTTACACTCTCCTCCATTCGTCTTTTTAGAATACAGTAGAATGCAACTTTCTAATAGCAAAGGCTATCTCTAGAGAGAGAGAGAGAGAGATCCACACACATATACACATCTTTTCCAGATGTTTCCTTGGTCAGCCATCTTCTCCTTGGAACCAAAAGTGCCAGGCCATCGCACCAGTGAAGAACTGGTCACCAACACACTGATGCTGGAGCTGGGCGCCATGGTGAAACGCACTGAGCGCATATGCTTGGAACGGGCCGCCGAGTGCCGGCGTCGACGCCGCAGCAGCAGTTGCAGTTCGTCTGCAGCGGCAGACTACAGTTGGTTGGCCAGCGCACCCAACCCGCAACCTTACCAGCTGGCGCCCAATGACCTGCTGGAGTTGCAGGAGCTCTGTGCCAAGGTGCCGCCCGCCCAGTGCGGTCCCGTCATTGTCAGGTGAGAAATAGAGGTCAACGGTATTCGCTAGTTGCTGGTGATTGGGACAGAGACCTGTCGTGAAAAGAAAAAAAATAAATCATGTGAGTACTTTACGCTTGCCCTAAAAATGTTTGGAATTGCCTTTCTAACTCATTTATGTTTAAGTTTACGTAACGCTTACTTTATGACTGGTTAATCTGTCCATTACGTTGGTTAATGGAAAATTTAATTCAGGTTTATGTGTCACTTAATGTATTTTTGATGAAGATGAAAAAAGTCCATTTTTTTCCTTGCACATCAGATCAATCGGTTATTGGAATTCTACTCTGCCGAATAGCCTAAAAAATAATATCGGTCGGAACCTTATTGAAATGTTTCAGCTCCTCACCCATCTTATCAGTACAGCACTAACTTTAGTCTTTCTATGCAGGTGATAAAGAATATATGAGCATGAGTACTGTTATATTATGAGTCGACAATTTATCGTTTGTGTTTAATGTGTTGTTGATTAAAGGGTTAAAGCACCGCAACACTGATGCTAATTAGTATTAGCATTAAGCTAACAGACGAAAAGGCTGAACCATTTCCTTATTTCAGGTTCAGGAGGCTGGTGTCCAAGATGGAGCCTGAGGTCTACGAGGTCCCGCGTCTGTTTCGCTCGGCGCTGCACGACTGTCTGGAAGAACTCACAAGAGGAGAAGAAGGAGTGCAACAGAATATGCTGATGAAGCAGCAGCGCAGCAAGAGCCTCTCCTTCGTCACATTCCGCAGCAAGTTTCGAATGGGCTACTTCTCAATGGGGAGCGGCCCGAGGGGCTCCAGGGCCGATCTACAGCAGCAGGTGGATTGGTCAGATGAGGAGCGGGAGGAGGAAGATGACGGAGAGGAACAGGAGGAAGAGGCCATCAGGGCTCGCGCCAGGAAAGGGAGGAGCAGGAGCATGCCGGACATCGCACCTTTGGAACAAAGTGCGGAAGGATGAGGATGATGAAGTTGATGAAGATGATAAAGGTGGAAGGGTGCTATAGGATGGAGAAGAAAGGATCAAACATAAAGTAGGCAGGGTAGGGTCAGAGTATTGTACATGAGGGTACGTCGGACTCTCGACATTTGTGAAGAAATAGATTTGCAAAGATTTAAGTAAACTTTTCCAGATTTTGGGCCTGACTGAATCTGCCCTCATTTCTTCTCTAACACATCAGGTTTTCATAATGATATGATAAGAATAATATAATATGTAATTCAGTAAAGCATTTAGTCATATTTATTCATTTGAATAACACATGGTGAAATCTGTATTGTGCAAGCTTTTACATGTCAAACAAAAATGAAAACTTGATATAAAAGAAAAAAGCAAAGACTTAAAAAAAATCTGCATCAAAAATAGATTGACTCACAAAGCCATTTCTGATTCAAAGGTAATTTTGCAATTTCTTTTTCAAATTGACCGCCCTTGGCACTAATCAGTAGACAAGAAGTATAGCTCTTAAATTTCAAAAAGGTTGGTGACCCTTGGTTTCATCAGTTAAAAAGCTGTTTGTTTTAATTTGTTACATTTAAGTGAATAAACAGTACCAAAGATATATGGAGAAATAAAGAAGAAAATATATATGCATATACAGCATACTGAGATAAAATAGAAAATATCCAAGATAAATTATAATACTTGAATAAAACACTTGCCTTATGTTAAATTTAAAATAACCCAACTGCAATACTATATATATCTATATATAGATATATACATACATACACAGTATATATATATAGATACTGTATATATAAATATATTAGTATATATATATATATATATATATATATATATATATACAGTATAGTAAAATGGATGACATATACACAATGCGATACTGTGTATACAATAACATTTTAGAACAAATGTAAAATACAATGATTCAACACATTTATATCATTCAGTATCTAAGACAAATTGCTACAATTATAAATACACGGCTGATTAAAAACAAAAAACACTTCATTAGGTACACAGTACTGTTACAACAAATGCAATACTACCAAAACAACATATTTTGTATGAGAATATACCAAGGTTGTGGCCCGTGAATGTTTTTTTTTTTTTAAATAGAAACCCAAGATGACATTTTGCTGTGTAGTATGCCTGGAATTCAGTGTCATCACATCTGTGTGAATAAATCAGCTTTTTGTTACCAACTGAATAAAAACATTTATTTGACAGGTGAGTTTTATGACCAACGAAATGACACACGAGTGTGATAATTTATCGAAGCTGACTAATCCTCTTAGCCAAAAAGAAAATCCCATGATTGCCAGCACCTTATTGTTTTATTAATATGCATTTTCTCACCAATACACCATTCATAACTATCTGCACTTTGTACACAAAAGGCAAGGCAGTCAGATAAAATGAAAATATACAGGGGGGGGGGGAGAATAAAGTGACAGAATGTTGTTTCTTCTTAAAAATTGGTCATTTAAATTAAATCCTGTACACTGTGAGGATTCAAAAGGGTGTGTGCGTGTGTGCAAAAGGACGTCCAGTCACTTCCGGGTCAAAAACAAAACCCTTCACAAGCGCTGATGTCCAACAAGGAAACCATTTTGAAAGAAGTTTTATCTTAAATATATCTTATTTGTTAAGTAAGCTGTCTTGAGCACTTTGGACCAGCTCTGGCTTCAGTCGGCAAAGTTCTTCCGGGGGCGCAGATGTGCTCGCTTACAGTTGGCAACCCCCCCCCAAAAAAAGTTCACTTCAATAGGTTCAAAAAGGTTGTGGCTGTAATTCATGATCCTAGAAGCATGCTTGCAGTTTGGCTTTGAACTATCACTTAAGAAAAAAAAACAAAAACAAAATTAAAAGACAGTTTGCAGAACCAAACCATTAAATTATAGCCATAAACAATGAATCATTGGTCAAAGTAGAATTCAGAACAACTTTCAATTCACTCGCTACAAAACAATGGGACTGTAAGATAACTTCTTCCGTGCTGCCCTGTGGAAAAAGATCTCTATAATCCTCCATACAATTAAAAGTCTGCATTCCTTCCATGGGATTTCCGAGCCTCAGTTTGAAGGTCCGTTTTTCACAAAATGTCTGCTTTTTTTCCCCGCCGTGTTTCCTGTTCTTTCTTGCTCAGGCGAAGAAGACTACAAAGATGATGAAGAAGACCACGAGGACAAGAAAGATCTTGATCATCAGCCAACGGTTGGACGACACCGACTGGAAGTACTTGAGGATCTCCGAGTGCGCCGCCTCCACGTTCAGCTGCGTGTCCTCCACGTTTGAGTCGATCCTGAGAAAAAAATAAATTGTGGATCGGGATGCAATTTGGGCAGCTTGTGGAAAGAAATATTTAGTGTATCTAATGTCTGGCTTTTTAAGTCTGCCTGACTCAAAGAAAAAAGTTTCTGGGTTTGATTTTCGATCCAATTGTTTTTTTCAGTTAGTCAAATTTATTCTTTGTGGTGGAAAATTTTTTTTTCCAAAATATTTTCAGAAAAAGTCAAGATCTAATGTACTGGAAAAATGACAACTATTTAATGTGCATCTGAGTCTTAATCATTTTTGAAGCAACATGGTGCAAAAGTGGTTATCGGGTCATCATTGACAAGTTGAGGTCATTGTCAAATTGATTCTTAAACCCTATGGGGGTGGAAAAACAGAACTTTCCTGGATCATTTCTGCAAAAGGTCATGTGTCCATGTGAGGTTCACTGAAGGCTGGTGTACCCCGCCACTCATCGAAAGCCATCTGAAAGTTGTGTGGGTGTCTTAGACTAACCTCTGAATGGTCTCCTCCTGCTCTTTGACCATGTGTGCCAGCTGCTGGAATATGGAGCCCAGTTCAACGATGGTGCTCTCGATGTTCTGCATGGTGTCTGCGCGGCTCTGGATGTACGAGTCCTAAGCAAACAATGCGGTTGTTACACGAGCCCTTAGGCACTGTGATGTTAAATTCAGCCGACAGCACGTCGCAAAACACAAACACAATATCAGATTACAGCGTTTCAACTAGTATGGTCACGTTTAATACATTTTAGCGGTGTTTTGTCTTTTTTTAATTTTTTTTTAAAGATGACCTCATGCACAGGAAAAGACAAGTCGAAAGTTTGTCCTGCATTCCCTTAACAGTGATCACTGTGCGTAACTGTCCAAAGTGAGTTAAATGACTTAATATTGCTTAGGTAAAGTGCTTGTGTGCAGATTCGTAGGCCTATCTGTGACGTCACATCAGTTTGTGCTATTGTGTAATATTCTTGTATGCTAGATCATGCGAAGTTGCTTCATTTGTGTTGGATAACTTTTGGTGTGACATTAACCAACCTGCTCGTCGATGAGCTGGAGCTGGAGGGGGTTGGATTGAGAGTCCATGTCGATGGCCACATCGCCTAGACTCCGGGACTCGTCCTGCATCAGGACCGAACTCTCTGCGGGGAGGAAAGCGCAAAAAAAAAGACAAGACACGGGTTCAAAGCGCTCACATTTGCGCACACGCAGAGGCAGGCAAGCAAAGTAGAATGCAGGGGCGGGCTTGTTATGATATAAACGCTGAGAAAGGCAAGCGGTCCAGGGAAATACCTTTTACATTTGAGGTTGTAAAGCACTGGTAGTCATTGCGCGGCTCGCGAGCTGCATGCGGCTCCTGGGCCCCTTTTTTGCGGCTCCCTAAAATATGTTTTCATTTTTGCATTACTAGAGGACCAAATACAGGGAGAGTCATTCATAGCTGGCTTTTTCCTAAAGCACTAAATCTCAAATGTGTGGCATTTCAAGGACTTTGCAACCCTATCAGCACTACAGATATGTTAAGATTTTAAATCTTGTCACACAGTCAGTCTTAGAAATTACTCATATTTGCCCCTTTGAAAGAGGCTATTGAAAAATGGTGTACCGGTACATTAAAATAATGGCCCAGACTGCTACATCACCTACAGTGGTTGACGACTGTGTTAGACCGGTAGCCAATGCCAAATTTATAAGCATCCATAATTACCCAAAATATGTTGTTTCTGTAATTGTTTATGAAGCAGAATGTCAAAGCCCTTTAACCCAATTATATTTTTAACAATAAATGATTAGTTTTCATATTTCATCCCCAAAAAATAAGAAAATAAAAGGCACATATCTGTTTCTTGGTTGGAGCGGCTACTTACCGTGATTTACGAAGACCTCAAAAAATTGTTTTAGTGGTTGAAAAAATTGATTCCTTTAAAAATGGTAAACTCATGAGCCCCTGACACCCTCAAGATATTGGATGCTTTGGTGCAAAATACTGGTTAATCACCCTGTAGTGCCTACAAAATCAAATCGTTTGCTTTTAGAATGAATCTGAATCGTGGCTTTTGATATGGGAGGTGATGCGGGTCAAAGAAAAAAATACAATGTGAAACGATTTTCTATTGGCATCATGGCATGTTATTATATCACTGAGCTTTATATGGGGCATTCTCCCCCCTAGTGGAGACTTTGTGAAGTCTCTTCAAGGACTTCTGCCAATAAACTAAGCCAGGCATAGCTATCCATGTCAAGAAAGTCTGATGTCTGCGTTGTTTGAAAATCTAATTTCGGGATGCCACTGAGGTTAGCTTGACGACAGTCCTTTTATTTTTTTACATGAATTAAGATTACATCTAAGAATTGGTAAGAGTAAGTTAGTAGCTTGTTTAAAATACAATTTAAACTGAGAATAATTAATTTGTTTTATCAGAATAAACCAATTTCACATTTACTATTTTCCTTTGCCTATTTTTCCATGAATGACCTACCCACATGTCCATTTTAAAAATCTAATCTTGCATTCAATTTTGGCCACCCCTGACATAGAAAGAGCAGGAGCATACGATCCTTTATATCAGTTGTGCCACAACTTGGTGAGTCGTCTCTCTATCTCTCTCTTTCTCGCAGGCGCGCGCACACACACACACACACACACACACACACACACACACACACACACACACACAGTGGGTGAGTATGAGTGTGGGAGGGGGAAAAAACAACAGGAGCAAACTCACTGAAATTATTGGCCATGAGCGGGGAGGATGAGGAAGGAGGTTGGGAGAACTGCTCTCTCCTGCTGCGCTGCTGCTTCAGATTCTGCACGCAAACCACGAGGAATGTGATAAATATGCCTCACATTGCTTCAGATGCCACGTGCGACCGGAGCACAAGCCCTAACTTACCTCTGTTCTAACTTCTAGGACTGACTTGAAGTCATTGGACATTGAGGCTAGTTTGGACTGGTGAGGAGAAAAACAAAAATGTTAAATAGAGAAAACACTGGGTGTGATAAAAAGGACAAGTACGTGCATATAAGTAAAACTAAGAGTGTGCAGCATGCATTTGATAAATTCAATGGGTGGGGGCGGGCGGATTTCAATTATAAAGAAAACAAATAAATTATAAATATTACATTATAAATAAAGATTGCTTCTGTGGGGCATTTTATTTATTAAATAAAATAATAACAATAAAATACCCCATTTCAACATTTCATTTTATTCACTGATGTTTTCTTTTCATTCTATTTCATTTACTGGAGATTTCCCTTTATTTATTTTTTACAATTTATGTCATTCAATTGTGTTCCCATTTAAACAAAATGGGAAGCGCTTGTTTTGCATTTTGATTCCCACACTGAAATAAATGTAACGGTTAATAGTAAGCATTAGTGTGTGCGTTCTGTGTGATTGTATTAGCATGTATGTTTAGTATATGTGTGTGTGTGCGTGTTACCTGTAGGGACACCACAATGGTGTTGGAGTGGGTTTGGATGTGTTTGCCGCCCGGCGCTCCACGTGACCTGATCAAGTCCTGCAGCTGTGCTATCTGTTTGTTTAGGCTGTTAATGTCCTACAAAATGCAAACAAAATTTGTTAAAAAACATCTCATTATTATTATTATTATTAAATAAAATACATACACACACGCGCACACACACTACAAGCATAGATGTTCACTAACTTGTTTAATGATATACGTGAGCTCCTCAATCTCCACTGCCTTGTCATCAAATAGCGATTTTCTTTTGGCCACTGCAAACCAAAAACAATATGAAATATCGGTAAATACACAATAATTATAATACATAAATAAAAAACTAGATAGGAATTCAATGAAGGTAGCTTACAAATTGTTAGCTTTTCCAACTTGGCAAATGTATTGCTCAGGTCTTTTCCAATTCTCCTGCAAGGGGAAAATAAATTAATAGATTTTTTTTTAATGAATCAATCCATCAATCCATCAATAAATCAATCAATCAATCGGTGACTTGATATCGCCACAAAGGATATTTCTGGGCACACAAATTTTTTTTAATGTCACATCAATAAAGTGATGTTTTCCAAAACATAAGTTGAAAATAAATTCGAATTTTGGATACAACTTTACTAATATTATGAATAAAAAGACAACTAAACAAACCACTTTTTTCTCAACAATAGATTTTCAAAATTGCGACCATCATCTCAAAATTATCGAACCTCTTTCTCTCAAATACATTACTTTATTTTTACCCAATTACAGCAACAATCAATAAAACATAAAAAACTATATCACATACACGACATTTTCCTCAATACCATTTTACTACTATATTTACAACATGTTCCTGCTTTTGTGATATCAGATATTCAATATTTTGAGTTGTATCCACTTTAATCTGATCAATCCTCATTGATTATTTTATTGCTCTGTGCACACTTTTTGCACCTTAGGTTAAATCGTTCCATAAGGAATGTCAAACAAGACATAACACCCCCAAAAAAGTTCACATACTCATCTGGGAATGTCATTAAATATTTGTTATATATATATACAGTCAAACCTCGGTTCTCGTACAATTCGGTTTTCGAACTAAAATTTCAAGTTTTTTTATGCCTCGGATGTGGAACAAATTTCGGTTCTTGAACTAACTGAGCGCACTTGAATGCGTCACTTCACTCCTCTCGGCTTCGCTACCTCGTGTAGTAACGCTACCTCGTGTAGCGTCACGAGGAAGCGAACCCGAGAGGAGGTACCAAAGCCGAGAGGAGTGAAGTGATGCTACCTCATGTAGCCGCGCTCCCTTGTTTAGCGCCGCTACACAGGAAGCAACCATTGTGAGCAGACGTTTTTGTATTGTTCAATATTTTTTTTAAAAAGCAGACGTGTTTGGTGAAACGCTTCCTAGTGTAGGGTCCATTGTGAGCAGACGAGTTTGTATTGTTCAATAAAAAAAAGCAGACGTGTTTGGTGAGACGCTTCTGTTAGGGCGAGTGAAATCCCCCTTTTTTCATAATGGTTTGCCCTAGCAGCACGGGGGGTGGGGGGTGGGGTGGTGCGTGCGTTTGTTTACGGCCGGCATTTTTCAATGCAGCAACACATAATGAACACCCTGGTGTCCGGTGTCTCATTATTATGCAATAATCATACAGAAACAGCTTGTGAGCAGACGAGTTTGTATTGTTCGATTAAGAATGTTTTTTAAAAAAAGCAGACGTGTTTGGTGAGAACTACGTAATATTGGACTGTTATTTTTGCATCGTGTATCAGCCCCTAATCATGGCACCAAAGAAAGCAAGTGGAAGTGGTGAACCTGGTGAAGAAAAGAGTGCGCAAAACTATAGAATTTAAGAAAGATTTAATCGCAAATTATGAGTCAGGTGTGCGTGTGTCTGTGACACGAAGGAGTTCGGGATGCAGAAATGCCCCGCCTACTGCCCGATGACAGCTGGGAGAGGCGCACGCCCCACGACAGATAGAGAGAGAGATGTTCCTTCAATTTTTATGTTACTGTGTTAATGTTAAAATTGGTGAAAAGAAAGTATATCACAGTTTGTTTGTACAGTATTTTACATATTACCTGCTCGCCCATTACATTTGTACAGTTTATGGCGTGAAATTGTAAAAAAAAAAAGTGGTTTAAAGAAGTTGTTTTTTTTTTACTTGGAACGGATTAAAACATTTTACATTGATTTCAATGGGAAACATGGTTTCAGTTTCCGAACAATTCGGTTTCCGAACAGTCTTCTGGAACGGATTAAGTACGAAAACCGAGGTTTGACTGTATGTATATATATATATATATGTTGGATGATGGAAAAAAAAGTCAGCACATGAAAAAAAAACATGATGATGGCGTTTATGGTCCAACGTAATGTTTTTCTTTCCAATGTAATTGAAATACTCCCCCACATGATGTCACCAACTACCCCCTTCAAAAAACAGGAAAGGCACATTTCAACCAGCCAAAGGTGATCAACTTACTTAGCCATGACTGTAAAGTCACTGCGCTGCCTGAGAGCGTTGAGAGCTGGTTTCGTGGGCTGCACTCCATTCTACCAGGAACACAAAGCGAGACAACAGTGAGAGAAGAACATACAGTATGTTCATCACAGATGGACTGAAACAATTTGCTCCAAGTAGAAAGGCCGCAGATGTCCATATTTTGAACAAGTCTGATCGCATATGTACAAAAGAGCATGAAAAGAAAAACAATAATACAAAACAAAATAACAGTTGTAATCTCAGGAGAACACCTCCCCCCAATAAATTATAATCACACTATGACTAATATTGAAAGATAACTGCCAATTCTTGAGATAAGTAAATAAAGTAACTTTTTGTTTTCTAGAAAATGTACAACTCTGTTGTATGAATGCTTGACTTTATTCTTTGTAAAAAAAATAATAATATTTTGTTCTGGAACCTTTAGGATTACTCAAGTAAATATATAAGATGAACACTTTTCCTTCAAAAAGTATAGTTTTATTCACCAGAAATGACTAATTTTATGGCCGACGAGACACCTTTTTTAATTAAAAATTGTCCCAATCCTCGGAATTTAACAATAAATATTGTCCTATTTTTGTCAGCATCCATGAAAGCAGACTGAAATCAGTCTTATTTGAAGCAAAAATAATGTAATCACTTTTGAAAATCAACATTTTTGCCTATTTCATGACATGCTATAAACAAAACCGGTAACTGCATAATGAATTTATATCTGTGCGTTTCCTCCACTGTCATCTTGAAATAATGTCCTAGTTTTGATGTGTATGTGTAATTGTTTTCGTCTTTTCAGTGTGGCTTCGACACTTCTTTTAAACTCAAGTTTAACAAGGTGAAAAGGGACTTTCACAAGGAACCAAAACCAGAAGTAACAGTGAGTAAACACTGCCACTGTGCAGTCCACAATACATTAAAAAGCGTTTGGTGAACCAACCTGTCTGCCTTGGAGAGATTTGCAGGCCGACTGGAACTCGATAGTGCGATCGCGGCACGTCATCGTGTCGCCGGTAAAACGCTCAACACCGGCCCGCTACGAAGGTAGGTGGCTGAACAGCCCCTGGATAGCAGCAACGTCCTCGTCCTGGTCTACGGACACAAACAAATAAAGAATAAACTGTTATATGCTGGTGGTGGTCGGGGGTAGGAGGGTCGAAATTCTCAAAACAAAAACAAAAAAACATGTGCCCCAAAGACGTTCCATTTATCATGAGACGTGTCCATTCGTCATGGACCGACTAAAAACTAAAAACCGATTACGAATGCTTAGCTTTGGCCTTTAGCTCGCAGCTATCTTGATGATCTGATCAACACCAAAAATACAATATAAATACGAATCGGCTACATACATAATGCTTAAATTACTCCAAAGTGATAATTTATCTGTACTAGTCTCTCTACTCGAAGGCCGTCGTGGGCGTCACAGCTGATCGCAGTTTAGCCGGCTATGGCTAACGTTAGCATCAAAATGCTAACAGGTCGTTTCGTATACAGTAGTCTATTAGCTTAAATTCGCACTAATTCGACTAAATATGACCCACCAGGATTAAATAACACGAGTAAAATTGTAAACATGAATCAAATGTGACTCACTTGGTGAAGGCTACACCATTTTCCTCTCGAAGTTACTGAGAATGGGGAAAAGTAACAAGTGGACAAACCTCGGTTAGAGTGACGATCCAGTGCATTTCCGGCTTTGACGTCATTGCCACGTTGACTTAAAATGACGTCAAACTCTCACGTAGTGATAAGTTTTTGCCACCAGAGTCCGCCACATTCATATTTACCTTCGTGGCGTTGGAACTTGATTGGCAAAAAGGTTTTGACCTGGCACGAAGTTGACTCAACATCCAAATGATGGAAATATGAAACATTTCCATAATTTTCCTGTTATATAAATTGAATGTATATATTTACAGAAAAATGACAAGACTTTTACAGTCATGCATCTGCGGAAAAAGTCAATACCCATAGATTATCATGAATAATTGTGGAGAGATGTGTCCAAAAAAATAAAATGATACTATTGATAAATAAATAATTAAAGTGACATTTTTTTTAATACAATTTGAGCAAGTTGGAAAATGTTGGTGAATAAATACAAATCTGAAGAATAGATAACATGAAGGAACGAACTGTCAAGAATGCTTGTGGAAAAAAAATCCAATAAATGCATTTTATATAATATGGTGTATCAACATTTTTTGGATAATCTTGCTGCACCTTTCTCCAGAATTTTGGCATGACAGAACTTCAAAAATACACACCCAAAAAATCATCATAACAGATAACATGAAGGATTGTTAAACATGCTTGACTCAAAAAATGTATATAAATATTATATATAAACAATTAGTAGTGGTACAGCTTAAAAATACTTCTAAACAATTTGTACAACTATAAAATCAATGCTTTACATCTATCATCCATCCATTTTTGAATGTGCTTATCCTCACAAGGGCTGTGGGCATGCTGGAAACTATCCCAGCTGCTTTCGGGCAGTTGGCAGGGTACACCCTGAGCTGGTTGCCAGCCAATCGCAGGGCACACATTGATGAACAACCATTGGATAACAGCCAAATACTTTATAACACTATCTAATTACAGTACAGCTATATTGTGTGTCATAATAAATCTAAATACTTTTGTTAGCGGCCCGGTAGCCCAGTGGTTAGCACGTCGGCTTCACAGTGCAGAGGTACCGGGTTCAATCCCAGCTCCGGCCTCCCTGTGTGGAGTTTGCATGTTCTCCCCGGGCTTGCGTGGGTTTTCTCCGGGTGCTCCGGTTTCCTCCCACATTCCAAAAACATGCATGGCAGGCTCGTTGGGCACTCTAAATTGTCCCTATGTATGAGTGTGAGCGTGGATGGTTGTTCGTCTCTGTGTGCCCTGCGATTGGCTGGCAACCAATTCAGGGTGTCCCCTGCCTACTGCCCGAAGACGGCTGGGATAGGCTCCAGCACCCCCCGCGACCCTAGTGAGGATCAAGCGGTTCGGAAAATGGATGGGTGGATGGATACTTTTGTTAAAAAAAATCTGAGCTACGTTGATGTTTTACTCAAGAATATCGGCATGTCGAACCTTTTTGATAAATAATTCCAATGATCAGACTAAAATTTAAATTTTGAATTTGCAGCCAAACGAGAAACATTTACATCTGCTAAGGATAGAGGAGAAATAAGTAGACTGATTCAGAATTGTGAGTAGCTGCTGTCTTTTACCGCCAGGCACTGTATGTGCACATATAATATGTATGTAATGAAAGATAACAACAGTCGGCTCTCCGATGTCTTCTACTGGTACCTGCATCCTCTGTTTAACTTGAACATGCATGCCCGCCTAGACCACAAATATGCCCTCACCTGTTTTAGCTCCTAGACCCCCTCGTGAGCCAGTCAGCCACGCTCCCCTTCACCTGTATACATTTCTGTACCCTTTGCAGCAAAAGATCCCAAACATATTGGGAAATTGCCTTCAGATCCTGAAAAAGGTCTTATCATGTACTGTACTTTGAGGCTCCCTTAACATTCTCATGGCCATTGTAAGAGAGGTGCCAAGAGTTGTCGTCTCACCAAACCTTTAGCTGATGGTGTTGTAATCCATTTGTCCTTCCTGACAACATTGACTGCGTTTAAGTCTTTTCTGTGGCAGTTTTGAGATTGGAAGGTAAGAAATTGATTCCTCGAACAGGTATGTGTTATACAGTACACACGACTAGTTTAGATCAGACAACAACATAATTGGTTGATTGTACAAGGTTGTAGGTCACATGTTCACCAGACAGTTTATGGGAGCTTTAATTGCGGGTGAGTTGTCGGGTATCAAATACTTAAGTTTATATGCATTTTATAAAATATATATGCTGACTATTACCATAACCATTATACAAATCTAAAAAATTGAAACTGATCATTTCTCATACTGTTGTATCTTGAGTATCATGGGACCTCTTTTCTCACTGGTGTATTCTGCCACATGGCTCCCTCATCCGCTTTGGTGTTGGTGCATCTCTTGGCTCTCGTTGCTTTCCTGCCTGTATTTTTCCACCTTGCTCTTGTATTTTGCTAAAATACTCCCGCCATGATTTTCCTCCCCTGGTTTGTAGTAGCAGCTGTGTTGAAGCAGGTACCTAGCGTTATCTGGCCTACAAGTGTGTGTTGTTTGATGCTATCAGTGCTCCTGTGAATGTGTGTGTGTGTGTGTGTGTGTGGGTGTGTGTGTGTGTGTGTGTGTGTGCGCGCACGCGCACATGTGTGTACGTGAGTGTGAGAAAGAGCTACATAGAGAGAGAAATGAAGTTTGTGATGTAATGATAACAGTGAGCAGAAGCTGCACATGTGTACGTATCGCTGGTTGAGCAAACAGGAAACGTCGAATGTGAGCACAAAGGACTTTTTTTTTTCTTTTTTTTGTAATTGACAGAACAAACTAACAGCATTATCTCCATCACAAACATGGGCCTCATCTGTCACGGTCCGGTGAAGGACATTGACCTTGAGTTCTCGCGGTCGGGCAGCAAGGATGGGAAATGGGATTTCACCCTTTTCACAGAATTAAAAAAAATCTACTGGGATTCTTTTGCGTCACCATTTTTTTTTTTACATATACGGCAAACAAAAAAAACCAAAAAACTAAACTAAACTAAACTGTCAAGACATTCGAACCTCCATCCATCCATTTTCTATCCATCCATCCTCTCTTCACATGTTCTCGCATGTTTGGGAAATTCTGTTATGGTCTGTTGAAAGTAAGGTTGAACTTTTTTTTTCTCTCCCTACGGTATGTTTGGGGCAAACAAAAGACTTCTCATCACCAAGGAAAAAACACCATACCTATAGAGAAGCATGATGGTGGCAGCATCAAATTTTCTTTATTCGAAACTGGGTATTATGAACACTTCAAAACAGCAGTTAGTGTTGCTAGCACAAAAGGCTTCTGCTAGAAAGCAAATAATGTCAGGAAAATCCGACTAAAAAAAGCTGACAATTACTTGGGGTTAATAAAATCAACTTTTAACGACACTTTAAATGGTGTCAGGTGTGTGCTGACTCCCATTGGACATGAGTTTGAATGTGATTTGTTAATTCTAAACACAGCCCCATCCCAGTTTCAAAAGGGTGTGCGCACTTGTGCAACCACCTTATTTCTGTTTGTTGTTGGGGTTTTTTGTGTGTACTTCTTCTCCCAAAAAAAGACTTTTAAAATTTCAATGAAATGGGACAGGTTATTACCAAAACCTGACATTTGAACAAGGGTGTGTAGACTTTTTGTATCCACTGCATATACTTACTTAGTAAAGGTTGGGAAACACTGCAGTAAACCACCATCCAAGACTGTTCATGTGGCCTTAGAAAATTCAGCATCAGATCAAATACTTATTTCCCTCAGTCTATGTAATGATTATATCATTTCTTTGGTTTTAAAACAGTGCAAGGCTGGGTTAAAAAAAGGAAGATATGGAGACTTCTTTTTTCTCTACCATGATGCATGACTCACTCTGTCCCTTTTACTCTCCGTCTCCCTCATCCAGCAGCTATATATAGTACAGTACTGGAATGATGCCCTTCCATGCAGACAGACAGACAGATAGGTTGGCAGCTACGCTACTCTCCTCTCTCTAACGTCAATTGTCTACTTGGTCCTTAATAATAATAACAACAAGCACATCATAGACAGATTTCTTAACGATCATGAAGGGAAAATGAATAAAGTACAAAAGTGTCATAAAATAATACCTAACTGTCTGTATTGTAGGGACAACCAAATCAAGTTGAACTATTTTGCTTCTGTCCATATTGGTAGTAACAGTATTCTGCTTGTCCTCGAGCAACTTCTGACTCAGCAGAACAGATAAGGGGCAGAGAGGGAAGAATATTGTGTCTCAAAACACACACACTCACACGCACGCACACGGTTCCCTGTCACCAACTCACAGGGTGAAGATGTCATGAAAATAATCCTGTTTGCCTTTCATCACCGTTAAAACGAGACAAACACCAGAGCTTTGTATGAAAAATAAGACGTTTCCTTTAATAACATCTGTAACAGGATGGTTGTATCACTTCCAATACATTGGATGCAGTATACTGTATATGAGGACACGGAGTTGATGATTTCGACTAGTATGACATAAACCTGTCTTGTTTTTCTACAAGGACATTATTAAAGGGCACAAATGGTATAGCAGCAAAAAAGAGTTGTTCAGGCTACAGTAGTACAATGTATCTGCAGCGGCAATCACAAAACATGGCTAAAGCAGTGGTTCTCAAACTTGGGTGTCCGGCCCCACGAGGGTCTGTGAGTTGTCACTTGAGTGTCCGAAAAATAATTTGCAATAAATGATTAAATCTCATATCATGCATGACATACAGGCGCGCCGGTAAAGGGAAACATAAAAAAGTGATTACTTCTTCATACCTTAGCTTTGGGCCAATTAAAAAAAAAAAATCTAACTTGACATCCCTGAATGAATAGACATTTTTTTAAGAACAAAAGGTGTCCTACTTTTTTTTTCTAGAATTTCTTTTTTTTTCAAGGTTACAGCCATATTTTTGTTTTTTAGAACAGAGGCATATTTTCTAGAATAAAACGAATTGTAGTTTTTTTTAATTTCCTTTGAAAAAGTATGACTTCCTTTCTTAAATGCTGATTTTAATATCTAAGTACTATTACTTTCTTTTGCAATATACAACTATCCTTACAAAATGACGTCTCTTAATCCCAACAAAATATGTTCTTCTATAGAGTACTACATTTTTTTTTCATGACATTCCCCAAAAACATTCTGGAAATAAAATATAATAATAAATTGGGGGAACATTACGATAGGCAACTTTTAAAATGACTGTGGCATTCTCACTCAATCAATTAAACTTTATTTATAAAGCGCTTCTCATACATCAAATAAAATGCAACTCAAAGTGCTTAAGATCTTTAAAATCATCTCCCTCCTGTTATATTTAATTAGGATATTTCAATTCCTGCTAGTTATGTTTAATTAGTGTCAGGATTATGAAGGGGGAAAAAAATTTCCCCTCTAAGGAGTCCACGGACCCGAAAAGTTTGAGAACCCCTGCGCTACGGAATGCACTATGTCATAGACAAGAGGCTATAAAACGTCATATACGTTTAGTAAGGTTCATCACTACATAATTTGGACAAAGGGATCTTTACAGTCAACTGTGCAGATGCAAAGCACACAAATACAGACATTATTGGAATAGATCAAGCTGTTGTGATGCCTAAATGTCAACCGTGATCGTTTCCTGCTTGGATTTAGTATTAAAATAACATTTGTAGACATGAACAAGTAACATCCAGACTTCTAAATGCCCTACCCCCACTGGCGTTCCTGAGAGCTCAGCACCTCGTCTCCTTCCACTGGAATGTTTTTGTTGTGTGTGGTTTTTCTGCAAGGATAGCATTTACTGTCTACTGTATGTGCTTTTTGCTACAGTGCAATCTGGATGCACGGATATTGAGCTGTATGGAACGAAAACTTATGGAGCACAAACCCTTTATTATCACATGAGCCTATATGGCTTTGTCGCGCTAAAGTGTAAGTGAGGAAGCTGTATGTGACGGAGCAAGTGTTCATTTTATTTTATTTTTTTAAGGGAAAAAAATTAAATGAACTCTAGTTTTGCTACAGCTATCCAGCCTTATTCTGCGGATTTAGTGTGAGAACAATCAGACTCAAATAGCCACAGAACAAAAGTTGAACCAGCATTTTAAGACCAATATAAAAGTCTAAAGCCTTTAAGATGTTACAGTTAGCTTAGAATAAAGCAAAGTTAAACAGCCAGTCTCATTCTTGATATTCAGGGGCCAAACATTTAAAAAATATTAACAAATTATAATTTAGAAAGGATTTAAAGTGATGAATGAGTTCAACAACTCTAATGTCGAATGATTAGTGTGACCATTAGCTTAGCATATAGCAGGGCTGTACAGCTAGCAAACAGCTACCCCCTTAACTTTAGGGATTTAATGGGAACACAAACATTGCAAACATCTGAAAAATAAAGGTTATTAACCAGAATTTTAAAGGAATATCAAAATCTATTTTTTTTGTTCTGCTACAGCTAACTCAGTAAAAAGTAAAGCTAAACCATTAGCCTCATTCTGATAGGTCTGATTGGTCTTATTATAATGGGAAAACAATAGAAGTTTAAAATATCAGCAAAATAAAGGTCAAACCCAAATTTTAAAAGCATGATTAAAATCTAGGGTGCGCTTGAAAATGCAATGCTTTAATCCAGCCAATCAGAAACTCAGGGCATTGTTCAAATGTTCCGTTCGGTTATTCAGAGTGCACCAAAAAAGGAGTGCCAGAGCGCGCATTAGCTGCTTCAACTGGGGACACGGAGCACCCAGAGCGTCAGACAGTTCGGATGGAAACAGTTCAAGCACAAGCTCCTATTGCTTAGCAAATAGGCTGTGTTCTGAAATTGATGGGAGGGGATTACGCTCCACCTCTCTGAACGCACCCAGTCTCAGTGTGGTGCTAGCGTATCAGAGTGTGTTTCCGAACACTCCACTCCAAATTGATATAACTAGCTTAGCCTCATTCTGGGGATGTAATGGAAATGCAACCGACGTCTCTAATAGCTGTATTGCTATTCGTAGCGAATGTGTGGTCCATTTGCTTAAAAATGAGTATTTCATGTGCAGACTATATTGACCGTATTTTATGGCCACAAATTATTATATTTTTGCCTCAAAATAGGTATAATGTCTCATATCTGGGGCTTCCGTAACACATGGTGTCAGGTTAGCCCCCCCCCCCCCAAAAAAAAAACAACCCCCCCAACATGTACTTATTAATAAATACACTTGCAAAAGCGTTAAGATGAGAATGTAATGTTAGGTTACTAATGTGTTCTGATAAAGAGGTAGTGATCGATGCAATGACAGAGATTTTAACTTGACAAAAAGGGATAAATATGGTATATGTCATGCAGTTTGTCTTTACTTGAGGCAGTCCAAGTCATTCATTTACGGCGGAGTGCACAAGAAGCCCAAGGCTAGGTTGTGTACTTTTGACACTTTCAATGAAGGCAAAGGGCTAAACTGTGACTACAAAAACGTTCCTGTTTAAAAAAAAAAAAAAAAAATCAGCACTCCAAACTTTTGGTGCATAACATCCATACGGCTCCAGTTTTGGCCCATCATATTAATCTGACTCTGGCTTTTGACCGTCAAGTACAGCGTTGGTCATGGTCTGTCATGTCTATACGATTTCTGTTTTGGTCTGTCACAACAATCTGGCTCTGGCTGTTGGACCGTCATCTCAATACAGCTCCGACTTTTAGTCCGTAAAATCTACACAGCTCCGCCTTTTGGTCCGTCACGTCAATACGGCTGCGGATTTCGGAGCGTGACGTGTATAGAGCTCCAGCTTTGGCCTGTCACATTGACTGACAACCCGTTTGGGGCCTCCTTTGTCCTTTTTTATACCAAAGAACATCCGTAAACGGCGGTCTGTTAAACCCTGAACAAGACATGATCCCACCTTTTCCTTTCACTGCTTTTTTTTTGTGTGTTAACTTATTTTAATGTATACCGATTACTGCTCTTTTGTGGTTTGTGTGAGTGAGACATATCCATTTGGACTCAAGACATTTGGGCCCACCCGGCGTGACTCTTTATGCGAACAGATTGTGGACAAACACAACGGCACATTCAAGCAATGTGATAAAATTATAATAATGCATAATATCGAGGCTTGTTTAATAAAAAAAATGCATGTAATATATAGAAAAGATTTTAAAAAAAGCTTATGGCTTCCTGCATTCGTTTCACATTGTATGTGTGTATGTGCTATTTGCGCTGCTGCTTTCACTGGGAATGTGTGTGCGTGCGTGCGTGCGTGCGTGCGTGCGTGCGTGTGAGTGTGTGTGTGTGTGTGTGTGTGTGTGTGTGTGTGTGTGTTGTGCAAAGCAGTGGACAGACGCCAGACCTCATTATTGTCATTCTTCTCACTGCCTAAAAGCGAGGCAAAGCGAGGCAAAAGGCGTCCGCTTTCAATCCGATGGAAAAGACAAGAGACAAAAGAGCCCAAATTAAAACAAATGCTGCAAAAGGCTCGCCCGTGCTCATATGCTTTAGGCGGGGGATAACCCATCTGGAGTCTTTCAAAGCCAGACCACACAGATACATTCAGCACCACGATAGGTCCAAATACGCACACAGGCTGTGCCATTGCATGCGCGTATCCTATGTCCTGTCCGCCATGCCTGACTGTGTTTGCACCTTTTATCTGATTGCAGGGTTTTTTTTTTGTTTTTGTTGTTAACTCTCCACACAAGCATTGGCCCCAACGTGAACCTGAAAAAATCTGTCTCAGTGTTTCAAGAGGTCCACTTCATCCATGATAGTCCCAACGGTGTCCAAGCAACTGCAAAGCCGTAGTCTACTGGGGAATGTTTATCCATAAATCATAAATCAGCGCTGTGGTCCCTGCGCTTATATGAGGTGTTCAGTGAATGGACGTGTCTGCGCACGCTATGTACTGTACATGTGGAGACACACACACATACACATATGTAGAGTGCTACAGTGGTGGCTTAACTTGAAAAAGCTAATACAGGCTGTGTGCTAATAATACTTCCTTTGGGCGGGTTTGGGTGGAGAGGACGAGGTGAGAAGGGGAATGTGTCAAGTCCTCATGGCGTCACACCTGAAAGTGAACACAGAAGAAAAAAAAAAATCAGAGGTCTGCTTTTAGGGATCAAACAACCGTACACATCTTTTGTCATTAGCCTGCTTTTATGAGCAAGACTTTCCGTACTTCCGGGCTAAGAAGGTGAAGATCTTGTGGTACTTTCAAGTATGTCATGATTCTGTTTGTGACCAACAGGTGGCACTGTAGGGCTCTCCCTGCAGCTGCACACCTGTTGGTCGTTATGTGATTAGTACCGGTAGTATTAAAGGACTCCCGGCACGACCACTCAGTGTCGGGTCATTGTGGCTGTTTGTATGCTTCTGTCATGGTGGCTCTCAGTCATGTTTCGGTCATGGTTTTGTTTGATACTTTGGATTTGTTTTGTTGTTAACACTTTGTTTGTTTTGGACTTAGTTTTCTGTGTTTTATCAATGCACTTCAGGTACACCCTGCTCCTCCCTCTTGCCTGCTTTTTGGGGTCCTCCACCCAACCACCTCGCTTCGTGAAAAAGTAGCCCCCGGCGTACACTGTCTTCAAACAATCAATCGATTCAGAGGCACTATCGTGCAGAATCGTCCATATCTCCCACATGTGCACTGCCCCTTTTATTATGCCCAAGCCGAAAGGTAAGCAGACCTGCAATTAGTTTGATTATGAGTTTGATTGACCGCAAAGCTTACGTTTAACAATCTTTAGCTTCTGCACATTTTTCATCGCTAGATGAAATTGTCCACACAGTGACAGCCATGTAAATCTTTTCTCTAAATATTTCCAAAAAATGTGTCTGTGAGTTAGCGATTCAGAATGTTTGCCCAACTGTGGCGCAAGAGTAGGGCTGATTTAAATTATCCCGCCCCCACGCTGAGTTTCCCCATACATGACTTGGCAGCTAGTGAAGATCTTTCATATTCAAGGGAGTACATGTACAAAGCAAGTATGCTACCGAGCCTGATTTGTGCAGTTTTTAGAGTATGATCCTCCTAATCACAGGATTGCGTGTTCAAGCCCTAGAGTGGGTGGCTGTTTCTTCCTTTTTGGAGTGACAGGAAAAAAAAAATACTGAACAACGAACAACCGGCAGTTCATTGCACATACAGTATGTGTCTGCAGTTTGCACCAACCTGCAGCGATGCAGGTCGAGTTGCCGGTTCTTTCGGTGGCAGCTCTCAGCAGTGATTCTGCAGAGACATCGACATGAGGCCGCATCCAGCGTCCACTTTCGACCTCTGCACGGCCGACAAGATGGCCGCAAAGTCGGCAGAGGGGGAGAGCTGGTGGGGGGAAAGGAGAAAACAGGAGTCCTGTGGAGGACAAACAACAGTTGGATGATTTGATTAATAGTAAAGAAAGGCTAATGGAAGGTCTGTGGACTCGGGTCAATTAGTTGAGGCCAGACTTCAAAGCAAACAGTGAAGCAGCATTTACTGTAGCTGCAAATGGAATTGTATCAGTATTCTACCTTAACAAAGATCATAATGCAGACTTTGGATTAACACTTTCTGCGAGGTCTTCATACAAGTAATGATTGACTCAAGTTGCTTGAAATGCAGCGGAGGCTTGACCTGAATTGCTTGTTCTTTGCCACAGTAACTTGGGACTGGAATTTGAGACTTGAAACTGACTTATGACTTGCACCGATGGGAGGTGACTCCCAATGGTGTCCTAAATATCCCTAGAGCAGGGGTCAGCAACCCAAAATGTTGAAAGAGCCATATAGGACAAAAACCAAATATGTTTGGAGCCGCAAAAAATATAAAATTTACAATGAAGGAAACACATGCTGTATGTATTTAGGAGACTGGACTGTCTCAGAATTGTTTGTTATTCATTCCTTTGTTGTGTGTTCACAAACGCCCCCATAAAATTTATTTTGTGATTTCCTGGCTTGATTTTTTTGTTTTGGTGCATTATTTTGGCTTTTCTTAGTGTCAGTGAAGTGATCATGAATTTCAGTTTTTCTGAGGCTGTCTTTGAATGCCTCTCGAGTCGAACGAGAAGAGAGAAGGCACGGAGTCAGACGCAGACGTGTCTGTGTTTGTCGAGACTATTAAAAGCATAAATAAAGTGTACGTTTTAAAAATCCAACACCACAGTTCTCCTTTTTCGGAGCTGCAAAACATGTACCTATATCTATTTGAGCTATATTGAGCCTACTATCAAAATCTTTTTCCATTCCATTTCAAACATTTTTTATAAAGCTCCAGAGAGCCACTAGATGTCGCTAAAGAGCCGCATGCGGCTCTGGAGCCGCGTGTTGCCGACCCCCGCCCTAGACACTTCCGTTTTCCTATTTGGTTTCACTGATCCTTTGGACAGGGGTCATTTGAATGTGATAATTTAGACTTTGCAGTCTTTGTAAACATATTATTCCCACATCCATTGAGTTCAGGGCCAGCACATTGGGTCAACGAGCGGTACAATTTATGCTATCCATGGCAAGTTTCTCATGACAGGATCTGTTCTTGTCCAACGACGCAGTGGAAGGGTTGCTACTACCATCCGTGATGAAAACCCCGAACTCCTAGAGCAGGGCACAAAGCCAGGAAACGTCTAGCTGGCTGGCTGCACTGGAATTCAGCATCAATAAATCAGCAAATGATTCGAAGAGCTTTGCCCGTCAGGTTCTTCAAAGGGTTCGAGCAGAAGATTACAATACAAAACAACCTGAAGTAGCTCCTGGCATCATCTGCCAAATCAAGCTTTTGTTGCTGCCGAGTTTCACAGTTGACACAAAAGATCTCAGAGTTTGGTGTTCTCATCTGGGTGGTTTATCAAAAACAAATCCTTTTTCGAGAAACCCGTTCTGCGTATTGGGTGGAGGTTCTCAAACTGGAGCTGAACTGCAGGCGGGGACAGAAAAACATCTTCCCAGGAGGCAATTTTGCTTACATAAACTGCAAAACGTAAGCTGTCAGACACTGATGGTCTCGCATCTTTCCAAAGAATAACTGAAACAAAATAGTTCAAAGGAAGTGTATTGTGACTTTTGAAATACCCTGTCTGTCAAACTGTTTATCGCTTTCCAGTCCCTGATTCTTCCTGCGGCTAAAAATGAAACATCTACAGTGAAATCTTTGCCATGAATCTTGTTTCCTTCTCATGCTCATCCCTCAGTGGTCTTAGTTTCCAGTCCGGTCGATGAGAAAAGTGTCTCCATTTGCGTCTTCCCAGGAGGCTGGCGGATAATGAAGATACTTAATGAGGCAGAGAGAGGCCATCTTTGTCCAGGGCCGCGGTGACCACGCCTGCCGCTGGCACCGACAGAGAAGGTGGCATTCGGGAGCAAATTACACAGATTTCACCCCTGCTAGAGCTCGAATAAAGCCCGTTGGAGGTGATGGATGGGTTGTGAGGGGACATCACACCCAACACGGAGCCCCCTCTGACCCCCCTGGGGCCCGGATATGAGTGACCGCCAAAAGGTGTGCTAATTCTTTTATCCCTCCAAACGGTCTGGATGCCGTCATGGGAATCATGGCGCAAAACACACATGTCAATCTCGTGCCACAGCGCTACAAGGTTTTCATTGTACTTGGTGTTCAAACGGTGGCTTCCCACACACTTCACACCGTCGAGCTGCGATTGCACATTCAGTCACGAAAGACACAGACTGTACACACCGTTTATACTGTGTGCTTGTAGAACTCCGTATCAGGATGGAACAGTTTACCCACTGAATGGAAGACCATCATGACATGATCTACTGATTATATTGGCGATTTTCTGTTTTTCTGTCAGTTCGCTCTTCCCTGTGTTTTTTTCACCCGGGAGCTACTGTTTGCTGTCTTACTCGCAAGTTGGATGCCGCTCCTACCTGGTTGTTTTTAGCATACTATTTTTTGTAAACTCTAGCATTTTCCTAGTACAGTCAAACCTCGGTTTTCGAACGTCTCTGTTCTTGACCAAATCGGTTTTCGACCAAAAATTTTGAGATTTTTATGCCTCGGATGACGACGAAATTTCCGTTCTCAAACAAACCGAGCGCACTTAAATACGTAACTTGACTCCTCTTGCCTTCCTTACACGAGGAAGTGACGCTTCCTCGGGTAGACAAGGAAGTGACGCTTCCTCGTGGAGCGTTCCATTGCGAACAGACGTATTCAATAAAGATTTTTTTTTTTTTAAAGAGCGTGGTTTCGGTTTTCGAACAAATCGGTTTTCGAACAGCCTTCTGGAACAATTTTGGACGAAAACCGAGGTATGACTGTATTCCTCCTTATGTCCTCCTTTCTCATTGGTTAGAACTTTAATTGCTATTATCCCTACATGTTAGAAGAAATGTATGTGGGGTTGTTTGTCTTTGTTTCTTCAAAGTACTTGTCGGTAGCGCTTTTTTTAATAGTCTCTTATTTTTGTACCGTGTTTATAAACCTGTTACAATTATCAGCACTGACTCCTTCGATCCACCAGATAGTCAAACCTCGGTTTTCGAACGTCTCTGTTATCGACCAAATTGGATTTCGACCAGAAAATTTGCGATTTTTACGCCTCAGATTATGACCAAAATCGGTTTTCGACCAAACTGAGCAAACCCGAATACGCCACTCGACTCCTCTCGGCTTTCTTACACGAGGAAGTGACGCTTCCTCGTGTAGCGTTCATTGTGAGCAGACGTGTTTGTTGCGATTTATGCAAATCGGACAGTTTTTATGTTATTTCTGCACAGTGTATTAGCCCCTAATCATGGGCTAATAAAATAATTCCGGATTTCGAACAAATCGCTTTTCGAACAGTCTTCTGGAACGGATTATGGTCGAAAACCGAGGTATGACTATTTGCATTTCCTATGCGACTAATATACTTGATATTAGTACGTTGAATGCCCGTTTAGGTAAGTATTGTTGTGTACATGTGACTTTAAGAAGAGGGGCCTGATGGGAGGAGCATGACATCAGCAATTATGCGCGTGAAGGTCTGGGTGGGAGCTGTGGCTGAGAGCAGCTCATGGGTGGCTGTTCTCTCAGCGTTCACGAAGTGGCTAAAAAAAATCCCTCTGCAGCTCACCTTTCTCAAAATTGCTGTAAATCGCGGATTTCTGCGATACAGTGGAACCGTGATATAGTGGGGGAATACTACTGTATTGAGGTGTGACTAGTGTAATCTGGATGTGAGTAAATATACTAACATACTTAATGTGACTATAAATACATATCAGGTTTGCAATACCAAATCGCTTTCAACTTAACTTTGCAACTATTTTCTTCATTTTGTTTCCTACCTGCCACAGGGACCATCAGAGACTTTATTTCATATTTTCCATACATAGTCCTTGACAAATAAACAAAACTAATATCATCCTCCATTTTCCAGTGTTATTTATTGTCCTCCTTTGAACCGCCCGGGGTGCTGTGGAGTGTTAAATGTGGGCCACAAAGACACATTCTGTTCATCCCGACTGTATATTCGCGACCACAAAGATCTCTTTGAGTCGCGAGTATCACACAGAGGTGAGCGAACTTGTGTGTGCATGCGTGTGATTGTGTGTGGGTGTGTGTGTCAGACCTTGACTAATGCGGCTGTAAAAGAAATTGTCCAAATAACTGTGTCAAACAACGAAGACCAGATAACCCCTCATCCAAACACACGCAATGGGGAGCTGTTTGAATACGCGCTGCAAACAAAAACTCCATCCCAAAGGGAAAATATTTGAAATGGAATAGGATGACGTTTCATATGAAGATGGACGAGCGGTTCTTGGTGTCTGGGTTCCAATCTTGAGGGTAAAAGTCTTCTCTGGGTACCTTCCTCCCTCATTCCAAAGACATGCACGTTAGGACCATTGAAGTTTCTAACTTATACTTAGGGGTGCTATTTGTGCCCTGCGATTGGCCAGCAACCAGTCCCTGATACACTCCACCTGTCACCCGAAAGTAATCTGTAATCGGCGACAGAAAATGGATGGAATGATGGATATATGATCTGAACCTACGCATTTCGGTTGCCTCCAACTGTCTTACTTCCTCGGCCCTTTTTCTTGACTCTTGTTGGCTCGTGATAGGGCCTGAAAATGACAAAAGATGAGAAAATTCTTCATTTTAGTAACAGAGACAGGACCCCGTGTTGTTTATTTTGCCAGTTAAAAAAAAGGCCTCATTTGAAAATTTGTGATTTCTTTTGTGATTTTGAAGGCAGAGATGCTGACAATTATTGTGACAGAACTACTCTACATTTTATTTTATTTTTCCAGTTTATGAATCATATTTGTCTGAAAATAATGGATGGATGTTATGCACTTTACTTTAGAGTCAACCAGTCTCCACTAAAATGTCCTGATTTGGTTCAAAATGCTACTGCTTGCCTTTTAACTGGGATATGTAAATCGGAGCGCATATCTCCTATTCTGGTTTACCTCTCCTAGGATGAGTTCATTTTAAGATTCTGCATGCTGTGTGTTTTTTTTTTTTTTTTTTACATTTTGATATTGTCTTTGCTCCCTGTGCTGCTTTAACCTTGCTCTTTTGCTGGGTGCCTCAGGTCAGCTGACCGGCAGTTCCTGGAGGTACTGAAGTCTAAGCGGTAGCTCGGAGTGGAAACGGCTAATTCTTTCACTGGTCCCACATTATGGAATGTCCTCCTGGTGCGTATTTAAGACCAAATCCATGGCTGCTCATTTTAAAAACCTGCCTTGAAACACATTTTTATTCCTCGACGTTCAACACGGTATGAGACTCGAGCCCTTATTTTAGTTTCCTATTTAATTTGATTATTTTGAAATCATCTTCTGCAATGTCTTTATGGACTATGTTTCAACTGCAGCTATTTTTAAAATGCGCTTTAAATGGAACTTAGTTGAGATGTGTTTAACAGTTCTACCGAGTCAGGTATCACTTCAACATTCAACCAAAATGTGCTGCGTTGGTCATCTCCAGTACACTTCATAAGCATTCCAAGAGCACTAGGCTCACACTTACCCATGTTGTCCCTGTCATGTATGACTGTCAAGAATGTTTTAAAAAAAAACATACATGTGGTACATCTCAATATGAATGATGGTTAACTTATTTTTAATCTTGACCCTTACGAATGTAAAAAACAAACCAAAAAACAGGCTATGTATGGAAATATAAAAACTTGTTTAGAATATTAAAATGTCCTGTAACGGATTCACATGGTTGAAAATCTAAACATCCACCGCCTTCAAAATGTATTCTTGGCCTCTTTCTTTTTAACAAGCTTTAATTATGATGGGCTCATTTAGCTGCACGGCTGGCACATCATCAGGTTCCTAATGTCCCGTGTTGTTGTCGTCCATTTAATAGACGGCAAGGACGATGACGACGGCGGGGCGGATGCGTGACTGTGCTCCATCATTACCAGTGAGTGTGCGCACACGGCGGGCCGGATAAAAATCATTACTATGGTGACAACAGGATGCGGGTCACCCCAGGGGGATGCTGGGAGGGAGTCACGCAGATGCTAACTCGATGAGGGACATTACACAGGAGGAACACATTTCAAACACAGGTTGAACTTGTACACGTTGTTGCAGATGTATGACATCGTGCAGGTTGGTCGAGTCATTGTATAGCCAAAGCACCCACGCGCATAAAACCTTACTGAGTCATTAAACAAACGTATACACACATACAGCACAGACTCATAGATTGGGCCTCTGTATTTACGTCCATATCCAAACAGGAAGCGGGGCGATGTAAATATGACAGTCTTATTAGGCTGCAGGCTGTTTCCAAATCTAAACACGCTTTGCTCCTCAGACAAGGAATGCGTTCATACGATTAAACTTGCACGTATTTTATTTTCAGATCTTAATATTGTTTTTAGAGATACGTTGTGAAGACTAGCAACAGAGCTCAAAATATTGTTGATGATATAAAAAGTCCAAATAGAGCAAATGACTATACCTTGTCGTTGGTGTCAGCCGGAGCTGTACTTTTAACCTGCAAATAGATATGATGCAGTTGATGAATATGTATTCATTGTGCTATAGTAAGAGGAGTTACAAAGTCAAATGTCATAACCTTTTCATTGTTCTTCTCCTAGGTGAGAATTTGGGTATCGTTTGTTTGGTAAACATAAATTACGTATAATCACGATAAGATATTTTTGTTCAGACACAATAGACCAGTAACACAAATTAATTTTCCCTATTCCTAATCATGTCTAGATTGTTTTTCTGAAACATCCTGAACAAAATCTTGTCGGGGCTCAGAAAGTGCAATACAGAACTTTCAATACAATTTAAATCATAGGGTGATTGTCTTTCGAGTTGTTTTCTGAAATGAATTTAAAAAAAATCTTCAGTCAAACCTCGGTTTTCGAACGTCTTGGTTGTTGACCGATTCGGTTTTTGACCAAAAATTTTGAGTTTTTTATGCCTCGGATGATGAACAAATTTCGGTTCTCGAACAAACTGAGCGCACGTGAATGCACCATTTGACTCCTCTCGCCTTCCTTACACGAGGAAGTGACGCTTCCTCGAATAGATGAGGAAGTGACGCTTCCTTGTGTTGCTTTCCATTGTGAGCAGACGTGTTCAGTAAACATGTTTATTTTAAAAAGAGCGTGGTTTCCGTTTTCGAACAATTTCGTTTTTCGAACAGCCTTCTGGAACAGATTACGGACGAAAACCGAGGTTTGACTGTACTTCATTTTCACACACAAAAAATCGAATCAAAAGTTCATCATTAGGAATAAAAAAAAATTCTCCTTTTCAATGCAGTTCTTTAATGGCTTGGAAACCTAAAAATCAACATTTTAGAACTGAAACCAAACTAGCCATCTCATTACACTGGTATCCACCAATATCACTACTCATATTGGTATCGATATCATTTAGATTTGGATTGATTCGGGTACCTATACCAGTGAATCATTAAAAAAAAATGTGTGTGTGTGTGTGTGTGTGTGTGTGTGTGTGTTTCTTACCTGCACTCACACTGGCTGTGTTCCACAAAAGTCAGCTGAATCAGCTCATGTTTCATAAAGGAAGTCCTCATCAGCTACACACACGCACACAAAACAAAACACATGAAGGCCAGTTTTCCATCTCACAACATGGATGTGTTGAATATTAGTGTGTGTGTGTGTGTGTGTGTGTGTGTGTGTGTGTGTGTGTGTGTGTGTGTGTGTGTGTGCGCGCGCGCGCGCGCGTGTGTGTGTACCTCCATGGTGAGCTTGTGCGTGAGCGAGGGCACGCACTCCATGGCCTCGTCGGCGCAGCATCCACCGCACCTCCTCACCGCTACGCAGGAGGGCACGAAAAGGTGATGAGTCTCCCCCGGCAACTCCCGCCAGACCTCCACCAAGGTCTCTCGGGGCTCGCAGCCACTGCGGGAGTACACCTCCAACCACCGTCGCACTGAGTGAGAACGCAAGTCTCAGTGACACCACAGAGTGGAGGATGGCGGACAACTTTGTCAGGAAGTGGCAACTTACCTTCTCGACCTTCTCTGGATTTGGACGTGTCAGTTGGATGCCAGTGAGCCAGCTGGTGGGTGAGAGAGAGGGTGAAAAAAGTCAAAGAGGGGTCGTTTTGAGAAGAGGAAATAAAAGTCTTGGTAAACAACTGAGATCATCTGGTTGCATAAGTGTACACACCCTCTATTTTGGGGGAATGTGACTGTGTACAGACCCTAGAATTAGCCAAACCTATTCACCCTCATTTAAACTCGGTGTTTGCCCACAAATGCCACAGTTTAAAGTGCCTCTGATTAACCTCAAATATATTCAAGCTGTTTCAGTTGGCTTTTCCTGGCTGTTTTGCGCCCAGCTAAACCTCTCGTCAACGTCAGCTGTGATAGGCTCCAGTTCATCTCTCTTCCGAATGTGTATGAGTGTTATATAAATTTGGATGGATGATTCCTGCATCAGCTGATGCAGTTTGACAGGCTTAAATGTGCTAAACAAAAGGAGCTGAAAAGATTAACTCAATATGCAAGTGAGTGATTCACGTGACACGTCGAAATCATATCAGAGTTGATCTTTGCCTAATGTTCCGATCAGTGAGCGGTGCAGTGAATAGAAAAAGTCTACACACCCCTGTTTAAATGCCCATTTTTATGAAATTAAGAAATTACAACTTGATAAATCATTTCAAAACGTTTACCACTACAGTGTATTCCAATTGAAATTTTTTTTTTAAATCAAGAGGGAAAGCTGCAATAATGAGGTTGCATAAGTGTGCACACCTACTTATAACTGGGTTTGTGACTGTGTTAACACTGGCTACAATAAAAAAAAAAACGCTGATTGACCCCAAATAAATTTCAGATGTTCATGACATGTGCCCTGAGATTGACTGGCAACCAGGCCAGTGTGTTCTATGCCTGTACTAAGTCAGTTGGGATGGGATCCAGGTCACAAAAAAATTATATTGATCATCATTGCCATCAACCAAAACAGATTACTATGATTTCAACTGCTTTAAAGATGAATTAAAAAAAGCACTCCAAGAAAGTGACCAAAGGTATACAGCAGATAACCATACATCGTCCTCTTGTCGTTATTTACCCACACAGTTTTCCGTGACTTGATTTCTTCACTAATTCAGACCTGTCAATCAACAGCGCTCATTTGAACTGCTCTCAAATAAAGTGTACTTCAGGCAATGTGGAGTGGGCTGGTGTTTTAAAAGGAGTCTTCAAATGATGAAAGAATTTCCTGTTAGATAGCGCCGTATATTTCGCCCCGCGGTCCCTTTTGAACATGAGAAGTAAGTTACGACCAAATCAAAGGATGGAGGCCGCCAGATCGGGGCCTCCCGCCGTAAATGTGTCCGTCATTAGATGAGCTGACATGACGAAAAATATTTGTTGTGGAAAAGTTTGGTAGTGTTACTGATCTGGAGTTGCTACCTTTGCCCCCTTCGCCCGCCCACCCACTGCAAAGTCTCTCATGAGGGGCAGAGAGTGAGAGTCGGTGCCACTGGGATTAGGAGTTCAATAGGCAAGAAACACATTTTTACAAGGGCACATGCTGCAGCTTGTGTGGCTAAAAGATCACTAGATCACTTCACCAAAAAAGTATTTTTTCAATCCAAAAACACAGCTTTAATTATGTTTATGTTGCATTTTTCAACTCGAGCTTCTCTTTGAAGCACCTTTCACGAGCACAATGAATACATATTTAAATCTGTGAACGTGCGGCCAACGATAATAATTATGAAGTTAATGATTATAAGAGGTTGCCATTCCAGTTTGGCAATTGCAGTTCATTCATTTCTAATTGAAGACTTGCAAAAAGGGTTTGACATTGCACGGCACGGTTGACGGAGTTAAATATATATTCATTGTGCTTGCAAGAGGAGGTTTGAGGAGGAGCTGCACGCCCAGACACAAGCAAGTGATTTAGGTGTCATTGTCATTTTCCGACTTTTGTCATCTTCGACCACACACATCATCACTTGTTATAGATCCGCCTTTGACTTGTGTCTCCAAGTTACATTTTTAGAAATCAAAATCAACGTTGACTTTATTTGTAAGTTCGTAATGCCTTTACGAATGCTAGGATGCATGTTTATAAGGGCTAAAATATGACCATGCAACAGATTATTTCTATTTCCCAAAATGACTTTCAAAAATGTGTGTCCATCTACTTGGGCCACATTGACTTTCATTCATTCATTGAAAGATGGAAAATTATTAACCTGACACATATTTTAATGGATCTTAAGGGACCACAATACACACAAAATACAAAAGTCCAATAACCGCGTGTGTGTGTGTATGTGTGTGCGTGTGTGTGTGTATGTGTGTGTGAGACCAAGGCCACTCGCAAGGGAATGTAGACTTTGTTCAGTCGGTCTCTTTTAAACAGTTCCACCCCTCTTTATACACACACAGATGCACATACGTCACAAACACACGCACACAACCTCAAGTGAGTAAGTATGTTGAGCTTTGTGCGCATTTCTCTGACATAATGCATTCTGTGGCCCCAAAAGCAAGTCAAACACATTCATTTATATTCATAATATGAATACAGTATGTCGCTCTACTCCTGTTTTTTGTTTGTTTGTTCGTTTTTAAAGCCATTTGCCACCAAGGTGACCATGCTCAAGTGCAAACAAACACACATTTTGTTGGCACACTCACATACACTGGTAAAATATTATCGATCAAAAGTGAATTTTGCCTTTCTTTTAATTTAAGTATTCATTTTTCATCTTATAAATTCATATTTGTTTATTGTATTATTTCTATGACATATTATTTATGTTCACATGAATTAATATTCATATATATTTTAGATTATTTTTTGTAGTTATTTATATATGCGTGCGTGGGTCCCTGAAAAGCTGCCATTTAAGCTATTTACTGGTATTAATACCATTATCATTATTGTTGTCAGTAATTATTTTCTAATTATGTATATCCAACCATCCATCCATCCATTTTCTAATCCGCCTATTCTCACAAGGGTCGCGGGCATGGTGGAGCCTATGCCAGCTGTCTTGGGCAGTCAGTGCAATACACCCTGAACAGGTTTGCCAGCCAATCGCAGGGCAGACATAGACGAACGTACGGCAGCGGGAGCACAGACAGGCCAGGGAGAGGCGACAGCTAGAAGTAGCTAGCGCTGTTGTTAGCCTCATTTTTAGCATTCAAAACTTACATTTTGGACTTCTTGATTTGTTTTGACAGTTTGAAAGGCACATTATCACCATCTACAGGCCCTAAAGAGGAACAGCATCAGCCTGAATGTACATGGAGAGCGATCAAGGTGGTGGCTCTTAGTAAAAGAAGCGCTTCGCTCTGTGGTTAGCATGTTGTTTTTTTTTAGCATTCCGTTCCAATTGTCGCCATCTACAAGGCCTAGTTTTCTCCTTCGTTGGCCTATGGGGGCAGTCAGGAATGAGTCCTATTAACTCTGCCTATTACTGTAATGTCATCACACAAAAGCACCGAGTGCAGTTGTTAGCATCATTCGACGCATTCTGATGCCGCTTTTCTATCTTCCTGATTTATTTTGATAGTTTTAAATGAAGATTATCCCCATCTGCAGGTTCTGAAATGGAACAGCAACAACTTGAACGTACAGATAGAACGTACAGTACCGACATTTTTTTTTTTTTTATGGGGCAGTTGGAAATGAGCCCAACGAACTCTGCCTAGCAACAAGTGACCACACAGCTGTCTTGGAAGGATTTAAAAAAGAATCAAGGCCAAGCCTTGTAGCGTCTGGCGTCATGAATGAGTAAAACATTCAGTATAGAGTCAGGCCCGTCTCCCTGCGCGGCTCCCAGCACTGAGTGTTCCTGATAGACTTCTCCAGACAAAAATAAAGAAAACACGTTGTCAGCTGGCTCGTGAGTGTGAGGTGAAGATGACTTCACGTGTTACAATCACCCAGTGACTGACACGGGTCGAAATATCTAAAAAAAACCATCAAAATAACAAATACATTGCATTTAAATCAACAATGATAACACCACCGTTGGTCTTTATAGTTTCTTTGAAACAGTTTTTGAAAATTCTGACAACACAGCCTGTTAATTAGAACCACTTTTGGCTTGTCAGAAACAGCACTTTTTTTGGCAATGACATATAATCACTGAGTGGCTAGATACGAAGATCGTTATCTTTATTGACCGAATGGGGGAAAATGAAGGAATATCGTCTGTTGGCACTCACTTAATGAACAGCTAAACTAACACCATAAACCAAAGCCAAGAAGAGGCGTGTATTCAGTTCTTATAATGGCTTCAAGATGAACTACACTTCATTTTGACAGATAGGCACATGGATAAATTGGTAGCTAGATTACAGATTTCTGTCTAGACAAGAGATATGTACCCTAGACACTTCTAGCCAGATACAGACAGTATCTAGTCATACCAATATAGATTTATAGACGAGTAAATAATATAGTGGCACAGATAGATGTATAGATTTCTATAGACACATGGCTAGGTAGACAGACTTGTAGACTGATTTATAGACA
This sequence comes from Hippocampus abdominalis, assembly GCA_018466805.1. Lineage (NCBI taxonomy): Eukaryota > Metazoa > Chordata > Actinopteri > Syngnathiformes > Syngnathidae > Hippocampus > Hippocampus abdominalis. The sequence goes on along the minus strand of CM031695.1, from coordinate 19,202,863 downwards.
GATAGATTTAGCGACAGATATCTCTATATTCTGACAGATGCATATATTTGTTGATGTTAGATTAACCATTAGATGTATAGATTTTTATCGACGGATAGCTGGATACACATAAGAGATTTATTTAGAGAACTTATATACACCGATATCGAGACATATTTGCAGATTAAGACCTACAGACCTTTGGACAGATACGATATAATGATGCTCGATAGACAGGAGATCGAAATAGATACACTGTAGATGAATAGAATAATAGATAGATAGATAGATAGATAGATAGATAGATAGATAGATAGATAGATAGATAGATAGATAGATAGATAGAGAGTTAAGGTGACAGGTGGTCATTGACCTGCAGCAGGATGACTTGCACAGAGAAACATTGGTTGAAACACACCGTGACTATTAAACACATAGCACATGCTTGCAAAGACACTTTAGAGGTCAGATGGTCCACCACACGCGCGCGCGCGCGCGCGCGCGCACACACACACACACACACACATCCATACGTTACCTTGGCGTGGGACGTTGGGATTGTGGTGAGCAGCAGGAATTGAAACATTCCTAGAATAACTTGGAGCATAATCCCCATTGTATCCACGGGAGTCCTATGGAGCCAGCCAACTACAAATAATAATAATTTTGGATCATTTACATCCAAAGATGTCTGTCCTTCTCTGTATGTGCGTGTCCGTATTCTCCGTGACCGAGCAAAGACGCACCAAAGCCGGCGTTCACTCTCCAGCCTCCCGGCCGTGCAACGCCAGCCTCCGTGGCATCTTCATCTTCATCCGGGGGTGTACGACTCTCATGTTCTTGTGGATAGTCCTCTCTTAATCCTCCCAATCTCCAACATATCGGCACAAAATGGTGATTATAATCAAGAGACTTGAAGAAAGTTTGGCTTTCATATTAGAGGTCGTCTTCTTTCCATCGCCAAATCCTCCACAGAGCTCGACTGGAAAAGATTTAAAAATCTATTGAAGAGGATGCTGGATCGTGCGGTGATCCACCGCATGACGAAGAAGGGGCGGGAGGGAGTGGGAACACGGTGCCGCATATGGCGCTCCAAGCTCGGTCACATTGTGCCCATGCTGTCGCTGCCGCGGAGCACGCCACCGCTTTGAAATCTTCTTTAAAAATAACAATAATGATAAGAAACGGGCATGTCCAACTGTAGTACAAGTGGTGAGGTTTGTCCGCTCAAAATTAAAAAAAAGGGGGGGGAAAGGTGGTGGTGGAGGGGGAGAATGTATTAGAAGCAGAGCAGAGCAGTCAGTGCTCATTTGTTGTGGTTGGCCAGCTCGTTTTCCCTTTTTGCCCTTGAGACGCACACAGCGGAAGCTGGAGCATTGCAACTTTTTTTTTTTTCCAAAACGGGACCGGCAGGCAGGCAGGCGCACTGAATACAGGTGCTAGTGCGGTACGAATAGCCCCACGGTAGAGTTCACAGGGGGGTTGCATGTATGTATGCATGCATGGGGCCCCTCGCCAAAGGGGAACGCGGCCAAAGTTGCCACAGAGGTCATGTCCTCTGTCATTCTTCCCCCCCCCAATGCTTAACTATTTACTACTTTGAAAACATGTGTTTTGATTTGGGGTAACTCAAGCAACAATTCACTGAGATCCAGTACAAAAACGCTATTAAAAAAAAAGATAGCTATTGAAACAAATTATTTTTTTTTTTTGGTGGGGGGTGGGATAGTTTGAAAAGTCACTGGTTACAAAGACCATGCATACTTGACATTTACATGAAAACAGCATTGTCCCACCAAAACGATGTGATTTTGTACCACATTTGAATATCAGAGACCTTTTAATTAAATACAACCCCTCAGAACAAAAGGGACTGTGTGTAAAATTTATTGATTTTTCAAAATCCAAAAACCCACTATTTATTTCAATATGTAACATATATGCTCTATCATAGCATAGCATTTTTTTCCCATACAATCTTAGGGAAGTAATCTTTAATTAGACTGTATGACATAGGGCACACCTCCTCAACAGGAGCCTGCCACGCCTTGCCTAAAACAGTACATTGTATAGGAAATAAAGCACAGCTTTGCCTTAGCAAAGTTTCCTTAGCTTAATGCTAACGCAAAATGCCATAGATCAAGGGTGTCAAACTATTTTTTGTCGTCGGCCTAGTTTTAGTTAGTTACCCGTGGTGGGCCGTTATGACTGAACCATGTAAAGAAATCAAATAACGGTTTATTCACCTATTGTTAAAGTTACTGTAATGAGGGGTTTGGTAACAAGAAAATGCTGATAGTATCACTCTTATTTATTATAAATGAGAATTTGAAATTTTGGTTGGGATTTTAGCAAGCATCGTAAAAGTTGACATCTTTGATTTGCTTTGACAGGCCACATAAAATGATGTGGCGGGCCAGATCTGGCCCCCAGGCCTTGGGTTTGACACCTGTGGCATAGATAGACTAATAAATAACATCACTAGTCATTTTTTGAAATAACTCTACAAGCAACAGATATTTGAACATAGCCAACTTAACAGTACTTACAGGCATATATTCTTTATCCTCTGCAAAAAACGATGAATGTTAAGGTTATTGAGTTACTTAGTAGTGGTAAAAGTCTTCATGACTGTATCATATTGCCCCTCGGTGGACAAGTTGCAAACATTAGAAGGAGTCACAATGAATTCATAATGCACAAACTGTTAATTCTTGACTTTCTGTATGTTATTGCGATACGTTTTATTAAGTGGATATTCTGAGACGGTTTTCCTCATACAAAGAAAAATTGAGTGTTTTTTTTTTTTTTAAAGCTATGAATTTCGGATATGGTCAAGGAACCAATTAAACTCATATCTCAGGGCACCTTTATATTTACCTGATTTAAAAAGTGAATTAATGACAAGATATATGAATGCATGTTTCACATGATTGACATAAACCCTTTAAATTGTCCACTTTCACCCCAAGAAAATCATTGACTATTAACTTAAACTGACCATAAACTATAACCCAGACAGTGAATGCCGCCAAACTGAGCGCTTCAAGTCACCCTTTCATTGTAGACAAATGTGATTGACTACCTCTGAGGCCAATTTAGCGAAGACAAATTTGAGCTCTAAAATTCAGCATGACATTACGTCTTACAATTACATAATAACATTTGTGAAAATGTCAGCTCTCGCCTCAGGTGGCTATAGACTGCAATACCAGAGCCACCCTATAAAAAGCTTTATTGGACGTGATTCACAAAGAGATGAATGGTGTAATTTATAGGGTAAGCTTAATCGGCCTAACGTTCATTTGCCTAGAGTGTCAAATAAAACCAGACACCGTTTTCACTTTATGTCAAGCTCAAGAATCCAAAGGCATAAATAACGGGAAAGCAGCCAGCTTTATGGCTCACTGAAGAGCTTTTCGTTTCATGCTCGGCTGCGACCTTAATAAAACCAACCATCCATTTTCTGTAGTGCTTGTCCTCATTAGGGTGGCCAGTGAGCTGGAGCCTATCGCAGCCGCCTTTCGGCAAGGAGCGGGGTCGCCAGCCAATCACAGGGTACAGACAAGCATTCACACACTACTAAAAGTCTAACGAGTCTTCAATGAAGGTAAAGCTTGTAATTTTGGGAATGTAGGAAGGAAGCAGGAAGGAACATAAGAGAAAGCGGAGATTCAAATCCAGGATCTCTCAACTGTGAGGCAGACACGCTAACCACTACCTCACCATGCAGCCCGTTAATAAACCAAGTCACTAATTTACCTGCGATACTGAGATATTTATCATTTTTCCTGTATGATGGCGTAAAGGAATGTGTGGTGCTGAAACATGATTTGACACCCTTCAACATCAATTATAAGCGTGTGTGTGTGTGTGTGTCACAGTGGAGTCGCCATCACGGTGGTGTGTTTGGGTTATCACAGCATACATGAGGGTGGGTGAGTGTGTGTATGCTGTGTGGGGAGGAAAACATTATCTTGTACATCTCAGCTCCGGGACTGCTGGTGACAAAAACCACAAGAAAACATTCTGTCAAGCAGTGGTTCTCAAACTGGGGTCACCATGTCCTCAGTGGTCTGTGAATCGCAGTTTGGGGGTCCACAAAATATTGTGCAAAAATTATAGGTATGTTGTGTCATTAAAAAGAAAAGACCATGCCATGAGGTAAAGAAATGCCAACGCATCAGAAGTTGGACAAGTTTAGGCATCTCACACTTGAACAGCATATGTGTACCGCTTGTGTGGTGCAGTGAATGGCGAACATCATGTATAAAAGTCATTGAGGTTAAACCCGAATATTTCAGTTTTGAATTCATTATAATTTTGCTATCAAAAGCCTTTTCTCAGTGCTGTTTTTATTGTTTCAAAGTTTGCAGTGTCAGACAAGCAACAAATATATACATTTGTCTAAAAGTCAAAATTCTGTGTGGAGTTACAAAAGTCAACATTCTGCTTGGCATGTTTATTTTCATTACGCGTTGACGACATGATGGTTTGAACCATTTGAACTTGCTAAAATTTTATTATTGTCAGCTTGCACAAGCAGTCTGCATAGTTGTTTTCCGGGTTTGGTCACGTGACGTTCCGCATGTAGTGGAAGTAACGCTTAACAGTGAACCTATGACGTTAATTACGTTCGACAGCTCAGGATGACATTTCCCAACATGGCGGCTCCTGAGATCAATGAAAATTGGTGGATGATTCCTTTTTAATTTGTATTCCACAAACGAAATTTTGATCAGATTGTTGTTTTTTGATGAGTGCTGGCACATACAAAGTATGTATTTTTAATTTTTTTGGGGTGGGGGCTGCTTAATTCACCTTTAAGAACCCAAACGGATTCAAACATCCGGGAGTCCATCCTCGTCCATATTCAATCACAGAAATAATTAAACCCAATTCCTCTTTGCACCTTTTTTTAATTATCTAAATAGAACAGGAAAGCATTATTCGCGTGTGAAATGGATTCTAAACTCACGAGGTCACATTTGGTTTGTAGCTCCAAATGGGTCATCACAAGACAGGAACTTGTGTGGAGTTACATAAAGGCACTACCGTTTCTTCTTGTAATGTGGCTAGCCGTTGGGACATCCCGTGCCCTTTAATTGTCCTTTAGGACAACAACCATGAGACGTCCCTGCGGTTCATCACATTACGAGAGGAAACGGCACACAGGTTCCTGTCTTCTGAGAGGCAAGGATGTAACCACCAATGATTCAAACTCACATCACGCCACACACACGGGAAGGAAATGAAGTCAAATGACACTCTGCCGACAAAAAGGCGAATGACGTGTGTTGAGCCGGACGTAACCAATTTAATGATACACTTTTGTCGTTAGTACAATAGTCGGTCTATTTTGCCGCTCAGTTTCGTGATTTTTGTTCCATTTTTGCTCCGAGTATTTGTCGAGCGGCGTCCTTTTTCGTGACATCTACAATGATGAATATCAGTTAGCGTCCACGTTGATGATGGCCATTCAAGTCAGTCCAGTCTGGATCCTCTATATGGAGGAAAATAAAAAACACTTTCAAGTGAAGAAACTTCAAACAAAAATCTAAAAACAAACTCCCACCTGAGTGAAGTTTCCTATTTCTCTCCGCCGTTGCCTGTTTTGTATTTCTCCAAAAACTCTGCATGTTTCTGCCGCAATATTTCTGTTTGTTTCTTGTAACCGTTTACCCTGTAATAAAAAAGGGAAAAAAACACAACATGAATTATAGCCAATTTGATTCTTCAGATACTATCATTCATTTCATGACAATGCTTGTCACTAAAATCTTTAAAATCTCAAATCATCTTTCCCCATTGAAATAAATGGAAATGCCATTAATCTGTTCCAGCAGCCCCCTCCCCCCCAAAAAAGTTTGTGATTTGTTTTCGTGAATAGTGTGTGTCGTGAAATATACAGTAACGCAAAATTACATACTATATAAAGAAATTACACCGTTTTTGAGAGACCTTGTTCATGGCAGCTTTATACAGACATATGACTATGCTGTGCATGGAGTTGGTCTCAGAATATGGAATATGTGCCTGTGAGTATTTACTATTACTGCCTGTCTACATGTGTTGCGCCTACAGGCGTTCAAAGGTTTATAATTGCCGTGACACTGATGCTATTCATTAGTCCTTCTGTGATGATCACTATGATGGCGGCGCGGACACCCGCAGCGGCTCCTCTTGTTTTATGTTGAGAGGGAAGAAATTTCATCTGTGCTGTATGTTACACATACGTTCAGCACATTTGACAATAAAGTTGTATTAAATTCACTGTGTTAGCATTGAGCTGGATGACTTGAAGGCAAAGCTGTGTAGTGATTTTAAATACCCAACATGCAACACTCAACATCTTCCACATATGAATTGCGGGCTTCTCATTGGCTTGGCAATATGTCTATGACATGTGCCCATAACAGATCTTCAGGAGAAAAAAAAAAAGTCATGTGAGCAAAACAAAGAGAAAAATATTGTCAAGTAGGAGACAGATTTGAAAAACATACGCTGAACACAAAAACTCAAATTAGTTTAAAAAGGAAGGCGTGACCAACCTGGCCCTCTCTTTGGATTCGTTGTAAATTTCCGTGATGACTCGATCCTTTTCGTCCATGAAGTTGTTGTGAACCTCTTCCAGCTTCCTGCAACAGTTCACTGAAGTCAAGCTGACACGTTCTTCAAAAATCTCCAAGATCAGCAGAAATTCTAATGATACAAGCCCAGGACATTCAGGAAGGTTCCATCCCATCAAGATGCTGACTTTTGTGAAAATTGTTGGGAACATCTGGGATCATCTAAGCCGGGGTATCAAACTTGTTTCACTGCAAACCACAGTGGAGCTATGGTAACCCTAAGCGGTCCGCTTATGACGATACTACATAAATGTATAATTGACAGGGATGTAACGGACGGTGCGCCAAAATCACAGCATCTTAGTTTTTAACTTCATGATTTGGTTCGCATTAAGGGAACACCATCCAAACCAAACAGATTTAATGGCATTCAACCCTTTCAGGGAAAGCAGTTACTAGAGTGGACAGCTATTCAAATGTTATTTGAGCTTATATTAATAAATCTTAATGTCACATTTGTGCATCAACCACTACAATGGACCCTTATGTGTGTTGCCATCTACTTCCATTATTTTTTTTTCATGCCGAAAGACTAATTAGAATACTTGAGAGAAAAAAAATCCTGATGTAGCTTATCATTATTTGTGCATGAAAGAGTTAAAATGAAACATCAATAGCTTTAATCTTTTGATATTAGGAAAGCCAGATACTGAACTGTTTGATTATGGACAAGTCATTTGGCGATAGGGTGAGGCAGTTACAATTTATGTCCCTGACCTGATATGTTCAGTGTGACAAGCCAAATAATCACACACTATATCACATTATCACCCCTGCTTGTGGTTGTTACCATTTTTATGGCTAATTTTTAAAAATGTGATGGGGAAGGTTGGATTTGCCACCTGTGATCGCAGGGCAGACAGCCCATGAAATAAAATCAAAGACAACCGGGAGTTTCACCTGAAGAAGACAAAGTGTGCTCCGATACCGAGAGCCATGGTGAGGAAGCAGTAGCCAACCAAGTGGAAGTTCCTCCTGCGCCTCCTGTCCCTTTCCTCCGCGGACATCTCCTGGGTGTGGGACTGATACATTTGCTCCCAGTAACGTGCGTTGTCCTGCACCGTCGTGTCGCTGTGGTAAAAGGTAAACAATGGAGAATGGGCATTGTGATGACAAGCTTGTTTGAAATTGTGAATCCAATCAGGGCGTGACGGTTTCAGTCTGTTGGAGTTTACAGTCAGAACGCTGAGTAATGCACTACTGTATGGTGTTGTCGGATTCCAGGGATTAAAAAAATCGTATTGCAACATGTCCTGAGAGGAAAAAGAACATCACAAAATTACTCAGGACTGGCTATAAGGCTACTACAAATAAATATACATTATCTCGGTGTTGCTATTAGGTTCAAATCATTTAGGGTTTTTTTCATATGCATTTGAGACATCGTGTTTTGTGAAAATATAATTTTCTTCCTTGACTAAATTTTGACTTTGATATCATATTACAACTTTATCGTAAAACATACAGTAATGACTTCATATTCGAAGAAGAGGACTTACATTTACATTTTAATTTCTGGAAAGAGCATTTTTGTCTTCCTAGAACAAGTCTTTTTTATTTATTTATGTTTTCTCAACATTACCACAATTCCACGTGATGTAGTGGAACGTTTTAATTCCTGTGGCATTTAGTGGTACATATTGCTAGAGATGTTTGATTAGTGTTGAGATCATGAGGGGGTCCTTGGAAAAACAATTCGTAACAACAAAATGGCATCACCTGGTCCCATAGCTGGTGTGACTAAAGGCTGAGCTGGAGGCCGGGCCTCTTCCTCCTCTGCTATAGAAACTTCTGATTTTGACATCATACTCCTTCCTGCTGAGCTCCTTGCTCAGCACGCGGTAGGCCTCGTTCAGCTCCACAAACTGGATGTGCAGCGATGGGTTGGAGGGGTCACTATCTGGGTGCAGCTGCACATTATCATCGGGGTCAGTACATACAGACTAGAAATATGGATGGTACATGTCAAGCATTCAAGGTTTTGGTTTTTACTACGAGCCCTGGCTGAGTAATAAACTTCTTGACGCTAGAGTATGACTGCCATCTTGTGGTGAGACATTTTCACCAGACTCGTTAAAAAAACCCAAAAAGAACAACGTACGGCTTCAAGAATAAAATCCTCATTTGAAGAAAATAAAATGGGATGTTAAAAAAAGATTTATATTTCATGATTTAATTCATATAATTTCTACATGACAGTCGAAAATAAAGTTGTAATAGTCAGTGATGAAATCGGGATATTATTTAGATTAAAAATGGAATATTACGAGAGTAGTTCATTATTGTCAAGAAAAAAGGCTGATATCTTCGATATACAAGTAGAATATTTCAAGGCCAATTTGATTTTTTTTTCTGGATTAGTTACAGGATACAATGTGATGGCACATCAACATCAGATTATTATAAATGCAAAATATAAAACAGTTTTCTTTGTTTAAAAAACTGTATACCATTTTGTAAGAAAACAAAACAAAAACAAGATTACCTTTTTAGATTTGTCAAAAAATGCATTTTTAATTTCCTCCAGGGTTGCATCAGATTTGACTCCAAGCTGGTCATAGTAGTTGGCACCTTTTCTGATTTGACAAGAGAACACAGAGCACAGCACAGGATAAAAACACAATTGATGAACATAATTAGTGTTGGATTAACATGACACATTGTGTGCTTGCTATTGGGCAGCATGGCAGGCTAGCGGTTCGCACATGCACGTCACACTCGAGTGGTCCTGGGCTTCCAACCAATTCCCCAAAATATACGTGTTAGCTTCACTGAAGACTATATTGTCCAGAGTTGTGAATGTGATCTTGAATGTTTGTTTGTCTATATGGGCCTATGATGGGCTGTTGAACAGCCAAGGGTGTAACCCTGCTTCTCTCGGTCAAAGTCAGTGGCGCTGCATCTCGCCCGCTATCCTAATGAGGACAAGCGTCACAGAAAATGAATGGATGGATTTTTGCCAGTACAGTTGGCTCAAAAGCTGCACTGACCTAAAATCCAAAGAGATGCAATGCTGCCAGCAACAGGGATCTGGTAGTAATTAGTGTTATACAAACATGAACTTGTTGAAACATGTACTTGACGAATATATTAGTTGGTGGCAGTAAACGGCGAAACTCCAATTGATGAATATAAACAATGTGTTAATACTAAGCATTTTTATACTTTGTACATTAAGTGTAAAGGCAAATTGCAAGAAATGCAAAAGGCAAAAAAATACAGCGATAAAATGTATGTTTTTGGCGGGTGTGACATTGCACTATAGAACAGTGACAGGCCCTCACCAAAAAAACCGTTTCATGATGCAGTACTGGGTTCATGCATTAGGATGCGAGCACCTAGCGCTCATACGCAGGGTGGCACATCTTTTGACTTTGTGGCTGTCCCTTATGCTTACATAACATGTGTGTATCCAAAGCAAAGAGCATGTTGACCAAAAAGGTGGAGCACAGAGGTTTTATTTATAGATTACCTTTGAGCAGCACTCCAGGATAAAAAACGCAGTCCACTCTTGTAGCACACAAGGCAACTCTGGCAGAGACGCAGCTGCGCCTCTAGCTGCATGGCCAAAGACAACCGCCGTAATGCCTTTGCAAACCAAAGCACATGGGTTAACTGCTCCAATGCTCATGTCACAACTCGGCTGAAACTGTCATAAAACATGTATGAAAACGTTCAACTGTAGATGTTTACCCAAGTATACATCCACTGACTAAAACATTAAACACATTTGGATAGTCTTATGCAGTGATTCTTAAAGTGTACGCAGGTTCTCTATAGTTGTACACAAAAGAATCAATTAATTAAATGTCCAACTGTGCATAATGTTACAGTTGATCGCTTTTTTGTTGCTAATCTAGTTTAATTTAACGTTTGACTACGGAAGAGGATTTGAAGATGGCAAGATTCTCTTCAGAATGCAGAATTCTGTCAGAATTCTGACTTTAAGTGAGTGACGCCACTGAAGAAAAAAAAACAAGGTTGGCGATTCTCACTTTTATCTCAGAATTCTGACTTTAATCTCAGTTCTCTGACGCCATGAAGAAAAAAAAAAAACAAGGTTGGCATGTATCTCAGGACTGAAATCTCAGAATTCTGAGATTGAGAATTGCCAACCTTGTTTTTTTTTTTTCTTCAGTGGCGGAATTCAAAAGTCAGAATTCTGACTTTAAAGTCAGCTGAGATTAAAGTCAGAATTCTGAGATTGAGAATCATGTTGTTTTTTTTTTCTTCATCAGAATTCTCACTTAAAGTCAGAATTTGAGTTGCAGATTTTAGATTAAAGTAATCTGAGAATCTTGCCAACCTTGTTTTGTTTTTTCTTCAGTGGCCCTAATCCTCTTCCGTATTTGACTAATTGAATTTGAGTAACTTATTCTTTTTCTAAAGTACAGTACCTTTGGTCACATGAGAAAAGCACAAACTGGATGACGTCAGCAACTACCCCTCATGACGATGATGACGCCTGAGGACCACAACATTGCCGTTAAATTAAAACAGCAACGACTAGCAAAAAAAAGACATTTAAGATTGTTAATAAATTGTGAATCTTTTACCACCGTCTTAGTACCACAACTTTTTTATCTCACCACACAAGCTAGTTAGTGTTAGCTGCAAGGATTCGCTCACCCTTCTGTGCTGTCATAGCATGCTAACAACATTCGAGAATGACAAGCCACCACGCGTTGTGAGTGAATACGAGAGGGAGAAGACAAGAAATTTACTTTAAAGTTTTAATAAATGCGCGGTAATTGAAGAAGAAAACAGGTACAGTATACCGAAATAACTGAGGTTCACAAACCAATGTTCTTCTTGGTGGAGTTGCATAAACTCGAACTCAGGGATTTCAAACCCGGATTTCGGAAATGTGTACTTTCACAATAAAATATGCATTCGCGCACTCAGAACAAGAAATCCAAAGTTAACCATTCATATAAAATTTCAGTACATTAAAATATCACCCAAACTGATCTGTAAAGTCTTCAATTGCACGTATAGCTTTAGCATCTTAACCGTATAATCTTAACAATTCGTTTTGTGTGTTAGGTGAACAGTGGTTTAAATCTTGGCAACTTGACTCAGTCACATTATTTAGGGTCTGTAACCACACCTCCCGAATGGGTTTTTCAGCGAACGCGATTAACTTGCTTGAGTAAAGATTTTTCAAAATGTAATGGTCATAGAAAAACTGCATTTACCACATCGGTGGTCAGAAAAATCGATTGTGTTGTTTTTTTAGTTTGTTTTTTGGTCGTTGGGTTTGGGTCACGTGCGGCTCCGTGAGCCAATGGCATCACTGGACAAGAAGCAGAAAGTGGGTTTTGACTTTGGCAACAAGGGAGTGCGAGTACACTGTTGACAGCACCGGGCGACCCAAATATAATGTACGTAAGTGAACTATATCCAATTTTAATCCACCAAGTGACAGTTTAGCACGCAGGTTAGCATTAAACATATTTTAGGTTGCTCGGTAGCTTAGCTTGCTCATTCTGAACCTTTATCGATGTTTCGTTGCTGGTGTATTACGGAGTCATTTAATCCACTGATTTATTATGAATGGACTGTCGCTACCTTCGCGGGAAGCCATCTTACGTTGCCACTACGACTGACTACTTCTGTTTTTCCTCCCCGCTGAAAGCACTATTAGGATGGGCAAAGGTCCGCGATTGCCATGTTTTCACGTTTTACAACTAATTTTCAGCGTTCGCTTTTTTTTTGTAAATTCATCAAAATAGGGACAGACTAAAATGCTTAAAGTAAAACAGCTTAACGTTGGTTCATGACATTAAACTACAACCAATCATTATCAAAATTCACATGCACGTCTACTCATTCTCGCTCCAACCTCTGAAAACATCAAAACAATTGCCAGTGTATTTTGGATTTTATAGGCATTAAGTCTTTCTCCCGCATACAAATCTATGTGGACATCACACATCCCTGAAAACGTCAAAACAATCACACCAACAATTATGATTTTATGAATTATGACCTCTTCCTCTCCATACGTGCTCACTACATCTTCGTGTTACTTATAGTGAGGAAACTGTTTAATGTCCATAAAATCCAAAATATTGAGGTCATCGTTTCAAATTTTATGAGACTGATGTGGACATAGCACGAGTAGAGACGTGCATTTTAATTTTGGTGACGATTTATTGCAGTTTCCTGACATTAAGCAACATTAAGCTTGTGTACGCATACACTAAGTGTTGAACTGTCCCTGAAATATTTTGTAAGGTGGATTTTCTACAGAAGAGGTATTACTTTAGAGCATAATTTCATATTATTTATTTCTCTCGTAAGACTTGAAAAGACCTATTATTTTATTATTATTCTTTAATGCACACAGGGGACGTATGCTTTAAAGCCATCTTGTGATAAGCCATCTTTTAGTGCGAGTGTGTGAAGTATTTTGAGGTCAGGACGAGTGTCAAATACGTCACCCTAAACCAGGGGTTGGCAACCCAAAATGTTGAAAGAGCCACATAGGACCAAAAAAACAAATATGTCTGGAGCCGCAAAAAAATAAAAGACTTCTATAAAACTTACAATGAAGGATAGACATGCTGTATGCATGTAGGTTTGTTTGTAATTCATCCCTTTGTTGTGTGTTCACAAACGCCCCCATATAATTTATTTTGTGATTTCCTCAGTCGAGAGTCCAGAGCCGCGCGTTGCCGACCCCTGCCCTAAACACTTTTATCAGTGCGTGTTTTACGTTTGGATCCCTGTATGGTGTCATGAGAGCCACTCAAAGAACGAACTTCGGTGTTTGTGTCGACCATTCAGAATTGTGACTGACAGAGGTGAATTTTGTCCCCGTCGGCTTTGCTTTGATTTCATTGTTGATGGCTTCTGACAATGTCATGCAGACGAATCTTACATTTTTTTTTTTAATCGTAAGTATCGGCAGCTTTCATGAGAACCTGATATCTTATTATAAGGCAGGTATTGGCTCGATACTGAGGTATCAGTACTAAACCAGCCCGGTTCTAAACAAATGACCGTCCCTCAGGAGAAAAAGTGGACAAGAACGGCTGGATGGCGGACCCTGAGGTTTCTTTGTTACTGCACTGCACAGCCTGGCGAGGTCTGCGGCAGTCCCAAGTGCAGGTGGAGCTGTCTGAAAGGTAGGGTCATCAAGCACAACTTCATCGAGGTCAGTAGTGTTCGGAACTTCGGATCCACAGACCTGACATGGGGGGAAAAAAATAATTGTAGCCAAAATACAGGGTAATAAAAGTAGGATGTGATCTTATTAAAACAAACAACAACCATGAATTATTACCCTAAGGTATAACCGTCAGACAGACGCCGCTCTCCAACGTCACATCGAGGAGGTGTGGACAGGGCGGGTGTCCAAAGAGCCGTGGCTTTTTGATGGCGCCAAATTCCGCCTGCACTCTTTCCATGTCGTACTGCCTACTGCTCAGCTCTCATCCTGCACTCCATCATTCCAAAACCTAGACTCTAGACACAGTCCAGCAAGCGCGCCACTGCTCACTCTGAGGCTGGGCCTCACCTCTTATAAAGACTACCTGGGCACCAACTGGTCATCCCGTGCAGCGGAGCTCCACAAACGTGGGGAGGCCGAATTTGGCAGCAGCCAGGCGCTGCTGGCCCAGCCTTTAGGAGTGGGTGCCGTTGTGTGCACGGGCGATGGACAGGTGGTGTTCATCAGGAGGAGCCAGGAGGTGGCTGAGGCAGGTGGGAAACTGGACCTTCCCGGTGGACACCCGGAACCAAAGGTGAGGGGAAGCCTTTTCACTGGTACAAGTCAAATCGAACGGAGATGGAACATGTCAAATAAAGTGTTATCACAGATTTTTAAACAGTCGTTTTTGATGGGTTTTACAGTTTTGGTTGTCCTCAGGTGGCGTGCGAGCGTCTTGGTGAGGCCAAGATTGACGTGAACCTGCTGGAAAAGAATTCGGAGGCTGTCGTCGCTGAGCTTTTCTCGTCGATTTGTGCTGAGATTAGAGATGAGGTGGGTCTTTTTTCCCGTCCAAAGATGTAGGACTCGGGCTGGTGTGTAGAGACGATCATTCTATCGAGTGATTTTTTTTCCACAACCTGTCTTTTTAAGTACAGTATTTTGTCAAAAAAGCATCAATCAAAAAGAAACAGAAAAAAAATGATCAGAATCAGCTCATTTTGAACAAAGGCCATTTTTGTTCCCAACTGTTCTCGTCTCACTCGTGGTAAATGATAGAGATTATTTGAAGCTGGAACTTGTTTTATGGCACCACTGTGTGAAACTCACTCAAATATTACAAAATACAAACGTACAGATTTCAGTAGCAACCCACTGATGATGCACTCTAAGCAATCGTTTCAGTATTTTATATACACACACACTTAAAAACATTGCATTTCTTTGGCAAATGGAGGATGCATAAGGATTCAATTCACACAGAAACACCTTTTGTCAGCCTTGCATGTCATTTTGGCAAGAAAACTGTTTCGGTTTTGGTGACTTTTGATCCGAAGCAAGGTCACTTAGCCTCACCTGTGCAAGTCAACATGAGAAAAGATCGAAAGAGATCTGGAGGGAGCCTGGAGAGTTTGACAAAACAGAAACACGGATGGCCGAGCCATAAACTTGGACTGCCTGTTTATTTATGCCATTTTTTGGAATAAATGTATGAAGTATCACCCTTCCACACATTTGGACGGAATAGGAGGCACTTATTTTCACATTACCGTTGAATAAAAAGCATTTATATTATGGGGAAACGTGCCTTTGAATAATATCACTGTCATTTGCTTTTTTTTGTGAATTTAAGGGAAAAATGAGAAATCTCGTGAGAGATGTTATTGAAACCGACTTATTGCTCCGTCCCTTTATGTTCTCTTCATTTTTACTAATAAGTATTTGCCAGCAGGTTAACATTCCTTTGAGTTCTCTTGGAGAACCACTGCTGATGGGCGTGATCTTGAATCACACGAGTGCCGGAAGACCAAGTGCTGAGTTCTACATCAGGTATACTCTCATTTGAGGATGATTTTTTTTTGCTACATGACAGAAACCAGGATATCGGAAATGTCTGTCCAGTACAAGTCTGTTGGAGCGTGTTCATGATAGAGGTAAGATCGGGCGGCCCGAGCCCGGCCTGAAAATCGGGTCGAGTCCGGCCTAAAATGTCAAGCATTGCTTCGGGCTCGGCCTGCAAATTAAGTTAATTGGTCGGGCTCGGGCCGGGTCGGGCTTAAATACCAGTGGGTCGGGTCGGGCTGGATTTTTTTGGCCCGATCTTACCTCCAGTTCATGATAGTCCAACTCTTGTAATTGTAGGAAAATAAACTATTCGTGTTAAGATTATGTCTTTTTCAGGTTCGATGTTGTTGTACCGATGACACATATTATTGGAGGCAGGGAACCACAACCCTATTTTTATATACAGTGATCCCTCGCTATAGCGCGCTTCAGTACATCGTGTTTTTTTCCCCCCCAAAGTACCGCTACTGTATTCAGAAAAAAAAATGCCAAAGGCCTCAGAGGTTTTGTACATGCCTGTACGCATGATTGATTCCCAGCACGACGTCGACCAATGACAGCACGAGTGGATTTATCCCATGAGCTAATTGTTTGCGCATTTTCGCAATCTGCCAAGCACCTGCCCTTGTGTCTCGTCATGCAGTTGACTGGTCGGTGTCTCCTCACGCTGTTAACGCTAGTTAGCCTGCCCCTCCTCATCAATACCTATTAATTGTCTTATCATAAATACATCAGCTGCGCGGGGATAGCTGGCCAGGAGCTAGCTGGAGGCCAACGGCAGGTAGACCGTCAGCACTTAAGAGAGCTACGCCACGAACACAAGTCTCTTCGCCTCACTCAGAAGCCAATGCTGATGAATGTTAATTCCTGTATAAGGTGCTATCATTAAACATTTCAGTCAATACATGTACTGCTGTAATCGTTGTCTCAATATGTAAAGTATAATCACTGCTACCCACGTACACTTACACAAAAATTCCTAGGTGGGGAGCCAACCTTCCTTCACGGTTTTTAACTCATTGCGGCAGGGTCCCGGTCCGCATTAACGGTAATAATGAGGGATCACTGTATAAGCATGTTTTCTAAAAAAAATTTTTTTTTAAAAAGTCTGAATTTGGTTGTGTAACATTCAAGACTTTTTGTTCTGGAAAATAGGCAACTTTTTAACAGCTGTGTATAGGGATGGGAATCGTAACCAGGTTCACAGTAATTCAATTCGTAGGAATTGTTAGTTTTCTTGGCTCGTCACTTGTGAGCTGAGTGCATTAAACAAAGTCGGTGCACTGTCTTGACAAGTGACATAAGGCACACGTTAACATTGTATGAAAAATGAATAAATGTTCACGTTAGTACAGCAGATTTTCCCCATGTTGTTGTGTGACATCAGACTTATAAGCTGCGTTGCAAAATTTTCTAGTCAGAGGTGGAGAATGTCCACCATCCCAGTCTTCTCTGTCCTCAAGCATTATGTCCCGAGATCTGGCATAATGAAAGTGTCACTTTTGTCTTTGTGTCCTGAGTTGTTCGCTGTCATCTGACAAAATCCAAGAGTTATACTGGAAGGGAGGAGCAGAGGCCAACGAGTCCACAGACATCGTGTTCCTCAGCCGAGCGGTGAGAAATTCTTACTTAAAAAAAATAAAAATAAAATCTGCACAAAAAACATATTCACTATGTTCACATATTCCAAACAGGAGACGTTGCGGCTGGACGGAAGCAGCCCTCTGTGGCAGGAGATGTGTCCCTCCGCTAAGGGAGCTGTGCTGCTTTTCCAGACAGTGAAGCCTGAACAATTATGATTTGATAAAATCTTATTTAGGAGCATTCAAGCTTTGAATCCACATTGTGCAGTTAAAAACCCAATGAATACTTTAAAAAATGACAGTTTTGTCCTGAAATATTTCAACGCTGATCCAGTCTGACTGGCTGATTGTGACTGGCCGGAAGCTTTCCTTTCCATATCTGGTTCATCAGTAGCCCTCATAGCCACTGGCGTAGTACAGGGCTTGGTCATGATAAGGCACAGTCCACTGTGAAATGTAGGACAACATAAAATCAGTTCTGATTGCATGCTTTTTAAATCTGGTGGTGCTAAATTAATATGTACTTACATGCTGGCCCCAGCACTGCATGTTATTCCAGCCTTAAAGAAAAGGCAGAAATGTAACTTTACATCATGAACAGTGTATTATGGACAAGAGTATTTCAGTTTTCCCCTTTGCAGCTATAATGACTCCCATCCACTCTTCTAAAATGTCTTCAGTGAAGGATTATGATTGATATTAAGGCAGAGTTTAAACTTTATGATTCTGAATTTGAACCAATTTTAAGTGTTATGCAAGTCTTCTCGGTAAGAAGTGGTGTTTAAATTGCTTTTACAGTGGCCCCTTTAAAATGAATGGAAATGCCTGTTGGTTCCAGCCCCACTTTTTGCTACTAAGTCGCGAGTATGCAGGGGTCCAACTGTATAACAATACTCACAGGCATATCACTGGCGTCAGAATCCTCGATTCTCCAAAACCATTACTTTTTCGGAACACGAGAAAATGGCACGTGTTGAGTTACTAATGTTGCATTGTCAAAAAGAGCAAGGGGACAGACCAACAGTATTGATTTAGAGGAAAAAATAAATAAACGTGAAATTAACCAACTTTGGACGAGGTTTCGGCCCAATGCCAGAGATCGATTCTTTATCCTCTGCAAAGAATGATTAAATTACTGCATCTTACTAAGCAGTTGTGCACGTCTTCTTCGTGTACATTCACATTTCTGTATTATATTGTACTTCATCCTGGTGGCCAAGGTGCATGCAAACAGAAGACCCACAGATTCACCTATTCACAACCAGCCCCCTAGCCCTCAATGTTTTAAAAAGAAATTTTTGCCCAAGAATTGTGGGAGGTTTACTCCACCAATACATTTATAATGGCAATAAATGATATGCAGATTTTTGCTATTCACAGGCTGGCCATGTTTCAGTCCACCATGAATAGTAACGGTCCACTGTACTCTTACAGGTGTTGCTGCACTGTTTGTGTTTAAATATCCATTGATTGAGTTGCAGCGACATGAGTACTATTTGTTAGCCTCTCTAAGCTATTTTGCATTCTGAGTTGGCTTTAGGATAGTGCACTTTACTCAGGCCATCTATCTATCTATCTACGTATACTGTATATATAATTTTTCATACGTACTTTTCAACCCACTTCCCCTAATCCAGTGAGGTGGTAGAGGAGGCCCATGCTCATGCGGTCTTTTCTTCAGCAAATACTTCTTCGGTTTCTCCGGTTTGGTAACAGGAGGCAGCAGCCGTCGGGCCTCATCTTTATACTCCTGCAGCAGCGTCTTTGCTACATCTTGCTCCAGCTCCACGTAGCGTAATTCGTCCAAGACGTCGCCAAGCTGCTCGGGAAGACTGCAGCTGACTAGAAGGGAGGAGTGGTCACATTTCGGAAAAGCTGTTTTGGCAAGACGAGAGAAGAAATCCAGGCCCACCTTGGTGTTTGAGCAGAGCGGCCTCGGGAATGTTCTCGCCATGTTTTTGGCGCTCCGACAGTCGTCTTTTCCACTCATCAGCCGAGGGGAAAACTACCACTGCCGTGCGCCGGCCAAAGCCAGAGAACAGCTGCAGCTTGTAATGCTGCGCAGAAAAGAGAGTGTTGCACTGCGAAAACAAACAAACAAACAAAAAACACGGGAGAATATTGCAATATTCCCAAAAGAACATGGACATTGTGATATTCCAATATTATTTATTGTGATGGTACCAAATGAAAATGCATTTGTAGGACAAAATCTAATGTAAACATGCAGTATATAAATAATACTGCAGCATGGAACTGAATGTCCTGCTTCAAGTAGTAATACATTTATCAAAACTTTACTAGAAACAAGATTTTTTTAAAGTAGAAAACCATTACAAACTATATCCATGATCAGTGGAAGGCTTTCTCAGCAAAAATAAACGTTTCACTGTACTTACTGTATTAGGATAAATACCGTACAGTTAAACAAAAATAAATCCAAGTAAATAATACAATATCCTTAATTTGTAAATACTAAATGAAAGTATACCTCTATTCACAGGCAGGTGTTTAAAACATTTGAATATAAACACTAAAAACAATGTTTTTGAATTATTTTACTTTAATGTGCAAAAAGTCAAACAACTTAATACATGAGCTGAAAACGTTCTCAGCTAAAAAAAAATTTTGAGAAGCTAATAAAATAAATAGTAACAAAACCTTTCTTTGAAAATAGATTACTACAGATTAATTTCAAATATCTATGATCCAAAAAGGTTAGCTAAAAATAAACAGTAGAAGACAGAGTATTGCAACTTTTTTCCCATGATTATAAACGCGAAAAGTTGTATGATAACTTGAGGGCAAGGAGATCCGCTGAGCTGTGTTTTTGTCACCCAAGCCCTGCATGTTTGTTACGAACTGAAACCTTACCTGGTCCAGGATATAGTTGCCTGGCGTGTGAGCGGCCATTTTGATCAACTCTGTCAGACACTGGGCTGCCTGCTGTAGCCGGCGCTCCCTTACACCCCCACTCTAAAATGCGCAATTATACACGTTTGAGTCACTTGAAGGAGGCTAGTGATGGGTGTGCCACGTGAAGGTTTTAGACTGACCATCATGCACGAGAGAAGCTCCTCCGTGCCTAGCAGCTTGTAGTTTTTTTCTGGGTGCTGCTGAATGTGAGCTCTGGCCCAGTGACTCTTGCCGGAACCAGGGAGACCCACCATCAATAATACCTACACAGACACAGATGGAAGTACGTAGAGTAAAGGGTCTGAGCCCTGCCGTGAAAATCAAAATAAGGCAAGTAATGGATGCCCTCCAAAGGTTTTTGCAAAATATGATCTCAAAACACTTTAACGTCATTTCAGACTCATCATACATTACCCGTTTGAACAAATACACCACACGTGCGTGTGTTTGGTGGATACAAAAATCTACACACGCCTGTTGAAATGCCACATATGCGTGATACATATAAAATGGGAAGAAGAGAAATCATTTTAAACTTAAAAAAATAAAAATAAATACTTTCAAGATATGACATAAAGATAAACAACTGGTGGTCAGGAAACGCCTACTAAAATATCTGGACGTTATTTGAGATTATTTAGAGGAACTGTAAGCGGTGGCAGCTGTATGCTGAGTTACATTTAAAATGTGTTTGATTGTGAATTTCTTCACATCCCCAGTAATAGGCAGAAGTGTGCCTATACCTGCGGATGCAAACATTATCTCAACTAATTTTTTTGTCTCCTGAATTCAGTCATACAGGATATAGATTCAATTAATTGTTGAAAAAAAAACAACCGTCATCTTTACTTCACAAAATTTGAACAGGGTGTTGAACATTTTTAGATAGAGTACCAATCAAAAATGTCAACACACCTTAAAATTCAATGTCTCAAAACAATAAGAGGTAAAGAAATTCAAGCTATTGTCGCCTGATGATGCAGAGCTGTGAACTGAAAGTCATTCCAGGTCATAAAGATGACTGAGAAAATACCAAGATGTCCAAAGCTTTCATCTGAGCAAAAGATGCATAGTTTGAACAATCTAAATTATAAAAGATTGTGTTTTAATCAACATTTTTTTGTTTACCTGATAATTAAATCAATATTTCTTCATAATTTCAATGATGTAAGTATTGATAGATAATTCAAGAAGTTTTAAAATCGCAAAAAGATGGAGGAAGACTGTATTTTCGAATAAGGGTTCACTGCAAGCTTTCTAGTGATCTAGTGCTAGAAATTCACCTCACTCTGTGCTCTGGAGCTTGGCGCAGGCGCATTGCGATGTCTCAGCATGGCGGGGAGTGCTGCCAGTGTGGTGAAGCCCGGAGGAACGGGGTACCAGGGAGGAGCCGTGGGGTCCAAAAGGAAGCGAACCGCACAACTCTTACAGATCACATGAGGGAACAGAGCACGACCTCCAAGCTCGGAGGCTTCTAGGGAAAAAGCCACGCCCAGAAAACGGCCATTTTTGTGGAAGGAGAGTTGAACGCCGCCATCCGTGGAGAAAGACTGCAGGATGAGATCAGTCAGGATTAGTGCAAACTAAAGCACGGTACACCTTCATACTCGGGCTGGGAGATTAATCAATATCATAGTCGAGTCAGTGTTGCCAACTTTGTGATTTGATTGCTATATTTAAAGACATTGCTAACCTCTAATTTTCCATCTGTACAACTCTACATTAGGGGGCACGACACCGCTTATCCTCATGAAGGTCGTGGGCGTGCTGGAGCCTATCCCAGCTGTCTTCGGGCAGTACGCGGGGTACACTCTGAACTAGTTGCCAGCCAATCGCAGGGCAAACATAGACAAATAACCATCCGCACTCACACTCACATCTAGGGACAATTTAGAGTGTTCCATTAACCTGCCATATATATTTCTGGAATGTGGGAGGAAACCGGAATACCTGGAGAAAACCCACGCAGGCATGGGAAGAACATGCAAACTCCACAAAGGAAGGCCCGAGCCGGAATCGAACCCTGCACCTCTGCACTGTGAGGCAGATGTTCCAACCAGTCATCCATCATCCCACCCCTCTTAAAAACAAATGCATTTAAAATGTTAATTTATTATGGATCATGTTTACATACATTTTTTGACTAAAGGGACAATTTTCCAAGAGGGAGCACTTGTTTTCATATGATTTGTAATGAAAAAAAATATCGACTAGTACAGTATTTCTATTTTTTCTGTGGCAGTTGATGTTGGGAAACAACTTCAAACTTTCAAAGCTTGTTTAACACCAAAAGACAAAAAGAAAACAAAAAGCAAAACTTGTTTTGAATTGGTTGTCATTTGAGAGCAGTAAACACACGCTACCTTATATTTTACTTGTCAGGTGTGGAGTCTCACCTTTCAAAACCCGCTCAAGATGTTATAAATGGGTATACGTACACCCCACATAAATGTGTGGAGCAAGAGAAATTTCAAGGCTGAAGTCACTCACAGCATAACAGCCGATGATGTCACCTTCACAAAACGGCTCTCCAAACTCTTCTTCGCTCCCGCACGTCACTTTTCTCGCGCGTCCATCATAAGCGAAAGAAAGCGCATCTTCACCTGAAGACAGAAAAAAAAGTGTTTCAGAATTGCTATGTCATTTGCTGTCTGAAGGAACTCCATTTCAATACTGCATGTACTATGTTTCACATGAGTTAAGAAACTTACCTCTTTTCAAACATAACTAGGTTATTCTTTATATATGAAACGACTACGATGATGTACTATATCATGTAATAATATGACATGTTAAGTCATTTTAGTAATGTTTCACCCTAATTTGCAGATCCCATGATAATTGTCTTTGAAATATTTGGAAATGCATCTTTACTACTTTATGAATAAGATTCAAGGATTTCAATGCATTTCATCGCTTCTTTCATGAATCAACACTACTGGTCTCATGTCATCTGTTATGTTTATGCGTTATTAAATAATTGAAACTGTTGAATATTGCTTGGGAACCAATCAACTCGCTTTCCTGTACACATTAACTGTCTAAGACTTGTTGTAAAATCCCGCAGGAGCTATGCGGTGTTACGGCGGTTAGATACATTTGAGTACGCCTGTTTTATTGACATGGATAGTTTTAATGCTCAGTGCAGAAGGAACTGGTCAGTCACGAACGTACGTTTGCATGCAGGTTCATTTCCACTTGCTATACTCTTTAAAAGCCCGTTGTATTTATTGCATCTTTCATGGCTTTAACACCTTTGAGGAAGAGTTTGGGAAGATGATGTAACCACACTCATTTGCATTTGTGAAATAATCATTTAATAACTTTTGTAAAGTAGTGTAGATTATTTTTGAGTGACAAACTAAAACTGACGGTCATAAAATTTCTGACAATAAACGCTTACCCAGCAGTAGGGATGTCTGGACCAAGGACCAGCCGATTCGGATCCCGTAGGACTGGTCACTCTCCGAGCCATCTGACTGAGAGCTCAATAACCTCCTTTCAAGCCTCACCTCGAAGCCCACCCTGCCTTGCGACACACCGTGGGTGAGCCTGCATCCAGACCACAGGAGAGGAAATCTGTCCCAGAATCGTGGCTGGCCGCAGGCGCCGTCAGGGCCCACTTGGAAGTGCAGGTGACTGTCGTCTATGTGACAATAGAATAGGATAAATGAGGCAATGTTATCATAAAATCAGGTTGAAAATGTGTGTAAATTGCATTCATGTAAATACCCACATGAATGCAATTTGAGTGTATCTTCATCTTCCTCTTTTGCCTCATCTTCCTCCAAAGGACCTTGTGGTAGTTTGGCTCTGGTGGACAATAACAACATGTTCATTCACACTTGCTTTGTAAAAATACATTTTCAAGAGTCAAACCCAGTATCTCATAGGTACAAGACAGTCATGCTAACCACTCGGTCACAGTGTGGCGGCCGCCTCCTAAAAGTGCTGTTTTTAAAATCACATGCTCGTCCTCTCCTTTACCTTTTATATCGTATCTCCTCTTTAAACTCGTAAAACGCTCGCCCTCGCACCTCCTCTGCCGGTTCCAGCTGGATATTCTCGGCTTGACAGTCATCAACATTGGGTAACGGACACCTTGGGATGCCTTCAGCTTCTGTCTGCGTGGAGGAGTCGGAGAACTCCTGGGTTAAGTCCGCCGGTCCACAGGGCGGCGTGACACTGGCTGGCTCTGCGTGGGAAGTGGACAAAAGTAGGGAGGAGGAGGTGGAGGCTACCACCATTTCCTGGGTCTTTGTGATACCTGGCACAGGTGGGAGAGAGGGTTGAAGTGAAGATGGAGGAGGAGGAAAAAGAGTATGCATAGAGCCACTATACAGTACCAAATGCAGTGTTCTTCCGCATATTCACAAAATAAAATAGTGGTTGATTTGTCTCTCTTTTCTTACCTCAGGACAAAGCGTAAGCTAATATACAAGCTTCACTTTTACACCATCTTAGTTGGTGGTAGTAGCAGTGACTGAACTGACAACCTTTTATCCATTGAGACACGATTTCAAAAGTTTAGTTACCACCGTATTCCTGTTACTTATACTGTATACAGTACATCATCTCAAATTACAGAAGTATAAAAAGTATCGACAACTGAATTCGAGAATCGATTAAGTGAAAATTTGGCGTCAAAGACAGCGATATTTCACGATCGATCAGCACATGACTGCACTTTATATACACCCGTGTAACAATTAAAGAGAAGCGAATTACCTTGTCGTTGAACGTCCTGTTCGTCTATGTTCCCTCTTTGACCGCCGTTGTTATCCAGGAAAGACCATAAACGTTCCACAAGTTCTACCTTCAGCCCTCGACTGTCCAAACCGGCTTGGGTAAGCCTCGACCGCAGCTCGGCCACTTTAAGCTTCTTGATGTCCGATAACTTCATCGTTACGAGTACTGTATATAAAAGTGGAGGTGGAATTCTATCGTTTTGGTGTTATTTTTGTGGTAAAAACAAAACAAAACAAACAAAAACAAAAACAAAAAAAACAAAACGATGGAGATTTCACAGCCTTACACCAAAACAAAGATTCAATATGGAGTCTCGGCACCTGATTGGCTGACGCGAGCTCCCCCTTACTTCCTCGTTTCCCCGTCGAGCAGATTTTACACGTTTCAAATGTTTCCTGCCACTAAGCGACAATAAAAGTAACTACGTCTTGTCAATGTTATGAATGTAAGTACAGTACTGTATATTATGAGTTTCATACACATGGCAGCATTGCTTATTTTACTATTTGTAAAGCTGGAAAGAAAAACACAGTATGGGATATCTTGAAAGTAGAACTGCATTCCATTTTTTTCTTATTTTGTTTTGTTGCTTCTCATTTATTTAGTTTACGCTTACTCTGATGCTGCTCACTCTGACTGATGATTCTGTAATATTCCACTTTCGTGAAATTATTAAATAGAAAAATAATTACACTGTGTCGTGAATAAATATGTCTGTCACCTTTTGAAATTGAACTACGGAAAAATAATTTTTCTACGATATTCTTAGTTTGTTGGGATGACCAGTCATTTATTAATTAATATTATCTAAATAAATCCAATTGATCTTGAGTAAGCTATTGCCCCTGGATGCTGTGCTGTTTACAGTAAAAATGTATATAAAATACTGAAAAATTAAAATATACAAAGACCACATTTTGGATGGGTTCACAAACAAATGACATCTCAATTTCAGCTATATGTTCTCTACAACTCAAAAAGGCAAGACACATTTCATTGAAAATAAGCTCTTTACTTGACAATAACATTGCAAAACTTGGAAAATTATGGAACACAAACAAGTACAAGAGGTAGAAACTACACAT
Source organism: Hippocampus abdominalis (assembly GCA_018466805.1). Taxonomy (NCBI): domain Eukaryota; kingdom Metazoa; phylum Chordata; class Actinopteri; order Syngnathiformes; family Syngnathidae; genus Hippocampus; species Hippocampus abdominalis. Next base: position 19,176,921 of record CM031695.1, on the reverse strand, counting down.
AGTTGGTCATTATTCACCAAGTTACAAAGTACAAAAAGTGACTAACTGCCATCACTGCTTTCTTCAGACTACTCACTCAGCTGTCTCTGTATCATCGCAACAAGTTCAACTTTGCATCATTTGTTACTCAACAAAATTGGCACGTCTACAGACTGTCTGTGTTCCACACAAACTTCAACATGGACAGTTTCATCTGTGACATCATTTACAATGGTCGCGTCCACATCGACAGCATCATAATTACAAACAAAAACTTCGTTGGCAGAGACACTAGACATAAATAAGGGTTAGGGGAGAGGCTTCATGCGCACACAGTGAGACTGTTTCACTGTACATGGTGCTCAGTCACTCTCACCACATTACATGCTCCACTATAAAAGCATCTGAGTGCTACATCTGAACACTCAGACGTCACGCCACACAATTTCTCCATAACCAGGAGATAAAAAGTGCAAACTCTTCAGTAAACAAACATTCACATTACATAGAATGGAGACACACATGATCTGGAACATCATCATCATCATTCTATAGCTAGTGATGTCATTGATGTAATAATACGCTATGCAAATTCAAAGGATAAGTAAACATAATAAAATACTGTTGGCATTATTGATGATACTGAACGGTAATACGACCACTTGAACTGTGGGAGTTCATGGCTGCTGTGATCAATCAGGTAGCAACCTGCCCCTGGATCCAGCCTATGGTGCTGTTTTTAATTTTTAAATATGCATTTTTTTTAAATATTTCATACAGCACAAAGATTTACTGACAAAATTAAAAACTGTGGATAATTTTTTGTCACACACAGGGTATGGGGCCCCACAAAATCTGCTTGGCAACAAGTGGCCAGGCAAATACGTGGCAAGGAAAAATAATTTGAGCAATTCTGTCCATTGAGATTGCCAGGTCATTTCTTCTGTTTTATGATGAATTACTTCTTTTGTTTATTTTAAAAATGATTTAAAAATTTTAATCTGACAAATATATATCTGTCCATACTGATGCTACAATGATCCAGATATATAAGTGATTCTGCAAATCCATGCAGCGCTACATCAATGTAACAATACATTATTGTACATAGAAACAAACCTGACCTTTTCATGAAATTTGATGGGCTTGTTCACACATCATATGCACAAAAAAAAACAACAAACTGTCAGCTTCATTTAAGGGTTCCTTAGAGTGTCAGACCATGATGGTGGGGGTTTCTGGGGAAGACGGAGGGGTAGAGGGGGAGCCTTCGGACGGGGCATCCCTCAGAAGAAGTTCCTTTTCCCGCAGGATGCACGGCCCGTTATGAGAATGGTACAGACGCATGAAGGCCAAGGTAGACTGGAGCAACCACAACAGCGTCACAAACCACAGCGAAGCCTGAGCACAGACAAGACTCACTCAAATTTGGGGTAATCCCGTATGAGTTAATCGTGGATTAACGAGAAGAAAGCAGGCAATTTGTGGGAAATCTAGGACAAAGTTAAGAATACAAAATGCCCTAATTCTGATAACTAGACGGGTTAGGATTTATGATTACTTGAGCTGGGTTGCATTCAGTTGACAGCTGGTGGAGTTTAAGTTAAGTCATTTTTAGCATAGTTGCTGTCGTCATACTTTCTAGGGTTTATATATTTGACAAGTTAGATGAATTTAGATGTCACAGTTGCCTTGTTTTTATTTTGTTTTTTAACTTGCAAACCTTGCATTTTGCCATCCTCTTTCACTTGATTTGATACGAAACAATAACCTTGAATCCAAATGTAATATTTGTAGCTCACGTCTTTTCGCAGTAAAATGCTCCACTGTCATCCACCATCTTAGTTCAGTGAGCACCCTTACCTGTGCCAGACTGAGCTCCGTGTAGAAGGATGACGTGTCCACATCCAGAAATAGCGGAACTGACTGGGATGCCGCACAGCTGGACGTCAAGAAATGAAAATGCCTTTCAGTTTTAGCAAATAACGATAGTAAAACGCCAAAGTGTGAGACCCACCTGAAGGGATCCGTGTTATTGTTGGTGACAGTGTCGCACCAGGAGGTGAGGCCCAGGGACAAGATGACGCTGGCACCGGCCGACAGGAACAGCATACATGCACTCAGCAGCACCGTCAAGAAGGATGAAAACAAAGTGCTGCGCAAGAAACATGCACAAGAGAATTTACATTATTAGCGTGAAAAAATATTCACCAAATTATGTTGTACCAATTGAAAGGGAACATATTGTAATTGAATACCTGCATACAAGTAATCGGATCTCTGGGTTACCTGCCAATCCACCACTTTGAAGTAACAACCGGACTATTTGGAAATGTCAACATGAGGATAATGGTAATTTATATATGGTGATGTGGCTGCTGCATGCACCACATGCACAAATCTGCCAGTGGGTCTCAAACTAAGGTGTTTGTACTGAAGGCCGGGTGCAAAAAATTATGTGCAATAAATCTTTGTGTCGTAACATTTTTTTTTTTCTGCAAATGACGAGAGTACAAATAAAACACAAAATAAAAATTAAACTTGTTATTCCTGCCACCTTAGCTTAGGGTCAATTAAAAATCCTGTTATAAATGTGATGTGTCATCACCAAAGTCTGACATCCCTGCATGAATATTTCTTTATTTTAGAACAAAATATGCAGTATTGCGGGAATAAGATACTGTATATATATTTTTAACAAAGACTTTTTTCCCCGGACTAAAAGACAAACATATTACGAGATCAAGTCGTAGCTGAAATTCACTTGCTGATACAGTACAGTATATGAGTTTTGCTCCTTGTTGAACTTTGACTTTAAAATCATCCATTTATCATTTCAAAGCAACTTTATTTACATCAAACTTCAACTTTTTATCCCAAGAATAATGCGTTTGCTCTTGTAAAGACTTAAAATGTTTGAAAAACATGACTATATTATCACAGCATAAAAAATAAGCGCACCATAATTAGGAAACGTAGTGTTGAAGTACTGTCCTTGACGGTGAAAATTTTGATCTTCAAAATGTTCTTGGGCCACTCGCAATAAATGTATGTACTTTGTACTGTAGTGCATTTTACAAATGCAATACAAACAGGTTTGGTGCATTTCCTCACTTGCGGTACTTCGAGAACACTGGCATCATATCTGGGTCACTGAAGTGTGCCATATACAATAATCTCGTATCGCTACCAAACGCGTGATGTTTATTCATGTGATGCGTTGCGTCCACTAACTCGTCATGTCGTCCGTGGAGGTAGAAGAGGCATCTCCACCCTTGCGCGGCCCCGTACAGCACCGTAAAAATTCCCACGAAGGTAGCGAACTGGCATGCCGCCGGCGGGCCCCACTGCTGCACAACAAGGCGGGCGACGGCCCCTGCCTCCCGCTCACCAGGCTCCGGTTGCGGGCCCCCTTCGGTCCTCCAGTAGCCGCTGGAGAAGAGCGCGCATCGGCCTTTGAACGCGGAGCCGTTGAGGGCCATCGGGACGACCACTAGCAACCCCGCCGCCATGGAGAGGGCGTGCACGGCGCAGTGAGCCAGCAATAGTCGCCGGTCCAGCTCCATGTCCGCTGGTGGAGGCGGAGGCCAGTTGTAAAGTTGTAAAACGAAATGCGGCGAAGTGAAATCAGCACATCTCAGTGCGTATAATTTGGAAAAGGCTTTTGGAATCGGCACGTTTTGTCATTAGTTTCCAAGCAAGGGCAGAGACCCTACGACTCAGCTCACTCAGCTCAACATTTCAACTGTTACGCAAGTATAACGTGCAGAGGCATTAACAATAAAAGAAGACATCTCACTCGTATAATTTTAAGATGTCAATCGAAGAGTATTTCACAGTTGAGTTAATCCACAACCGTCGCAAACGTTTCCATCAGTCAGCACCTAAAAATACTTCGCTCACCACCATCACTAAGGCAGCGTAAACTCTCAGATCTGCTGGGTTGAAAGTAACCCAAATTGTGTGAAATAGTTTAACCCAACGTTTGGTCCAAAAGGGACCAAGCCGATGCTGGTTTATTTACACCGAGCACATTGGGTTGAGGAGTTAACCCAGCATGTTTGATCAAGATTTTATTTCAAGATTTTTTTCAAATCAAGATTTGATCCAGCGCGGGGTAAAAGTTACCCATACTGACAAGTAAAAACGAACAATAAATGGGTCACCGTGTTATCAGTATAACTGTGGTTAAAAATAATACCACATTAACACCAGTATTTTCCAAGAAGAAGAAACATTCCCCTGTTAGGTAAAACTTGGAGTCACTGTTTTTAAACAGCAAAGACCAAGTCCGAAATCTTGGGGTGCTAATAGACTCGAAATGAAGTGACGTGAGGATTTCAGCAGCTGCAGTCATCCCTGCTTCACAATGTCTGTATAATAGCACAACAAAACCCAAACAATTTCATCAAAATGCATCATACTGTCGAAATCAATACGTATTAGACTCACCAGAGATTGCGTTCATTATATGCATTAATGGAGGGACTAAAAAAAAATCTAACAAACACATGACATACACGTACATAGATTACTACTCTAGAGTCAGTACTTGACAGAAATTTAATGTATATAATTATCTGCGATACAATGACGAGATAACAAATCAATTACTCCCCCCAGACGTTTATTAACGCGTCATGACCTATATTTTCGCCATTTTGTTAGTGTGCATCATCTTCATCAACACAAACGATCTTTGAGATTAGTCCCACCACCAATGACGTAGGGGTCTGACGTCACCTTCACGTTTCAAGAACAGTCCTTTAAAGCAATACTGTAATTTACATGTATTTCGCGGAACTACGCACAACGGAACGGAGAGATTGTATTATAATTATTATTTTCTTTTTTGAGGGGCACCGGGGGGTGAAGTTTTGAAAAAAAAACCCCAAAACAATTCACAATAGTTTCATTCATTCATAAAGTCAATGCGCTGATTAACTACAGTAGATATTTTGTTTTTTACCACAGTGGATGGATAGATAGATAGATAGACAACAAAGTTGACTTTCATGTAATTTAAAGAATGGAATGTATAAAATACGTCGGCTTAACAGCAGCATCAACAACAAGCGACGAAAATGTCTGGCACATCAAAATGCCGAAACCCGGGATCGAACCAGGGACCTTTAGATCTTCAGTCTAACGCTCTCCCAACTGAGCTATTTCGGCGGTGTGACTTGTTGATTTATAATAATATTTAAATACTCCTAAGAATATTTTGGTACACTAATATACACGATGTACTTACATTAAGTACTTGCATGAGAAAAAACGCGAACATATCGTTGTGAGTTCATCCTGTGTTTGTGTCCACAGAGCCTGTGCTTAACGTTAATATGACGTCATTTCACGCCGGAATCGGCGCAAAGGCGTCTGGGAAAAAGGTCAGGAATCGGTCGGTGGGGACTCGTGAACCCCTTGTAATTTTTACGACTACAGTCCCACGAAATCGTGACTTGATGGATTGAACGACCGCTACAATGTGAAAGACGGTGGTCCTGATGTGTTTGTGTGTCATTCGTGGATTCAGTGGCGTGTGAAATTCTCGTATGTGGTGTTTATTCGACGAGCCTAACAAGCGTTAGCGACCGAGCTCGCTATCGGCGCGGTGTTATTGTTTGGTGGTGGTCGTCGTTTCTCCCCCTGGATCCACGAGCATTTATGGAGAGCGAAACAGAATTGAATTTGATAGCAGTCACCTCCAGCTCAATGAAGAAGAGAGACGTTTTCAGGCATTCTTTTGCAGATTGATTCAATGACACACCGTGTGCGGTGATCTAACGCCGTGGAAACGTCGTACAAATGGATACACGTGCTTCAAGATACAGTATGGACAAAATCCAGTGAGGCGTGTATATGTTCTTTGGAAAGCATAAAGAAAATGACCTTGTTCAGCTTGTCAAGGGAGTTGATTTAACATTCAAGACGACTGCTCTGTTTCTCCTTACTGTATCTTTGGTCTGTCCTGGGCATTGTCTTGAGAAAAAGGATTTACGTTTCTCTGCTTTTTTGTCCTGACGTTTTTTTTGTAGCTTTGTGGGGGCTGCTTAGTTCGCTTATTCATCGAGCCTGTTCTCACGAGTGATGTTCTTCTGCTCGTCCCTGAAAAAATGGATGACAAGTCCATCAGCCACCACAAGCTCCTGGTGGTCCTGCTCATGGCGTTGATCTTTGGCGTCATCATGATCCAGTACGTTTGTCCGAGCAGGACCGAGTGCCAGATGCTCCACCAGCTGGGGTCCTGGCTCCACATGGCTGGCACCGGGGATTCCCGTAATGGTGGTGGTGACATCCAAGAGAAACGGGATCCGTACATTGCAGAAGATGGGGCCTTGGTGCGCTTTATCCCCCGCTTCAACTTCACCAAGGCGGACCTGAACCGCGCTGTGGACTTCAACATAAAGGGAGACGACGTCATTGTATTCTTACATATCCAGAAGACAGGCGGCACCACATTCGGCCGACATCTGGTGCGGAACATCCAGCTGGAGCGGCCGTGCGAGTGCCACGCTGGCCAAAAGAAATGCACCTGCTACCGTCCGGGCAAGAAAGAAACGTGGCTCTTCTCCAGGTTCTCCACCGGCTGGAGCTGCGGCCTCCACGCTGACTGGACCGAGCTGACACGCTGCGTCCCATCGCGGATGGATTCTCGGGAGGTGCCCAAAACTGTACAGAGGTAGTCTGATGAGTCCGCTCATATCATACAATGCTGTTGTAGTATTGGTACAGTGAATATGAAAAGCCTTGCCACCCCAGCTCATATACTAGGTTTTGAAATGTAAAAAAAAACCCCCAAAAATGAGACCAAGATAAATGATTTCAAAACATTTCCACCTTGATTTTGAGCTATATCTTGCAAAACTATTGAAAAAACATATTGAAATCTTTAAAATGGAAAACGAAAACAAGTAGGTTGCATTAGGGATCCAGATTATTATATGGCAGTGATTTAAATGGATGTCAATTAGATGCAAAACAATTCCCCCATGAGCATTAAATAAATAAAATAAATAAACAGGTTGTTTCAAAAGAAATTGTTGAAATAGGTTGGATAGATTGGTTCATTTTCTGTTTGGTTTGCATTTTTTAAACCAGTGCTCAGCTCCAAAATCCTGAGCATGTAAAACCTATTCAGAATAATTTGGTGCCATAAAATTGGAATCCCTCAAATTTAACACTTGGTTGCACCCTCTTTTGGCTTTTATTACTGCTTTGGGAAGGAGTTCGGTATTAAGGATTTTGAAAAATAGTCTAATAAAATATTATGAAAGATAAATTGGTTATCTACTTCATTTACGGTGTTAACCTGTAACTGTGACTTTGTCTGAGAATCATTCACTCCAACAACTTCCCAAAGTTCTACCAAACAAGTGTGGCGTGAACATGAGTCAGTCAGTCACAAAGCAGATTACACCAAAAATGCAAACAAATCTGTGGCTTTATCACATCACCTTTTCATGTTCCCTGAAACATCCATCCACCCATCCATCCATTTTCGAATGCACTTGTCCTCACAAGGGTCGCAGGCATGCTGGAGCCTATTCTAGCTGTCTTTGGGCAAGAGGTGAGGTCCACCCTGGCCTGGTTGCTAGCAAATAGCAGAGCACACATAGACAACCAACCATTTGTGCTCACAATCACCCTTAAGGGCAATTTAGAGTGTTCCATTAAACCTGCCGTGCATGTTTTTCGAATGTGGGAGGAAAGCGGAGTACCCTGGGACAACCCGTGCAGGCATGGGGGAACATGCAAACACAAACAGGAACGCCGGAGCCAGAATCGAACCCTCCACCACTGCACTGTGGGGTGGAATTTGCTAACCGGTCGACTATTGTGCTGCACTACTTGAAACAATGATATGGAAACGTGGACTGCACTCAACCAATTTAGACGCTATAAAAATACATAAATAATACACATAACGAAGCTGGACTGAAGCAGTTGGATTTTTCCCCAAATTGCATTTGATGCAATTGCGTTGATTTGAATTTAATTAATTGTTCAGCCCTCCTACTCACTGCCAAATAATTAGAGCAAAGCTATTTGTGTTTCACAAGTGTGTATCAAGCTGGTAGCCCTTTTCTACTCATGTAGCTCTTAGTTTCAAAAAAGTCGGTGGTGTGAGTGTGAATGGTTGTCTCTACTAATAAGAAAATAGATGGAGAATATCCTAAGGCGTGACTTTCTCCTCTCTCCAGTAGGAACTACTACTACATAACCATCCTGAGAGACCCGGTGTCGCGCTACCTAAGCGAGTGGCGTCACGTCCAGCGCGGCGCCACCTGGAAGGCTTCCCTGCACGTGTGCGACGGCCGCTCGCCGACATTGTCCGAGCTGCCCAGCTGCTACGCGGGTGACGACTGGTCGGGCTGTTCCTTGCAAGAGTTCACCGACTGCCCTTACAACTTGGCCAACAACCGGCAGACTCGCATGCTGGCCGACCTGAGCCTGGTTGGCTGCTACAATGTCTCGGCCACGAACGAGGATGAGCGCTGGGCCGTGCTCCTTGAGAGCGCCAAGCGGAACCTGCGCGGCATGGCCTTCTTTGGCCTGACCGAGTACCAGCGCAAAACCCAGTACCTGTTCGAACGCACCTTCGATTTGGCCTTCATCGCTCCCTTCACGCAGCTCAATGGGACGCGGGCTTCCGGGGTGGACGTCCCCGCTGAGACTCAGCGCCGAATCCGCCAGCTCAACCGCTGGGACGTGGAACTCTACGAGTACGCCCGAGATCTCTTCCTGCAGCGTTTCCAATTTGCACGGCAGCGGGAGCGCAGACAGGCCAGGGAGAGGCGGCAGCAGGAGAGGAGGCGACTGCGAGGAAGGCTCACCACCAAGCAAGCACACCAGCAAAAGGCCACCATAGCACCCCCTGTGACTGAAAATCACTCGCTAGAACATGCAGAGGAAAACGGGGGTGTGGATTCTGACGGGCTCCTTCCAGACTGGTGGGAAATGGATGAAAGCGGTACCATGGAAGACTACATGGACAATGTGGAGCAGTGGAAATGATTTTTTTTTCTCTCTCACGCTACGATGAATGCCTTACTCTGTGGAGGTGATATGATTGGAGTTGGAAGAAAGGAACTTGAAGCACCTGCACCAGGAACCTCTACAAAATATTTCTGTTATTTATAATTAAAAATCTCAGTAGTGCTCAAAATAATAGTCCCATGATTTTCACCGACTGTAATTTGTTTACACTACCACACAGTTCATTACTTTTTTGTTTTCAATGCATTATTTTATTAAGTCAATGTCCCAGGAAACCACGGTATGCAAATTACTGAATAATGTTGTAATAGTGGGAATTTGTGTCTTTCATGTTGAATTCAGTTGCTTTTGTCTTCATGTCTTAAATATTCACAGAGTGTACTACTACTGCAACCTTAAATTTAAATCAGTCAACTCAAAGGCAATATTGTTGAAGTTCAGTTGGCTCTTGTGGGGGGGGGGGGGAATATTTATGTACTGTATTTCTTTGTTTGGTGAAAAGAAGAATATCTAATTTTACGAACAGTATTTAATTCTTATATTCACTGAAGTATCTTTGATTTCTCCTCGCTGAGATGCTGCGATATTTTCCCTTAATGTTTTTTTCCCTTTTGATGAACAACGTAGTACCTTAAAAAGAATGCTGTTTCAAAGTGTCTGAATTTGTCCTAATTTTTAAGCAGTCTTTTTGTAACAAAAAAAACAGAAGATACCTCAGTTTTTAATGTACGTGATATGTGCACGAAATGATGTGAATGTTTCAACTTATTTTTTTGGTCTTTTTTTTTAATATACAAAACCTATTCTACATGCAATTGCCTCTTGTGACTTTCTTTCCTTACTGTAGGCCTCAGGAAGCACCAACTGAGGGTATGCAACTCTCCTCGATTCATCAACTGCACCAACACCCCCATTAATAATTTCCTAGAAAAGTCTCATCGCATACCACCCAAAAAAAAAATGGCACAGTCTATACATACTATGCTATTGTATAGTAATGGTTTACTTACTCAATGTAAAAATCTCTAATTCAACTCAAAGCTATTCTGTTGTTTGGCTGGCAATAAGTGGATGGAGCATTTACTTATTCTGCCTGTCACTATACGTCACTGGCATAGATAGATAGATGAAATACACACTATCTAGTAAATGAACAAATCATTCGACCAGAATGGGCAATTAATTTTACAAAGGGGCCACAATGAGAAAGTGGAACACCTGCCAAGGGCCAAGCCAACATGCTAACCTCAACTTTGTCTACACTAATTTTTTATTAGAAAAATATTCATTCATTCATTCATTTTCCGATGATGATTTGTATATTTATAATTAGCACATACAAATCAGAAATAAAATTAGAAGTGGTCTTTAAAATTACGTCTTTACACTTTCAATTCTAAGATTGAATTTGTAATTTGTACTCATTTATAATGATACAGTATTTAAACAATGCTCAGGATGCGCAGTATCTGCAACTGTAGATTTTTGGACAGTGTCAGACAAAATCTTGGCCCTCTTATCTCCAACGTGCAGGAAATAGGAATGTTGATAGCATTAGGACAACTGTTTTCATTTTTGCTTGACTCTTTGCGGGGAAATATTTGCATGAGGGTTCGGAAAAGTCGTTAAATACATCGAAAATGTCGCCGCATTGACAACACTAAAGGCACAAGTCGTAATGTAGCTTCTTGCGTACTACCTCGCTTGTACCACCGACCGCATGTATGCACATAAAAGCATACCTTTCAAAAATAAAACCACAGCATATTTACGTTTTAGTTTAAACTTCATAAACCTTATGAGGGCCAGTCAGAGAATGTGGGCGGGCCGGATTTTGTCCCCTTAGTGAATTTGCAGCTAAATTGTTGGTGCAGTGGTAATAAATATTCACATATTAAAGTGAATATTTAATACATGTCTATAAATACGAAATTCAGAAATATGCACTCGAAAAAAATGACAAGATGGCTCAACAAAATGAAATTAAATAAAAAAGTACAAATTACGTCGTTACTTTTGGGAATGAAAAAGTGTACGTACTTCATTACCAACAATGCACCTCGGCAAATGTACCCTACTGCGCAGGCGCATAGTAAACGGTCGCGGGAACATTTGAGTTTTTTTTGAATGGTGGAAAACAAGGAGGCCTTCGTGTCATTTAGTTTTTAGCAATGTAGACATGGAAGCGATGCAATACTTATCGGAGTCTCCGGATTCAACAAATTCATCATCCAACGACCAGTCTGTGTCCAATCGGAAGCTAAACAGAAGTCAGAGAGTCGCCGAAAAAGAGAAACGGAAAAATGAGGCGGAGGACCCATTTGTTGCGGCCGTGAAGTATTTCTCTGACGGTAGGAGTGTTTTGTTTGTTTGTTTGTTTGTTTTTTCTTTCTACGGGAAAATGTGAACTGCAGGGAATACTGGAGTTTATATCAAAACATGAAGTTAATTGGACTGTGTTCGGTATTGAACGCTTTTGTGTACACGAGAGTTCGACCGTGGGTGGTGACGTCACTCGATTAGTTTATGTACGAAGACAGGTTGGATTTTTGTTATAAAAGTACTGTATCTAGAACTTAACTGAACCAAAATGTCATAACTGATAACGTGTAGTATCATCTGTAATAATAATCAACATCCACTCGCCTTTTTTATTAGTCCCATTTAAGACAACTTGTCATTAATAAGCCTTTTTTTATTTGCCCCATTTAAGACAACTTATCAGTAGTAAATTACTCAATACACAACGATAAAAAAGAACAATTTAAGAGGTTGTTTATTTTATATACAGAAAAGATCAGAACTTTATCGAACATGTATTTAATTAAGTATTTAACACTGGTGTGTTGTTTACTCTTACTTCACCCACCATGATAAACAGCATCACATACCTATCAATCTATTAAGTAGCTAATACTCACTCTTTCATTTTGTGTTGGGACAGTTTGGGGTGGAAGACCTAGCACAGAGCTCTGACCTCAATCCCACCCAACATATTTGGGATGGAGATGGAAGGCAAGATATGATATTCATGACCCCTGATGTCCAAAATGTGGATTAAAATCCCTTCAGACACATGCAAATCTCGTAGAAAGTCCCCCATCAATGCTAGCTCCATTTACTCTTCCTTTAGGCGTGATGCTAAAGTGGTCTGTTACTTTTGTCCGTATAGTGTAACTGACATGACTGACTGCTGCTGTTCCATATTTGTGTTCCCGCTGTTGATACCCCCTGTCCTTCATCAAGTTGAAGCAGGCACTCCTGTGATGGGCAATGATGTCTTCGAGGGGAAGCTGGTGGTGGTGGAGAAGGTGGCATATGCTAAAGGACTTCCACCAGATGCCATCTCTGTGATGCTGGAGTTTGCCATGAGTCTTCGCATGGGTAAGATGATGGATGGATATGTAATATTGTACTTTATTCATCAGGTTGGGGAAATTCAGCCATCTCGCAGCTGACAGTCAATAGACCAAAACAGACACACGTGCACATATGTATATTTGATGAATAGTTCAGTTGGAAAATGGACATTCCATTGTATTTGTGGTGGAGGAGGGTACACTGTTAACAGCACTCTAATGATGAAAGATGATTGTAAAACATAAACCTGATTTATAAAGCGATATGGCCCGAAAAAAAATGTTCATCCAAAATACCCCCTCCCATGCCTCCGATTTTTGCTCTGTGCAGGAACGAGTTTGTGTCCCAGAGTGCTTAAGTGTTTGATCCCTGCTACAGTGGTGCCTCAGGACGCCGTAGTCCGAGCTGTAGCTTGGCTGGGTGTCTCCAAAATACCCATTAGTACACAAGTGAGTAACATAATTACAAGGAAAATGGTGATTTCTGTCTTTTAAGCATATAACCCAACCACAAAATCAAGTCAAAGGTCTTTTCCTTAAATAGCGTTTACACTTGACCTCTACCTCGCTGTATGAAGTCTGTTATTGTATTTTGTTTCTGACTGGTATTTTAACGCCCTGCCGTACTATTTGTAGGTTCTTTTCATCAAGTGGGTCTTGACAGTGTTTGACATGATTGACGCAAAGGATCAACTGAGAGCCATATATGGCTTCATTTTCAGCTTTGTGACAGAGGAAAACCTGGTATGTGTCCTCTTACTTGGATGTTTGAGTGTCCTGAGTGTTTACGGAACACTCACAAGCGCTGAGTCACTTTGTATTCTAATTTTGTTCCAGTGTCCCTACATCTGCCACCTGTTGTACCTTCTAACCACAAAGCAAAATGGTAAGTCAATGCTGACATTTGATGACTGTCGTCTTTGCCAGCAGGGTTTTCCCTTATCTTACTCATCTCTTTTAAAAAAATGTTTGCTTCTTTTCATTTGTTAAATTGTTTGCAGTGCGAGTGTTTCGAGTCCGAAAATTACTGGATATACAAGCCAGACTGGTAAGTGCGACGATCGTTTGTACTTCACTAGAGCCACCCAAAAAACGTAATATTATTTCTACGTAATAATATTTGTCAAAATTGAAAACAAAATAAAAAGGACTGTAATGGAGAATTGAAAGGAAACGCCAAAAACTGAGGCAAATTGGGTGCATCTCCTAGAAAAGAAAATGTCTAATTGTTATTAAAGATGCGGGCTGGGCATTATGTAATCAGTCCTTCTACAGGTAACAAGTTTTAAACTCTTATTTTAAACATTCGGTAAGGCTCCACACCTAATCTGAGAGCGTAGGTTTTTTTGGTAGCGACAGAATTGAAATGGGCAATAATAAATAAGAAATGTTAACAATGTGCCCGATTTGTATGTGTATTATGTTTTCTCAGGGAAAACAACCCTTCCTTCTGCACCTGCTGTCCCTATATAAAGTGTTTTACCCTGAACTGGTGACACTCTCTGTTCCGTCCAGAATGAAGGTTTGTACCTGTCATGTTAAACACTCAATGGCTATTTCATTAGTTGCACAACACATTTCAAAAAGTGGACCAAAAATGTGTCCATGCTAACATAATGCCTTAGAGGCCCCTGTCCCATAGCTAAACAAGCTAGAAAAATGTCTTTGGTTTTACACCACTGCCAACCACATCCAATAATACATGTGGAAAATAGAATGTACTTTTCCCACCCCTTTGAACCCAACTGATAGTATCATTCAAAACTGAGCATTGCTATCATCTATCCATATTAACCCTTTCAGGGACAGCGGTGACTACAATGGTATCAGGTTACAGGGTGCATGTCAGGGTTATGGCATCATTATATTTTATATTAAGGCTGGTCTAATTATGAGTGGATCTCAAGAGGTAGTGCGCAGAGAAAAAATAATGTGTAATGTCCCCTGTCATATTTCTTGGCAGCGTGGTTTCAGGAATCACAACTCGCCCTGGAAATCGGCGCTAGCTTTTGTCCAGAAGAAGAACAGTGCTTCGATCGCCCCCAGTGCCGGTGTGACACTCACCATTAAAGATCAGAGCAACCTAAGGAAAAGGGTATGGAGGTTCCAAATCTCAACCTCACAATGCACATTGCTTTGGCTGTAATCTTTGTGGCAACTTTTCAGTCCGCATCTCCTTGAATGTGAAGCGACCACCTTCTCAATATTTTTCATGGACACCGCCGCAATTATTTATTTAACGAAAGAAGAAGCGCTTGCAGAAATTCTTGCCCCTAAATATTTAATCCTCATCCCACCGTTGTGCTGTTCTTTCAGAAACATTGCTTTTTGGAACTGCCAGTGCTGACTTGTGCTCTTAATAAGGAGTCTCAGGCTGAGTTGTCCTCCAACCGAAAATTGGTCCCTCTGGCTCAGCTCCGTTCCTTTGCGGAGCTTTTGGAGAACATGCACCGCATAGAGGTACACAGTGACTTGTAAATTTACTGCAATACATCAGGTACTACCATAACATTAAGATGGATTTTACTTGAAAGAATACAGTGGACATGACAGCACTAGCGAATACGTTGTGCGCCTCAGTGATCAATTCAATAACTTTAAAAGGTCTTAATAGGTGACCACTTTACTGACGTGAGACCAAGGTTATTTTAGTTACCATTACAGAGAAGTAACAAAATAACTGAAACTTAAATTGAATAAACATGTTCATCCATGAAAAAACCCCAAAGATTATGCTTTACAAAAAGGAAAACTGAAGTTACGTTTCATGTTTTTAAAAGTGCCACCGGTTGACATTGCTTCTTTCGTTACCGAAAAAAACCCAACAACAATGCTTTACAAAAACAAAAATTAACCAAAATTACATTTTATATTTACAAAACTAAACTAACATAAAAGGCGCCACCAGTTGACGCTGCTGCTTGGCAACAGCTGTGCGTGAATGGCTGGATGGCTTACCTACTTTTGTCTTTTGTGACTCTACTATAAACAAACCCTATATATGTATGTATGTATTTATACAGTATATGTATACAGTATATATATATATATATATATATATATATATATATATATATATATATATATATATATGTATGTGTGTGTGTGTGTGTGTGTATGTATATGTGTGTGTGTGTGTATGTGTGTGTGTGTGTGTATATATATATATATATACACAGTATATATATATATATGTCTGTGTGTGTGTGTGTGTGTGTGTGTGTGTGTGTGTGTAGTTAAAGTACGGTATTACAGAATTCCATTCCTACGAAAATAGTGAAACCTGAATTTGTACATCAGAATGTGACTAAGTCACTCACCAACGCAGTTGTAAAAGTCACAATTACAGTAAATATTTGTAAAAAAAAACTTCGCGTGCGTCCAGTGTATAAAACAATAACATGAAAAACAGCATGGTAGTTGCTGTGCGTGCCTGATCGTGTCACTGCATATCGCACTATTTATGACACTATATAACGCCGGTACATCATAAATTGGATCCTCTTTACTGTACATTTCTGTGTGCAATGCACGATTGTATCCACACGGTGGTGCTGTGTCTCCGTTTTTATATTCTGCTCACCACTTTCTTTATTACACTTAGTATCAGACTTTCTTTTTAATAGCCTCATTCTACTGAGTGGATTGTTTTTATTTGCCCAATAAAAATTGAGAAAAAGGAAGAAGGAATAGTAAAAGCTGAAAAGCCTCAAAGTTCTAATAATCAAAATTATGTTTTAAGGCGCACACATTTTGTGTCATGAAACATAAATTCTCAACCATTTACTTGTCCAGGCTGGTCGCCTGTACATATGGCCATAATAAATGAGTCAAGTCCTCATCAAACTCCTCACAAAAGAACACTAATGAATCCCCCTCATCATGCTTTTAACCATTTGATAGGACAGTTGAGCTGCATTCATTCTTTTCCCCACTTCATTGTCATTTGCTTATTACTCTAACAAAGTGCCCACGATGGAGGGGAAGGGAGCAGCTGTTCGCACATTATATGAGACTGTATAAATTCTCCCACCGAGTGAGTTATTCGGATTACAGGCTGATGAAGGATAATTGAAGTAGCAGACTGCTTGCACTGTGAATTTTTTTTAAAAAGGTCTATTGGGTGATTTTAATCTTGAATCAGGTTGCCTTCATTCAAATTAATGGTGACTAATAGACCACCTTTGAGGGCATGTGGTACAATATTTAACTTCATGCGTACAGTTGCATATTTGTCATTGCCTTTCTACATATGAATTTTTTATTTGTGGCCCCGAGGTCAGGACTTGTCACACATCTTCTATTCGCTTATGTTTGGCTCCCTTTTACCCCCGCACCAGCTGCCAGCTCAGATGGGTTCTCTGCTGTCAACCAGTGTGGCTCTACACTACCTGGACTGTGTGCAGGAGGAGTCGGCCCTCCTCCGCCTCAACTTCTGGCTTGGCTACGCACTCCGAGAAGGTAAGGTTGCAGATGAGTGTGACAGCTCCCCTGTCAGGGAGATGTGTCCAAATTTAAGCTAACCGGCAGTTGGACCGTGGCTCTCGTAGCGTTCAGTGATAAATTTACAGTTTACCCCCAGCGAGTCCCAGGGACTCGCTGATCAGAAAAGTATGAGTCCCATTATGCATTTAGAGAGTCCCAAATTTAGAATTCTGAAATGGTCTACCTATTCAATTGCATATGATTATAACACAAACAACAACATATACATACAATTATAAACAAATGCTGCAAAAATGTAAATAATACAGTAGCAGGCCTGAGGATTTCGGAAATTCAAGGTAACCGTTTTTCGGTTCTGTCGGATTACCCAATGGGAAAGCACGATAACTAATTTTTTTTGTTTTGACTGAGAAATTTCCTTGCGTCCCAAAAACGCACATTATTTGAAACTGTGCGTCCTGCGGGAAAATTGTGCGTCTTGGACGCGGGACGCAGAGGTAACAAGATTGCTGAGCGTTCTTTTAGCATAAGCTTAAAAAGCAGCTAGAGGAAATGCTCAGGGAACAAATACATGCGGAATCTGGAATGTGCTGGACTTTTTAAATTTGATACCTTTCACTCTCTTCTCAGAGTTTTTGTTTTGTCGAGATGGAGGCGCAACACAGAATTCCGACGAGGCTCTGCAGTTTTTGAACAGGCTGCTGTGTGCACACCAATTTCTCCAGGTGAACCACACTGTGCCTCTCATTTCCGTGAATTTTGCCATCTTGAAATTTTCTATTTGTTATTTGAATTTTTAAAATTTATATTTTGTCTCAATATCTTTACCAGGAGGGGTTTTCTAGTTCCGAAGGGTTTCTTTACAAATTCCTAACTGTCTGGGACGGATGTCTCATGCGACCGCAGATCCTCGGCCTGCTGAGCAACATTCCCGTGGTGCCGAGCTACAGTAGGTTCCTGATCATTTTTCGCCATTTTTAAACGCAAATCTTTCCATCCATCACAAACAAAATGCTGTGCTTATCTTTTGGCTAACATAGCGCTTTAAGACAGTGTAGTCCAGCCGGCCATCAGATGCCTGTGTCTGATCTTCGCCCAGCCTAACTCCAAGTCATAAACGGAGAAGCTTGTTTGTGTTGGTTATGTCAACTACTGCCTAGAGCTGCAACTCCCACTTTTGTAGACATTTTCAGCACCTGCAATTTTATTTCTTTATAAATTGTATGACATTTGTGTTTGACGGTTGACCATGTAAAGCACATTGTGCGTCCCTTCTGGGAGAAGCACTACATAAATAAAATGGACTTACTGACTCTGCCTCTTCAGAAATGGGACAGCTTCTGTTGGAGCCCCTCAAGCAGCTGTACTTCACGTCCTCACCATTTTTCAAGGTACGCGTTCTGCTCCAGTTTGTTTGATGCCATTACATCCAAGAACCACTTTCCTGTGTGATTTAATAGCGCTAGTTTTGACTGATGTCTGCATGCCTGTGTGTGCGTGTGTGTGTGTTTGTGTACTCAGTGCGGGCTGTTAGAATGTCTAAACGGTATGCTGCAGAATTGGCTGACCTGGCACTCGGTGTACGCACTGGAGGACGACGTGGACATCAGCATCAGCAGCCACACCTCCATGTAAGTTTCATGAAGGGGGCTGATGCATAAAAGCCGCAATGGCATTAAACGAAAAGCTGTCACCTGGAGAGTGACACGGCCAGCCCTCCTACTGAGAAAAAACAACCTTTGTTAGTCCTGTGTGAGGAAATCCAATATTCAGTGCCGGGAATAATAAACCATCGCCAACCTGTCAATGTTGATCAGTTGATGGGCTAAGTCACCCAGTGCCTTGCTCAAGGGGGACAGCCTCAGTGCAAAATGGGTATCAAGTCCGTTTCAGTGACCTTTTTGCAGGAACAATCAAACCGCGGATTCGATGATGAGTTTCTTATTATTGCACTCTGTTGGCCTACTATCCTACGACTGCTGTGTAACTGTTTTCCATTTTGTTTCCAGATACATGACTCTGTCGGGCTTTAAGGATTCTGTGTTGCAGCTGGTGCAATTTGTGGATCATCTGGCCGCTGTGGGGCTGCAGCTGGAGAGCTGCCACTCGCTCCTACTCAACTTCATCCTGGACTTTTATGAGACGGTAACGCAAGCTCATTGATAAGAGAGGTCTTTTGATCTGCAGCTCTATTGGTCCCCAAAACACTCTCAAGTCAAGGTATCACTCTACACGAATTATTATACACTGAATTTCCTGACCATTCTGTAGGTATGCGACATGTTTTTGAAGTACAGTCTCCCACTCATCGTGCTACCATCGCCCGGCGTTTTCTACCCAGCGCTACTCGCCACCGACCCCATCAGTGTGGACCGCCTCGCCTACATCATGCACAGGTATAAGCACTCACCAGCATTAATGTAGCGCCACGTTGCTGGATGACCAAAGCAGAACCCGGGGTGGAGTGGCATCTTTGCACTTAAATGCTAATCTATCATTTATGATAATGAGCGGAGGCAAAATACCCCGGCGCTCCCTTCCATTTGATCTTGTTGTGTTCGATTTTTGAAAGCTTTAATAGCTTACAGTACCTTCTAATTAACTTCTGCACAAGGTTCTGTAATAGTTTTGCCAAAGTGAAAAGAGAAAATGTCAGGGCAACAGAAAGTCCAACTAATTGCTCAACATTGTCACGCCGCTGAAAGCAAATTGCTCTCCATGACATTTGACATGACTTTGTCCTTTTTTTGTCAGGTACAAAGTGAACCTGGCATTTGCCAAAAGCCAGTTGAAAATCACAGAGGTAGGTACACCGACTCCTTTCACTCAATATACTTTACAGTACATACCTACAATGCACAGAGTATTTCCCAAGCTTTATTGAACCAAGACACATTTTACAGGAGAAAAATCTCACGGCACACCAACCAAAAAGATACTCAAAACTTGATGTCTGAATTTTTGGGAACTTCTGTATTAAAGAAGCTAATTATCAACTGCTAATTAGTTCTGCATTTTATGTTGGCTGACATTGCTTTTGTTTCTCTGAAGAACGTATGTGACCTTTTTATTGCTCGGCAAGCCAAACATTAAGTTGTTGACTTAAATTCAAGCGCAACCGAAGGCTTTGAAGTTTGAAAGCATGTGTCAGTCAGCCTTTATATCTCACCCGGGAAAAAAAATGTTTCTTAAATGAAGAAGAACTCACGCTCCATGTGGTGATAGAATAAATCAACACAACAAACTGACATGGTTAATAAACAGCCTCCTCCTCCTCTGACAGGCTTTTCGCATCAGCCGTCAGACCTTCAGCGATTTCAACCACTACGTAGTTGACATGGTCAACTTCCTGTGGAATGCCAAGACATTCCAGTCGGGCGTCAACGTGCAGCTGGACAAGGGGCTTCTGCAGAGGAGCAAAGTACCAGAGTGCTCTACCAGCTTCGACCTCGTCTATCACCCAGCCTTCATGAGCTACGCCATCGACTTCCACCACAAGGTGAGTGTCCGCCTCCACAGTTTCAATGTTTGACAAGTCATTTTAGATCAAAGGGGCTTTAGAAACGTTAACTAGCAAGGTCTGTACACAGAATGTGGGTCGCATTTTTACTCATGTTCAAATGATGTGTTTTTGTAAGGTCACTTTTCCATTACAATATTTCGAGGCTGTGTGGTTACAATGGAACCGTTCCTCAGAGCCTCCTCCAACCTTGTTCTGGAGCGTAGGCCGAGCAGGGCCGTGAAGTCACTGTCACATGATTAGCTGACAGATGTAGGTGTTTCTTTTATTGTTGCGACAAGGCACTTTACTGCACTTGGCTATTTCCTGGTTTTACGTGAGCGAGAGACAGCCGGCTGCCACTAAGTCCTAAAAATAAAATAAATACAGCACACATATATTGTGTTTTACAACAATACTAAACCATATTTACACTTTCATATGTACCTGTGGATGAAATAAGTGAAGCTGGCTGTAAAGGTTTCCGCATGCCGTGTGCGTGTCGCCATGTCACACACGCATGACAGTGCAGTTGTGATGAAATATGTATCACAAATTAAAACATCAAATAATGTAAATTCGAAAACACGACTTGAGTAACACTTGGTTTAAGTTGATTGGTCATGGCTGTACACCACTCTGCAGCCATGACCAACTGACCCAGGCGTAATCCAAATGTTACATTTCAGTTGGGAATTCAAATGTTGCTGAAACAGGCACAACATGAACGTGGGTCATGCATTTCCCCCAGTGACCAAACCACACATCTTTGGCCACAGGAAAAAAAAAATCATGCAAGACTAAATCCAAAAGCAGTGACAAAAGCATTTGCTTGTCGATTCTTTCGTAACACCACTCGGGTCAAGTCATGTGCCTTGAGTCCCAGTCTGTCATGGTACATAATATAAACAACTGGAAGACGCCTGGTGGGACATTGTGGTTCTCGATGAGCTTTCTAGTTTCATCTCCCACTATTTTTTCCCCAAACTAGTGCCACACTTGGCTCAATTGAAGTGAGATGGATGTGGTATTAATGTATCTTTCATACAACATAGATTAATACCTAAGTGAGTGTTGTATTATTAACAAGTGCAGCATGAGACATGATTTTCATCACGTTTAATAATACACACAAGCCCTTTTTGATTCCATCCCAACGTCGACATCCAGCTGTGAGCCGCTGAATTTGGCAAGCCGTTTGAGCATTTAGTCCATATCCTACGAGTGCGCTCTTTGTCCCTCAGCACATGAATAAAAACACTTAGCAGTGACGTTTTTTTCCCCCTTACTATCTTCTGAGACTATGCAGCATTTCTGCGGACTAGTACGACAACTAGGACAAACTCGCACTAGTTAACAACTGTGTGCTATCAGAACTACCAGTGACAAGTGACACAGAGTTGCCTCACTAATAAAGTTCAATGGGAGTGCACGAGTACAATTTCTACTCATGTGTGCCTTGTTGTTTACCAGTCTGCCGTAGTGGTTCTACTAGTGCACAAGAATGTCGTACAGTAGTGGGAGGAAAAAAATCACTAAAACATTTTTGTTATAAAATATTGCACCCCTGTCATTTTACTAGTGTGTCATATCGTAAATGTCATATTGTAGTGGCAAAAATGCCACCTTAGTAAGACAGTTGTCCTACCAGTGCACATAAATGTCATACAGCCATACAATAGTGGAGAAAAAAAAACGTTGTCTTATTGCGCAGAAATGTTTTACGAGCAAGGACAAAGAGCGAGCTCGTAGAGTACATGGACTATTGAGCATGATTAAATAGCTTTCCATGCTGGGATTTCTTAACGCTCTCTTTCTCCCTTCATAATTAGTGTTGGCCAGAAAGAAAAGAACTGGATCTCAGCTCCATAAAGGTATGAGGGCTCGTCAGTGAAGAGGTTTGCTAATGTATATGTGATCATGGGAAGTGATGTGACTGGGGTTGCATGTGTTTTGCAGCATGTCAAGCCATGGAGCTGGTACGTGGAGTATCTGTTCTCGCAGGGCTACGACGGCCTGGAACTATTTAAGCGGACCAACATCAACCGGGGGCAACCGGTGAAAGGCGACAAAGACAGCGGCACAATGCAGCTCTAGCCAGAAGGAAAAAGGACAAAAAAGGACTTTTCTCTCATTTGCTTCTTCAAGCAGGCTCGCTTGCTTGCAAGTGTCTTTTTATGTAAATAAATTATTTGTGTCATTTGGCAAGTTTTAATGACACAGCGTGGTTACTAGATTTAAAAATGTTTACTTTTTTTTTTGCAATACAAAGCAGCTTTTCAGTGTACAGCATCATATTTTGCTTCCTTTGCATTCACCAATTCTGTTAAGAATAAGAAACCCTGACTTTTTTTGTAAATAAAATCAAGCTGGTGCAAAATGACAGACTGTAGGTAGAGCTGATTGCACTTAGGGTTGTTAATTTGCTTATGAAGTTTCTTGTCCTTTTTTGTTGTTGCTTTATTGTAAATTAAAACAAGTGACTGTGTGTGTATGATAAACAATGACTTCTCGGCCAAGTTGTATACAGGTATTTGTTATAGCGATTGATCGTGACTAGCAGAATTCATTTAATGACACAGTGCAGCTTCTCAAAAGAATAACATTCAGCTCAGTTATCTATAACTCATTCTTCATTTCATCTATATCTCTTACATGCATCCAGTACAAGTAATGTTTTGCTGAATTTCAAGGGTATAAGAAAGAATGCGGCGGCCCGGTAGTCCAGTGGTTAGCACGTCGGCTTCACAGTGCAGAGGTACCGGGTTCGATTCCAGCTCCGGCCTCCCTGTGTGGAGTTTGCATGTTCTCCCCGGGCCTGCGTGGGTTTTCTCCGGGTGCTCCGGTTTCCTCCCACATTCCAAAAACATGCATGGCAGGCTGATTGGACACTCTAAATTGTCCCTGGGTGTGAGTGTGGGCGTGGATGGTTGTTCCTCTGTGTGTGCCCTGCGATTGGCTGGCAACTGATTCAGGGTGTCCCCCGCCTACTGCCCGAAGACGGCTGGGATAGGCTCCAGCACCCCCCGCGACCCTAGTGAGGATCAAGCGGTTCGGAAAATGGATGGATGGAAGAAAGAATGCTGCTTCTATGTGAAAAAAAAGACAAGAAAAATCACATATCTAAACGATTCCCTCGTGATGGTGGCCAAAGGGTGGCCAAACAACGATGTACTATCAATAAGCATTTTGCACCAAAATGCTTATTGATAGTATTATTGATAGTAAAAAAAGGAAAAAATGCAAATACAGTAGTTGGGCTTACTGTAAAATGAAATAGTAACCAGAATATTAACAAAAACGATTTTTGCCTTCTTACTATTACACCTGTCAAGAAAATTATCTCCAACCCTACAAGCCGAACAATAAATAAATACACTACTGTACAACGAAACATGAATATTACCCCACCCAAACCCCCCACACAACCAATTCGGTGCTGTTGATGCCATGCCCTAGCTATTTCCAGATTTTCTTTCTTATGGGCGACCCCCCACACCCCTCCACGGATGAGTGAATCCGTGTCAGGATCCAAGTGTGGGAGGTACTTGGAAGTTGTAAATCTCTCCGCTGGCAAAGCGAGCGCACACTTGCAGCGAGGACGCCAACGAAACACACCGACTTGCTCCATCCCCGCTCGTGACGCACCGTGCCCGGGCCACTCGCGTTGTTCTTCACTGCAACACCGTCTCGCCTCTGACCCGCGGGAAGGAAAGAAGGGAGGGCGGTCGGTCGGACGGTTGGACGACATCCCTTTGCCCAGACATTTACCGGGCGGATGAAGCTCCACGGCGGACGAACTGCGCCCTGATGTCACGCTCTCCACCGCCGCCGCCGCTGGCCGCAGCTGCTTCTCCGCGCTCCTCTCCGGTGTTCCTCACTCGTCCACCGCCACCCCCGCCGGATCTTTCTCCGCAGCTACAGCCGCTTGGGAACCAACGTCGCCGGGGGAGCTTTGCCTTTACCACCTGAGTGACAACCTTTCGGACCGGAGGCAAAAGGTAAAACTGGCTGCTGTTTCTTCTTGTTTGAAGTGAGTTTTTAAATACACCTTCTTGATAAAATGGTTGTTTTATTATTTTTTTAAAATAGCATTTTGACATTTGTTTATGTTAGGTGGAAAGAATCGAGCGTAATGCTGCTGTGCCCCAGTTTGGTCATTCTTCGCAGTTGGCAGCCTTGTTAGTTTGCAATTAAGCAAAAAATTGCCTACGTGAGGGCATGAATGGTGCACCCCAAACAGTGAGGCCCCTATACGACAGCTTGTCTCATATTTTAACAAGCAATAAAAGTAAAAACCAAACGCAGGGGTCACTGTGGAGTATGGTTGTTCGAATTTTAGGGTTCGCGCACAGTACCTTGACTTACGACTTGAATGTGTTCCATAACCAAGCCCATAAATCAATATCTAAATAGAGAGGCGCATCCTATCAGTATTTTTGTCATTATCAATGAATTGCATTGAACAATTAGGCATCCTAAAATTATAATGGAATGGAATGAATTGGTTGAAGTGCAAATACATAACATTTTATGACACATTAGTGTGATTGTGTGTCGAGGTATGCCTTTAAGGGGCATGTCCTAGTGAGCCTTTGTACGCCGGATGCTCGGGTGAGTGCATGAGTATGATGCCGCCTAAATAATAGCAGTCGAAGGGGTGGGTGGGTGTTTGACTGGCTATTTTTGTTCCCCTTTCAAAATGTTTAATTCTTCTGTGTGTGTGTGTGTGTGGGGGGGGGGGGGGGGGAAGGAACACCCCGCCTCCCTCAAAAATCTACCAGGCTTTTGAAGTTGTAGTTACATTTTTAGGTAAATTTCCTTCATTTCTCAGTATCTTAACACAAGAAGCTGAATGACTCAACACAGACATATGCAGTAGGTGGGAGTCTGCAAGAGTATTTCTGGTGCTAATCCAAATTAGGATTGTGAAGACGTTCCGGCTCCTCTGATTGCCATTCTCGTTCATTCCAATGTTTCCCCTTACTTTCCTGAAAAAAAAAAAAGTGACCCCCTGACCCCATGGGGTATATACAAGGATTTATATATCAGGGGGGGGCCAGATGATAGGATATAGTTTGAGCTTTTTGGAGCACATCCTCGGAGGTTTTACAATGCTTGCTTTGGGAATTGCATGACATGATGTCACAGGTCAGAGGTTGAACTCCTCTGTCGTGGCGAGTCAATCGGTTGTGGTGTTTTAAAAGACATGCGATAGCTCACGAAAGTCAGTAGAACCCTCACATTTGTTTGTAGTGTTACATCTTTTCATGGAACAACAGTGAAGAAATAATTTCTTACAATGCGAATTAGTAAATGACCATCTTGCATAACAGTGTACACTAAATCAACACACAACCATTCATGTCTCAAACACCTGCAGCAAAAGTGTGTAGACCCCTTTGTGAAAATGCTGGAATCATATTTTGGGCGGAAAAGGTTAAAAGGCCAGGGATATTTTGTACATAAAAATAAGCGTGTAGGTTAGTGTCCTCTCAAAATAAATCAATCCACAACCATAAAATTCATGTCTAAACTACTGGTAACAAAAGTTGGTACATTTACACAAGTGATAATGCCCAATCAGCCATTTCCACCCCTGGTGTCATGTTATTAATCAGTGTGTCAGGTGTGAACGGGGAGCAGGTGTGTCAAGAAGGTGTTTGTGATCTTGTTGTAGCCTCGGTCAGCGGTTCAAGTACCACTTCACAAAATACTCAGCTCTCCAAGTACCACCACCATAACCAACACTAGAAAGTCTGCGACACAGCCATTTGACTTTTCGAGTTTTCAAATTGGAAGGGCGGTGAAATGGCTGGATTCGTTTTGGACTAATATCCTCACCGAGGTGTGATGAACAGCCCAGCAATTTGATAAATTCCATGACCAAAGGACAAGCCAAGTAGTTGAACCATTTTTTTCACCATTCCCGTCACCATTGTTTTTAAAATGGCACGTGACACCAGGGATGGGATTGTGCCCGATTTGGACATTTTCACCTAGGGGTGTACTCACTTTTGTTCTTTGGACATAAATGACTGCGTGTTGAGTTATTTTGAGAGTACAGTCAAACCTCGGTTTTTGTCCATAATCCGTTCCAGAAGGCTGTTCGAAAACCGAAATTGTTCAAAAACCGAAACCATGCTCTTTTTAAAATACCGTAAAAATGTTTACTGAACACGTCTGCTCACAATGGAAAGCAACACCAGGAAGCGTCACTTCCTCGTGTAAGGAAGGCAGGAGGAGTCAAATGGTGCATTCAAGTGCGCTCAGTTAGTTCGAGAACCGAAATTTGTTTGTAATCCGAGGCATAAAAAACTCAAACTTTTTGGTCGAAAGCCGAATTGGTCGAGAACTGAGACGTTCGAAAACCGAGGTTTGACTGTACAATGAATTTATATTGTGACGCAAGCTGTATGTTTTATGACTTTACATCGTAGGAAAGTGTCATTTCTTTAGTATTGTCCCAATAAAACATCCATACAATAAAATATTTACAAAAGTGTGAAATAGTGTATTTACTTTTTATTTCTCTACATCTGCTGATCCTGCTCTGTCTAATATTAGAGTCTAATCTAAGAAGTTGTAAAAGTGTAGTCATGTCGGTGCTGGGATCAGACGCATCCCCCTCCTCCTCGCTTGTGTTCTTTCATCTTCCTCGCAATGAAGGCCTCTAAATTACCAAGAAGGATAAAAGAAACTGAAAAAAACTCTCCACGCTGGTAACATGCGCTCTCCTTATTGTTATCATTTGAAATAACGTAATGTCCGGTGATTTTCCCCCAGAGATAATTTCCCAGATGTCTTTTGATGTGGCTCACAGGAGCGGACTATATTTCTATTTTTCCGTGTGATCCGGATTGTGTTGCTGTTCTTTTGGAGGCACTTATGACGGCAAGCAGTCGTGAAGTGCAATTGCAAAAGACGCTAAAAGGATGAGCGGGATGTTTCGTTGTCATTACCTGCTCCATTGACATGCTTGCCGGTCCTCTTTTTAGTCATATTTTAGAAGAACCGAACAGAATAGCAGCCTAGCGCTGCTGATGTGTTTGTGTGTTTGAGTCTTAAAAATTGTGAAAAATCTGATCAGATCGTTCTTTTCGCTCCCAGGCGCAGTGGGCGTGTCCGCTCAACTTCCAGTCAAATACTGTACAGTCAAACCTCGGTTTTCGTCGATAATCCGTTCCAGAAGGCTGTTCGAAAACCGAAATTGTTCGAAAACCGAAACCACGCTCTTTTTAAAATCAAAATGTTTACTGAACACGTCTGCTCACAATGGAAAGCAACACGAGGAAGCGTCGCTTCCTCGTCTACCCGAGGAAGTGACGCTTCCTCGTGCAAGGAAGGGAAGAGGAGTCAAATGGTGCATTCAAGTGTGGTCAGTTTGTTCGAGAACCAAAATTTGTTCGTCATCCGAGGCATAAAAAACTCTAAATTTTTGGTTGAAAACCGAATTGGTCGAGAACCGAGACGTTTGAAAACTGAGGTTTGACTGTACCCCAATTACAACCTGAAAAAAATGAATGCCGCCTATTCACAGCCAACAACGAGGCACTCTAATCCCAAGTGACCATGACATCCAGAAGCCCACTACATACGTTGGCTGTCAAGTCAGACCTTTTTTTTTTTTTTTTTAAATCTTCCTGTGCCATCCTAAGCCCCCGGCACTTTTCAACCGCTCTCTGTGTAGCATTCACACACTCATGGCAAACAGCGAGGCACTAGAAAGTGACCACGGCATCTCAAAGCTGTCCTCATGCTAGCTGTAAAGTTGGACTTCGGTTAGAAAAAAAATACTACTTCCACTTTGCACCATTGCACATCTCTGCGTGACATACTTCTATTCACACTCGAAGCCCCTGCCCATATGACAGTTGTCAAGGTTGACTTGAAGGAAAAAAATCCCCCCTCTTTGCTCTTCCGCCTTTCTCTGTATCACTCATGGTCGACAACAAGGCACTCTAAAGCGGCAACATCATCATGAAACCTGAATCTCCAAGCTAGCTGTTAAATTGGACTCGTTAAAAGAAAAATCCTCCCACACCTTCGCTCTTCCGCTAGTCTCTGTAAGTCATCCACACACTTATAGCTGTCAATGAGGCGCTCTAAACTGAAGTGGCCTCGACAGCCTGAAGCCCTGTACACATGCTGGCTGTCAAGTTGGATCTCCTCCACCCACCCTTCACCTCCTTCTTGCTCTTTCACTTTTCTCTGCATGTACTCATTGGTCAACAACGAGGTGCTCTAAAGCAACCGGTAAGAAGAAAATAAGCATTTTCATCATAGTTGTTTGATTCTTATTCTCGCTTTATTGCATTTCTTGACATTTTCTGTGAATAATACACAAAACTGAAGGAGGGAGTTCAACAGTATTGTAGAAGGTCATTTAAAGTGTGAAAGTGTGCAATTTTATCTTGCTTAAAGTTTTTTTTTTTCGAGGTTTGCGCTCTACTGAGTGCCATTTCCGCTGACAATGCAAAGCATTTTAGGCCTTTTTCTTAATTTGTCAGTGAATAATGCATGAATGTTAATTGAAAAAAAAAGTTCACAGATGGTCTTCCATTCTGATGAATCCTTAGTGTCTTTTACGGAATTTTTGTTATTTAGATGATGTAGGGAATACATTAAGGATAGTCATGGGCCTATTTTTTTCCTCACATTAAAAATTTTTTTTTTTTGGTTTCTGTCTTTCTTTCTTAATTCAAGAGAGTGAGCTGAAAATGTCATCCTGTGTTTAAGTCTGCCCGGGGTCCTGTGTTACTTATTGGCGCGTTATGAATTAACATCCATCCGCCTGCTATAGTGATGTCTTGCATTCTTACTAAGCCATATTTAGCTGAAGAAGGGGTGATGACAAGTTGGAATTTTAAAGGGCACATTTAATGGGAAAATTGATTTTTGAAGGAAACTTTCATCTGCCTATGTCTGAAAAGCTCACTGACAAAAAGCGAAAGACGAACCAAAGCTATGACATGCCTCTGGCAACAATGGTGACGACTCTATCCTGCCTTTTTTAGATGTCTCCCTCTTCCAACGCAGCTGTTTCAAGGGGTAAGAATTGTTATCAGTCTTCTGCAACGCTTGCTGTTGAGCAGATCAGTTGAATCAGGTGTGTTGGAGGAGGAGGGAGACATCTAAAACAGGCTGGATTGGGGCTCTTGAGGCCCGGCCTTGGGCTCCCCTGGTCTAAATGAAGTTCCTCCTCTGAGTTCAACGTAGTTGCTTTCCCCCAGAGGGCGCCAAAGCAATATTTTATATCAGATATGGGTTTGGCGTGAGCACAAAAACAGCATAGGCAAGTTTCCATACAGTATTCTAAAAGCGATCAGCTGTAGGAAAATAATGAATCAAATGTGTCCTTCTGAATCAAATACCATCTTTCATCATTTCTTTAACCAAGTCAAATGTTGTTCCCAGTAATCACTTTGGTTTTGAGAAGTACAACAAACTGTGATTTAATTACATGTAACCCCACCCCTTCATCAAAGCCCCGGGCCTCGCCCCGCTTTGACCTAACTGATGTCACCTTCTGTATTGGGCGAAAATGATTTGCATTAACAGAGCTTGAAGTTTAATTAGGGCAACTGGCATTTGTTTAAAGTGGATATTATTTCAATTACAGCTCATGTACAACATTCCCAGCGGAGCTTCGGCGGCAGAAATAAGAGAGCTCATTTGCTTCTCTTTTGGAAGCGGCTTCTTGCCACCAATATGTGCGTTGTTTGTTTTCATCACTCAAAGTGACAAATATGTCTGCTTAATATGCACGAGATGGATTACTTTTTTTCCTGATTGATTGTGATTTAAATTAGAAATGCATGACTGCAAAGGGAAATTACTCGGATTGCTGGGATATGTCAGAGCAAAAAAAGCAAGCGGTTTTGATTCGGGACAGAAGTGAGCAATCTGGACTGGTTGCCAGTCAATCACAGGACTGATAGGAAAAAAAACATTAGTATAATGCAGACAAAGACATGTACAAAGAAGAAAAAAATATGCCTGTGAGTAATTTGAGTCCCTCTACCTGTATTGCTGCACCATTGGTATTCTAATAGCCATTTGTGAATGGGTCGCTTGGTGCCCCCTCTGCTATTTGTTAGCCCGTGTTTCGGCATTTAATGTTTTTTTTTTTTGTTAGCATGAAGCTAAATGGGCCCACTGTGTAAATCTCTTTGCGACAAACAAGACAGCGGCACAATACAAATGTAGCCAGAAAAAAGACGCATGCATGCGTGCCGACTCTCACCGCAGCAAAGTTGAGAGACAGCAGAAGGAAGGAGTAGCGTGAGTGAATGACCTATGTAAACAAACGCACGTGCAAACGACGATATATCGAGTCCATACGATAAGTCGATTTAGTAATTAACGTGACAGGCCGATCCTGACATGCTTATTCAGCGCATGTGTCTTAGATTTTTGCTTTCAAGTCTAAGATAAAACTTGGCTCAACGACAGCTGGTGTCTCAAAAGCCAGAAAGTCAGACAACAAACCACTTTTACAAATTGTTGATTTTTGTTTCTACTGCCTTAAAGAAAGTTTTTTTGTGTTGTTTACGAAAGGGTTAAAGAACACATTTTAATTCACGTTAATAGGTTGCTGCCGCTTGTGCTGTGTGGTGTTCATCCCTCCATCTGCAAACATCCCGGTGTTTCCCCGCATCAAGTCAGCACGATGGTAACTTGGGGTGATTATCGTTCTCCCTCGTGGCCTCCGCCGCACGGCGAGAGGCCCTCTCGCTTGGCTGGACTGTCATGGCGCGTAACGAGATGTTTGATGGTGGGGAGATGGCGCATAATGAAGCAAATGAGAGTTAGTAGAAGCAGTTAAAAAAAAAAAAAAAGGAAGCTTATTCATTATTCAACGTCTTTCAGTGAAGCCGCTTGTATTTGTATAGTGCAAAATCCCAGCAGAGGCTGCCCATGATAATGTAGAGCACGTCCGGATTGTTGGCTTTAATCTGCGGAGACTTAACACAGCCTTGAAAGCAAGCAGCAACAAGAACGAAGCACCAAGGTGGGAAGAAAGCGTTCAAGAAGTTGGAAGTACAGTCAAACCTCGGTTTTCGTCCATAATCCGTTCCAGAAGGCTGTTCGAAAACCCAAATTGTTCGAAAACCGAAACCACGCTCTTTTTAAAATAAAAATGTTGACTGAACACGTCTGCTCACAATGGAAAGCAACACAAGGAAGCATCACTTCCTCGTCTACCCGAGGAAGCGTCACTTCCTCGTGTAAGGAAGGCAAGAGGAGTCAAATGGTGCATTCAAGTGCGCTCAGTTTGTTCAAGAACCGAAATTTGTTCGTCATCCGAGGCATAAAAAAACTCTAAATTTTTGGTCGAAAACCAAATTGGACGAGAACCGAGACGTTCGAAAACCGAGGTTTAACTGCATCCCCTTGGGGATACCCCAAAATATTGCAGACAACTGTCAACAAAGACCGCAGATAATCATAGTTACATCAAGATCTGTGCTAATTTCCATGAGCTGTTATGTTTTTATTTTATTTTATTTTTATTTATTTTGCATTTTATTTTAGCATTTAGGTACCAGACTGTCCAAGCAATACTTCACAACTTAAGTAGAATTTGCAGGGACAGGTAACCACATTTTTTTAATCCCAACTCTTGAAAGCACGTCTGTACTTTTTACTCTCTCCTTTGTTAAAATAGGCTCATTACTTTTTTCAACCGCTGCAAATGATAAAGAGTGGCTCCTGGCCAATAGAGGGCCCTTGGGTGCTGCTCCTACACTTACCGGATTACCATGAAAAGGCTAAATAAAAATGAAATACTGAAGCCGACATTTTATAAATACATGGATCTCTATTTTTAGATGAGAAGGGGAACTATTATATACAGTTAATGATGAGAAAATGTGTTTTGTTAATCTCTGATGTCTGATTTTTGTTGTTGTATGTGCGATCTGGGGCACAATAAGCTTTACCCAGATTTTCTTTCTCCCATTCTTTATCTCCGTGTACCAAGGGACAAAAATGGGTATTGTACTGTATCTACAGCTAACATTTTTTACCTTTTGGTTTTGAACTACATTTCATTTCAGTAGGTGCAGGATTTCAATTTATGTATGTACTTAAGAATAAAGTATGAATACTTTTGCTACTACTTTAGCTCCTTACCTGCCCGCCATGATGAGCTGCGACATACCAAACGAGAAAAATGAGACAGGTGCGACTGGGGACTTTGATAGAAAATCCATTTCCCAACTCCATAAATTCCCAAGCATGCGGTCTCCTTGGCCACAGGGACTGTGGGCTGTTATTTAGGATCCGCTAAGCGACGCATTTCGATTAACATGAAATGGCTCGGTGTCTGGCTTGCGTTTATGTTGGTTATTTACTGCGCGGCTCCGGGGTCTCGCTCCGGGCGTGATGTCCAAGGCTGACGTGGCCCCACAACGTGGGAAGGGGACTTTAATGGCACCGATGGGAGGGGTGAAGATGAGCAGCAAGGGGCCCTTTTAGACGACAGCTGCTAGTGCAAACAAGTTGCTAGTTGAAAATGGCTGCAGACGAGAGCTTTGCGTGGGTTATGATTGACTTCCTTGGCCGCGGCTTGGCAAACTTTGGTGCTCAGTGGCCATATTTGATTTTTTTTCTTAAATAGACAGAGCAAAGCATTTGTGGATGAGATTAAAATTCACTTCAACCTAGTTCCTTGGGACCATGTTGTCATACGGTGGCACCAATGCACTATATTTCTCCAAGGGAAGCTCCTCAGATCACTTCAATATGGTTCCTTGGCGCCAAGATGACACCAGATGGCACCAAAGCAGTGCTTGCCTAAATGAATGTTGTCAACTCATTCAACATAGTTCCTTGGTGTCCAGATGACAGCAGATGTTACCAAAGCACTATGTTTGTCTAAATGAAGCCTGTCAACTCATTTCAACATAGTTCCATGGCACCAAGATGCAAACAGGATAGTGGCAAAGCACTATTGATTCAGGAGCTCCTCAATCCACTTTCAGCATGGTTCTAAGGAACCAGGATGTCACCAAATAGTGGCAAAGCACTATCTTTGTCCAAATGAAGCTCCTCAACTCACTTTTAAATACCGTATTGGCCCGAATATATGATGGTCCTTATTATAAGACGACACCCTCTTTTTCAAGACTCAAGTTTGAAAAAAGACTTTTTGAACACCAAATTAATTTTTATACAGAAAATAATGACTGTACACTGAAACAAATGATTATAACAATATATTTGAGAGAAAAAAAACATGTTATTTTGCCTCATTCAAATCTTAATATCTGAACATTTAAAGATGTAAACTAAAGTGCAATCACATTCGTAAGTGAATGGCTTGTGGTTTTTGAAATGTAAATTACATCATAACTTCTCCTCAGCTGCCGGTGAACCTGGCCGATCTTCGACCCACTTTTCTCCAGATTGTCGCTACGTTTCTCCATTTTCTGTTATCTCTTCTATTATTTTGTTCTCTTTTCTTTCTTACCGCTATTCGTATTTTTCTTCTTCGTGACAGGGGTTCACTTTGGCCTGGGGAGTCAAGTTCAGCATTCGCTTCAGTGATATCTAGCGCCGTGAATGGGTATAATGTCTAGACCCCGAATATAAGACGACCCCCACTTTTTCAGTCTTATTTCAATGCAAAAAACACAGTCTTATATTCGGGCCAATACGGTAGTTCTTTGACCCAAAGATGCCACAAAATGACAGCAAAGAACTATGTTTGTCCATCCAAACATACAACATACCTCCTTGGCACCACGATACTAAAAGATGGTGCAGACCCTGCCCTTCCTGCCTCATCGTTCCCACGGAATCCACTCAGTCTTTT
Source organism: Hippocampus abdominalis (assembly GCA_018466805.1). Taxonomy (NCBI): domain Eukaryota; kingdom Metazoa; phylum Chordata; class Actinopteri; order Syngnathiformes; family Syngnathidae; genus Hippocampus; species Hippocampus abdominalis. Next base: position 19,142,816 of record CM031695.1, on the reverse strand, counting down.
GCCCCCACCACGAGTGCTGCCTGGCATATTGCAGCACAACATAGCGCTGCACTGAAGATGTGCAACTTTAAATTTGGCCTTTTGGCCCTTTGCTGTACTGTATACTATAAATACCCACACAGGACCCTCACCAGATGCCTGCTAACCATGCGGGTGTACAGAGGGTTTTTCCTGTACCTTCCGTCTGGAGGCACAGAAAAAAAACGTTTCAAAGCGCGATGAGTCGGCTTCTTCGATTTAAGTTTCACAGTGCGGGCAGGTGAGCAACGAATTGAAACGTCCACGGTGAGCAAAGCGTCACACAGTGCTGCAGTCATGTACAGATTAGCTCTTGTTATCCTTTTCATTGGCTCAACTCCCAGACTTTTTTCTTTTATATCAGCTATTTTTCTTAACTTCTGCCAAGAGCAAAGTACAAGTTGGCCTGGGTTTATATGTGAGTGTCAAGAACTTAAAAAAATATGTCATCGTGAATACTCCACACAAAACTGCATGTGGTGTCTTCTATTTTAGTGTTGTTTGGAAGTCCTACCATTTAATTGTAATCCATTTATTGATTGAGCTAGTAGAACCAGATGATGATATTCTCCATGTTGAAATATGATTTTTAGAGAGTCGACTGACTGCATGTCGTGTTTGAGTTCCTTCCGACTTCAAACGAAGTAGTAAGGCCATTAGCCGCTGCAGTAAAAGGCCTCAAAGAGCGACATCTATTCAAGTATATGCACATACTGTATGCAGCATAAATGTCACCGTGGATTTCTCCAACTATTAAAAAATAGCTTTTGCCTCACTGAATTTTAAGCATTTGATGAATCATGTATGCACTACATGCACTACAGTATGTTGTTGTTGGTACTTAATGCAAATGAATCCAAACCCTTTGCTTATTCAATTTATTATAATCACTGTGAATATGCGGTATGTAATTGAGAAATATGCCTAATTGCTGTCAAAAAAAGCTATTATGTCTGTGCCTCAAACTTATATATATATATGTATATCAAACTTTAACACGCTTGGAGTGCAATGATTGAGACTGAATGGACAGTGGGTAGCACAGTGGATTAGTGGTTAGCATGTCTGCCTCGGTCCAGAAGTCCTGGGTTCGAATCCGCTCACATGTGTGGCTTTCTGTTTTTTTTTTTTTCGTTTGGAGATGGGCTTCTAGGGGAAGCTGATTTTTCTTTGTAGTCTCCAAGAAATCGCTACTAAATATGCCCTGCCATTGGCTGGCAACTAGTCCAGGGCGTCATCTGCCGAGATAACCTCAAGCTCAATTGCCAAACTAATAAGGATCAAAGTACACTGTCGAAAATGGATGGATGGATGGTTGTTGGTTGCAGACTTGTTACCAGACAAACATGACAAGAAACACACTTGGACAGTCAGTTTATGAGTTAAAAAGCAAACCGCAATCAGGCAGTCTTCACAAGCGGCTGCTTCCTATGGTTCCGTGAGCCTTATTGCCACCGAGAAACCTTTCAGGTCATGTATCCTCGTTTGACTCTTTTTTTTTTTTTTTTCTTTTTTTCCCCTCTGTCTGGATTTGTATTTTTCATTGCATTTATTTCCACTTTTATTTTCATCGTAATATTCCAATCTCCTGTGCCACCACTGCACTGTTCCCAATAAGTCAAAGGAGACCATTCATCGATTGACACTTTATTCATATCATCGGCAATAGTCACACTAACTTTCATCTTAATAACAGCGATACAGCCAATAAAGCGCAAACAAAAACAATGCAGCAGCATCGAGGACATAAAATTCCTCTTTCTCTCAAATGTTCTCCACAAATCTGTCAAAATCAGTGCTGGTGAGCCCTTTACGTTTGTGGCGATAATCCATCCCTGTCACACTTTTGGCACAGAATGATGATGATGACGATTAGACAGCGTGGTGATTGCACAAGTGTTCCCATGGATGCCCACAATAACGAGGCACTCTAAAATGTGTGGCTTTACGATCTGGCGGCGGGGGGGTTAGTATCTGGTCTACCAATTTCCACACGCAGTGCTACCTAACGACTTAACCACAGAGAGAAAAATGGGCAGATTGTTTTTGGTGTGTGTGGGTGTGGAAGGAAACAAAATCCCAGAGTGCAACACATATGGCACAGGTGTGTCTTCGGCTGCCCACTATAAAAGGCCACTGCAAAATGTGTAGTTTTACTGTATCGGGAGTCCGGAGGGCGAGGAAAACAAGTCAGTATCTGACGTGACTGGTGTTTTCATCACAGAGTGCATCACATTTTTTATTTATTTTTTTGCCTTAGGCTGCCCTCAGCAAAAGGCCACTCAAAAAATGTGCAGTTTTACTTCCTTTAATTCTTGTTGTAAACACTTTGTGGTAGGTGTCTCTGCTTGGTCTCAGTGCCGACCTGCCAGTTGACACACACACAGCTCAATAAATTGGCCACCTATCGTGATTTTTTTTTTGCGGTAGGATACACACACACACACACACACACAGCAGTTTGTGTACCCCCATGGCAACCTCGCACCTTCATTTTTCCAGCAAACGCAACAGGTGCTGGAGAAACACATCATGCCACACGTACACGATAGATAGTGGTGGTTTTACGTCTGTAACCTGTATAAAAGTCGTGTTTGATAGCTACAAGCAGTATCGTCAAAGCAGCAGACGGCTTTTCATGTTGTTGCTCTTTTGTGTCTCTGGTTTTCTCCCATTTTGAAGGCGTAACAGCGCAGCCGTTGCCGTTATTTTTTTCTTTCACAACAGCGTGTCGAAATGCAAATGTACATGTTGAGCTGATGTTGACATTTAATTGGATGGGAACATGCCTCACTCGGGGGAAACATCTCAACTCGGGATTGTTTCATTGGAGTCATGTTGTCAAACTCTTGGCAAATCACCGTATTCAGTTTTTATTTTAGTTTAACATGTCCCAACTTCATTGGAATTGGGGTTGTATTTCCTTAACCAAAATGCCTTTTCAAGTTATTTCTTTCATTTTTGTTAGAGACAATATCTGAAACAGGCCTTCCACTTTGAAGACAAGAAGCTAACGATGCCTCCATTACTCTTCCATGAGGCCAACTTCCTCCTGCTGAGGCGTAATTGAGCACCACAGGAACGCTCCACTTTTTAGTCCTTAGCCTGTCAAGCGCCGCTGTCCGTGCCTCGCTTTCAATGGAAATGGGCCGAATAATAGACTTCTCCCATGCCTTTATGTATAGTGTGTGTGTGTGTGTGTGTATGTGTGTGTGTGTGTGTGTGTGTGTGTGTGTGTGTGTGTGTGTGTGCGCAGAGGCACCATGCGTCTCTAGATCATTTCTCAAAGTTGCACTTTCCTCCATCTGCACGGCTCGTGGCAGCTTTCAGATTTATCAAAAGAGAAAAAGGGCACAGTGACGGCACAGCGCAATTAATTCTGTCGGCTTCCATTTGGTAGCGCTCAGTCGGGCTTGCTCCATTAGCGACACAAGTCATTGTTGTGGCATAGAGAAGGTGCGTGTGCGTGCGTGAGAAAGAGAGAATAAATTCTTGCAGCTGTTCATCAGAGGGGCGGTTTCAAACGAAGCAGACACAAAACATATATATATATATATATATATTAAAAAAAGATGATGAATGTTATTTGTCAGCCTCATTTAGGCTTTTGTTTTCTCACGTCCATCTATTCATCCATTTTCCGATCCGCTTTATCATCACAAGGGTCGCTGGGTGCCTCTCCCAGCTGTCTTCGGGCACTAAGCGGGGGTCACCCTGAACTGGTAGCCAGCCAATCGCAGGGCACACAGAGACAAACAACCGTCTGCGCTCACACTCACACTTGGTGACAATTTTGAGTGTTCAATCAGCCTGCCATGCATGTTTTTGGAAATGTGGGAGGAAACCGGAGTACCCGGAGAAAACCCACGCAGGCCTGGGGATAACATGCAAATGCCACACAGGGAGGCCGGAGCTGGAATTGAACCCAGTACCTCTGCACTGTGAGGTCGACGCGCTAACCACTGGGCCACCGGGCCGCCCCTGTTCGCTCACATTTGTATTGAAAGAAAATGTGTATTGTGCCAAAGAAAAGGAAACTTTTCTTTCAGGGAAATTAGAGATGGCTTTTTTGTGGTTTATTTGAATTTTTTTCAGTTCTCAACCTCTTCAATAAATGTACAGATTCAAGTGTTGCCATGATGTAATTCAACGCTTACATCATTTTCCTGCATTTGTCCTATGTCATGAGGAACCATGCATTATTGACAGACAAAGTAGAGAACATGTCCAAAAAGTCTGTTTTCTGTAACCACAACAAAACATTTCAAGTAAACGGGTTGGCTGTTTTTTTTCTTTTTTTTTTCTGCAAAGCAAACAGACACACATGACCTCCTTGGCGTAGGTAAATATATTATCATTTACAAGGGATGCTCATTAAAAAGCGGTGTTAGAGCTTCGGGCCTAATGACATCGCTCTAAACCCAAACATTTGTCTATATGAATATATCATCAAAACCATTGGGGGGAAAAAAATAATGTAAACAAGGTCACCAAATATACAAAATATGGCATTAAGCTGAGATGGCATGAGTGTGATTATTATGATTTTTTGGCATGTATTTTATTCAAAGAGCCACTTGACATGAATTAATTTTCATAAACAAACGTCAAGTGCATTTAATGCTGTTATGGATGCCGCCTCCCTACAGCCACGCTCGCTTTGCATCTCCTTGTTTTACCAGCAAAAAGGATAAGACGTCCTGCTTCAGATTAGGCACCCCGCCTCAGGCCGTGTTCTTGTTCTTTCTTTTTATTCTGTCTCATTTTGATGAAAAATCTCTACTTCTTTTAATGCCTTTTGTAAAACTTGCTTCTAATCCCTCCTAATTAAATCTTAAATTATTTCCTTTACAGCTTGGGGCTGTGTTTTGAACATAAATAGTCTGGCATAGGCTCTTAATGTGTCTTTGTGGCCGACGGCTGCTTCATCGGTTGCCGTAGAAACGGCGAGTTGCCGAGTTCAAACGAACTCCCCACTGTTAAAATGTATCCTGCTGGCCACTTAAATGTTTTACTTTATCATCTCTATTTTACCGCATTCTTTTATGTACACCTTGAACAGAAGGTTTATTATTTTTGATTTTTAAGAGGAAAAAAAACCTTTTCTTTGACAAATGAAAATGAACAAAAACACATTGCTACAATATTACCAAGAAACCCAAACTCAGCCAAGAATTGCACTGAACTTCAGACACGCTGCATAAAACCGCCTCGTAACCCCACCGATCTTTCATATTGTAGAAGTCAACTCTTTTTTTTTTTTTTAAACAGTAATTCCACTTAAACATTATTTGCGTTAAAATTTACTGCCCAGCGGCCCTCAATACGTTACGTTTATTGTCATCATTATCTGTGCCCAAACCGGAAGTTACATCATTGTTAGAGATAAATGAGCCAATTTTGCTCATTTATTTAAGAACAGGTGTGCATTCCATATATTTGAAAGTACTATTTTTTTATGTTCATAATCAATTTTCATTATTTAATATTTGTGCCTTTCAAAGTGACATGGCTGGACGTGAGGGCGGTGCCAAAGCGCCCTCTATTGACAAGACGCCACTGCTATTTTCCCACGAGCCACTTTGCGCACAGTATGAGCCTGTAGCATCAACTTTTCTGTACTTAGCTTATTAGCACGTTCACAATCACATGAATATTTTGTTTCACGACGATGAAGCGCCGTCGCCATATATGAAAATACAATCTGTGCGTCTACTGTCTGCCTGATAGTGTTGAAAGTTATCTATGAGTCTGAATAGTTGGCAAATATAGTATCAGTGTTGCTAAATTAGCAACAGAAATTAGCCATTCCCTTGCTTACCTGATTTTATTCTTCATTAGGATATTGTAATGGGTTGCTGCAGCATTAGTCATCATATTTAAATCAAATGATATATTCATGGTGTTTTAGTGAAAGTACCGGTACCTCAGAAATATTACAATGTGGTTTATGGTACTGCTGGGGCGGCCCGGTAGTCCAGTGGTTAGCACGTCGGCTTCACAGTGCAGAGGTACCGGGTTCGAATCCAGCTCCGGCCTCCCTGTGTGGAGTTTGCATGTTCTCCCCGGGCCTGCGTGGGTTTTCTCCGGGTGCTCCGGTTTCCTCCCACGTTCCAAAAACATGCATGGCAGGCTGATTGAACACTCTAAATTGTCCCTAGGTGTGAGTGTGAGCGTGGATGGTTGTTCGTCTCTGTGTGCCCTGCGATTGGTTGGCAACCAATTCAGGGTGTCCCCCGCCTACTGCCCGAAGATGGCTGGGATAGGCTCCAGCACCCCCCGCGACCCTAGTGAGGATTAAGCGGTTCAGAAAATGGATGGATGGATGGTACTGCTGTGTGTATTTTGCGTCTACTGCTTCATAGCGTGGGTTGTTCCACTGTGCGAAACTGGTCGGTCATTGGATGATTGCTGGGCTATATCCTGCCAATTGCATTCTCAGCGTCTCTGGGGGTCTTCAGTCCAGTGGGCTGGCCCCCATACGTTGGGCTTCTGCAATGATGATTGGCTGAGCTGAGCTTCCATTCATTTCAAGTCAGAATTCAGACTTTTCATGATTTTCAGTCTTAGGTCTTGTCCTGTTTCATTTTTGAAATCTCCCTCATGGGCGGTGTTTTATGCTAATGCTAATTATTCCAGATTAATTTCGTCTCCCTTTCACTATATACATCGTTGCCATCCATATATGAAGAATGGTACAATTTTTGTAGCTACAATGAGAACCTAAAGACCAGGATGATGTACAGAACTGACCTATAGTATAAGGCCTGGTGGTTAAACGCAGTCTGTTTTTTTTTGTTTTTTTTTCACTGACCTTTCCAATTTTCTACTGTTATGGTGACCTTTTCCATCATCTTACTACAGCTTGATACTGTTGTAAACTTTACTCGTTTCATATCCATCCCCCACGTTCAATTTCTTTATTGGCGCTCATATTTTGTGTCCAAGCTGGACCTTTGTAATTGATGCTGGTTGCTGGACTGTGTCCCCTGCAGAGCGCAAGTGTCTTTTTTTTTAACGTGAGGAAATGTTGATGGTGCCCGGTGGTCCATTTTTATTGTTATTTTTAGACTTCTTTTGGATCTCAGCCTGAGAACATTGACATAGTGACTCATTTCAAACTGTATGACTGTGTACTCCCTGTGGGATTTAGCCCTTAACGTATAGCCTTCGACTAAACCATTGACACAATTGCTTGTTCAAACCTAATTCTCAGACCTCTTAGAAGCCCGACAAAGCTTGAGGAGGACTGTGCGTTCAAACTGCAGCAATTGACTTTAGAAACGTGTACTCAAGTGGTAATTATACAGTTCCTGCCACAGCAGGAAGCTTCTGAATGAAAATGAAAGTTTTTTCGACACCTGACATCTTTTCAAGACTTCTCACCAGGAGCCATGTGACTCTTTCCTGCCGTCAAGTCGGAAAAACAGTTCCGGAGGAAATGAAAAGATGTCTTACTGTATATTCTAAAAATAACATTTGACAACGTGCATATGAGACTTCCCCATTTCACCCCAAAAAGTTTTCTATTGAATTTCATATTTTGTTTCCTAAGTAGATGATATGGCGCTCGAAATGCATATTGGACAAGCTTCCCCACGTGTGTGTGTGAGTGTGTGTGTGTGTGTGTGTGTGTGTGTGTGTGTGTGTGTGTTTATACACACGTGGATATGTATGTATGTATGTATGTATCTGTCTGTGTGTGTGTGTGTGTGTGTGTGTGTGTGGATACTAATTCATGTGTAACTGACCTGTAATTAATTTAGCATTTGTTTTAAATTTTCAGTGTTTTTATTTTTGTTATATTTTGTTGTATTTTTGAACTTTACTTTTTAAAATCATCAGTGTTTAATTTTGTATGTATTTTTAATTTTGTGAACATTTTCAATGTTTTTTTTTTCAATCAAACAATATGAGACACCCACTCCAAGTGGATCAGTCATTATTTAAAAAAAAAAAAAAATTAATTTTTTAACAACATAAACCGTTTTCAACCCGTTATTAACCTCCCACTTTAAGGTTGCTCGCCTCGTCCTACTCGACAAGAGAAGATGGATGTCATGGTTCTGTTTGTGACCAACAAGTGGCACTGTAGGGCTCCACCTGCAGCTGCACACCTGTTGGTCATCATGTCATTAGTTTGTTTGTTTAAATGGACTCCCGGCACGACCACTCGGTGTCGGGTCATTGTTGCTGTGTGCATGTGTCATGTTTTGTTTTCTGTCTTCGGTTTTTGCTGCTTTGATTTCTTGCTGGACTTTATTTGAATGAGTTTTCGAGTTAGTTTCTCCTGTGTATTCCTGTTTGCATATTTGTTAAATACATTTTGGTCAATCCACCCTGCTCCTCCTTCCTGCCTGCTTTTTTGGGTCCACCACCACCTCGTAACGTGACAATGGATTAATTGTGTTAAATTGCTTTTGAGGTTTAACACATGGCAGATGAAATGAGCTCATCAAGAGGCGCTCGTGTTATTTCAGGTATTTTATATTCCGACTGAATACGCTGCGAGACGGAAGCGGCAAAGTCAAAGACTTTTTTTTTTAAATGATGAAATATTGATCTCAAGCGCCTGAGACACATTGCGCTAACTCGTTGACTTCTTTGACTTTACTCGCTTCTCTTGCTCTCTCCTGTGTTTATCTTTTTCTTGAAGAGGCTTTGGTAAAAAGAGCTTTCAAAATATATATATAATTTTTTGCTCAGTGTTTTGCTAATGTACCTTCATCCCTATCTCCCCCTGAAAAAATTATTCAGATCATGTCGACAAATTTATCATATCAAATTTGCGTCATTCAGTTTAAGCATGCTAATGCGTTAGCAAGGCAACAGCATATGTTTAAAGAGTAAGTTTTGTCCTTGTGCAAGTTGCGGAGCATTCCCAATTCCCTGTAGATGAAGCTGAGATTTTTGGAGGGTGTATGTGAGCTCCGACAGGACTGTGAGTAATGAGCCTGAGGCCAAGCTGACTAATTGGAGCTGACATCACACCATAACTCACATGCACGGCAGCCCACCCCGTTGCTCAAAGGGGCTGCGAACAGATCTTTGTACTGACTGCATGATGCACATTTACATGTGCAGAAACATTTTGGTGGATGCATGTACAATGCATCTCCATCCGAAGCATAACCAAGTCTCTCGTCAGCTCTGAAACGATGGAAAGGGCAAGGAGGAAAGGAAACACAGGTGCAAAAGTCAGCAGAGGAAGACATTTGCTCCATTACATCTTTTCTTCAATAGGGATAGATTTTCCAAACTTTGGGATAATCTCATACTTAATAAAACAAACTACAATGCAATTTGTGAACGGCAAAGAACAACCAGCTAAGTCACACAGCTGTGTTTACAACGTTTACTTCACAAGGGGTGAAGTAAACAGTGTTAGCTAACTGGCGCCGACTGGCGCTAGTTAGCATTGTAAACCTGCCAAAGAGACACAGCCATTGATTCTTTTCCAACGGCTTAGTTGAATAAAGACAAATGAAATACAGTAAACAAAAGCTCATTCTTAAATGACCCGCCGAAGGCCTCAACTGAGGCCAGCACTGAACACCCAAGTGGCTAATGTGCAGCCAGTTAACTCTTGATTGACCTCCAGAGGGGAAATTCAAGTATTACCGAAGTTAAGTAAACACATTTCTGAAATATTTTAACACACACCCACATACAAACCAAAAACAAACCTGGGACATTGCAGCACCTCCACTGTCTCTTCAGACCAAACTGTCCTAGTACAGTCAGACCTCGGTTTTCGTCCATAATCCGTTCCAGAAGTCTGTTTGAAAACCGAAACCACGCTCTTTTTAAAATAAAAATGTTTACTGAACACGTCTGCTCACAATGGAAAGCAACACGAGGAAGCGTCTCTTCCTCGTGTAAGGAAGGCGAGAGGAGTCAAATGGTGCATTCATGTGCGTTCAGTTTGTTCGAGAACCGAAATTTGTTCGTCATCTGAGGCATGAAAAACTCAATTTTTGGTCCAAAACCGAATTGGTCGAGAACCGAGACGTTTGATTTTACTTAAGTTGGCAGCCTGCTGTTCCGCATTTCCGATTTCAACTAAAATATTCAGGAAACAGTAGTCTAGAACATTCTGCAGTGATGAAAATTACAATGAATGACTATGAAATTATTGTTAATGCTCCTCCAAAGACGATGATGAAAATGGCCATCCCCACACAGGAGTAAAACCCACTCCTTTGGTCAAAGTGGATTGTGGATGATTGGCGACAGCATCACACGGTTATTGATTTCTACTGGCCAGTCCTCACAGCTCCACTCGATACAATGAGGGCAAGCGGCCAAGAAGACGCCCTACAGAGAAGGAGCGAGAGAGCGTGCGAGAAAGCGTTCCCAAGATGCCGAGAGGCTAGAAATTGAAAAGCGAGTTGCTTAGGAGTCGTGTGATAGAGAGAGACGGGTCTCCTCCTGTGGGTGTCTGTTTTCTTTGCAAGTGACTGCCTCTTTGGAACGGCTCTGCTTCCTATTGCTCACCGGTGTCTGGATACAGAATGTCATTTCCTCTCAAATTTGAGTCCAAGGTGAGTTGGAATTTGGGGGTCCACAAAACCATTTGCAATAAATTATCATTAGGATGTCATGTCACTGAAAAAAAAAATCTATATATGAGGACTGCAACGACAATGTATAAAGGAATTGCCCGCATAGGTTGCAACTGGAAACACTGTAAACACTGCAGTGACACAACAGGATTCGACCCCCTCTCCTATAGTAGGCTTATTATCAAATGCAATGACAAAATGAATGCACTTCCCTCACTCATAACATTTAATTTCAAGTATGAATGCCGAATGTTGGTCAGAATGGTGGGCGACTGGTTAGCACGTCCGCCTCACAGTTCAGAGGCACATGGTTTGATTCCAAGCCCCGGCCTTCCTGTGTGGCGTTTGCGACCCTTGTGAGGATAGGATCCCCCCTCCCCCCCCCTCCCCCAATTTTGCTGCTGTAGACTGCAAATTTCCCCAGTGTGGGACAAATAAAGGTTATCTTATCTTATAAATGGAGTAGAAAATGGATGGATGGAACCCTAATGTAATTAAATGACACATTAATGACACATTCATGTCAGATTAGGTGCAAGAACGGAGCTTCACTGGAGCTAAGAGGTGCTATAGCCCTGTCAGAATTTTGTGTCGTCCCGAAAGCTTTTCGAGCGTTTTATTTAATTCGAGAAAATATATTGATCAATTATTGTCTCAATCCCAGCGCCGTGCCTGATTAAGTGTACAAACATGAGTGGACACTTCCGCCAACATGATAACGTGGCTAACGGGTCCACAGTCGTCGGGTCAATCGGCTTCGCTTTGGATTTCTGGTCGTGACGCTCCAAAAATAGCATGACGTAGCTTGACGGTTGCTGGACTAATTGTCCAACTCGCTCTGTGAAAGTGAAACCTTAAACCGAGCTTCATTTGTTTAATTTGTTTTGTCAGTGCGGACACTGGCGTATTGGCTATAGCTAGCATGTCGGCCAACTTGTCGCATGGCGCTTTTTGCTGCTGTTTTTGTTGGAGCTGAATAACCGAACAGAATTTCCATCCATCCATTTTCCGAACCGCTGGATCCTCACTAGGGTCGCGGGGGGTGCTGGAGCCTATCCCAGCTGTCTTCGGGCAGTAGGCGGGGGACACCCTGAATTGGTTGCCAGCCAATCGCAGGGCACACAGAGACGAACAACCATCCACGCTCACACTCACACCTAGGGACAATTTAGAGTGCCCAACGAGCCTGCCATGCATGTTTTTGGAATGTGGGAGGAAACCGGAGCACCCGGAGAAAACCCACGCAAGCCCGGGGAGAACATGCAAACTCCACACAGGGAGGCCAGAGCTGGAATCGAACCCGGTACCTCTGCACTGTGAAGCCGACGTGCTAACCACTGGACTACCGGGCCGCCCTCGAACAGAATTTGTTATGGCTTATTAATATTACCTGATGAATGGTACTTGTAGAAGTGTTATTCATTCATTCATTCATCTTCCGAACCGCTTTATCCTCACTAGGGTCGCGGGGGGTGCCGGAGCCTATCCCAGCTGTCTTCGGGCAATAGGCGGGGGACACCCTAAATCGGTTGCCAGACAATCACAGGGCACACAGAGACGAACAACCATCCACGCCCACACTCACACCCAAGGACAATTTAGAGTGTTCAATCAGCCTGCCATGTATGTTTTAGGAATGTGGGAGGAAACCGGAATACCCGGAGAAAACCCACGCAGAGAACATGCAAACTCCACACAGGGAGGCCGGAGCTGGAATTGAAGTCTGCACTGTGAAGTCTAGAAGTGTTATATAAAAGTCATCTCTACAGCAACTCTGCATTGATGCAATATGCTAAATGTAATTAACTTGTGGCATGTAGGCAAGAAGAATTGAATGGTTTTTTTTTTTTTAAAGTAGATGTGGTAAGCACGTTTTAAAATGCGATTGGGTGGGGATTTAATTAAAGGCACAGGCGTTCCCCATTGCTCTCTGTCATCCATAATAGGAATGCTCTGTAGAACTCCAAAGCAATTTGTTCCCCCTCTGCCGTCGTTCCTCAAGACTGAAGTGCTTCTGAAAAGCCGCTGAAATGAATGTTTGCAATTAATGTCGGTGTAGTTGAATGAACGCGGCTTAAGCTACTCACTACATTCATCCGATCACACCCACAACATATACTCATTGATTTTATTCATTTTGTGACTGCTGAAGGACCATTCACTTATACTGTACATGTGTGTACACTTTTTAAAAAGTTGATTCTGAGAAGCAAATAGCACAATTGTCATTTCTTTGCACTGCTTTCTGCTCAGTTTTAGTCAGTTCTGCACAGCTTGCTTCTGTTTTGGTTTTGTATGTTGAGATGTGTGATTGGCTGCAGCTGAATACGAGGGTGGATCTATTCTTGTGGGCACTGCATGGGTGCAGAAGATCCCTAAAATGCTGTCAAAAACCCCCCGCAAAGCCTAAGCTGTGAAAAACTGATGGCCTAAAGTCTGTCTGAGTTAAGAGTAGAAAGGAAGTCTAACCGTGACTTATGGGATTCCCTGAATAATGTATACACAAACAATATATGATTGTATCGTATTACTTTACTGTTGCTAATTGAGTGGTTTTAGCATGTTAAATAAATCCAAGGTGAAGAAGGAAAGTGGCCCTGGGATCCTTTGATTTTTGTGTGTGTGTGTGTGTGTGTGTGTGTGTGTGTGTGTGCGCGCGTGCGTGTGTGTATGATTGCACGTGCGCGATCGGGTCGATCGTGGGAAGTTGGTCGCTTCAAAAGTCGATCTTTGGGCAAAAAGTGTGTGTGTGTGTGTGTGTGTGTGTGTGTGTGTGTGTGTGTGCGCGCGCGCGCGCACCCGGGATGCCCATGTGTAAGATGTGTCTCTTTGCAGTAACACAGTAAAAAATTGGCTCTTAGTCTCTGACTGGTTGGCCACCCCTGCCTTAGGTAATGAGCAATTCAGGGCTTGCAAAAACCTTTAAAAAAATTAAAAAAAACAAGAGGAAAAAGAGCAAGCTTCCCGAAGCTGTGAAAATGTAAGCTAAGTGCTGACCTTGGTGGCGTAATGGCTTTTAAATGCCAGCGTGGCGCAGAGAAGGGCAGCTTGTGCCCGAGGGGGGGGAAGGCCAAGGGAGGCGTCTGATGTTGCCAAATGGGGCCAAGGCGGTAAATAAGCGGGCTTGGTTCACAGAATGTCACTACTCTCCTCCTCCATCGAAAAAAAACATAGTCTACAGGTACTGTAGTCCAAGCAAGTAGTCGAAAGTGGGCCCCAAACAACATGAATGGTATTTTGTGCTTCTGTGAATGGAAAGCGGAGTGCTTCGTAATTGCAGCTGGTCATGACACATAATAAGCCATTCATGCTACGTGACATTTTCCAAGCATGAAATTGAGCTATTTGGAACTCTAAATAAAGTGTAAGAACAATGATTACAAATATGTATAATCACAATCATTATGTTAAATGTGTTTTTCATTTCAAACGAAAGAGGACCCACGGTTCGGAACCCATAAATTCATTTTTTTCCATTTTATTTTCAAAATTTAATTTTTTTGTGTTAGGGAGAGAAATAGCCACCCCCTATTTTTTATTTTTATTAATTCATTTGTTTTTTAATAATAATAATAATACATTTTATTTATAAGCGCCTTTCAAAACACCCAAGGACACTTCACAATCAGGAACACGAACAATAAAACACAATGCGGGTGAGCAGCGGCAGCCAAACGTGCCAGTGTTCACTCAACCCAGAAGTCAGAAAGAAACCACAAGGGATTCTTTATTTTTTTTTTGTGGCAAACATTTATTCGTGGATTTTTTTCTAATTTTTTAAAAAACTGTTGCAATCTTACATTTTTGTATTTCGGACTTTTGTAATTATTGCATTTCAAAACAGAACTGCATACAATGTATTGTCTGTCCTTTGTTTTGTATTAAGACCGACCTTGGGCCATACAGATTTGACCATGCGTTGTAATTTGATGTTTCAGAAAAAAAATCCATGTTTCTAAACTTAACCATTAACTCATAAATATGACTAAATATATTATTATTTTACATATTATTAATAAAACAAGGGCAGATTTGGAATCAGCGTAAAAAAACAAACAATCTTTTCGAACAGTTAACTTGCATAAGTGATTACCAGTGACCAGTGTAATTCAACGGATAAATCTCTCATTTTCCGCCATCTCAGGGGGCTGCCATTTTGGCCTTATACTGCCCTCTGCTGTCAACTCAAACTGACATCAAACTGTCCTCAGGCTTGCATTGTGAAGGTCACAAGACCAAGCCCAGAAAACAGACCAGAATCAGAATCAGAATCGCCTTTATTGTCATTGTATTACATACAACGAAATTTGGGTGCTACTCCTTAGTGCATTTAGTAAGAAAATAAAATAACGGGTTAATGAATGCAAAACTCAACAACACACAACGTTGAGCTGTGAGATACTTTTTGGCATATTTGTTCCCTCCTAACATGTGATTTCTTTTTTTCAGTTAAGTGTCCCTGTTGTAAACTTTCTCAAAACTGGGACCATAAAAAACAAAACAAGCCCCCCGCCCCAAAAAAACCCCAAATCTGACATTTTCCCCCCTCCATCCAAAGACAACATTGTCTGTGTCCTCTGCTGTCTTTTCAGCAGAAAGCGCTCGCGTGAAATTTTTAAGCGGCGGGCGGAAGGCTGGCGGCTGTGTAATTTCCAACCATTTGCACTTTAGTGCTGATTTCAATAGCGAGAAAAGAGTCCCTGTGATGGGATCTCAATGGGCCTCTCAGTCACGGAGGGGCTCTTTGGCACTTTGCGTCGGTCAGAGCGTCTTCGGTGACACACCGCGTGGCTTTCGAGTGTGACATTTACATAGCAGGCAGCAGGTCGGCCATTTTTTATTCTCAACGTGACACTTATATTACCATTCGCCATTAACTAATGGATCATCCCAATCCAGTCAAATCCATCTGAAGTGCGGAGGAACGCTTTGACATTCAGTACAAATAAATGTCATGGAATACAGATGATAAGATCGATAGTACTCCTCTCGTGGCTTATCGATTTTACAGCCGATTTGATTAGTTGAATGCATCAAATTGATAACATCCTGTGCTTGAACACATCCATCTGCCTCGGACGACACGGTACCTGTGCTCTCACTGAGATTATGGCCTGCGTAATAAAGCTGCCAGCGTCACTAATTATGTCTCAAACTGAAAAAACAAGCACGGATGAGTAGATGAATAACTGACGCCACTCACGATGATATTTATTACATTTAGTGATATTATGGCGTGTTATCACTGCCCACAGATATTAATTTTGGTTACAAATGGATTCTTGCCTTCGATTCATTATTCATTTCGACTTACAGAAGTGCCACTTTCTTTTTTCCCCCCATTTGTCTTCCTCTGAAGCTCCAAAGACTACATTGTTATGACTCTGACATGATGTCATCGAGCATTATGTAACATAGGGATGGTAGTCAAATGGTTGTATTTTTTTTTTTTTTTTTAATGTAATCATTAATTGCCCATATTGTAGGGAAGGTGATAGGGCTGATAGGAAGAGAGAGGACTCCAAGGTGCGATTGAGTATCCTTTCCTGGAGATGCCTTGCAAGTGAATACATTGGTGCACAAATAAAAGAGGGTGAAAACAGGAAATGTCTGTAATAACGCGATCATTAAACGCGTGAACGTGAATTTCTCACGGCAACTAAATTAATCAGGGGTAGGCTGAGACTATGCTACGTTTCGTATTCACACTTTGGTCATCAGGGGACAGTATAATATTGCCTAGGATAAAATTAGCAGTTGCAACTGCGAAGTAAGCTGCTATTTTGCTCATTTTTGCAGAGGAGAAAGAATATATGCCCCTGAGTATTTTATTCATTGCTGCACCGTTTTCATCTAAATATTGGTTTACACAGCAAGTTATGACACTACTAGTTTCATGCTAGTTTTGTGAACAAGTCGTATGTTAGCATTAAGCTAGTGGACTTTTGGTTATTTTATATACACAATATGTACTTAGTTGTTTTACGTTGAGTTGGACAGCAAAGTTCAACTGGGAGTGGCAACAATCCTTCAGTTCTTTTTGAAGAATTGTTCAGGTGAATTTGCTGCCACCAGCTAACACTTGTGTGTCAAATTTTGGCTCGCGAGTCAAAGTGAAAACTTTGTTGACAGTTAGAGAGTTAGAACAGGTTTCTAAGGAGTACTTTGAGAAGTGTGTTGAATTTAATCTGTTTAAGTTTGTTTTAATGAGAATTTATAAAGTGTGTTGGGGGCGGGGGGTTCTCCGTATTGTAGGTTTTCTTTTTATCATGCACCATTTCACCCATATTAAATCACAGAGAGGACTAACGAACTCTTGACTTTTCGATTAATGATTCACTACCTCACCACACTGTCCCAATACTTTTGGAGGGCAGTGTATATTTTTGTTCTTCTGTATATTATTTATTGGCATCAATTACAGTGGGCAAATTAATCCAGTTTTAGTATATAGATGTCTGGAAGAGGGACAGACTACGAGCAAATCCTTATAATTGGACAGTTTTATCCTTTAATATGCTGTATTTCACTTTGGCCACTACGGTGACAAGACAATCATTTGCGCGTGACCAAGTCTTCCCTTTTTCCTCGTGGTGAAATTTATGAACCTTGACAGGTCCATCAAGGAAAAGGTGGGCCTCCCTCACCACCCCTACCCCTTCAAAAAAAAAACGCGCATGCCATCACATGAACTGCCATCGTGCTCTCCAGTCTGTCATAAGATGGATGTCTCATCATAAAGACACTTTGCTTTCCACATAAAACATAGATCATTTTAATTAGCGAGCGTTATGAAACTCGCAGATTTTTTTTCCTTTCAGCAAAACAAAGAGTCAGGCTAGCTCTTCATGCTAAGCTAACATTCTAATACAGTTTCCTGTGGGTTGGAGAGTCTCTAAATCTTTGTATGTGTAATATACTTGAAAAAAAAAAAACAAGGATCTTTTTTTATTTTTTTGGTTCGCTTTTAGGACACTGATTGTCTGCTCCCGTCAGGCTGTGATTAACGGTGATTGTGATTTGTTCTGTTTTTTGAATGCATCCGGCTCATAAAGTTCAAAGCACGGCCTCATAAAGAGTTGAGAAAGTGAATAAAGGATATGAAGATCGACAAGGGCAATTCATATTCCGGTAACCACTGAAAGGCAGAAGGATGTTTTGCGCTAGATGTGTCTCACAAAATTCAAGTGACCTAATTGCCAATCCCTCTTGAAAAAAAGAAAAAAAAGAAATCACTTGACTTCAAACCGTTTTGAAATGTTTCTCAGTCACTTTAAAAAAAAAAGATTACAAAGACCTGCCATCTGGACAGGCATGCGTAGACTTTTGATATAAACTGTATCCTGTCATTAATTAAGACAGACACAATCCAAATATGCAAATTGATAGTGCAATGTGATGTTGAATGTATATTCAAATGACTCTTTAGGCCAGACATAAAATAAGCGTGAATTCATCCTCAGTCTTAAAAAAAGCAATCCTGGTTTTGACTTTGGTAATGTAAAATTATGACTTTTGACCTAAGATTAAGCATTTTCGACTTGTAATATTCTGTCTTTGTTCAAGTAAAATGAACATTTTGTCTTAGTAATATTTTGTATTAATTTTCATAAAATAAGACTAATAACATTGCGACTGCTAGTTTGGCAAAATTGTGACTCAATATTTTGACTTCATTGGAATATTTTTCAGCAAATTCTTGTACAAATACAAATTAATACTGATAATATTTTGTCTCTATCCTTGTAAATTGAGAAATTCACATTCTTCATCTTTGTAAAATTACTTTGGCATTATTTTCATAAAAATATGTATATTTTAACCTACCAGTAATCATGTGCTAAAATAAATGCATTAAAAAATAATTCATACTATATGTCTGAATTTTTTAAATTCCTCATCTTCTTCAGCTTCATAATAATAATAATAATAATAATAATAATGTACTATAAATCAATGAACCATTGATTTAATGAGAAAAATGAATACATGCATTTTAACTAAACAGTTTTAGAAAAAAGGGCTAAATGAATTCAACAAATATGACAAGACACATCTATCCATCCATCCATTTTCTGACCCGCTGACCCTTCCAAGAGTCGTGTGGCGTGCTGGAGCCTATCCCAGCCGTCTTTGGGCAGTAGGCAGGGTACAATATTGCAACACAATTGATCCCCAGTCAGAAAATCAATGCATAATATCATTGCTCCAAATAAAAGGACAGTTGCCCGGGTGAGAACCAATGTGACATTCTTTTGAAAATGTCAACATAACTCATGCGTTTTAGCCTCATGTCCCCACTGAACTCTGGGATGTCAAGGACCCGAGGGTGAGAGAAGGAGGTGCAGGTGTAGTGGGGAGATAACTTGGTGATTTGTAGCACCCCAAGACCTCAGGTCCTTGGCAGTGGTTAGCGCAGTTAGCACAAGGTTAGCGGGCATCTCACCCTATAAACATAACAAGGGTACATACAAATGCATCTGTGTGAAACAGTGATTTCATTATTTTGGCACATTGGATGCATTCAAACCACATTTAACCCTTCATTCACTTGAGCTCAGCATCAGATAGCTTTTCTGTGCTAACTTTTGTTCGCTGTTTGGACAGCTGCAGACCAAGCAACACAACCAAACGTGACTGAATTGCACTGAATATCACAATAATAACACCAATAATAATAATAATAATAATAATAAAGTCAACATACTCAAATAGAGATACGTACAGGTTTGCAACTAATGTGATGCGAATATAGAGGTTATAGCTAATGCTATTTCTCAATTCTAGGCCCGAGAACTGTAAATTACAATTGGCAACTCATGACCGCACACGTGCCGATTGACCTTCGCGTAGGCTATATAACAATGTGCTGCCACGGAAAACAGAAAATTTATTTTTTGCAGTAAAAGATAATATGAGACATGGCATTTTAATATGTAGTTTCATCTGCAACGTTGCGACACTGTTCACTTGTGCCCAAGTCAATTTGTCTATTCTTATCATTTCATTCTATCTAATTTGTTTTACTGTCTTAAATCTTTGTGTGTTAATTTTTCCAAGCACGGATTGCGTAAAAAAAACAAAAAAACACCAAATTGCGCTCGCGGTACAATAGCGTTAATTTAATTTGCAGATTGACTACACTATTTGCAGGAGGATGTTGCACTCGCTGTACTATTCTTCCATCATTTTATTACACGTGCGTGGGAGGAAGATGACTGATATCTAATATCTTATTCCTGGAATCTGGACAAGAATTTCACACTTATTTCTCTCTCTCTCTCTCTCTCTCTCTCTCACACACTCTCAACTCAACTGTATTTATAGAGCACTTTCAAACAGCCATCGCTGCACACAAAGTGCTGTCCATGGAGCAACTAACATATACAACAGTAAAGCAACAAATCAGTAACAAAGACAGTAATAAAGCACCGAACAGCAAAACCAAGAACAAATCTGAGTCAAATGCCAAAGAATACAAGTGAGTTTTGAGGCGGATTTTAAAGATGGGCAGTGAGGAGGCTTGCCGAATGTTCAGTGGGAGGTCATTCCAGAGAGAGGGACCAGCAACGGAAAAGGCTCGGTCCCCTCTGAGCCTCAGTTTAGTTCTTTAGTTCACACACACACACACACACACACACACACACACACACACACACACACACACACACTCACTCGCTCTCTCGGTCGCTCTCTCTCTCACGCTCTCTCGGGAGCTCTCTCGGGAGCTCTCTCGGTAGCTCTCTCGGTAGCTCTCTCGGGAGCTCTCTCGGGAGCTCTCTCGGGAGCTCTCTCGGTACCAATTACCAGTGATCGGGATCCGGACATCCCTAGATGATGACGATGATGATGATTATTATTCATGGTAGTTGTAATAGTGTGTGATATTTACTGTCCGTTGCTGATGACCGTGAAACTTTGTTGCAATGTGGCACATTCAAATTTGTTGCGCAATCAAGTAACAGCTAGATAAAAAAATTTGACCGATAGTGAACAATTCTTTGAAAAAAGAGGCTTCAAGCTATTTATTGACACTTGCAGTTGAAGTTTACTGTAGAACTAAACTTAAAACAAAGCGAATCGCATACTGAGTGTTTGAAACAATCACACAAATGTGCCTTTGAATAGCTTAATGCTAACATACAATGCAAAACATCGCATACCACTGATAGTTGCGACGTTGGAATCCTCTAAACACCCATGAAACAACTGATATTTGAACACAAATGGTAGAGCAACACTAATAGACAGAAAATATAATACTCACAGGCATATACCCTGCATCTTTTATAAAAAAAAAACAACTAATATTACTGCAACTGATTGAGGAGTTGTGACCGTCTCTATTTATAACTGTATTATACTGCCCCCAGGTAGCCTTTTTTTTGGATTACCATTACCATTCAATTAAATGGGAGACAAAGCTTTGCGATATGCGCATTTTGAGTTTCAAGCGTGCTCACTCATTAAATGAAACTCATGCATTTACTCATAAAACACAGTATATGTACTGTAAATGCATGAGTTTCATTCATTCAGTGAGCACATATATATATATATATATATATATATATATATATGGGGCGGCCCGGTATCCATATCACATAGGTACCGGGTTCGAAGCTCCGGCCTCCCTGTGTGGAGTTTGCAGTGCATATGGGCACTCTGTCCCTAAGTGTGAGTGTGAGCGTGGATGGTTGTTCGTCTCTGTGTGGGTTGGCTGGCAACCATTCAGGGTGTCCCCCGCCTTGCCCGAAGACAGCTGGGATGAGCACCCCCCGCGACCCTAGTGAGGATGAAGCGGTTCGGAAAATGGATGGATGGATATATATATATATACTGTATATATAAAACACAGTATATGTGTTGTGTGTTTATATACATGTGTATATATGTGTGTATATATAACACAGTACAGTATATGTACTGTAAATGCATGTACATACACACACACACACACACACACATTTTACTTTGGGGATGTACGAGGAGATTTTTCTACTGTAAAATGTGCCTTGGCTCAATAAGATTTGGGAAACACTGATCTGAACAGATAAAATTGCTTAGTGCATTTTTATTGCTTATCGAGTTGCGCAGAGTGGTGAATGTTTCCTATGTTTTCCTATGTTTCCTATATTTACACTCACAGCTACGTGGCTCAATGGAATATACTGAATATGCCTTTATTTTACTGCATAAATCTTAATCCCTTTAATCATTGGAGTGGATGCGTTGGCAGATTATTGTTGTGATTGATAGTGCACAGACACATGGAGTTCATATCCGACGTGCGGCACGCTGAATAGTTCTCATTGCAGCATTGTGGTTTGATGAGTGTTGCAGGAGAGCATTGAAAATTTCTATAAAGTCGATCCGGGTGGCAAAAATGAGATATATATTTTTTTCCACGCTCCGCGCTCGCCTGATATTTGTGAAATAAAATGTCGTATTACTTTTGTTTTAGCCTCAGCCTTTCTGCTTGAAATGGCTTCCAGGTTGCAGCATCTTGTGAGCAATCAACCGTAGAGATTACAATCCACCCCAACGTCAACAAAATTGTCCATCACAGTCGTGAGTCTTCGAATCATTAGAAGGACAGATAGCACTTTTTAAGAGCACATGACTGCTGCTCTGACACTGACCCGTACGCTCCACATCATATAAAAGCGGCGACCTCACCATTGATTTCACAGAGGACACTTCTTTCCGCAAGACCTTCATAAAAGCCAATGTTACATCTAATGGCCTTTTGCATGGTTGACGAGATAAAGGATGCCAACCTGTTCCGGTCACGTCGTCGAGGCTAAAAGTCGTACATTGTTATTCAACATACCGTGGCATGCTTAAGTCAATCTAAGAGAGGACTCAAAGGACTATCATGGAAAAATGTCATAATAAAAAACAAGTTCCTCTGTTTGCCTGATTTTTGTTCTTTTCAAAATAAAGGTATTGTTAAGGGAATACGGAGAATACAAAGCGAAGGTGGGACCTCAGTGATTACTAATGGAGAGATAAGGATGCAGTGAGCTGATAACAGCGCCTCAGGGCAACATCTTGCACAAGCTGACAAAGAAAGGAGTGGGAGACGGAACGGAGAGATGATTGCAGATACGTAGAGTCGATACAACTTTGATCCCTGAATCATATGTCCATGTGCCTGCCGCATAAGACATGGCAAAGTGGAATAATGAGTGACGATGCCTCATTCCTCGGCTGTTTGGAACAAGTCGTTTTATACGCAAAGAGAAGAACTCATGGGATTGAGACTTTGGCTTGTATTTGGCCCTTCTAACATAATATTGCCAGTACAGTTTGCTGATTTAGTCACAAACACTATTTAAGTCCCATAGGTGCATAATGATGTGAAGCCCCCTCAGTGAAACCAGCCTCCAAACAAGGAAGTCTCTCTTATTTAATTGAATTTCCCTAAGGTGACTTCTCTGATTGTTGCTTGGCTAACTTTTTCTCTCATGCTATGTAGGTTTACCCAAGATTAAAAGGGCTTTGGGGAACCAGTCTGAAGGGACAACTGCACTGCTTTTATTCGAGTCCTTCCGCAGTCATTCCATTATTAGTAGTTAAACGGACTGAAATCACTTCTGGATGTCAAAATGATTCATCCTCATCAGTTCAATGTCAACGTGAGTCCTCTTTTTAAATAACTCTGATGTCACAGCTACATTTTAGGACTTGGTTATTTGAGACACATTGGGTTTATTATATGTTGTATGTTCTTGAGACACCTGGGAACTGTTTTAAATTGTGACATTTAGGGATTGTTTGTGTTTGGTGCGCATCCTCAAAAAGAAATTACAATTTTGAGAGCCCCCGCTTCAGGGGAAAGAAGTGAGAAAGAAATGACGCTCTAAAAGTGGGACGCTACACACACTGACTTGCCGCCTTCACATGCTGCAGAGAGTCCAACGACAGGGTGCAACGTTTTCGCCTGAACTTTGACTCCGTTGTCTTTCCACACGAGAGGGCATGAAGCGTGCGTGCACTTAGATACTCACGCCACAGCGACTCTCCAGAGTGTCTACGTTATCTTCTCCGGTAATGAAGCTTGTCTTGTGGAAGCAGGATGCAGCTGGGGGGGCGTGGGGCACGAGGCACGGGGGCGGGGGTGGTAGCTCATTGCCCGCTTTCAACTAGATTTCCTTTCCCTGCCACACTCCTCAGAGAGAGGCAAGTGCGGGAGCCAATGAATAATTCGGTTGGCAATGTGTGCAATTTCCCCCTGTAATGCTCACTAAATAAAACTATTAATTCTGTCGGTAAGCACATTAGCGCTTGCCCCCTGACACGCAAGCAATTAAATCTAGTTTTATTTGGGTTTCTATGTTGTGCCAAAGAACTATGTTGAAGGGTGTTGAGGAGCTTCAGGCCCCATGTTTTGGCATCTAGTTGCCACTGAACTATGTTGGACCGAAATGAGGAGCTTCATGTAGTGCTTTGCCACCGTCTTGTGGTATCTCTGTGCCAAGCACCTATGTTGAAGTGAGTTGAGGAGCTTCTTTTACTGATTTGCTGCCATCCTGTTGCCAAGGCACTATGTTCAACTGAGTTGATGAGCTTCATGTTGTGAATTGCATCTCCGTGCCAAGGATTTACTGTAAGTTGAATTGAGTTGGGAGTTTCATGTTATTATGTTGAAGTGAATTGAAAAGGTCATGCCATCATCTTGTGGCATCCTTAGCACCCAAGAAAAAATGGTGATGTGAGTTGAGGAGCTTAATATAGCCATTGCTTAATGGAACTATGTTGAAGTGAACTTCATGCTGCCAAATTGTGGCATTTATGGGCAATTAATAATAATAATAATACATTTGATTTATAAGCGCCTTTCAAGACACCCAAGGACACTTTACAATCAGGAACAAAAACAATAAAACACCATACGGGTTGAGCAGCGGCAGCCAAACGCGCCAGCGTTCACTCAGCCCGGAGGTCGGAAGAAACCACAAGGGAGGGAGAGGGGGAGAAAAAAACCCCAGCTCGAACTATCCTCATTTTGAGGATAGTTTGAGTTAGGCAAAAAACTCCTGCACAAGCATATGACAATTACAACAGGTCACAAGACATGAACAATGAAGGCGGTAATACAAGGGAGTGTATGCGCGTGTGATTGTCTGGTTGTGTGTGCGTGTCAGGCCGCAGCTGCTACGTCAAGGTCATCTCATGGAGACAGTCCTGGCTTATCAGTCTATGGCCGAGAAGGAGGGGGTGATGGTAGGGCACTAGCTTCCATGCGTACTTTCATCAGGGGAAGGTCGAGATAGCAGATGTTGTTTTTGGTAGCAGGCTGCCCAACAATTTCAGACAGCCTTGAAGTCCGTGGCTTGTGTCTCTTAAATGGCGTCGCTCAGCCAAATCCGCGATTTCTTTCAATATTTGAGCACGGATTCCAGTTTCACCAAGTTGTTGCCCATCATGCAGTGCCACTCCAAAGCCGCATCAGTTGCGGTTGAGCACAGTCTGAGTCTGAGTGTTGGACATCCGCACTTTGCCATCCTTAGACCGACAGCTTCTTCCAATAGAGCCGCTCCCGTCGGTTGAATTTTTCGATAGATCAGGAAACTGCTAACACCAAACAGCAGCATACCTGTTATCAGAAGATGGCTTCCACATCCTCAACGGAATTTTGTCGATGGCATCGAGAGACCAGCCAACCAATTCCATGTTTGTTTTTAGGATGAAAATACGACAGGAGGCTAGTAAAAGTCAGACAAAGACAGCACATGGACTGAGTGGCGAGCAGGGAAGGGTGGGGGGGACAGGAGCAGAAAGCAAAAGCGTCCGCCTTCGTCGAGAGCCAAGCAAGAAGTGAAATTGCAGTATAAACCTTTTCAGGGGATGAAGATGAGCTATGGAAAACGGATGGGTAGATGAATGAAAGAATTACATCAAGAACAATACTAGCAATAACGAAAATGTTTTCTGCCTACTCGTAGCTTAATATTAAATGTGTTTATCACCGAAAATGATGTGAGCGTTGATTGCCTACACTGCCATCAAAACAGAACAAGCGGACTCCACATTCAACACACAAAATTGTATCGTTTCAGCACCACCGACACACTCCATGTCAGATAGCATCTTCCTCTACGCCGGCGCTGTGATTGTGTATCTTTTTTTTGTTTTTGAGAAGTTCACGTCAAACTTGAAACCGGACTCACTGGAGCCGTTCGCCGGGGGAAAAAACTATTTGCTGCTGCTGCGGCTTTAATCACGGTGAGGGTTGTAATTCCGATTCACATCGCAGCCCCCCATGATAAAGAGTGCAGCAATCCATCAGTGCCTCAGGGTTGACTTCCTGTCGCAGCCAAAACTAGCCTTGGACTTGATCAAGCATTACTTGGTCTAGTACTCATTTTTGGGCTCCACATTTTTCCAGGACTCTCTCGTAATCATAAGGCTGATTAAACATAACCACAAGTCTACAACTAAATGTCCCAATTTAAAATGTCTCAGAAACATTCATCGATAACACACTTTTTAGCCTCTTAATTGCGCCTTGATTATTTGAGCCTGTTTTGAGGGGGTGGTCCTGTCTCATGTAAATGAGCAACTTATCAGCATTCCACCATTACGTCAAGTAGTTGTCTAAAAATTGTGCACTGTGAAACCGACATTCTTCTTTCATTTGAAGAATGTCTCCATTCATTTCAGTGGTAATGATTTCCATGGAAGATATTTTAAAAAATTCACTGTAAAAATGAAAAATGGTTAATACTTATTTTATGTTCAGCAGAATAGCGGAAACATTTCTAGAAATGTGTCCGTACAATGATGTGTGCCACTCAAAGTGAAGTACAATGAGTGGCACACATCACTATTCCGAGTGATCACATTTAGTGAGTAAAATGTCTTAAATTTGATACGCGTAGCCTTATAAAGCCTTAAATTAGACTAAGTGAAACATTCAGATAAAGACTCAAAACACCACAATCACGCATCACAATTATTGTGATGCATGATTGTCATCTTCAGAACCACCCTTTGAATCGTGTGTATCTCTTTAAAAACACTTTCAGAGATCTTTCCAGCCAAAAAAAGGAATAATTTGTATCCTTTTTCAACCGTAAGTGTCCTGCTTAATGCGGTCCAATTGGTGCAATTGAGGAAGGTAATGTCGTCGGTCGATTGCGTGGTTTTTCCAGCACTTTCAACTGCGTGAGATAACTGTGAAGGTCTGTGCTTTGGCCAAGATTGACAACTTCGCCACAGAGAAAAATTGAGGGACGCTTAAGCTGTGGAGGGATTTTCACGCTCCACTGCTCATGGGTCAGGAGGTCATTGGGGGGTGGTCTAGTAATTTCTTCTTTCTATATATATACTCACATTCACACCTAGGGACAATTTGGAGTGTTCAATCAGCCTGCCATGCAAGTTTTTGGAATGTGGGAGGAAACCGGAGCACCCGGAGAAAACCCACACAGGCCTGGGGAGAACATGCAAACTCCACACAGGGAGGCCAGAGCTGGGATTGAACCCGGTACCTCTGCACTGTGAGGTCAGGGCGTTAACCACTGGACATCCGGGCCGCCTATTTGTAGTTTTGCAATCATAAATTCACCTTTTTTTTTTCCACGATTCAACCTATCCACAGGTGTAAAACTCACTCATTCTACTCACACAAACTAAGTTTAGCATGGGTTGTGTGCGGAATTTAAATCAAACTTTGTGAAGTGTGAATATGTATTTTTATGTGCCCTGCGATTGAGTCATCTCAATTTTGTTGGATAGGCATGACTCAAATGAGGACCTGCGCAAGAGAAAACAAATTGACGGATGATAGGTTCACTGTTGCTTTATAAACAGTTGGTGGATGCCTGTTTGGGTTTTCTACAGCCAAGAATTTCTAGTTACACTGAGAATTAATAAGATGTTTAAAGCACCGTAGGCTGCTGGGCATTGTGTGCTCAGCAGATTGGTCCGGATCTTGCACAACGAGCTTGGAAAAATGTGCTGATTGATCCGACTGCTTTGGTCGAGCCAAACTCAGACAGAAAGTGACACCATTTGGAGTCCAAAGTATACTTCATACTCTTTGTATCAACTTTTTTTGTGATGTGTGTGTGTGTGTGTGTGTGTGTGCGCGTGTGTGTGTGTGTGTGTGTGGGCGCGCGCGCATACTCTTTTTAATTGTCCCCTCCGAGGATAGCGACAGTTATTGAGTTGAAATGAATAGAATAAAAACAATACAGTGGTCTCCGCAGGATTACAAAAATGGCCCATCTACACTGGCGAAAGACATGCTCAACTGCAAATATCATGAGGACAAATTAAAATGCACTAAATGTCACCTCATTATGTTGTTCTGTTTTTATTTCTTTCCACATTTCCTTTCCAACAGAAAAAGCATCGTGAGGCCATCCATCCATCCATCCATTTTCTGAACCGCTTAATCCTCACTAGGGTCGCGGGGGGTGCCGGAGCCTATCCCAGCTGTCTTCGGGCAGTAGGCGGGGGACACCCTGAATTGGTTGCCAGCCAATCGCAGGGCACACAGACGAACAACCATCCACGCTCACACTCACACCTAGGGACAATCTAGAGTGCACAATCAGCC
Source organism: Hippocampus abdominalis (assembly GCA_018466805.1). Classification (NCBI taxonomy): domain Eukaryota; kingdom Metazoa; phylum Chordata; class Actinopteri; order Syngnathiformes; family Syngnathidae; genus Hippocampus; species Hippocampus abdominalis. The sequence continues at coordinate 19,114,661 of CM031695.1, read as the reverse complement.
TGCCATGCATGTTTTTGGAACGTGGGAGGAAACCGGAGCACCCGGAGAAAACCCACGCAGGCCCGGGGAGAACATGCAAACTCCACACAGGGAGGCCGGAGCTGGATCGTGAGGCCAGTTGTTTTATTTTATTTTTCTGTAGAATATTTGGTTTTGGCATTAAAAGGTTGTTTGTGTCATGCCTCTGATTGATTGTTCATCTGCACAAATAGACAGCTTTCTGGTTTTCTTGCTAGTTGCAACTCTCACTCTTACTGACTAAATGAATTATTCACACGCAACACCCACATCTGAAACGTAGTGGAAGAATTCAGCACTATTTATTGTGTGAATAAGCTGTATGATAGGACATATTTGGAGAACAGAACACATGTCAATCAAATGTTCTAATATTTTTGCTCACGTGAAAAATGGCTGCGTTCAAACAAAGGGTAGGAAGAGGCCGGGTGCACCCTGGGATTGGTCGCCAGCAGGGCTCACAGAGATAAAAAAACATTCACGTTACAGATGTGGAATATTTGCAGGCTTGGGAGGAATGGAATGCCAGCGTTTACGTATTCAGTCATTAAAAAAAAACAAAAAACTCTAATCCATTATAGTTACAGAAAATACATCAGATTACAGTACAGGCACATTTATTTTAAAAGAAATTCAAAATTATTTTGCAGGATTACATTTTTTTATGCAGGGACACTCTATCTAAAATTTAGAAACATCGGGTCGCAAAACCTGAGCGCATTTTGACACTCCAAATTATTTTGCAGCTCCAACAAACAGCGCAAAGATGCAGAGCAAAAACGCAGCACGTCGGAATGGCACGTTTTCCTCCATTTCCGTGTTTCTGCATTGCGTGCCGCCCTCGTCATTTCAGTCCAATGGGAGCACCGATTGCCCCTGCGCGTCGATGTTTTTACAGAATATGGTACATTTGCAATAAGTACGGTGTGAATATGAAAAAAAGTTTCGCTTGTAATCTGGACCAAACAAGCAGACCAAAGGACTTCAATTGTGGATACACACCAAGTCATTAGTCCTCATCTCTCTATACCTTTTGTGTACCTTTACTTCACCAAACTGCAGACTGAGCATTGGACAAGTAATGGGCCTGCTCCGACATACTTGTGACATGAGTTTGACTGACAGCCACTGTTCCACTTGCTCACTTGTCATTTTCACTCAGTCAGGCCTAACGGGAATAGTTGGACCCAGACTACACTCCTGCACCTCAATCACAATGTGAGACATTCATCTTTCACTCATTTGATCTTTGATTCCTCATGTAGTATTTCTCCCTGATCCCATTTCCCCCCACTCACACTCATTGTCAATAATTGTCATCTGTAAAAAAAAAAAAAAAAAAAGAAGAAACATCTTGGCTCCTGCCTCGAAATGAATGATTTTTAGCCACGATGGTGACTTAAGAGTGATATATCACACGGCAGAATTTATTAGCATGTAAATAAAGCCCCTGGGAGATCCAAGCCATTATGTTGCATCTAACGAAGACTGATCCGATCCCGTAGAAAATACATTTAGCCGAGTTGCATTGGAAGTCATCCACTATGTAAATGTAATAATGATCACATCTGCCTTCGGTGCAGTTGGAAGGCTCTGCATTTGAATCTCAGTCTATCTTTGTGGCATTTGTCTCTCCATGCTTGAGTGCATTTTCTCCAGGTACCCTGGCATGGCAGGTGAGAAGGGAGGTTGTTCCAGCACCGTAATGTTCTTCTCCGCCAGGTACTCTGTGTTGTTCCCAGCACTGTGAACTGGTGCGTTGTCATGGTGAAGCAGCCATGAGTGGTCCTGCTACTGTCCTGCTAGTGAAGCAAAGGCTTCAATTGGGGTTGAAATATACCTTTTGTGAAACCAGTCCTGGAATTTTTCTGATGCACCTTATACACTCTTTTTGTAAGTGTTGCTGTGTGTGTGTGTGTGTGTGTGTGTGTGTGTGTGTGTGTGTGTGTGTGTTCAAGTAGTATTTTTTGGGAGGGTCATTACGGTGGTCAACTGGTTAGCGCGTCTGCCTCACAGTGCAGAGGTGAACGGTTTGATTCCAGCTGCAGCCTCCCTGTGTGGAGTTTTTATGCTTTCCCCATGCCTGCGTGGGTTTTCTCCGGGTACTCCGGTTGGTTTCCTCCCACATTCCAAAAAGGTGCGTGGCAGGTTAATGGAACACTCTAAATTGTCCCTCGGTGTGGATGTGAGCGCGGATGATTGTTCGTCTGTGTGTGCCCTGCGATTGCCTGGCAACCGGTTCAGTGTGTCCCCTGCCTACTGCACGAAGACGGCTGGGATAGACTCTAACATGCCCGCGGCCCTTGTGAGAATAAACGGATTAGAAAATGGAGGGTTGGATGGATGTTTACTGGGACAGTGATGCTACATTCTGTTAGCCTGTGCATAGTGTTTGACATGATGTTTCCATTAAGCTAGCAGACTCTCTTTAGATGAACTTATATGGCTTGTTTGAACTTTTTGGTGTTTGTCTTTAATATAAAATCAACTGGGGCTGGCAAAGAAACAGCTACAACAGAGTACAATTTGCCTCTGTGTGACCAAGAGTCCTCTTTTTTTCCTCCAAGTGATGTTGTACAATAGTAGTCTCCCATTTCTTGACATTGAGAGATTGAGAACCCGGGCTGAGGATCAATTTTTTTAAAGAGTGCGTTTTAATAAGTTTCAAATGTGCAGGGCTTTGCTGATTGACTGGCGACCAGCTCAAAGTCAACTGGGATAGCTTCACTCGCAACACTAATGAGGACAAGCAAGAGAGACAATTGATTGATGGGATCCACTGTGCGACTAAATAGGAGTTGCCATTCATTCAATATACAGCATTGGGGAGTTCGACAGTCATTTTTTTTCCCTACTTGCTGTGAATACAACAAAGACACTTACAATTCTCCTCTGCTTTCCAGTAAAACAACCTCTTGCACCTTCAACGCTAACCTTACGTAATTATCTACATGTGTGGGCGCACTTTTCTCCTTGTTGTTGGTCGAGCTGTCTCGGGTGACCACCAAGCCAATTTTAATCTTCTCGGCTTTCCATTTGGTTTGATTCAATTAAGTGGACACGCCTCCCCTTACTGTAAGGCTTGCCATCCATCAGATGCTATTTCATGCCGGCGGAACATTGCAAGGGAGTCTTTTCTGAATGAGCGCGCGCTCACTCCTGATGACAAAATGCTTCGTTATCCGGCCCGCGTAAACGTGACAGTGGAAGGTTAACGCTGTGGATGATGAATGGCGCGGTTGTGCGACAAGTGTGCTCGAGTGTGCTGCCCTATTTGAATTGATACGTGAGTGGGGCAGGCTTTGTGACTAAACTCTCGCAGCTCTTCACCGCTGGTATGGAGGATGCTTGGAAATTGCTCAGGGCAATGAGATGTCCTCATCCTCCACCTTGGAGAGACATGCTTTAACAACTGTTCGTGTCGTCCATGTTAACTCGGGCTGGTTGAATTATGCTGTTGCCTTCAGGAGGCTAAGGGGAAATGAAAAGGTAAAAGTATATGGGTGAGTTTTTCAGCAAATTTGCTTCTATAAAGGAGGGGCACAGTATGGGTTGGAAAAAAAAACCCTCTGCGACAGACACATTAATGGTAGACATGAACAATAACCACTCAAATACTTGAACATGTGGGTGGGGAAGGGGTATCGAGCAGGCGTAACATCCAAGACAGACTAGGTGGTGGTGATAGCCTTTCAGGGGGCGTGTCACACCTCATTAGCACACTTGGGGAAGGAGAGTATTTTGGGGAAGCCGACAAAAAAAAGCATTGAAAATCGGTTCGTGTATTACGTTGTAATCATATGAGTGTGTGTGGGTAACTCGGTTTCCACGGTCAACCAGCTGGCACACCACAACACGTTGTCTCGTTGCCATGCATACGACTCAGCTGAGTCCTGAACCGTGACATGAAGCACAGGAGAATGAGGGAGCTAGCGGAGGCTCCAGCGCCCACTAGCATCATCGTTCAAGAGATAAGGGTCCAAGATAACGGTTGTTTTGGGAACAAGGTGACGATCATTTCAGTCAGCCTTGAGTCTTTCACTGGAGCTCTTAATTGGTATCCCTTGTTCGTACATTAGCAAAGACAAAAATGCAATCAGAAGTCGCTGACGGTGTAGTGGTACACTACCCTTACCTGTATCCAGGCAGCGTGGGATCGGTTCCCACTCAGTGAGGATGTGGATGCGGGCGTGAATGGCTCTATATGTGCTCTGCGACGGACTGGCGACCTGCAATTCAGATTGTAAGTATGCCTTCTGCCCAAAGTCAGCTTGGATAGGATTCAGCAACTCTCCGATATCCTCTTCAGGATAAGCGGCGTTGAAAAGGGATGAATGCAAAAATGGAATCACAGTGGGGTGAAAAACATTTTCAGAAATAGCCAGATAACTAAAGATGTACTTACCGTATTGGCCCGAATATAAGACGGCTCTGATTATCAGACGACCCCCTCTTTTTCACTACTCAAGTTTGATAAAAGACTTGTTGAACACCAAATGTTTTTACAGAAAATAATTACAGTACATCTGAAACAAATGATTATAACAATGTATTTGAGAGAAAAAGCATGTTATTTTGCCTCATTCAAATCTAAGTGCAATCACATTCGTAAATGAATGAACTTCTCCTCAGCTGCCGGTTAACTTGGCCGATCTTCGACCCACTTTTCTCCAGATTGTCGCTACGTTTCTCCATTTTTGTTATCTCTTCTATTATTTTCTTCTCTTTTCTTTCTTACCACTATTTTTTATTTTTCTTCTTCGTGCCACCGCTATTTGTATTTTTATTCTTCGTGACGGGATCGCTATGGCCTGTGGAGTCAAGTTCAGCATTTGCTTCAATGGTATCTGGCGCCATCTAGTGTCGTAAATGGGTATAATGTCTAGACCCCGAATATAAGACGACCCCACTTTTTCAGTCTCATTTCAATGCAAAAAACACCGTCTTATATTCGGGCCAATACGGTAGTTGTTGTTACTTCAAATACAGCACGAGCTGTATAAAAGAAATCGAAAATCTCGATTGCCTACGACATACAATATTCCCTTGATTTTGTTTTTCCCGTGTGGGAACTCTCCAGAATATGCACAGACTGCCTTGGTCCACGCACGACTTCCAGAGAAGTGACTGAAATGTAATGATTAAAAATGCATTTTGAAGATCTGTTTTGGGTTCGAGACATTTGAGCAGCTGGATTATTTATGTGCATATTTCATGGTTAATCAAAACCTTTCGGTTGTCTGAACACTGCATCTACTCTTTTGTAAAATAATATGAAAATATCCATCCATCCATCCATTTTCCGAACCGCTTGATCCTCACTAGGGTCGCGGGGGGTGCTGGAGCCCATCCCAGCGGTCTTCGGGCAGTAGGCGGGGGACACCCTGAATTGGTTGCCAGCCAATCGCAGGGCACACAGAGACAAACAACCATCCACGCTCACACTCACACCTAGGGACAATTTAGAGTGTCCAATCAGCCTGCCAGGCATGTTTTTGGAATGTGGGAGGAAACCGGAGCACTCGGAGAAAACCCACGCAGGCCCGGGGAGAACATGCAAACTCCACACAGGGAGGCCGGAGCTGGAATGGAACCCGGTACCTCTGCACTGTGAAGCCGACGTGCTAACCACTGGACGACCGGGCCGCCCAATATGAAAATAAATAAATGAATAAATTGGCCTCCCGTTGGGTGTCCCTACATCAAAATTCATGACAAGCATAGATTATCAGTTTATAACTAACAGCTCATTTGCCCCAAACAGGACGATGTTGTTTATTGAGTGGATGGCGTGAAGTAGCTGCATCTCAGCTGTCAGCCAAGCCAATGAAATGTGTCACTCACTGCATCTCCTCCAAGCTGTCTTGTCATGATTTTTCACTTGCGTACCCTGGGGGTGGGGAGGGCGACATCACACATAAACTTAGCATATGGGCCCCATTAAAGCCATGCACTATTCTGTCATTCACTGCTGTGTAAACACACATCCACTCGCAAACAGTGGCAGCGACATAGAATATTTCCTTTTGAAATAAGACTATAATGTGAATTATGAATGCCACTTACTACTTGTGAAAATAGTTGAGCTCATTCTTTTCTCTACATGGTGCTCACTGCCAGCTTGGTATAAAACTTTCATCTGTTTTGAACTCAAAGGGAGCGCCCTATATAATTTTTCTTCTGTCCACCTCACCCACAACCGAGCAGAAAAATGACACTTAAAATGCTCGATTGCAAGTCAACATGCTTGCAGTCAAAAGCCCTCTGAACGTGAATTAAAAGCTCCGTGTTGACATGAATAACACTCGATGAGGATGTCAGGTGTTTATTCAAATGGTACAGTGAAACTCCTCTACGACGAAATCATGTTTGCAGCAAGAAACAGGGTTTTTTTCACTGTAGCAGATTTGGTATCAGATGTAAACACACACACACACATACACACACGCACACACGTATGTGTACTCTATTTTTATTCAAATAGGGCATAAGTATGAGCATACACTTATTTGACACTTCATATCGTCAGTGGAGAAAGAAAAAAAGGGAAAGAATTTGCACAATTTACGATAAATTTCTTGGATAATGTCTTTTATTTTGCTTCCTCTGTCTTTCATTTTGATCACTTTTACCCTCTCTTCCAGCGTCAGAGCTCTTCTTGTCTTAATTGCTTGACATCCAAAGGTCCGTTTTGTAGCCATTTTAGCAATGCAACGTCTTGCTGCGTCTGAAACTGACAATAACAAATACTTCCTGGACTACTGCGCATGTGTAAACCAGTGTGGTGGTTGCTGTTGCCGTTTCCGAACAAAGCAGTAGAGGTCGCTGTTGGATTAGATTTTGTTGCAGTGAATCTCGTCGCGAGGCAAGCGCAGAGAAAAAGATTTCGTATAACGCAACAGGGTTTTTTTTCGTTGTATGGGGGGCAGGAAAGTGGGAATGGTGTTAATGCATAAAGATTTTTTCACACTAGGGGGCATTTTCGCCCATGTCGTTTTCGTTGTAGAGGAGTTTCACTGTAAAACCTGCTTCAGCGTGTCCGATTGACTGATGTGAAAACTTTTAATTGAAACGCTGGTGATCATCAAGTGTGAGCGTAGGAAGTTGAATCAAAATTGGACAGAGGAGGCTTCCTTGAGGAACTCCACAATCATTAGCATGACTAACATTAAGGTGAAAAAGGCTTCTCGATGCAGTCACAAAGTACCAGCTAGTGGTGTATGTCCAGCATGTGCATACAATGAACCCTGTGTCAGCCTTTACCACACCAGGAAGAACATTTCAAATTTGTCTCACGTCGTATTGGCTTTGTGTGATGTTTCAAGACTTTGTGCAATTCTGGCATCCTTGAATGCAGGAGAGGTTCGAGGAAACCTTCTTTGCAGGCTTTCGGAGTAGCGAGGTCTCTCATTGGCATTCGCCTCCCAATGTTGCTCCTCTGGCCAGGACCCGATGCCCTTCCTGTACTTTCATTTTCCAGGTCACCAAGTGCTCTCTGCTGACAATAAATAGCCCGCAAAGCCAAGTTTTAGCATGGTCGCTGCGCTCTGTCCATTCTGCTCAGCTAAACCTTTACTCTGAGCTGCATGTCACAGCGTTTTATTCACCCTTAGGGAGGCAGTGTGGACTCCAAAAGACAGCTGTTAAATGTGCCTTTTTTCAACCAATTTCTCACATCTCTCGGTCCTCCGAAGTAGTCTCTGACTTCCTTTGCCCCGCTTTTTTTCCCTCTCTCTAGGTGTCGCTTACTAAACCTTAGAGGAGATTTCTCCAGTCGCCACCACCGCCGCTGTCACCATTACTCCGCATCCAGGCCTCCCGCGCCCCTCCTCCCCCTCGCGCAGCGCAGCCACAGAAGCATTGGCTGGATTCCAGGGAGGCTCCGATCCTGTAGCCACTTCAGTCACGTCTTCACCGCTGGGTAACTATCAAATGCGGACCACTGTGCGCTTTTTGGGCTTAGTTTTCGGTGGTAATCCGGGGTCACTTGTGCGTGTAGGCGTGTGTTCTATTTGTCATGTAAAGGAGGCATTTTCTCCAGCCAACCATGCATACAGCACACTCAGACAAACAAACAGAGATGCCAGAAGGCTCGCAGGGAGTCTCGTGTTTTTTTTTATCAAAGTAGTTGTGTTTTCTAAGCATATTGTCTCGAGCTGTACTCTGGCTCCAGGTGCCATCTACTCAACTGTGTCAAAGTCGGCGTTTCGGTCTCAGTGAGGCGAAGAAAGGGAAGGGTCGAGTAAGAAATCTTTTCCCCAAGCAACAAGCTGGAGTAACATTGTGACTTTGTGTTGATATGGCTGACATCACATCAGATGTCCATGTAATAGCGACACGGCGACAAACGAATCTAATGCAATAGGAGTTCTCTACCATTTTGCCAAATATTGTGAAGAAGTTATGTCTTTAAACAGCAAAACGGTGAAGTAAACTATCTAATTTAACAAAAGTTTACTATCAGGGTGCACATCATGGTTCTGAGCTCTAGCGGTGGTTGTTTGGTGCTCTTTTTTTTTTTTTTATATCTGACCCGCCGACCTCAAAGATTATCATTAATATGTCTAGAAATGTCATTGTAATGTAACTGAATTAATTTTTTGTGCTTTTTTGATTTTTTTCCCCCCCCAGTTCTTCCAGAAACATATACCATGGGCTACAGAATAGCAACCAATTCAAACAATACCATTTACTGTGTTACACAAAGATTTATTTATTGTAGTGACAGACATGAACTGCAGCTCAATATTCAATTTCCAGTCCTCATGTGCACCGGCGCACCACTTATGTGCACCCATGTGTTCATTATCATAATGCAAACATATAGTGTAATACCAAAAGCCCAGAGCACAGCATAGATGTTAAGGCTTCTTAGAGTGACAGTCAGAACAAATAAGATGGCAGAGGGCCCAATTAAACTGTGTATTTGCCTGTTGCTATTCTAAGTGTTCACTGAAGCACTCTCAGATTCCACACTCAGTCCAAGTGTGACAAAATTGAGGTATGATTATCATCACATATACAGTACGGTACTTCTTTGTTATTTTTTTCTTCTTTAAATGTTATTTATTTATTTAGTGGCGGCCCGGTGGTGCAGTGGTTAGCGCATTGACCTCACAGTGCAGAGGTACCGGGTTCAATTCCAGCTCTGGCCTCCCTGTGTGAAGTTTGCACGTTCTCCCCTGGCCTGCGTGGGTTTTCTCTGGGTACTCCGGTTTCCTCCCACATTCCAAAAACATGCATGGCAGGCTGATTGAACACTCAAAATTGTCCCGAGGTGTGAGCTTGAGCGCGGATGGTTGTTCGTCTCTGTGTGCCCTGCAATGGGCTGGCAACCGGTTCAGGGTGTCCCCGGCCTACTGCCCAAAGACAGCTGGGATAGACTCCAGCACCCCCCGCAACCCTTAGGAGGATAAGCGGATCGGAAAATGAATGAATGAATGTTATTTATATATTTATTATTATTCAGAATTTATTTTCAAAAGGCCGTTACATACTGAGCTCCAGTTAGTGAGCGTCGGCAGCTCAGTGTGTCCCACGTAGTCGGCACAAGCCAGCAGGCGTCAGGTCATCCCCGGGCAGTTTTTGCTCTCGGTCGTTGGAGGTGACAAATGATCACTCTGATGGGCTGCTGGTGAATCAGTGCACAAGAAGAGAAACTGATTGTTGCACTATGTTCCACTTAATATTATACGAACACCCGATTCCACGTCGCAACACGTTCCATTTCCAGTCCTGTGTTTGTCATCACATTTTTCCTCTTCCTCTCAATCACTGGTACTCTTTCAGCTCGAAATTGGCAAAAGTATCATGACCCCCCCCCCCCCCCCCCTTGTAAGGACTTGTAAGATTCACTGGTAGTAACATCCGCCAACCAGCCTGCCTCCCTCATTTTTTACCGGCTTGTGAACAAGAGCTTGGCTTCACATCACTCAGAGGAAACGAGGGATGAGCAAGGAGCTTAGGCAAGGTCGCAAAAGGTGAGAGCAGGAGCTGTGTTGATCTGCAGTGAGTTGGCGTGGATCGAGTGAGGAAGTACTATCGGCGCCCTGGGCTGCTGCTGAGTGCACCGTGGGCAAAGAAATTAGTGGCACTACCTCAGTCATCCAATCGGTGTGTTGGCATGAAGGGAATGTTACCTCGCCTCAGCTGCGGCACACAAGAGAGCCCGCTAAAACGCTGTCTGGCTCCCAGACATTGGAGGAGGGTTTACTCTTTATTTTAGCTGCTCGGGAAATTTGCTTCCCTCTTTTCTGCTCTCTTCCGACCCGCTGCTGCTGCATTGTAATTCCTTCTGTTGAGTAGCTGCTTGTATCAGCTGTCAACATGTCACGCAATTGAATAGCCTTCTCTCAGAACTTTTCACAGGAAAGTGAACCCACAATGTTTGGTATTGAATCATTTTTAGTATTATCTCAATCATCACATCAATGAATTGAATAATCTGATAAAAAAAAAAAACCGATCATACATTATTCAACAACTACACCAAATAATGCATAATGGAAATAATAGGGCTTTTGAACAGACAAGAAATTGGCTTTTATTCTTCAAAAACATACAGCTCGGCTTATTCCAATGACTTGGTTCCATTTATTGCAAATTAGCATGCCCGCTGTTTTCATTTTTAATCATCTTTCAAGACCTACAGACTACTGAGTTCTGCGACAAAAGATGCACCGAGCGTACCAAAAGAAAGACTACACTCCTTTTCATCTTTTTCTGTTCTTTAGTCATCAGAATGGTTTCACCATGACAAAACAAACAAAAAAAAAACACTCCAAAGGAACATGAAGCAGACACTGAATTAACTGTGATAAACTCACTTAGCCACGCCCTTACAGGCACACATGAACGCATGAATACCACCGTCGCTGTGCTTAAGTACACTATAAAACATTTTCTTTTATGATATTTTATATTTTGACAATACAGAGATGTTTTTCTGTATTTAAAAACATACAACAATCAGTGGTGGGTTTTTGGGGGGGGATGGAACAGATTAATCACATTCATTTCAGTAATTGATATGCTGTGTACGCAAACTGTATTACCGTATTGGCCCGAATATAAGACGGCCCTGATTATAAGACGACCCCCTCTTTTTCAAGACTCAAGTTTGAAAAAAGACTTTTTGAACACCAAATTAATTTTTATACAGAAAATAATGACGGTACATCTGAAACAAATGATTATAGTAAGTAAAAGTAAGTAAAGTTTATTTTTAAAGCACATTTAACCACAGCTTGCACTGACCAAAGTGCTGTACATAGTGCATAAGCTAAAACAGTTATAACAATGTATTTGAGAGTAAACGCATGTTATTTTGCCTCATTCAAATCTTAATATCTGAACATTTAAATATGTGAACTTAAGTGCAATCACATTCGTAAATGAATGGCTTGTGGTTTTTGAAATGTAAATGACATCATAACTTCTCCTCAGCTGCCGATCTTCGACCTACTTTTCTCCAGATTGTCGCTACGTTTCTTCATTTTCTGTTATCTCTTCAATTATTTTCTTCTCTTTTCTTTCTTGCCGCTATTTTTTATTTTTCTTCTTCGTGCTACCGCTATTTTAATTTTTATTCTTCATGACACGAGTTCACTTTGGCCTGGGAAGTCATGTTCAGCATTTGCGTCAACGATATCTGGCGCCATCTAGCGTCGTGAATGGGTATAATGTCTAGACCCCGAATATAAGACGACCCCCACCTTTTCAGTCTTATTTCAATGCAAAAAAACACCGTCTTATATTTGGTCCAATACGGTACAAGCTTGGTCACAGAAAAAATGAAAACCACAAGTCAAGGTGCGGCGTTGTACTTGCCATCAGCTCAGCCTGCCTCACTACGCTGAACATCCCCGAGCATGTCATCGTGTCACCCACCCACCACAATAACCCAAGGGATCCATTTTTTTTCCTCAGCAATTTCTCCGCTTTCCTCTCACTGTCTCATGGTCGTGTCTCCTCATTAATTCAAAACCTCCTCACCAACTTCCCGCCTCGCGTTATCCCGACGAGGCCTTATGCTTTTGAATCAGTCTGGTCTGGTTGTGGTGGTCCCACGTCATCTTCTCCATCCACTTTATTCCCTTTTGGGTTAGCATGTGTCTCTCCTTATACCTGCCTGACTACTACCACCATGAGCAGCACCAGAAACGTTTCGCGAATGGAGACAGAATGACGCAATAATATACTGAGGCCGAGATGTCATTGATTATCAGATCATCCACAGTCAAGGTTTCATGAGATAAAATGTACACATATACCAACCTTGCCCGGCACAAAAGCAGGAACACATCAAAGCAAGTAAAGATTAACTTAAACTGGGCTTAATTTATTAGGTAAGGCCTATTTCCTTGCTGTTTGTGCTTTTGTCACTTCTATGCCGTGCACTGATTCGCTAGCTAACAGGCAATCAGAGTGACCAGTTGTCGCTGATGGCTGAAAAAGGTTATTATAATTAACCAAAACAAAACATTCTAAACAATGAATGCACTTTAATTTGCCCTTGCCTATATTATGAGTGTGTTGGGCAAGGTTGGTATCACTGCGCATTTCATGAAACCCTCACGGTGAGGAAGATGATTAACAATGACCACTCGGCCATGTACGCGCTTATTCAGTTCTAGTACCTTGGCCACTGCATAGCTCCCCTGTCCGTCATCCTCAAGGATGTCATACAGCAGGTCGGATAATAAGATGTAGTTCTTTAATTCTTATTTGTTCGTCTTGTTTGTGTACATCCTATATTGAATTCTAAATAGCTAGTTGCCGATTCTTGGTGTGATGTGTGTTTGTGCATGCGCAAGCGTGTGCATGTATGTGTGCGTAGGAGGCAAAATGCTGCTGCTTTATTTGCTGCATCTCAATGTTCTCATTTGAGGAAACAAGAATTCATACCGGGCCGAGTTTGCGAGGCGCAGGTCATTGGTATGATGGAGAAAGAAAGGAGGATGGTGGCGTGTGGAAGGTGCTGCATGTACAGTGTATGTAAATGCAGTTTGTTTGTGTGTGGGGGAATTGCTTGTGTAAAATTACATCCATGTCAGCAGGCAAGCGCTCACATAAGATTAACAGGACCTGACGTTTCCTTCATTGGAGACAGATGCTCGCTACGTTTGCCCTCGGAACATTTCCCCCCATCCCCACGTCCAAATTACATTTCTTCTCAGACTAACGATATTACCCCCTCTGTTCCCTCCCTCTCCCATACGCACTCACTCTGACTCAGACTGCAGAAATACCTATTCTTCAATTAATTTGGCTTCTGGTATTTTTATTATAATGCCGTGTGCTGAGAAGAGAAGAGCTTAAGATCAGAGGCACAATTTGTGCTGTAATGAAGCCAATTGGCTTGAGTGCACACTTTCACCTCGGACAAATGAGCCACTGGAAATGCAGAAGCTCGGCAGATGCAGTTCAACTACTTAGTACAATATAACCTCAAAAGTGCCTTTTTGGTCAAATTGCAAAACAATCTTATCTACTGTGGTGCCTTGAGATCAGACGTGTTTTGGTAGATAGCAACCATCGTTTGAACGACGTTTTGCTTTGACCTACAAGCAAAAATATGAGATTTGACAATACTTTATAAAAGCGGTTTCAAGCTGTTAAAAGCTACCCCCAGTTGAAGTTTTCTGTTAAACTAAACAAAACAAAAAGCATTATGTGTTGTTTTTTTTTAAACGCATAACTTTACATTTAAATCCGCTAGTTAATGCAAACACACAATAGGATATGCCATAGATAGACTAATAAATTGCGTCTTTGTGGCAGTTTTATCAGCAACGGATACTTAAACACAAACGGTGCATCACCACATGTAGACAGACGGGATTATGTGATGTGATGTTTTATGATTGACATGATATATGTTTTATTGCTTTGCTCTTCTCGCCTCTTGGCCCATTGCAAGTGAGAATTGATACTCAACTGACCAACCTGGTTAAAAAAAGATCAAATAAAATCTATCTATCTATTTTTTTATTTATGTGTTTGGTCACGAAACGGATTAAATTTATATCTAGAGGCATCACTGTAGTTGTTGTTCCAGCCGAGAGAGAATATAATCCTGTCAGTATGGTTGTATGCTCTGTATGAGTTGCTGCTCCCTATGTGTCAGAGTAGTACTTGTTTGAAGAATTATAGTTACAGTCGTGTACATGCTCATTTACATTAACACGTCTTCGGCGTTCTCGTTTATTGTATGATGTCAGTTTTAGAGTCAATTTAAACTGGGCGTGAAAAACAACTTGAAGCGAGCACACTTGGCCCCTTATATGGAGAACTGTGTGAGTGTGACTTCATTTCGTTTCCACAAAGTCATGTCATCCAATAAGACTCCCATTTTTTTTACGACAACAGTGAGAGCAGATGCTTAAGAGCACTGTAAAACGTGTGTTTAAAATGTAAAAGTACCGTATTGGCCCGAATATAAGACGCTGTTTTTTGCATTGAAATAAGACTGAAAAAGTGGGGGTTGTCTTATATTCAGGGTCTAAACATTATACCCATTCACGACGCTAGATGGCGCCAGATATCATTGACGCGAATGCTGAACATGACTTCCCAGGCCAAAGTGAACCCCTGCCACGAAAAATAAAAATAAAAATAGCAGTAGCATGAAGAAGAAAAATAAAAAATAGCGGTAAGAAGGAAAAGAGAAGAAAATAATAGAAGAGATAACAGAAAATGGAGAAACGTAATGACAATCTGGAGAAAAGTGGGTCGAAGATCGGGCAGGTGAACCGGCAGCTGAGGAGAAGTTATGATGTAATTTACGTTTCAAAAACCAGAAGCCATTCATTTACGAATGTGATTGCACTTTAGATTTGAATGAGGCAAAATAACATGCTCTTTCTCTCCAATGATCATTTGTTTCAGATGTACTGTAAAAATTAATTTGGTGTTCAAAAAGTCTCTTTTCAAACTTGAGTCTTAAAAAAGAGGGGGTCGTCTTATAATCAGGGCCGTCTTATATTCGGGCCAATACGGTATGTTTAATGACTTTAAATGTGTCAGTGACCACTTTAAAGGTAGGACTGAATTCTGATTTGTAGCTTATCTAACTTGGAAACAACTGACAGTAATCTTTTTCACAGTGCTCTCTATGTAGGCTGCTTAAAATAACCCTTTCCATGTACACTATGTCAAAGACTGGCAGATTAGATTTGAAAAATGTTTTCCAAGATGCATTATGCATGGGCCACGGAGCAAACGAACGGCGTTTTGCATATAGCCTGGTTTACAAACACGTGTAATGTGACGCACTGGAGTGAAAGCGAGTGATTTATGTTAAAGTGCAGAACACTTAGATAGATGTGGACATCGCTGATGCATAAATAAAGCGCACGTCTCCGGTATGTTACCGAGGGCCAGGGCGAGGAAATGTGACAATCATTTATGCATAAGTACTGTCATTGTGCATCAATGGGAAATTGGAGGACTATAACAAGTCACAGGAGCAGCAGAAGAAGCATGTGGAGTCGGGTCATGCCTCATGAGAACCTTACTAAAAAGCAAAACATGTCACTTTGAAACGGCCTTGACTGTAAATGCATTTGCAGGCTTTTTAGATAAGATGTTGTTAAAGCAGCTTTGGAAAAGGACATACTGTCCAGGTCGAATTTTACCTGTTTTGCTATCCAGTGAATTTCCTCTATAACGAAACCATGTTTGCAGCAAGAATTTTTTCACAACAGGGGTTTTTTCACTGTAGCAAATTTTATCTCAGATGTAAACACACACACACACACACAAAACGCATATGTGGAGTCTTTATTTTTATTCCAATACTGTACATAGTGCATAAATATGATCATACACTTATTTGATATTGTTTAACATTAACATACAATTGTTTTATATGAATCACTCCACTTTGTCTGTTGGTTTTAAAAAGTCATTTATACTCATACAATGTCTTTTATTTTGCTTCCTCCGTCTTTCATTTTGATCACTTTTACCCTCTCTTCCAGCGTCAGAGCTCTTCTTGTTTTAGCTGCTTGACATCCAAAGGCCCGTTTTGTAGCCATTTTAGCAATGCAACGTTCTTGCTGTGTCTGAAACAAACAATAACAAATACTTCCTGGACTACTGCGCATGTGCAAACCAGTGTGGTGGTTGCTGTTGCCGTTTCCGAACAAAGCAGAGAGGTCGCTGTTGGATTAGACTTTTGCGGAAGGCTCGTTTTCATTGTAGTGAATCTCGTCGCGAGGCAAGAGCAGAGAAAAAGATTTCGTATAACGGAACAGGGAGATTTTTCGTCGTAGTGGGAGCAGAAAAGTGCGAATGGCTTTCATGCATCAAAGTTTTTTCACATTAGGGGGTATTACAATAAAAATAAAAAAGACCCCATATGAATTTTTTTTCTACTGAAATTGTTTGGCTTTTCCAAATGAGAGGTGCCTACAGAAAATTGAGTTGCGTAGCTATGTAAGCGTGGAAACTACCAAAAGAAAGCTTTAACCCTATTCTTTCATCAGGAAAAAAGGTGAATTTCTACCTTTTACTATTCTTTAGTAAACAGCAATTGAACATTGGGAAGTTTCTTGAAAGTAATCGTTTCCAATGAAAATTCTGAGAAAAACAGCTTTTTGTCAAACGATGCATTTCAAGCAGAACTTTCACTTTGATGCTATAATCATAAATCTAAACAGCGCTTTCCTACTGAATAAGATAACACAAAAAAGGACACTTTGATTGCAAAATAACAGTTTCTTGCAAGATAAACACTGCATTGATGCATGTTTTCATGACATATTCATGAACTCGCGTGAAGCCATTTTATTTTATTTTTTTAAAGAAAACCCCCCCACCAAAAACGTATTTATACATTTTGGCACTTAAGATGAGTTGTGGTAATCTTGACCGAACATGTCTTGTGTGTATTTTTTTTACGAGACAGAGGCTACAATGTTAAAGTGAGATATTGAAACAGTCCTGAGAACTGTGTTTCTCCCACATTTGCAGACATTCCGCAGAAGCATGCACCTGTCGCTGTTTGAAAGGTCAGGGGGGTATCTCAAAACATAAACAACATAAAATTACTTTTACCCAGAATAAAAGGAAAGGTTTGATCTGGCACTGTTAATCGATTCAATTCAGTGAAATTGGATCTTTTAAAAGTGACACTATTGTCAGGAATGCGGTTGGGAACCACTGCCTTCCAGCTTTGACACTTGCAGTCGATAGCGCCCATGTTTTCCATGCAATGGAGGCCAATATCGCGAACTCGAGCGGAGGCGGCTTCATGTGGATGTGAGCGCAAGCGCTGCCATCCTGTTGCGTCATTAGCCTTCGCGACACGGCTATTGATCTCTCTGCCGTCTTTACAGCACATGTGCAAATAGAAAGGCTGCGCGCATTTGTTTGAACTGCGTGTGCGCTTCCAGCGCTTGTGTACACGATGTCAGTGCGACTTCAGTCAGCCCGCACTTAACAGTCTGTAGATGTCTTCGGCGGGCTCAACATGTTCCAGCGACAAAGCCAGGCAACGCAGAGCCGGCGAGTGACGCTTGGTTGGTATTTGTTGGTCATCACAGAGCGACTGGAGTGCCCTTGATTAGCGAGAAATTAAACCCTGCTTGCATATATTGGTGGATGGAGGGCCTTCCAGCAATTTGCCAGAGAAGGTCAATTGTTTGCAGTAAAAAGGGCATGTTGTTAAATCCAGCATGTTGAAGTTGTATGAAACAAAACAACAACCGCATCTGGCAACATAGCCGAATGAGTTAGCCGTTAGCTTTGTTTACCGGTAGTTTGTTAGCTTCATGTCTATCGTGTTTAATTGAGAAAGACAATAAAGTCACGAACGATACAGAAACTGTTTTTGGAACCATTCAAAACATTCCTCAGTGCAATGAATCAATCGCAACTTGATTGTTCAGGTTTATCTTAGAAGACAGGATTCCTTAATTCATGCATTTAGGCTAGATAGGTAGAACTGTCCTATTTATCTTATGCGCATGAACTGATGAGCAAAACAGTCTGGTTGCAATTGATTCAATACTGAGAGAAGTTTTGAAAGTTTTCAGAACACGTTTCTGTACTGTGAGTGAGCGTTTACTTAGATTTGGTAATTGTATGTAAATATTGCCATTCACTTTTTGCCATTTCAATCCTAAAGGTGCAGCTACTGTACAACCATTATATTTATATCATGAGGTGACCTTTGAACTCCGCATCATAGCATAGTTGGCGGCCAGTTTTGTGCTCCTGACACAAAATAACGTTTTTTTCCTTTCAAAAACTAATATAATGCCACTGTATCTTGTAAATGCAGATTTTCACATGTGAACACAGAAGACTTGTCAAGTCACGTCATTCAAGTCTACGTGAAAGTCAAGTTGAGTCTGTTTCGAAGACTTAGCCAAGCAAGTCCTAAAACTGTTGGAACGGACTAAGTTGGTGGTGCCATTCCACACCACTGCTCAAAGTTACTCAAAAATGTTGTTCCTTGAAACTTTGCCTTTTACAGTCATTTAAAGTTGGAAAATTCAGCCACAGAGTTACTCACAGTTGGCCTGGGGATTCTTGCACTCACACAGTTTGAGAAAGACTGCATTAAAGCATAACTCAATCACCGCAACCAGATCAGGAAATTGGAGTTTTTAAAAAAAATCTTGTCTCACAAGTTAGCTTCCCCTGAAGCCCCACAGTCGGTCCGAAATCTAGTTTTCATTTGAAAAGCTTCAGTCTGGTCCATCCACTGAGATGAACAGCGATAGCATGCGTCGCTTCAATCATTTTGAGGTAATGACTTGGCTCACGGTACCGAGAATTTGCTGCGGACCGACTGCTCGGTGGCCCACTTGAGGCCCACTCACGTCTCATTGGAGGTTTGATCTGTGCAGGAGGACATTGCTCTAATGTAAAGCCTCACAGGGGGACAACTTCTTCCGCCAGTGAGTGGGCAGAGTGGCAACACACATCTTGGCGCTCCGTCCTCCTGCCTCCTCGCGTGTTGTTGTTGTGCAGCGGCAGTGGGAGTTTGGTGAAATTGAACAAACAAGTTAATAAAATCCCTCTGCAATCTGTTACAAGGGCGAGTGGTGAAGTTGACAGGTTTGTGTGACATGAGTGCTTATTTAGGCACCCACGGGCTTTTTTTTTTTTTGGGTCACAAAAGCCTTTCTGTGTACAGTACGTACTACCCAGCTGGGGTTGGCACTGGAGCAAGTTTTTCCCAGCAAAAAATAAAAAATAAAAAAATCGAACCTGACAATTGTCACACTCACACCTAGGGACAATTTAGAATGTTCCATTAACCTGCTGTGCATGTTTTTGGAATGTGGGAGGAAAGTGGAGTACCCGGAGAAAAAACAGTCGACCACCCGGCCACCCCTAAAAAAATACTTATAATATTGGCGGCGGAGGCATTACAATTGGATTAGTTTACAAAATTGTTCAGCCTTACCGGTATAGTTTTCATGACATTTTGTATTTGGCGGCGTGCCGTGAGATCTTGGTGGCTCAGTGATGGTTTTGAAACACAGCACCGGATGAGTTCATATTTGGACTGTCTTGTGGATAGACGCTGGTCGTTGACAGTCTCATGGATTCTGGGTTGCGAGGCGACGTTGGCGTGGGCGGACGGCGCTGGCAACCTTTCATTGACAGCGCTGTCACATCACCTGACGCGCTCCTCGGGGGGCCGGGGGGCGTGGGGGGGCAGAGGCTGCGGTCGGTGGGGTATTGACGCTCGGTAGGATAGCGTGACTCAAAATGGCATACACGCACATGCAGTCTCACACACACACACACACACACACACACACACACACACACACACACACACACACACACACACACACACACACACACGGTCACCGTAGGGGACAGCCAGATGTATTTAGCTTGCAGTTGTAGCAGCTTGTCGGCCCCCAGAGTGTTTCTGTTGGAGTGAAACTGTTTTGTTTTGCTTAAACACCTGAAATTTTTATGCCAAAACACAGCCCCTGCCGCATAAATGACTTGTTTTATTTATTGAACTGTGACCTTAAAAGCCAAGTGTTGGAACACGGCGGACTTTTCTTGTTCGTGAAGGTGCATTTAGAATAGAGTGACACTGTGATGATTCAACAGCAGCAAATAAGCCATTTGGCAAATGGAGGGATAAATTGTTGTTAATAGTCATATTTGTCCCAATGACTTATTAACCCTTTCAGGGACAGAGGTTACTATAGTGAACAGCTCATGTTATCAGGTCACAGGGTGCTTAATAATTTCTTCTTTACTATATAAACTTCATGTGATCCGGTGGTCCAGTGGTTAGCGCGTTGACCTCACAGTGCAGAGGTACCGGGTTCAATTCCAGCTCCCTGTGTGCAGTTTGCATGTTCTCCTCGGGCCTGCGTGGGTTTTCTCCGGGTACTCCAGTTTCCTCCCACATTCCAAAAACATGCATGGCAGGCTGATTGGACACTCTAAATTGTCCCTATGTGTGAGTGTGAGCGCAGATGGTTGTTCGTCTCTGTGTGCCCTGCGATTGGCTGGCGACCGGTTCAGGGTGTCCCTTGCCTACTGCCCGAAGACAGCTGGGATAGGCTCCAACATGCCCCGCAACCTTAGTGAGGATAAAGCGGATTGGAAAGCGGACATATACTTCATTGGCTAGATCAGTTGTTCCTCTCCTGCCATTGTTATTGAATTGAATTGAACACAACTTTATTATCAAATGTGCTGTATGAAATGTCTTCCCTCTCAACAAACAACAAACAAGAGGAGCCGCTGCGGGTGTCCGCGCCGCCATCAAAAGAAAAGACAAAATATTATAAGACAATCCTATTATTTCCACATTATGTGTTCAGAAAAACACCTCTTTCCACTATTTCTGTTGAACTTAGTGCAAGAAAAAAAACAGTTCGAAAGCTTGTTTTAAATCCGGAGAAATAATGCATATCCCAGAAGGGAAAACAAAAACAAACTCATTTCGAGTAATGTCATTTGCTTTTACTACAAGCCAAGAGGAAAAATATCAGAAAAAAAAGAAAGCTTGTGCGGTCCTTCCGCGATGTCCAACGCTGTTGTCAAACTGAGGGGACGAGCGGCTATGGGCTTGTTTGTTTGCACAGTGCAGTGTGTGGAAGGTAACATTTCCATTTTAATTTGAGAGTCGTGTTAAAGTTCAGCCATTACACAATGCAAACAAGGTTTTATAGCTGGGTGTTGTGATGCTGCTGGCTCGAGCAGTGAGCATTTTGACCTGTGATTTAAAAAAAAAAAAAAAAGGATGGAAGCTGTGGTTAGTAATGGGGAAAAAAACATATTTGGGACCATTTGGTGAGCAGGTCTCAATGCGGGGTCAAGGTGGATCTGACACGTCGGTGCAGAATGCGGGCAATCTTGCTGTCATGACAGCGCCAAAGTGGTGGCAAGTTCAGAAATAACCACTGTCTATTTTGTAAAATGGAAGTAGGCGATGGTGGTTTAGATCAAATGCTGCATACCTGAATGTCCTACTTTCTGCTCTGGCTCTCCTCCTTATTCGGTTCTTCCGCATGACTCTTCACATGTTTAAGTGATACGCGCTGGTGGGCTTCATGACTGGTGAAACACTGACATTAGTGTCGGGTTTACAGAATGAAGCAAACAGATGTGTCTGCGATTGAATAAACAGCCTGACATTAAAAAGTGGCATCTTTTTTTTTTTTGTTGAAATAAATTCTTCAACCCTTTCCTGCACCCTGTCACCTGATCACACGATAAGCTGTCCACTGTGGTAACCGCCGTCCACTGAAAGGGTGAATCTGACGAATCAATATTTTCACTTGTCCTGTATTTTCAGGGCATTTGATGGCTCCCGACTCGGGGGCGGAGCTGCAGTTTTTTTACTACTTGTTGAGCCTCGAGTGCACATTCGAGTCCCCCCATAAAGACCGGAAAAGCATCTGTTGTAGTCTCACTCCCAGAGGCAGGCAGCACTTCATCACCATGTTGCCGAATTCCAACGCTCAAACATCGCTTCGAAATCCACGACATAGTGTGTGAAAAGATGAACTGTGACAAAGTTCCATGTACGTGAATGGAATTTTTTCCCCCCCCCCATCATCTCTTAGTAAGCCACGGCCTTCTTGATTGTTTCTGAGCTCGTCCCTGCCACTCACGTCCTCTCCCTGTCAAGCGTCTCCCGTTCGAGTCCCTCATCCCCGTTGCCACCCGTCACATCCCCCCACCCCCCTCCGCCCCCACGCCCTCCTCGTCATTGACAGCGGCCTTGTCTTCACGCCGCTGTCAGGTAGATGGTGACAACTCCACTAATGGGAATACAAAGATATGAGGCAGGCAAACAGCGTGCCAGTTTTTCCTATCAACTCCTACCTTCTTCGGATTGAAACGCAAGCAACAACAAGGGAGAAGGTGAAGAGAATATGGTGCCGATAACTGGGAAAAGAGAGTGTCTGTTGAATGCCAGTTCCTCACTCAGATGTTCAAAAGCGAACCCAGCACCTCCCCCGCTCGTTTCGCAGTCGCACCCTCCATTTCTAATTTGAGCGGGAATTCTGTTGAATTTTTGCCGCTTCTCTTTTCTCGTCCTAATTATTCCATAAAAAGAATATGAAAGCCACGTTGCCCGGGAAAAAAGAAAGAGGAGCTTAGTTTGAGAAGGACCATTTGTACTTTTCCCGTTCGATTGACGTCTTTGTCAACTGATTGCAGTGTGTATATTAAGTGTGTGCAGCGCTCTAACAAAGGACGCAGCGATACATGGGTTGCGATATCATTCAATGATGGTTTGATTTTAAAGTGGAACGATTCAATTCAGTGGGATTACAACTCTCAAACAGCTCAGTTTGAGAGGATATGATGGGCGCGATGAGTTTCTTATCATTTTAACCCTCGTGCAGTATTTTTAAGCGGCTGCATGAAGGGTATTACGTCCCAAAAATGTCCCTCTTCCAATGTGCAACAACTTTTTTCACTTTTAATTTTTTTTCACTTTCAACCCCTCAAAATGTTCAGTGGGAATTGGCCAAGACATAGATATACATCCTATGCAAAATTTCAGCTTTGTGGAGTTATTCTTCACTGTTTTGTCTGTGGTGTCCATTTGTCCAACAGTCCAAAATCGTCCAAAGTGTCCGAAATGTCCAATTTTGGGATTATTACTGCATGGGGGTTAAATACACGCGAATGAACTTGGCAGCACTACCAATGTGGCATTTCTTTCGTCGCTATCATTCTCCCATAAACAACGATATGATTTCAATATTTTTGAAAGTGGGCCAATTTGATTCACTTTCATTCATTGCACTTCCATTTCCCGATTCAAATGGGTTTTTGTTTGACCCCTAGTGTCCATGTATGGAAGCACACTTTTTTATTTTTGGTACCCTTGACAGGAATTAACAAGAGAGCATCAACTGAATCACACAGTGCTCTTTGGGAGACATTCGTAATCATCTTTTATTCACTGTCAAACAAAACATTAAACAAAAGGCATTATATGCTGTGTATTTAAAACACCACACAGCGTAGACTTTAGTCTCCTCGTTTAATGCTAATGCTAACACATAACGGCATAGATCAAGTCGCATCCATGCTATGGAGTTATAACGCTTTAAGTAATCGATATTTGAGCACAAATGGTGCAATGTGGACAGACACTGTAAAAGTACTCACTGTTAATTATTCTTTATCCTCTGTGTAGAAGACTGACTGAATATTAGTGACGTATTGTTGAGCTGAGAGAAGCTGGGACGTCGGCACGTACAGTATTTCTCTCTGTCTGTTTTATAACCACCCAGACTACCAGAAGTAGCTGCACACAAAATAATTGAATTATTTTTAATTCTATTCAGTTATGTCATTACTGTATTAAAAATAGTGATATATTTTTATTCCTGAAAAATAAAAAACGTTTTCTTTTTTCCTGTGGCTGGAACGCATTAATGACATTTCCGTTCACTTCAATAGGTAAAAAAAAAAGTTTTGAGATTTGAGTGAATTCAGTAACAAACATTTCCACGGAACAAATTAAACTCACATCTCAATGCACCAATGTAAATGTCGTATGGTTTTGTGCATAATGTAAATGTAAAACATACTAAACCAATTAGGATTTGATAAATGCTCTGATATAATGATGCATCATAAAGACAGTGAAAGGTATTTTGTGGTATTTTCACTTGTGGAGGCAGCACTTCATCACCAAGTTGCCAAATTACACAGATCACTGCATGTGGACACATCGCTGAATGCAGACGCATTTTGGAATCGTTCAGCGAGCAAAGGATTGACTTCCTTGTCTGTTTTCACGCTTGAGGGTAGGCAGGCTCTCCGAAGATTTGTATACAAGCAATTAAAAAGTCAATTTCCCATATGCAGTATGTGTTTTAATGCATTGTAGAGTGACTTTTCCTGTCTTTTAATTCATAGAGTCTCATACCTGTCTCCCACAGGCAATTAAACATGTTGCCACAAACAAGCTTCTTCAATTCCAGCTCACCGACAGTTGGCATGCCCATAAAAGTTGGATGTACTACAGAGGACGAGGCTCACATCTAAAGCGGCGCCACCGCTGCCTCTGTTTCTCCGCAGAGGCGAGAGGATGCGCTGTGACGGGCGATGTTGGGGTGGACGGGAGGGACAGACTGCTTGCTGTTTTTCTGGTTTTCGAGTACCATATTCTGCTCTTTTGCTTCTGTACAGCTTGTGCATTTAATCAAGCTTCTTTTCCTTTTGAAATGAGTAGAGATGCCATTAATTTATTCAACCCACCCCCACAAAAAAAACAACAGAAATTTTGAATATTAATTTGAAAAATAGCACTCGATAATGCACTTAATAAAAACATACCATAACAACATAGTTAAATAGAATGTCAATAAACTAATCAGTTTTTGCCGCATTTTTTACTTCAGTTGAGTGGACATGATGTTGCTCCTCTGGGTGTGTGTGCCAGGGCCACCTTGGTGCAGTATAAAGCAGAGATACTGTTGGTGGAGTTGGTCTTAGCTGCTCAATAAGCTGCAATAATATTTGGCATTCTGTGCATAGGATAAAGAATTTATGACTATTGTTTCACCACTTGTGTTGTTTGTGGCCTAAAGGATTTCTGAAGGCTCAACTGTAGATCAATCGAATTTACTTCTTTGGATTCTGAGCTGAGCTGAACAATTCCATAATGATTGAAAGAAAGATTAAAAATGCGAAAATCATAGAGCTTTAATTGTGAAAAAAAAGCCCCAATATCGTAAAATTGAAGTCTTTCCACCATTATTTGCTGACATTTTTTGTGCTCTGGTCAAAGCACAGTATAATACAAATTTGTGCTTTGGCGTCATAATGTAACATCTGCCAATGAGCTGTGTTGACATTAAGGGAAGCCCTTCTACTACAGTATAAATGCCAAATCATTGTCTATTAGAAAAGTAGTGCTTTGTTGCCATCTTGTGGCTGTATAGCTAAATATAAACCTTGTTAGCGAGGCATCAAACACTTTGGGACTTTCGCTATTGCTAACCCCCGTGTTTGGTGGGGGTTTATCGGATGCTAGCATGCGGGCAATTTCGTGGTTAATGAGGTAAAAAAAAAAATACAACACCCCATTGTCGTGAAAATATAGAAAACAATTCTTGCATCTGTCTCTATTTGCACCAAAATATATCATGTAACGTTTTCGAAAATCACACGGTTTATCACACAAAACAAACACGAAAACCAATACCTTCTCGCCTTACCGCTGGCCTAACAGCTGTAATTAGATGCATGTGGCAAAATCTTCATTGTGGATCACGACAGAGTAATGGTATTGTTTACCCAGTGAGGCGCCTGGGGGAGGCTTTCCCGGATGCTTTATGAGTGTGAGGTTAGACTAATGATTAAAGACGCACTGAGACTCTGCTCTCATTTAAACAGCTTTGAGACGTTCCCCCCATCACTAGGAGTGCGGTAGGGTATATTTTAAACATGGTTCCTCAAACTTTTTGGGTCCAAATTTTTTCATATCCAAATGCCAAATCAACATAACTTGCACGTGCACCACTATGGTATACTGTATGCCGCAATGCAGATGAACAGAAAATAATAATAATTCCGAGGTAAAATTGTGAAAGACTGGTGCCTTGTGACACAAGTGACCCAATTGAGTGATTCAAGATTCAACATTATTCGGGTGAGGTTTTTTTGTTTTTTTTGCTTTGACGGTAGCCGTTATCTCAACTTGGTTCACGGCTAGCAGCAGTTTGACAGGTAGTGAACAAGTCTTCAGAAATAGGCCACAAGCTGTCAAATACCACTTGTAGGTGAAGTTTACTCGAAAAATACACATAGTAAAGAGAATCTTCCACTATGTATTTAATACGGCAACATAGCGTTGCCTTAGGAAAGTGTGTTTAGCTTCATGCTAACAAACAACAACAACAACCCTATAGACAAGCTAACGAATAGCATCTCTATGTAGTGTATCGATACCATGACTCCTTGTATTATGCTGTACCGAGTTGGCTCAGCAGACATCTATTCATTTGGAGAAAAATGTGTGCAATTTTTTACTCTTCATTTAATTATGAAATCACTTTTATATGTTATATGTTTTATAAAGAACACTATTAAGAGGAGTGATGCTCCTCTGAATTTTCTCCCGCTGCACGCTTTTTTCTGGCAAAAAAAAAACCCTTCTGTAAAATATTACACCTCTGGTTTAAACAAAAAAAATCCCATTCATTTGAGGAATACAGATTCATGTGATGGTAAGTAAAAATGAAAGCTTTTATCTGGCCCAGAGCTAAGATAGGGAGAAGGTAATTGGTTTATTATGCTAAATTGGGATGCACCTTTTGAAATGATATGACAACAAATATTTTTGCTGACCCCCAAGCTGCGGGCTCGTGATTTCAAGTGGCAAATTATCTTGGGAAATATGCAAAACAGGAGGACTGTGCGAGTTGTTTTGAATGAAATTGTGCGGCTGCGGAGTCGCTCTAATGGCTCCTAATCAAATATACACCTTCCCTTCCTGCTTCCTGCGCAGCACCTCGTAAATGTTTGTGACGGTGGAAATCACAGATCAAGATTGTGCTGCAAACACCTTAATCCGACTTCAGAGCGCCGTTCCCAACAGCATCTGTTAGCGCTGTTGTATATTACATAATAAAGTGGGATGGATAATTAAGAGAGAGAGCTACTTGGGTCCAAGCCCGCAAGAGCGCTAGCGCTGGGAATTGAACAGTAATTATTTCATGAGATCTTGTCAGTGTGGATCCCAGTGTGCCACTTCGTGTGTGTGTGTGTGTGTGTGTGTGTGTGTGTGTGTGTGTGTGTGTGTGTGTGTACTACAAGTTTACTAGACCCACATTCACAGTGCTGATTTCTTTTTTTTTTACTCGCAGACCCTAATGAAAACCCTCATACTGAAACATGCTCAGGCAATATACAAGTACTAGAGTAAGCATTATAGTTGTGTTTATGAGCACGTTTCAGTCATGGATGTGAGTGAAAACAATTTGAATCGTGTGTCATGTTTCGGTTTGTGACCAACAGTTGGCACTGTGGGGCTTTTCCCTGCAGCTGCACACCTGTTGGTCGTTAAGCAATTATGGCTTTAAAACGACTCCCAGCCCGACCACTCATTGTCGGGTCATTGTTTGCTTGTTAGCTGCTGTCAGGTTTGTTTGTCATGTTTAGGTCATGTTTGTTCCGGTCATGTTTCGTTTAGTGATAGTTTTTGCTTCAGTCAATGGTTTTGTTTGATACTTTGGATTTGTTTTGGTTGTTAGCACTTTGTTTGTTTTGGATTCAGTTTTCTCTGTGTTTTATTCAATACACTTCTTCAAATACACCCTGCTCCTCCCTCTTGCCTGCTTTTTGGGGTCCTCCACCACCTCGCAATATGTGACATCGTGCTGTGTGAGAGTGTTTCAGTAATGTGTTGTACATGAGAGAAAGAAAATGCAATCATGTGCATATGAGAGTGTTTCAGTGGTGTATGTGAGTGAAAAAATTTAAGTATATTTAGTGTTGCAGCATTTCAAGTGTGTTTATTTGTGTATTGTTTATTGGACATGACGTGAAAAATATACCGTACAGTAATAAATTGACAAAAAGCGAAGGTAAGTAAAATTGTAAGAAAGGAAAACAAAACAGTCATCATACAGCACAATTATATGTTCAAAGGAGTAGGAAGAAGTAAAAAAAATTATCTAGTCCTACCCTTTGTCATGTCCATCCATCCATCCATTTTCCAAACCGCTTGATCCTCACTAGGGTCGCGGGGGGTGCCGGAGCCTATCCCAGCTTTCTTCGGGCAGTAGGCGGGGGACACCCTGAATTGGTTGCCAGCCAATCGCAGGGCACACATAGACGTACAACCATCCACGCTCACACTCATACCTAGGGACAATTTAGAGTGCACAATCAGCCTGCCATGCATGTTTTTGGAACGTGGGAGGAAACCGGAGCACCCGGAGAAAACCCACGCAGGCCCGGGGAGAACATGCAAACTCCGCACAGGGAGGCCGGAGCTGGATTTGAACCCGGTACCTCAGCACTGTGAAGCCGACGTGCTAACCACTGGACTACCGGGCCGCCCCCTTTGTCATGTAATAATGTATAAATTGATCATTTTTCAATCAGACGAGAATAGGAAAAACAAATGCTTTTACCCTCATTCATGTGTGCTATACTTATCTATTTTTACAACTTTCGGTTTGTACATACATACACGTTCTAGCACATTTATATGTCGATTTTCTCGTATTCATAATGGATATTGCATTTCATGACTACATTTAATAAATGTATCAATGTAATTCTGATGTATCACTATATTTAATGAATGTATCAAATGCTTATCAGCATCACTGCAATCAGCTTAATTCTGATTCATGTAGTTTTTTGTACTATTCTCTTGAATTGTGTGTGCGCGTGCGTGTGTGCGTGAATAAGAATATTTCAGGAATTAATGTGAGAGCATTTCAGTAGTGTGAGTGTGTGCGCACTCGCACTTGTGTGTGATCATTTCACCCGTTTCTGAATGGATAAAAAAAGATCCATAGTGATGAGTCCTGTGAATGAGAGAGTTTCAGTAGTGTATATGAGAGCATTTCATATCACGTGATGTATCTCTCTTGATTGTGTCCCGTATGTGTGTGAACATTTCTGCTGAACAAAATTAAGTTATGTGCGTGGAAGATTTTTCAGTCGTGCGCATATGAACATTTTAGTACTGTGTGTGAGATTGTTGTAGTATTGTGTATGAGAGCATTTAAGTAGTGAGTGACAGTGTTTCAGTCGTGTATGTCGGCGAAAACAAGTTGGTGTGAGAGCGTTTCAGTAGGGTGTATGAGTAAAGGACATTTCTGTCAACTGAGAGAGCATTTCAGTCGCGTCTGTGTTTGCAGTAATTCGTATGAGCTTGTTTCATTAGCGCGTGTGAGAGCATTAAGAGTAGCAAGGGCAGAGACAAGCGACAACATCACAGTGCTGACAACCAGCTGCGCAGTCCATTATAGTGCAGGAATCGAAAGCATCAACCTGTTTACGAGTATTCATTCAGAGACGACAATCAAACTTTGCCTGTCGCTGCAACCGTATAAATTCACCAAAGCGTACATTCATTTGCTAGCAATATTTCAAAGACTGCTGTGGGTGAATTGATTCAGATTCAGAAATGATTCAGTTTCACTTTTGGATGTATTTTTTTCAAATTCAATGAGTTTCAACTACCGTAATTTCTGGACTATAGATCGCACCTGATTATAAGCCGCACCACTCCATTTTTAAAGGAAAAAAAACATTTTGTACACACATAAGCCGCACCTGTCTATAAGCCGCCCATATTGTTGCATGAGATATTTACAAAGAAAGACGGTACACAGGCGGCCGTTAAAAAAGTCTTTATATAGGCCGCTTCATTAAATAAGCCGCAGAGTTGAAAGCGAAAGGCTTATAGTCCGGAAATTACGGTAGTTTTTAGATCTGCTTTGTTAGTTTTTATTAGATTTGTGTGTGTGTTTTCAAATGATTCAGTTGAGTTTTTACTAGGTTTGGTTTTAGTTTTTTAAAAATATGTGAGGAATTGGTCGTGGATGATAAAAAAGATCAAAATGGGATATGTCATAAAATAAACTAAAATTCCCAAACCACTCTTCGACCTTCCTTCTTCTGGACAGCAATACGGAAAAATCAACCCTGAAAGCTCATTTATGAAATTGACAAAGACGTAAAGAAAGGACATTTTTATAGCTTGTGTTAATGACCTCCATCCATCCATTTCCCGAACTGCGTTATTCCCACTAGGGTCGTGGGGAGTGCTGGAGCCTATCTCAGCTGTCTTCGGGTAGTAGGCGTGGGACACCCTGAATCGGTTGCCAGCCAATCGCAGGGCACACAGAGACGAACAACCACCTACGCCCACAGTCACACCTAGGGACATTTATGAGTGTTCAATCAGCCTGCCATGCATGTTTTTGGAATGTGGGAGGAAACTGGAGTACACGGAGAAAACCCACACAGGCCCGGGGAGAACATGCAAACTCCACACAGGGAGGTCGGAGCAGGAATTGAACCCGGTACCTCTGCACTGTGAAGTCGACGTGTTAACCACTGGACTCCCGGGCCGCCCTTAATTACCTTTATAAAGTAATTTTAGGCAATCATCTTTAAAAAAAAAAAAAACAACTTTCCCCCCCCCCCCCAAATTCAGTTTAAAATGATTTCTTTGTTTGTTGTCGTTAACTGTAACAAACTTGGTTGGCTCCCCTGAAGTTGAGGGGGCCTGGTTGAGCAGTTTGAAAAGGAGTGAGTGATCCTTTGGGTAATTTGTCAAATATTTTACGGGACACCGGGGAAAATGTTGTCATAATGGTGTAGGTTGATATTAAATATTGATTGACGCTTCTTCTGTGCTGCAATTGTTTTGGAAGTCAAAACAAGTTTTGACATTAAGCCCAAGATGACTAAAATTGGAAATGTGCTTTGTCCTCAAATGACATGAAATACTTATTAAGGTCTTTCTTCCTAACATTTTATACATCACACAACCACTTCCCTGCTCAGAGCACGGCGAAATAGTTCGCATTGTTGGCGGTTTGTCATTTATAACAGCCACCGCTGATTTATCATCCGTCGCTATTATCAGCTGGAAAACACGTTCCGACAGCGTCCTTAAATGTCAGGTCAGCTCTCTGCTTGTCGCCCTTCAGTGAAAGGAGCAAGTTTGTTTGGCAATATGATTGCAAGGACTTGAATGAGTTTATGATGTTGTTATGACAGCTACGTTTATGATAAGGGAAACATTTCAAACTTCCCCTTATCGTAAATAATACAAAGCGCCTCACCGGCAGCTGTTGAGCTGAGCCGCTCAACAATGCCACGCTGAATGTATAGATTTTGATGTTTTACACAAGACCAGATCAAGCTGAATATTTGATGGCCTCTTCTGTATCATTAGCTCATTATTAGTGCATGAATATCCACCCGATATTTGCTTTAATGGAAATAAATTATTCACAGTGGTCTCTTCCCTCCCACCTGCAATCTGCAGCCTCATTTTTCGCCTTTAACCCTAACGTACTGTTTCGGTCAGGGATGGGCAATAGGTGGCATGTGACCGGCGACCACAATCTGAACAATTACGGAGGGCACTGTGTCTATATCAGGGGTTGGCAACCCAAAATGTTGAAAGAGCCATATAGGACAAAAAAACAAATATGCCTGGAGCCGCCAAAAAATAAAAGCCTTTTCTAAAACTTACCATGAAGGAAACACATGCTGTATGTATGTAGGAGACTGGACTGTCTCAGAATTGTTTGTTATTCATTCCTTTGTTGTGTGTTCACAAATGCCCCCATAGAATTTATTTTGTAATTTCGTCGCTTGATTTTTTTTGTTTTGGTGCATATTTTCGCTTTTCTTAGTGTCAGTGAAGTGACCATTCATTTCCGTTTTTCGCAGGGTGTCTTTGAACGCCTCTCGAGTTGAACGAGAAGAGAGAAGGCACGGAGTCGGACACAGACGTGTCCGTGTTTGTCGAGACTGTTAAAACCATAAAGTGTACGTTTTAAAAAACGTACACCACAGCTCTCCTTTTTCGGAGCTGCAACATGTATCTACAGTATATCTATTTGAGATATATTAGCCTACTATCAAAATCTTTTTCCATTTTCAAACATTTTTTACAAAGCTCCAGGGAGCCACTAGATGTCGCTAAAGAGCCGCATGCGGCTCTGGAGCCGCGTGTTGCCGACCCCCGGTCTAGACTTCTTTTTTTTTTTGTGAAACATTTTCTGCAGTTGTTTGTTTTGGCTCATTCAAGGCTGGGGAAAAATGGCCTTCCTGTTATCAAGGTTCATATGTTTGCATTCCTTTCATATCTGAAGGTTCTCCTTATGATCCATTCTGTTCTAGTGTATGTAATGCAAAATAAATAAGATATGCCCCCCCACACACACACACACACACTCCCCGACATATCTGTGTTCAGTGAAAGGAGCATGGACATGGCCCCAATTATGCAAACAGCTGCTTTCACACTGGATTTGTGCCCGCTGTCCCCATTACATACTTATTCCAACACGGGTGCTTGTTTGCGATGCAAACTAAACCACTCTGTTGCTTTTTTTTTTTTAATTTAAATGTGCTTGAATTGGAAAGTGTGTTTGTTGGGTGCG
The DNA here is from genome assembly GCA_018466805.1 of Hippocampus abdominalis. Classification (NCBI taxonomy): domain Eukaryota; kingdom Metazoa; phylum Chordata; class Actinopteri; order Syngnathiformes; family Syngnathidae; genus Hippocampus; species Hippocampus abdominalis. The sequence goes on along the minus strand of CM031695.1, from coordinate 19,082,025 downwards.
GGGGGAGGTGGTCACCGATGTGAGTCACTTTTTTGATTTATACAGGAAGTCACACTGTATACGTTCAGTGAAATACAGACACTTTTTAAAATTAATTTATTTTTTTTAATGGACAGCCAGCTGTCAGCCGGCCTTGCGTCTCCTGGAATGGCTGCGACTCCCTCAGCAAATCGGAAGTGACATGCCTGACAGCTGAGTGTGGACTTTTGAGCGCACAGCCAAATGTCACACGCTGTCAAGACATTTTTTTTCCTTCGCTCTGCTTTCATAATGAGCTTCCGAATGAACCTAGCCGAGGTCCACTAAAACCTATTTTTCTTTGCGATGCCCAGTGTTCATCATCAAGGCAGATGCAGTCAATGTGCAACACTTATTGATGAAAATTGCCTCCAGAGCTTTGAGTAATGGTTTTATTAATTTAGTTTTAATCACTGAGAAGTAGATATTTTTTTGCTCGTATAAATATTCATCGCGAATGTTTTTCGGGATTGGCCTCTCAATGAACTGTAGTGGCCAGAAGTCAAGTATCCACAATGTATTACATTTTATTTATGTATTTATTTTAAACCACGCGGACAATTCTCTACAAAGGCTTACACACATAGGCAGAATTGTTGGTTACGATCACAGCGAGCATGACGTCTCTCGCGGTTGCTCCAAGCGCGGTTTGAAAATAAAACAAACAACTCTAGTTTTCTAACCGCCGATAGTTTGTGCATTGGTGAGTAACAAAAACACATACAAGAAAGATTGGTTCAATTCTCCAGCTGCTCACTTGCTTCACTTTACATTTTAGTGCCGACTCTCGTCCCTCTTCGCATCTCTTCCGGGACGGACTCCACATTGGGGACTGACGCTCCCCGTAATGTCAAACGCCCATAAAGGTGCAAAATAACAAACACCAATAGTCTCCTGAGTAATTGTCACAGCCCAAAACACAGAAACCATACAAAAAAGTGCAAAGTCAAGAGCGTATACGCTACCCAATGTAAGGAAAGCTTGGCATCCTTGACCACACACGAGGGTATGACAATACTTTTGCATAGCGCGAGCTAGCACGTATTACACTCTCCTCCCACGAAAACCTCCCTCCTAATCCGGGTCATGGCGCCTTTGTGACAATTTTCATTCGGCGTAGTCATGCCAGAGGCTAAAACCCACACGACCACTGTCCACCGGGTGGAGAGCAGAGTGTGCTAACAAGCAGTGTGCATCGGTAGAAAGTACCGTATTCTGATCCAGTGTTTGGTTCCAATGCCATTGCATAAAAAAGCCAAATGGGACAATACACTCTCCAGGTCAGGCCAGATGTCAACGCTATATATTGTGTGTGGTTATTTGAGTCGATATACGGGCTCAAAGTAGAAGAGATAGGGATAAAAGTTCACACACAAGCCTCTGCTGACAGCTCTGTGACTTTCTCAATAAGAAAATATTTCATCTTCAAGTCATTGTAGCGCATGAACCCCTTCTTAATTAGCAGGGATTTCATTTGAGCTTACGAAATTGCCTCGTTTCACCAGCAGACATCCCGTCCTTCCACATTACAGCACGTTTCTGTGCTCTTTTAATCGCTATTGTAAAGCAGTTGGCGCATTGGATGTCCTTATACTTCATATTTATTTCATTTATTAATACTTAATTTGGTGCCTGCTCTTGAGAAGTATTTGGGAAAACAAGGGGGCGTCTTGATCCATCGATTTCCATGTTTTGGACTTGTTTGCTTGACACTTGACGTTGTTGTCGCCCGCGAGGAGTAGTTTTATGTCTGCTAATCCCCAAAATGCCTTTTGATGTCATTATAGCACTTGAGTGATGAAATAATCTTCTTAACTTATAGACTGATATGTTACAAATCCTCTTTAGTGTCATATTGCTCCACTTTCCACTTCGCACAGTGGATATACAGTATTATACTTCATTAGACTAACACTAAGTTACAAAAAATATCATAATACCAATCATGAAGCATAACACAAAATATTAAGACAAGATAAGATAACCTTTATTTGTCCCACATTGGCGAAATTTGCAGATTATACATAAAGAGCAATGATCTTAAACCTGGTCTAATACTAACACTTTAATAAACATTGAGTTCCTCAATATTGAAAAAAGAAAAATATAATGAAGTTGGGGGGTTTTCCCTAAAATGTTTTGAGTTGAAATACTTTTCTCTTGCATTCTAGTCACACAATGGAGGTCTGACATGAGGCGAGGCGTGCAACCTGGCTCAATTGTAGAACCTCTGTCGTTTAAACTGTACATAATATAATAGTACACTGCACTATCTTCTATCCTATAATATACTACATGTACTATGAAAAAACTGAAAGACAGTGAAACTGAAAGATGCTTGCCTTTCTTAAGACAGTGATGCAATATCCTAATTTGTCATTTCAATTTGTCTCTCGGTGACAGAACAACAGTAGCACCTTGACAAAAATATATTAGTGTGTGCCTGGCATGTTTGCTTGGGGCAAATAATTCTCTCACAGAAGAGCTCATGAAAAAATAATATAATGAAAATACATAGATGGTCTGGGAAGTACGGCAGTTATTACATTCTATGAACCCCCCATGTTGTGTGCATTATTCTATTAGCAGTAAAACTGTTCTGGTTATACTTACATTAACAAACACACATACACATGGGCCACTGACTGCTCATTTCCACTCAGTTTTTACAGGACAAAGAAACGCAAAGGCACCTTGGAAATAGAAATGAGTGTGGGTATGCAGTGTTAGCTTGGGGGCAAATTATTGTCACATGGAAAAGATAAATGAGTTACGAAGGTTAATAAAATATGCGGTCGGAGGGCAAAGCACAGGGAGCTTGATGAAGAGCGGTGGTGATGGAGGGTAACGGGAGGAGGATGGTTCAGGTTCATTCGATAGCACTTGTCCTCATTAGGGGCAGCTGGAGCCTATCTGAGAGCAAGGCGGGCTGAACGGAGGACTGATCATCAGTTGATCGCAGGGCACATATAGACAAACACTCGCATTCACAGTTATGGACAGCTACCTGAAGTATGAGCCAGGTGAAATCTTGAATATAATTCTGATGTCTCATCACTTAAATCCGACATCATTTCATAAAGTCTGTTTTTGTGTTTATTAGAACAAAAGGTATTACATATTTTAGGTTTCAAGAATAGAGGCACCTTTTTTTCAGAATAAAAGGCCTGATACAACAAGTGTATACGAGTTGTGTTGTATTTTTTTCATTCATTAGTTAAAATATTACTTTAATCTTATCGGATTATGACTTTCTTCTCAGTTTGAAATGCATCCCTGTGCTTTAAAGTATATGACTTATTTTTCTTCATGAAAAAAATTTGCATTCTCATAACATTGCACCCCCCCCCCCCCCCCAATATATATATTTTTTCTTGCAGCATTTACATTTAATTCCCGTGGCAGTACACGTGGTACCTATGTTTAATTGGTGTTGAGGTTATGAGGGGTTCCTTGGAAGAAAAACAAATTCTCCAGGAAGGGGTCCCTTGACCCAAAAGATTGAGTTTTTAATTAACCTTACAAGCAAGCCTGTGGAATGTGGAAGGAAGCAGGAGCTCACTGTAATAATAATAACCTTGTCTTAATTTGCTCACCGAATTGTGAAATTCGTCTTGGTTAACTCAACACTCTATTATTCTGGATGACTGGCCAACAGGTGGATACTAGAGATAAGATCTGAAGCCCGAGCCCGGCCGAAATTCCGGTTGGCTCGGGCCTAAAATATCAATCATTGCTTCGGGTTCGGGTCGGGTCAAACCGGGCTTCTCTCTCGCTGACTTTTTAAAAATAAATATATGTTTAGTGCACTGAGGCGTTTCGAGGCCATGAATAGTTTTGGCCACAAGAGACCGTGGTTCGTAAGAAAAAACAGAAGTCGCCTCATCAAAACACGTACTGTACTAAACTCTTGCAATGACAATTCAAAGAACTCCTTCCTGTTTCTGTCTTTTATCCATCGGTCATTGTTCTTCTTTTTATCTCTGCTTCTCTCTCTTGAAGCGCCGCACTAGATTTCTTAAGGACGTACTGCTGCTGTAGTTAATGGCCCAATTTTCAACCCGTCAAAATGACAGACGGCCTTAAATTTTTCCCGTCAACTCTTAAAAAAAATCCGTCAATGATGGAAAATTGTCGTTTGATGTACCCTGTGCAGAAACAGAAATATAAAAGATGTAAATGTTTAGACAGTCTTGTTTAACTTAGATTTCGTGACAAATGACAGGCTTTAATTTGTTCTCATAAATCACCCCTCCTCCTACCGAGTCCTCACAAATAAAATATGACATTTCGTGTTTGCTTCGGGCTGGGCCTGCAAATCAAGTTAATTGGTCGGGTTCGGGCCGGGTCGGGCTTTAATACCCGCGGGCCGGGTTGGGTTGGGCTGGATTTTTTAGGCCCGATCTTACCTCTAGTAGATACACAGGTTAAATGGATCTGCATCTAGTGGAAGAGTATTTAATTATTCTGCCTGCCACCATATGTGACTGGAATAAAGTAAGTAGAAAATACATCTCATACCACTTAGGTATAATTACACAGTTTCGGCACAGTGGTCAAGAATAACTGGAGTAGATGATGCAGCCACAAATTTGGTGTTTGTTTTATCCTACATTTTGCGACTCACCTTGAGCTGGTTATTTAATGGACATGATCCAACATTATCAATATGAATAGTGCTAGTGCCTTTCGTGTGTGTGTGTGCGCCTGTGTGTGTGTGTGTGTGTGTGTGTGTGTCCTGCAGCTGCAAAGGGCTGCTTGGTTTCTCCCTCCTCAGAGCCAGTGCCCTCCAAGGGGCATCAGGGGAGTAGCGCCAACCTCCTCTAACCCACATCACACACAGCAGCCCAGAGCTCACAAGGACTCAACAAAAAAGGCGGGATTCCACTTCCTCCGAGTGGCTATTTCACCAGCCGGCTGCCAAACTGAGCTATTGTTGACTTGGCATTTATTCGCTGCAGTCGAAACGAGCGTTTAACACCTCCAGTGGAGACCAGCTGACGATTTCCGGGCATCCATATCGGAGCTTGGCAACTCTTTTTGGATGGCGCTCAATGGTTTTTCCCGCTTGTTTGCAACATTTTAACTGTGGGTGTAAAAGCATTACAAAGTGTTGTGGGCTGTCGCTGGCTGACAGAAGGATGTGTTTTTGCAATTACTGGGTGGAATTAGTTCCATTTCAGTACAATCGCGCCATCTGTCACTGCGGATGAATATTTTACTACGCTCTCTGGGAATGGAATGTCCCATTAGGACGGCGCGTTTCAATGAACGCAATGTGGGCAAAAGATCCAAATGCAAGCTGAGACTGGAAGCATCCACCCAGCGCAACTGGCTCCAGCCAATCAATGAAAATAAACAACAAAAGTGCAGATACTTGTGTACCCAGCGGACTTACCATTTGGCAAACACAGGCCGATTACCACGACCTCTATGACTGAGACTCTTTAAACCAGGGGTGCCCAATACAGTGAAACTCCTCTACAACAAAACCTACATGGGCGGAAATACCCCCTAGTGTGAAAAAATCTTCATGCATTAACACCATTCCCACGTTCCTGCCCCCCATACAATGAAAAAAAACCCTGTTGCATTATACGAAATATCTTTCTCTGCTCTTGCCTCGTGACGAGATTCACTACAACGAAATCTAATCCAACAGCGACCTCTACTGCTCTGTTCGGAAACGGCAACAGCAACCACCACACTGGTTTACACATGCGCAGTAGTCCAGGAAGTATTTGTTATTGTCGGTTTCAGACGCAGCACGAACGTTGCATTGCTAAAATGGCTACAAAACGGACCTTTGGATGTCAAGCAGCTAAGGCAAGAAGCGCTCTGACGCTGGAAGAGAGGGTGAAAGTGATCAAAATGAAAGACTGAGGAAGCAAAATAAGACATTATCCAAGAAATTGATGTAAGTGACAGTGAATGCTGATCGTAAATTTCGCAATTTCTTTCCCTTTTTTTTCTTTCTACACTGACTATATGAAGTGTCAAATAAGTGTATGCTCATACTTATGCACTATTGGACGTGTGTGTGTGTGTGTGTGTGGGTGGGTGGGTGGGTGGGTGGGTGTGTGTGTGTGTAAGCGTGCATATGCGGTATCAGATCGATCGCATGAGGTTGGTTGCTTGAAAAGTAGATCTTTGGTCAAAAAAGGTTGGGCACGGCTGCTCTAAACAATGTACTCTCAATAAATAGCACCTTACGACACAATTTTTAGCAAGCACATAGGTCTTTTTTATTGCTATTTCAGTAAGTTTAAACCGAATTAGGCAATTATGCTATGAGGTTCACGGTTATCGTACTATTATTTATCACATCATTCCAGAACCATGAGCACAGGCTTTTGTGCTTTGGCTAAACTGTTTTTTCTTTTTTTTTTCGAGGATTAGTGGCTGTAGGTGTACAAGGACGGAGTCTTTTTTTTTAATCTCCTTTTGTCCTGCGTCCTCCTTCATCTCCACATTCCTTAAGTGGCTCTGAATTTCTGTGCCCAGCCTTGCAAGTAAGGTCCACACTCGGTTAACCTCGGTGACAGCGTTAACAATGCGGATCCAATCGGCTTTAAGAGGTCGCTGCTGCTAAGGTAGGCATTGTCACGTTGGGAAATAATTGCTTTTCATCTCCACAGCTCCAGTAATGAGAGTCAATCAATGGATATCTAAGCCAAGGTCTTTGTTCATTGAGATCTGTATCAATGCGCAGACCTGGCGATGATTTGATCGTCTGATGCTTTGTATGCACTGTCTGAGATGTCTTTTCTTGTACTTTTTTTGTGTTTTGAAATCGAGTAAAGCTTTCCGACAGTGACCGCCCTCTCTCTGAGAATGTTCCCTCTCCCAGCACGGTACCAACTTGTTTCGAGACAACTCTACTTTAGTCACGTTTGATGGTTTTTCCATCGGCAAAAGCACCTTTACAGAAGTAAATAAATAAATACAAATAATGGAATCTGATAGCAGGATCACTCGGTCGAATAAGCTCACAATCATTGTTAGCTACCTTGACCTTTGGGCTTCACTCAGGGCTGGATTGGCCATCTGTCCGTGGGTAGATACCCACAGTCTTTATTTTTCCCTCCATTTTTTTTCTCCAATGGAATAGCCCATAATTTAGAAGAAGCAGCCCATTTATTCATTTACAAATTAGACAGCAAACTGAACCAATAAACATCAGTGGCAGAGCTTTGTGGTAGCCAGGAGGGAGTCAGGAGTCAAATCAGTACTAGATTTCTGCTCGAGTACGGAGTGTGATTACTTTTGCCACCCCTTCCAAATGTTGATACAAATCCAATATGAATCATACCTACCAATGCGAGTGAAGCATAAACACACCATTGTCAACAGACGCCCCCCCACCCCCTTGTTCTGTATGATGAATTGAAAAATCAATCTGCCCAAACAAGGCGAGTGAAGTGAAGTGGAAAAATCCTTATTTTTTGTTCTTTTTTTCGTTATTGATGTTCATATTCAAATTCATGAGCTATTTTTTTCTGCAAAAAGCAATTTTTTTTTAACAAGAAATGGATTACTGCGACGAGGCAAATAGTCTTCTCTCCAAATACAGTCAAACCTCGGTTTTCGTACTTAATCCGTTCCAGAAGACTGTTCGGAAACCGAATTGTTCGGAAACCGAAACCATGTTTCCCATTGAAATCAATGTAAAATGTTTTAATCCGTTCCAAGTCAAGAAAACAACTTTTTTAAACCACTTTTTTTTACAATTTCACACCATAAACTGTACAAATGTAATGGGAGATGACCAATTTTAACATTAACCAATTTTATGTTTTTTTGGGCTCCCATGATGCATCAGGTAGTCACATGCAAGATGGCGCCAGTGTGTTTGGCGGCCTGCCGTCAGCTCCTACCTGTCAGAGTTCTGCTGTGTTTGTCTGTGTTCCTCTTGTTGTCGCCCTGGCATTGCGCTAATGCCCTCAGGACTTATGATCGTGATTTTATGATACATATCCAAAGCTCCTTAGAGCTACAATCCACTGGATACCTCGGCCCACACTTCAGATGTCACCCGACGTTCATCAACTCTCCAGCGGACTGCGTTCGCCGGCTCCCCTGCTGCGTTTTCCACCGCAGGAAGCGGCGCAGAAAGCGGCACAGAAAGCGAGGGAATCGTGGCGGTGTTCGAGTGCAGATCAGGGGATTTGCGAGCGTCTCCCTCGCGCAACCATCAACTTGCCGGCCCTCCATCAACTTTGCAGGAAGCAGAGGCCTCTACCTGGCTCGTCGATCGTGGGATCTGAGATACTCCTGCCATCTCTCTATCTCTCCTGCGCAGTCAACGACGCCCGATTGCCCTGCAGCTCCACCAAGGCTGCGCATCCGAAGCGGCGGGGTGAACCTGCTGAACATTCGCCCATTGCAACGCTCTCAAATTCCACAGCCTTCGGATTACCTTGCGGCTAAAGTGTCGCTACTGAACTGCAGGTCCGTGTCTAACAAGACCTTTATTTTAAACGACTTTTTTACACAGCGAGATCTGGACATGTTGTTTTTAACAGAGACATGGATTGGCTCCGGCGCCGGTGAAACATCTGTTTTTGGCGATCTCTGCCCCACAAACTGCTCTTTCATAAGCACTCCGAGAAGTTCGGGGAGAGGAGGTGGAGTGGCTTTGATTTTTAAAATCGGCTTAAGATACAAACACTCTCTGCCGGGAGCTTTTCTTCCTTTGAAGTACAATGCGTAAAAGTAGAATCTGCTACTGCACCACTGATGTGCGCACTTGTTTACAGGCCTCCCAAATCAGACAAACATTTCATAAAAGATTTCTCAGACTTTCTGTCCCGTTTTGCATCATCTTATGATCGTTTGTTGATTTTGGGTGATTTTAACATCCATGTCTGTTGTCCAGGCAAACCCTTGGTTAGCGAGTTTTGCCATGTAATGGAGTCATTCGGCCTCCTCCAGCACATAAATCAGGCGACCCACGTTCATGGCCACACCCTAGATCTGATTCTATCCCATGGGTTTTCCATTGATAACATAAGCATTGAGGATGCATCCTTCTCTGACCATATGCCTATTGTGTTTGAAGTTCAACTACTTAACTCACTGTCTACAGCCAGATCTTCTGGTCACTACTCTCGTCATATCAACTCTTTTACTGCAAATAAGTTCTCTGAACATTACTTGGGAAATGCTATCACTGCCTCTATCACTGCCCATGATCCCTGCTCCAGCCCTGATGAGCTAATATCCCTCTTCAACACATCTTGCTCAGCTATCCTTGAAACTGTGGCCCCTCTTAAATTCAGACGCCCTAATTTTAAACCTCAACAGTGGCTTGACGACTCCACCCGCCATCTTAGGCAGGTTTGCCGAAGAGCTGAGCGCAAGTGGAAAAAAGATCACCTTCTAGTTTCTCTAGAACTATTCAGAAATTCCCTGGCAGACTTCCAAACTGCAGCAAAAAAAGCTAAGGCTAAGCATTTCTCCAACATCATAAGCAAACATTCAAATCGCCCTAGAATATTATTTAACACCATCAACTCAATTGTAAACCCCCAAGTCTCTCCAGAGGTCGTGGCATCTCCCAATAGCTGTGAAGAGTTCTTGAAGTTTTTTATTGAGAAAATTGACCACATCAGAGCACAGTTCACACCTTCTGCAGCAGACACTCCACCCCATATCCCCATTACTACAGCTACTTTTGACAAGTTCCAAGCAGTGTCCTGCACTGATCTATGGGACATTGTAAACCACATGAAACCATCAACAGCTCCACACGATCCTATCCCTTCACAGATCACCAAAGATGCTTTTGATGCTATTGGTCCCTCCATCCAATTTATCCTCAACTCCTGCCTTGCCACCGGCACAGTTCCTATATGTTTCAAGCATGCGGTTGTCCAGCCTATGCTTAAGAAGCATAATCTGGATGCAAAATGTCTTAATAACTTCCGGCCAATCTCAAAACTGCCATTTCTCTCGAAAATCTTGGAGAAGGTGGTGTTTACACAGCTGCTTCCATTCTTCAACTCAACAGAGATCCTCGAGCCATTCCAATCTGGTTTCAAAGCGCGCCACAGCACTGAGACAGCCCTGTTGAAGGTGACAAATGACCTGTTGCTCACCCTTGACTCAGGTGATAACGCCATTCTGGTCCTGTTGGATCTCAGCGCTGCATTTGACACTGTGGACCATGGCACACTACTACAGCGTCTTGAACAGTGGGTTGGCATTAAGGGTACAGCTCTTAACTGGTTTCACTCCTACCTCCACCAAAGAACTTTCTCGGTATCCATAGGCCAGTACACTTCATCATCCGCCCCTGTGTCTTATGGTGTCCCCCAGGGATCCATTTTGGGTCCAGTACTGTTCTGCCTGTACATGCTCCCCCTAGGTAACATCATCAGGAAATTCAATATTTCATTCCATTTCTATGCAGATGACTCCCAGCTGTACATCCCACTGAAGTCTGGCAATTCCATGCAGCCTCTTTTAGACTGTTTGGAAGAAATAAAAATCTGGATGGCTGACAACTTCCTTCAGTTAAACAATAACAAAACTGAAGTCATTGTCTTTGGGCCTTCAAGATCAAAAAATTCCATCCCTGCCAACCTTGGTCCCCTTGCCCCCTATGTGAAATCCCATGCACGTGACCTGGGTATCATTTTGGACTCTCATCTCCACCTGGACAAGCAAATTTCATCTGTTGTAAAGACCAGTTTTTATCAATTAAGAATAATCTCCAAACTCAAATCTGTTCTATCATACAATGATCTGGAAAAAGTCATCCATGCCTTCATAACCTCCCGTCTAGACTACTGTAACTCCCTCTATCTTGGTCTCCCTCTGACACTGGTGGCACGGCTTCAGATGGTCCAAAATGCAGCAGCTAGGTTGCTCACCAACACAAAAAAGCATGAACACATCACACCTGTCCTAGCCTCCTTGCACTGGCTTCCAGTCCAGTCACGAATACGATTTAAAACACTGCTGTTGGTTTTTAAAGCTCTTCATGGCCTGGCACCCACCTACATAGCTGATATCATTCACCCCCATGTAGCCCCCAGGTCCCTCAGATCCTCCAGCCAAGGCCTCCTCCATGTCCCACGGTCCCGGCTTAAACAAAAAGGTGATAGAGCATTTTCTGTTGCTGGCCCTCAGCTATGGAACCAACTGCCACTTGATATCAGAAATGCCCCCTCAATAACACTTTTCAAAACTAAGCTCAAGACGCACCTTTTTACATTGGCCTTCCCTGTGCCCTAATTGTCTTGCCCTGCTGTCTGTAATTAAGTGTTGTGTTGTTATCATTTTAGCTTAAATCACTGTGCTGTATGTGTATTTTATTTTTTTTTACTTATCTATTCTATTTTTAACCTGTTTTAGCTTATACACTATGTACAGCACTTTGGTCAGTGCAAGCTGTGGTTAAATGTGCTTTAAAAATAAACTTTACTTACTTACTTACTTAACATAGTAACATAAAAATTGAAGGGACATCTCTCTCTCTCTCTATCTGTCGCGGGGCTTGCACCTCTCCCAGCTGTCAGCAGGCAGTAGGCGGGGCATTTCGGCATCCCGAACTCCTTCGCCAACACAGACACACGCACACCTGACTCATATTTTGCGATTAAATCTTTCTTAAATTCTGTAGTTTTGCACACTATCTTCCTCTTTTCTTCACCAGGTTCACCACTTCCACTTGCTTTCTTTGGTGCCATGATTAGGGGCTGATACACGATGCAAAAATAACAGTCCAATATAACGTAGTTCTCACCAAACACGTCTCCTTTTTAAAAAAAAACATTAATCGAACAATACAAACTCGTCTGCTCACAAGCTGTTTCTGTACGATTATTGCATAATAATGAGACACCGGACACCAGAGTGTTCATTATGTGCAGCTGCATTGAAAAATGCAAACAAATGCACGCCCCCCCCCCCCCCCCCCCGTGCTGCCAGGGCAAACCATTATGAAAAGAGGGGGATTTCACTAGTCCTAACAGAAGCGTCTCACCAAACACGTCTGCTTTTTTTAATTGAACAATACAAAAATGTCTGCTCACAATGGTCGCTTCCTGTGTAGCGACGAGACACAAGGGAGCGCCGCGACATGAGGGAGTGTCACTTCACTCCTCTCGGCTTTGCTACCTCCTCTCGGCTTCGCTACCTCGCGAAGCTACACGAGGTAGCGTTGCTAGACGAGGTAGCGAAGCCGAGAGGAGTGAAGTGACGCATTCAAGTGAGCTCAGTTAGTCCGAGAACCGAAATTAGTTAGTCATCTGAGGCATAAAAAACTCGAAATTTTAGTTCGAAAACCGAATTGTACGAGAACCGAGACGTCCGAAAACCGAGGTTTGACTGTATGTTTTAATATTTTGGCACACATTTCTACCCAGTGACAATTTTGAAATGAGGAAACCTGCACAAGTCAACATTTGAATCCTAAATTGTGAGGCAGACTTGCTATTGTAATCTCCCGATTCTTATACAATGAGGCTATTAGCTGCCACCTGAATTAGATGTACTATGCCATGTTTTGTCTCAAAAGAGTATAGTCGTCATGTAAGGGAAATCTCTGCTGCGTTTCGGTAAGTGACGCGGTATGTGCGCATGGCTGAGCAACGCCACATCCAATCATGCTTATAAATAATAAAGCATGCATCGAGCTTGACTCATGTTGGCAAGACCAGACCCACTTTGGGTTGGTATATGCCCGCCTGATGCATATCTATGATGTGACCCTAACATCCAAGTGTGGTCGCTGTACTGTGAAAAACACGTTCATCCATTTGTGCAATTTTCAAAATGTTTATGTCAACATAAACATTTTTAAAATGAACAAAATAAACCGATGTGTTTTTCAAAGGACAGCAACGAAATGATTGCTCTGAGTGTTTTGGGAGATGTTGCATACCGAATTTCAACACACTGAACTTGTCTTTGAGTATTGAATTCAACAAATAGGAAGTACAACATTTTTATTCGCTTTGAGAGCAGCGCTGGGTCATACAGCCGTCTCCTGGGGAATCAGGAAGTCAGGCAGATCCCGTCCCTCACTAGATACGATTATAAATCAGTGCCAGCCCCTCCTTCCCAGGGAAAGGCGTCGACCCTAAAGTGTACATGGACTAATATGGTGTCATCAGTATTTATCAAAGCAGCTAGTTTGTGCACGTGCGTGTGTGAAAATTATAGCATAAGAATATTTCTCTAACTCTTTGTCAGTATTAAACCAACCTAAAGGAGAAGCAGAGTCGCTGATGTTGTAGTGGTACAAACGCCCGACTTGTGTGTGGGCAGCGTAGAATGGTTTCCCACTCAGTGACTGTGAAATACCCAACTCCCAAATGTCCGCTGGCATAGGCTCCTGTGACCCTGTTCAGGATAAGCCGTGTTGAAAATGGATGAATGGGTTTCAAAGTTAGGTTTTAGAGCGGTCCGGTGGCCCAGTGGCTAGCGCGTCGACCTCACAGTGCAGAGGTCTTGGATTCTTTCCCAGCTCCGGCCTTCCTGTATGGAGTTTGCATGTTCTCCCCATGCCTGTGAGGGGTTTTCTATGGGTACTCCGGTTTCCTCCCACATTCCAAAAACAACCATGGCAGGCTGATTGAGTGTGTGAGAATGGTTGTTCGTTTATGTGTTCCCTGCGATTGGCTGGCAACCGGTTCAGGGGGTTTACTGCCTTCTGCCCGAGGACCGCTGGGATAGGCTCCAGCAGCCCCCGCAACCCTTGTGAGGATAAAGCGGATCGGGAAATGGATGGATGGATGGATGGATGGATGGATAAAGGAGAAGCACAATCTCCATTAAATTGAAGCAAAAGTCATAGCAAACTGTTGTTTACAGTCTATTTTAATGTATATTTAAGTATGATATTATAGAGTGCTATGTTTCTTATTGAAAAAGCACTTGTTAAAAAAAAATTGAAACTGATAAAATAATCACCGCATCACATCACCGAATTACACATCCTTTGTAAACTCTAATGGAAATAATAATGTATTATTGATCACCATTTCTATCTTGAATCGGCTTTTCCTAACCACCTATTTTGCATTTACTCACAAAGCAAACACTCCAAGAGGCTCGAAGTGATTGTTTGCCCAGCTAAGTGAGTGCGAGTAAGTCGCGGTTCATGATTCAAGCATTCAGCCTACTGCTGATTCATACGCCCGACTCATCCGCATCAGAAGGAGCTGTCTGAGGGAGCGCAGGCACGGCAGGAAGTGAGGAGATGACTAGAGACAGCAACCAGACAATGAACTGTTGAATCACGGAAAATGGAAATAAATAAAATCCAATCGGGGATGATGGCCCGCAGAGCGAATGGCAGGAAGAAGACAAGCTGGAGGATGAAGAAAGCGCGAGTGTAGGTTGGTGCGATGAATGCTGGCCTCCTCTCACTCACTCATACACTGGGGAATGCTTTGGTTCGCTGTTAATACAGCAACCAAAAATGTATCATTTTCTTTACCCGCTTCACTGCAGCGTTTGTTTCGTTTTGAGTGCAAGATAAGTCAGACAAGTTGATACGGTTACTGTAGACAGAGATTTTTTTTTCATTGACTCTCTTTTAATTCTAATGCCAATTTAATATAACTATGAGTACCCCTGAACTCCAAAGATATCTTAAACATGCATATTGTCCAGAAAAAAAATCAAATGTAATGTTAACATTAGTGAAAAAATATTTTGTCAGAATGATAAATTGTTATGAAATTTTTCCAAGATAATGTTAAAAAAATTATATTAAAGTCAAACTCAAACCATTTTTTTTCACCAAAATGCTGTTTTTGAGGTCTCGTGAAAAGTGCTGATTTTAGAGCTATGAGGATTCCACCTGACGCCCTCATTGTTCGACAAACCAAATGAAAATATAGTCTAAATGTTTTGTGTTGTCTATTTTGAAATTCACTGGTCACGCACATGATGAGGAACTGCACACTGTTGTCTGTTGCTGGTTAACTTTTGTGAAATATATTGGATCAAGAGAACAAAATGGAGTTGAAATATCTTGTACTGCACTCAACACTACCATGTGGGTGGACATGTGAGTTTGTCCTTTCTATCACCTCCATCAAGGGGATTGCACCTCTTCAAGTTTAGCCTCACAACCTTCTCACTCTTAAAAGGGTGCAAAGGAAGACCCTTTTAGAAAGAAAAACAAAGTATTGCATGCACAAATAAATGTTCCAGAAGAAAAATAGAGCTGTACACAGTACAGAATGCAATATAAAAAATACAAAATACAAAATATAAGGTGGCTGTGCTATTTACAATGTATGGATGGGTTGAGTCAGTTTTTCATGTGTGTTTATTGAGCAGCCTGACAGCAGTCAGCAGTCATGACAAAACTAGTAAAATTAATTTACAGCCACTCTATCTATCTATCTATCTATCTATCTATCTATCTATCCGTCTATCCGTCTATCCGTCTATCCATCTATCCATCTATCCTAGCTAGCTAAAACTTCGGCCGCTTGTATCCGGGATCTCGTTCTTTCGGTCACGACCCATAGCTCGTAACCATAGATGAGGGTTGGAACGTAGATCGACCGGTAAATTGAGAGCTTCGCCCTTTGGCTCAGCTCCTTCTTTACCACGACGGACCGATACAACGTCCGCATTACAGCAGACGCTGCGCCGATCCGCCTGTCGATCTCTCGCTCCCTCCTGCCCTCATTCGTGAACAAGACCCCAAGATACTTAAACTTCTCCACTTGGGGCAAGATCCCCTCCCCGACCCGGAGTGGGCACTCCACCCTTTTCCGACTGAGGACCATGGTTTCAGATTTGGAGGTGCTGATTTTCATCCCGACCGCTTCACACTCGGCTGCGAAACGCTCCAGTGAGAGTTGGAGAGCCCTGCTTGAAGGAGCCAACAGTACCACATCATCTGCAAAAAGCAGAGATGCGGACTTCCTGTGTTATATTCTCCCTAATGATTGAATTCTTGCAAAACGGGAAAAAAATGCATTGTTGGGTCGGAACCAAAAAAAAAACAAAAAAAACAACGAATAAAGTAACTAACTTACCAAGTGAACAACCAATGAATTGAATAACCAATCCTCAATCAACTAGTGACTCACACTCACAAAGAACTCCACAGAGAAGATAATGAAGAAGCCTTTCGGATGAAACAACAACCAAAGCTCGTTCAGTTGCCTCCATTCAACTTTTGCAAAGGCTGCACAGTTGTATTCCGTACAGTCCTCTCTCTCTTGTCTCCCCGGACCCTTATTTTCTTTGTCCATATGTCCGTGCGTTCTCAGCTCCGGGGCGGCCCTCGTGGCCGGGATGCCACTGCGTGCCGTGCCAGTCAGCAGTGGATGGTGAGGCCCAGGAGGAGGGGGCCGAGTGCAGGCAGCTGAGGGGGGGCAGCCCGCACCAGACTGGGGACATGAACCTCTGCTGGAACGAGATCAAACGCAAGTCGCACAACATCCGGTAAGAGGACGCTCACGTGTATAAATGGGAACTCGGTTACTATGGCGACATGAGCTCCTTACAGCTGAAGAAAGAAAAGTTTTGCTGTTCAATTAAGTAAATGAGTTGTATCCCCTACCCCTGCCTTTGCAATGATAATAATGGCCACGTTTGAATGTCACTATCAGAGAGACATTACGGAAATTCAAACCGTGGCATAACCTAGTTTAGGAGATGCTCTTATTAAAAACATGAAAAAAATTCGGACATAGATTTCCCCCCTGACAGTGAATGTACAGTACAGTATTCTTTATCTTCTGTAAAGAACGACTAATTCTACTGCAGCTTACCAAGGAGAAGTGCACACGAGAAGGAACTGATTGAAGGAAAACAAATGTGGCTATTTCATGGCTACATTTCTTTCCATTCTCTTTAAAATGTCATGAATATATGTTTTTTATTAAGACCAAAAAATATAATAGAAAAACACTTTATAATGTTTTCTTCTTCTTTTTTTCAAGACGTCAACAGATTAATGACAGTTGTATTCATTTTGATGGGGAAAGATTACACTGGTCAACACATATTTAATCAGAGATGCAAGTACAGTCAAACCTCGGTTTTCGAACGTCTCGGTTCTCGACCAATTCGGTTTTCGACCAAAAATTTGGAGTTTTTTATGCCTCGGATGACGAACAAATTTCGGTTCTCGAACAAACTGAGCGCACTTAAATGCACCATTTGAATCCTCTTGCCTTCCTTACACGAGGAAGTGACGCTTCCTCGTGTTGCTTTCCATTGTGAGCAGACGTGTTCAATAAACATTTTTATTTTAAAAAGAGCGTGGTTTCGTTTTTCGAACAATTTTGGTTTTCAAACAGCCTTCTGGAACGGATTATGGACGAAAACTGAGGTTTGACTGTATACTTTTTCGAAATTTGGGACACTCTAAATGCATAATGGGACTCATACTTTTCTGATCAGCGAGTCCCTGGGACTCGCTGGGGTTAAATTGTAAAATTATTACTGTCAGCCGTATTGTGAGGCACCAGAAATGATGGAGCAACACATGTAGACAGACAATAAACCAATCATAGTGAAAATTGCCTTTCTGAAAATCGTGCTGTATTGTTGTAATTGTGCCGGCTGAAAAGTATTGTCCATGTACACGCCCAAAGTGGAGTGGAAGCTAATGATGTGCGTTTGTATATCATGGCTGAATTTATGTTTGTGTGTGCGTGTGCATCCGTTCGTGTGTGTGCGTGCTTGTGTTTTCCATTTACTCCCTGCCGAGTCATCTTATCCATCATTGCTAGCAAACTAATGCTGTCTCGATTGTGTTCATGTTTGCTTGCACCAAACTATTAGACGCCACTGATGTTGCTCTCTAATGCTTAACTGGAGACCGTCCAGGCTTTGCCGCATCATTTCCGACCCCTCATACTCCACTCTTGGGATCCTGTTCAGACAATTGCACCCCAACCTCCCACTTAATGGCTTCCTTGACCCCGGCGCGTCTAATGTGGAATAGGGAGGATGGTGGGGGCAGGACAGTTGTGAAATTGGTTAAGACACTTTCCCCCGCAGCTTCCGTGTAATTAGATCAGCGAGTAAGAGAGAGGGAGTGGAGGAGTGGGATGAATACAGAAGTGAATTGATAGGGATGGAGGGAGCAGGTAAAGGGCGCAAAGGCAGATGCTACTAAATCATCCCAGAGAGAGATGCAGGGAAACGGGGAGGTAAGTGGAGAGTGAATGAATGAGGCAGAGCTGGGGTAACCTTGAGAGCCAAGTGTGTTTTTATGCAGGACAAGCGCCATAGAATTTGCTTTGTCATGCCCCCCCCCCCCCCCCACACCCCCGACGTTGATTGACAGCCGTTTGAACCACTGCTTCATTAAAAGTCGTCACGCTTGCTCCTTTTTCTTCCTGAACCAGTTGACAAACTTGTAGACCTCCAAAAATATTTACAGTAGCTCTTCAAGAAGCAACACAATAACCAACTTCAAAAGATATACTTGCAATGCAATTCTTTGGAGAAAAAAAAAAAAATCAAGATTTTACCCCCACCTGCATTGTAAGGTTGATTAAAAAATTACAAAATAACTCATATTATGTGAAAAAAAAGGGCATACTAACGTTCCAACATGATATTTCATATGTATGTAATATCAAATTTATATTAAGTTGTCTGGCGGTGTTGCGGACATTTCATTTCCTGCTTCTGCAGCAGTGCAACTGAATAAGAGCTTATTTGCCTCACAACTTCTTGATAATCTTCTCAGCACCGTTTTAATGACGTTGACGCAATTTCGACTTTCTGAGAAAATTTCCCTGGACAGAAAAACGTTTGAGAACATCCGCTCTAAGGCCGCTGGTATCCTGTGAATTAGCCTGGAATGAAATGGAACTTCACTTGCTGCAAATGCAACTTCCAAAATTGAGAGGGAAAAGACCCGTTTTTTTTTTTTTCCCTTGAAGGCGGGGATGAAACAGGTGGAATTGGCGCATGAAGATAAGAGTGAAGCTGGGAGATATGCAATGTTTGTGCATGGCATGAAACTTATCAGTGTGACACAGTGTCACTCTGCTAATTGGACTCTGAGATGATAACAAAAGGTTGGCGGTGTGATCACTTTTTTGATGTTTGGTGTAGAAAGAAGGCCAACTCATTAAAGGACACACGTGCGCGCACACACACACACACACACACACACGTTGAGCAGTACATGACCGACTGTGAGAGCATTAGCAACATATTGCGGTGTGTTTGTTGTACGTTGCAGAGTGTTTTACTTTGTTTTTATACTCACGAATAAAACTGGACATATATGACATGACGCCAATTAACCTGTGGATGATAACAGAATACTTTGTCAAGTCAAGTCATGTCAACTTTATCGTCAAATATGCTCTCTGTGCCACATACAGCACGGATGAAATTTCCACAGTGCAACCACAGAAGAGAGAGGAGGCGCTGCGGGTGCCCGCGCCGCCATCAACAGAACAGTTAACGTAAAATGACAAAATAATACAACACATTGTCCATCTCTGATAACATAATGTAAACATCTCTGTCTCAATGGCTGAACAACCAATTGAATCGATCGATGTAGTAGAATGCAACCCCCACCCTTGCACAAAAAAAAAAAAAGGTTAATTTCGGTCTGTCAATTCACATGCCCGCGCAATGAAAGCATCATGCAGAACACTGCAAGGCACGAACATAAATTGGAAAATAATTGGTCACCAACCCACATCGCTTTGTACTGTGTCGATGTCATCACACTTTTGAGTGACATCATCATCAAGTCGAATGTACTGATGGTGAAAATGGATTGGGGAGTGGCATTTCTTCTCAATGTTGACGCATGGACGCGTGTCACACGGTGAAGCGCCTACCTCGCCACTCTGACTGGGCGCAGGCGGCCTTGTGCAAGTGAGGAATGATTGCAGACAGTCGGCCACCCACAACCGATGTCGGTTCGAGTTACGAGGCAACATTTCAGGCCGGCTGTTCGTCACTGTCTCTTTTGGTCATCTCCATAGTCTTATTTCATTTGCAAGTGTAGCTATTTGCTATTTTCGCTTTCTCTGGTCATGGCTCAGTGCAACAACAAAAAAATATTCCTTGGGGGGTTTGGTGCCCCATTTTCTCAGCCTCATCTCTGGGCAAGCTCCTGTGTTGTGTCTGCAGGATAAACTGAGATCCATTTTAGATGTTTGTGTTGCTTCTATTGTTCAAAGTTAGTGGCTTAACAAAACAGATAAATACCAGGGAAGGCATTGTTTGCACAGCATGCGTAACAATCAATTTGGGCATTTGTAAAATTGAGCGTCCTCCACATTGTCACGTCTTTTAACCAGGCATCTCTCTCTTAAAGTTCAGCAGGTAAGAATTGTAATTACATTTTAATCCATGGGAGGCTTTTCGCACTCTGACATCACTCAGACGGTTTCCTTCCAACTGCCTTCTGGCATCATTGCAATGTCAGTCTGGAATTAAACATTTTTTTGAATGACATTTTTTTAAAAATTATTATTATTAAGTGTGCTGCAAATGTGAGGAAGCTGGGGTGGATTTAGGTGCTTCACAGTCTCTGAAAATATCAAATTCCTGTTTGCTGTTTCTTATATAGCGATACATAGATGCTGTCATTTTTATAAGCGGTTGCATTTGAGGGACTAACATCTTTGTATGTAGGCGAAGGAGATAAGTTTAGCCTGGGTTGTTAGTGGAGCGATTTTGTCTGGTTGGTGTATGTGTGTCGTTTTTTTTTGGGGGGGGGGGGATATTATTAGTATTTTTTTTAATCAAGTAATGTGTTCATCTTTTATTTTTAAATACATGATGGTATCTATTTTGCCACAGTTTACTTTTTTGGTCTAAAAATGTTTTTTATACAAATATTTGCATAGGTTGCTTTTAAACGACAACACTTTTTAAATTCTGTCCAAATTCAAGTTACTGGACGTTGTCGCCATTGGAACGGAAATGATCAGACAACTACTCATTTACAACCAAGGATTTCTTTTTAAAATGTCTTAAACCCCCTATATCATAGATGTCAAACTCAAGGCCCAGGGGCCAGATCTGGCCCGCCACATCATTTTATGTGGGCCGCAAAAGCAAATCATGTGTGTCAGCTTGCATGATCCTTGCTAAAATCTGTAGCGAAATGTCAAATTGTCATTATAATAAATAATTGTTCTACCCCGTTTCACTCACTTGAACAATAATTGAACAAACTAATATAGTTGACTTGATTGATTTCTAAAGTACTAATCCATTCATTTGTCGTGCCTAAGTAGTAATTTTGTGGTTTCACTGTCATAATGGCCCGAGGAGGAAAGACTTAACTCCGGAGTGGCCCACAAGGAAAATGAGTTTGACACCCCTGCCCTGGCTGGTTTAAACTATGACAATATTAATTTTCACACTAGACATCAGTTTTAGTGTGCCCCCCCCCCCCACAACACTGATTAAAAGGTTGCATTATGTAGTTTTCATGAACTTAGCCCATGCTGCATCTTTTTTTGTAGCCACGAAACGTTTCAAATACACTCCACTTTCCGCTTGACTTCCAAGACCTCCGTTCATGGAAAAAAAATATTGGCTATTCCCAAGGCTGTGGTGCCACATCTGCGCATTGTCTCTGAGATGTGCTATACGGAAGATAAATCAAACACTTGGATTATGACAGTGAGTCAATCTTATTCTTAACGTTCAGTTCCTCCTCTCCACGCTGTGCGCACCACGTTTGGAATTTCAATTTAATTGCCGAAATACAGTATCTGCTTTTCAGCCCGTTTGAGTCGAGCCACTTTCATCGATGTTGAATAACCATCTATAACCGACTGCCATGGAAAATCATTGCCGTGTCGCAAGATTGACTGATGATGAACAGCATGTGTGGCATTTATTAATACAAGTCACTGGCGCCATGATTAACAATTTATCCTTGCATGTCATTTGCTTATTTTTATATGGTAATTTGTCTCATTATGCTCACACTGTCGTTTTAGAGCCATCACCATTTTACACTGATGTAAATTTCTTATTACGGATTCCCTTTGGCCATCAGCTGTACTAGCTCCTCAAACAACATTTTTCAGTTGTGAGGGGTGGGGGTGGGGGGGGGGGCACCCTGTGAAAGTTCTTGTCATTCAGCAAATGGATTTCCCGCAAATCTCAGGAAGGCGGTGGCGGAATAGAGATGCTTCAGGCCAGGCATCGTTTATACTCGTGATGCACAACAAAGCACCATTTCCCATATCCTCACCAACGTAATCGTGTCCTCTCTCATTTGTCAAACAGGGGAAAATGTTTCTTTTGTGGATGACACACAAAGATGCTGACCGACTATATGCGATCAGAACGCGTTTTACAAATGGACCAGCCGGGACTTGCGAATGTTAACGCAGGAAAGCATGGGGCTGCTGCTGTTTTTATACACAATCAAGTCAAGCATGAAAAAGTCCAGTCAGCGCTGTTGCACTGAATGATCTGCAGCCAGCTGACAGTTACAATAATAGTGCCAAACTCTTACAGGATGTGTTAAAACGTGAGACCAATAATTCTCAAATCGGTTTCCCCAGACCCACAAGGGTCCATGAGATGTAGCTTGAGGGTTTTCGCCCCCAAAATAATTTGCAATAGGTTATTATGTGGTATCATAAAAATTTATTGTGAAAACATTCCTTGTCGAAAAATTATGAATTTAATTTTAAATGTATTAATTTGGGGCGGCCCGGTAGTCCAGTGGTTAGCACGTCGGCTTCACAGTGCAGAGGTACCGGGTTCGATCCCAGCTCCGGCCTCCCTGTGTGGAGTTTGCATGTTCTCCCCGGGCTTGCGTGGGTTTTCTCCGGGTGCTCCGGTTTCCTCCCACGTTCCAAAAACATGCATGGCAGGCTCGTTGGGCACTCTAAATTGTCCCTAGGTGTGAGTGTGAGTGTGAGCGTGGATGGTTGTTCGTCTCTGTGTGCCCTGCGATTGGCTGGCAACCAATTCAGGGTGTCCCCCGCCTACTGCCCGAAGACAGCTGGGATAGGCTCCAGCACCCCCCGCGACCCTAGTGAGGATGAAGCGGTTCGGAAAATGGATGGATGGATGTATTAATTTGTTGTGTTCATTATTAATTATAATTTCTGGACTATAGACCGCACCTGATTATAAGCCGCACCACTACATTTTTAAAGGAAAAAAACATGTTGTACATGCATAAGCCGCACCAGTCTATAAGCCGCAGGTGCCCATATTGTTACATGAGATATTTACAAAGAAAGACGGTACACAGGCGGCCGTTAAAAAAGTCTTTATATAGGCCGCTTCATTAAATAAGCCGCAGAGTTGAAAGCGTGTGACAAAAGTCGCGGCTTATAGTCCGGAAATTACGGTATATATTATAAACAATTAAGGATGGGCCAGTACCGATACCAGGTATCGGTACAGGGCTGATACCGGAGGCCTTATTCTAAGGTATTGGGTACTTACGGAGGCTGCCGTTAGCAGCCGCCAATAGTAAAGGCTAACAAAATCTGACATCGAATATGTCCTGCTCGGCAGGAGTTGCCGCTATTCTGCGGCGCTTTGACACATCGACAAATCCTCTTCTGTATCAGAAAGGAAAGTCTTTGTTCACAATTTTGTTAGTGTGTTATGGGAAATTTTATCTTACCAAAATTCTACAGCTATCGGTCCTCTGTATCAGTGAGTACTGGAAGAGTGAATACTCGTACTGGCAAAAAAAGTGTTATTGAACAACATCCCGAAGAAAATTCATACATCAAAATAAAAGACAGAAAACACAAAGATTCAACTTTAACTTTAAAATACGACTTCAAACTATTCTCTAAAATGCCTTCTATGAGTTGCCCCGCTTGTTTTCAAAATGGAGTGCCTACCTATAGGACCATTGATTTTTGTCATTGAATTGCCCTTTGGCTTGTGAGCTCCCAGCAGCATATGATACAATTCCAATGTTTCACAACTGTTACATCAGGAATGAGACAATATTGGGTTTTTTTGTGTCCTTACAGAATAGACTTCTGATTCTCTGGTGCGAGGGAACAATTTCCTTGAGTTTGACTACATTTCATCAGTGTGCCAACGAGAGGCGAGAACATGTGATGCAGGGTGACACGGCACACGCAATCTGACTTGATGTGGCGCAAATGTTTCTGCCCAAATCATAAATTGTTCCTGTGATGACCCAGCGTTGTCTTGCCAGTTGTTTTTTTTCCCCATTTATTAAAAGAGAATTCAAAAGAAGGTTGGCCAAAAACAGTGGCCTATTTGCAGATTATAATCAAAATACAGTCAAACATTGGTTTTCGAACGTCTCGGTTCTCAACCAATTCAGTTTTCGACCAAAGATTTTGAGTTTTTTATGCCTCGGATGATGAACAAATTTCGGTCCTCGAACAAACTGAGCGCACTTGAATGCACCATTTGACTCCTCTTGCCCTCCTTACGCGAGTGATAGACGAGGAAGTGACGCTTCCTCGTGTTGCTTTATATTGTGAGCAGACGTGTTCAGGAAACATTTTTATTTTAAAAAGAGCGTGGTTTCGGTTTTCGAACAATTTCGGTTTTCAAACAGCCTTCTGGAACGGATTATGGACAAAAACCAAGGTTTGACCGTATTTAAAAAAAATAAATAAAAAAATGACACCAAGCTAAATCATTTACAAACATTTTGCACTGTGAATGTGACCTAGAACCTGGACAAATATGAGCAATATTTTCAAGAGGCGACGTAAAACCAAACAACCTGAATAAATAATATTATATTACCTTCTCGCTAGCCTTCCAATTAATGTCGGCCTGCCTTGTTAGCACAGCCTGGCCTGTCTGACTCCTGGGCACTTTTTGCCATGTTTCACAAACTAGTGTTCAGTTGAGTGAAAAGTAGGCACAGTGAGAGGGGAGAAAAAAGAAAATAGAAGCGAAGAGCAGAACGGAAAAAGCTATGCTCAAAGCTTCCTGTGGCCCCGAGGCATCACAGTAGCGAGCTCCTCTCCTAAAACAGCCCAAACTCCGCTTCAGTCTCCTACGCATTAATTAATCATGGAAACGGCGAATACTAAGCTTCACGCTCATTGGGGAGTTGAATTTCTATTTGACAATGTTATTTACTTTTGGATGGGAACTGTCAAGCAAGCGCGGGGGTGGCATGCAACTGTGCTGTGTTAAACTGCATACAAAGGTTGCCCAAGTCACGACACATTTGACATTTCCAGCTAAAAAACAAAAATCTAAGAAAAAGCAGCAAGTGACAGTGATGCGTCAACGCCGGCCGGGTTTGTGGTCTTATCTCTGCTGGTCCTTTGCACATGGCTAATCCCGGAAATGAAAAGGTCTGGGTTCTTTCATTACGACAATATTACGGCAATATCAAACTGATGTAATCGTGCCTTCCCTTCTGATAGCTTTCCAAGATGCTGCCGCTGTTGCTGCGTGTTTAGTGATAAACACGGGAAGTCATCCCTCCCATTGTCTTGTTGTTCGTTGATTTGACTTCCGATCAAACCACAATTGGAATGCTGTTATCTTGTGGTTTGCATGTGGAACATAATACAGTGAACCCCAATTTATTGCAGTGGATATGTTTAAAGAGATTTAGGTCTCTTTATAAACACATTGGCTAAACCCCGGTGGGACGAAAAAAGACATGGACAGGACAGCTATGGTTTGTCGAAAAATATATATTTGGATAGAAAAAGAAAAGAAGAGAAACACACAGATGACTGGAGAGTGAGCGTGTCCGTCCGACCTTGAGCGTCGTGTCGTCTCAACTCTACTGGCTTAGCTGTTGTCGTGGCTAGGCTAGCTGAGCTGTTGAAAGAGATCTGTCACGTAGCGAGGTGGCGGTGGTGGACCCCAAAAAGCAGGCGCGAGAGAAGAGCAGGGTGTATTTGAAGTAGTGTATTAAAACAGAGAAAACTAAATCCTAAACAAAGTCCAAAGTATGAAACAAAACACATGAATGAAGATAAAACATAACAATGACCAAAACCTGACTGAAACAAACATGACAGTAGCATACGAACAGCCACAAAGAATGACCCGATCATGAGTAGTCGGCCGGGAGTCCTTTTATAGCCACTAATTACCTAATGACCTAATGATCAACAGGTGTGCAGCTGCAGTGTAACCGACAGTGCCACCTGTTGGTCCCAAACCAAATCATGACCAGATCAAAGCTCTTTGATGTGTAACGTCCGTTGCGTTAGCACTGATTGGTTGAAGCCCAAAGACGTGCGTGCGTACACGTCCGTGCTGATGCACGCACAGCGGAGAGCAGCGGACTATCGTCTGCTGAGTCGCGCTTCACTCAAGTGGCGTCACTACATGTTAATCCACAACAGGTGAAAATCTGTGATATTTATAGATACCATATATATTTTTTAAATTTGTACTAATACCCCCCTCCATGCATAAATTTAGACTCCATCCATTTTTTAGCTTTTTATTCCAACTGGTTTCCAACCAATCGCAGGGCACACATAGACAAACAATCATTCGCTACAATTGGTGAAGTAAAGAAGATAGATTTGCTCCATGTTACTAGCATGCTAACATCATTTCATTTCAGCTTTGATGTTACTTCACAAAGCAGGGAAGAGCAGAGAAATAGCTCCTTATTTTCTGAGACATAACTGCTATTAATGTTGTGCTACATTTTGTTTAGCTAGCACTGAAGGCAGTTCAGTATAATTTTGGACTTGCTTTTTTTACTTTCCAACCCCAAAGCAAACGATCACGTTCACGCTATAGCAGAGGTGTACAAAATGAACCACGATATTGGGAGGGTTCGTTGTGCCTTTTGATTTATTCAACCTTCTCAAATAGAATGAGAAAAACAATTATTTGTAAATGTACTCACGGTGATCTAACTAAGTGGTTGTTGGAGCCGTCGACTCCTGATTGGATTACCCTGCATGTTAATGCCATCTGAGTGCGAGTGTTGCGCTCCAGTGTTTGTTGAGGTGAATTTATTTACACATCAAACAGCCACTCATTTCAATGACTGTTAACACTGCTGCCTGCTTTACAGCCAGCAGCCCATTCACTGTTTTGCTGGGGGAAAAAAAAAAAACAACAACTCTTAGTGGCGTTTTCTCTTCAGTGCCCAGCTGCAGCAACATGATTTGCCCCTTTAAGTAGATACATGTCCCCTGAAGCTAGCGGAGATTGAAACGCAGCTAAAATGAAGGGAAACGATGGGATATAAAATCGGCAGATGGCCAGAGAGCCACTGCAAATGAGAAACAATGCCCCGTTGGTGTGTTGAATGATAAACACATTGGGGCCTTTGTGATAACACATTTCATGCTATTTACTTTGTTGCTGTGTCACGGAAAATAAAAGAGCTGGAGTGGCATTGAATAGGGTCCAGACCTCCGTCAAGGTCCAATAATCAGAATAGGCATTGAATATCTTTATAGACACCATGTATGCATATGTCTGAATGTTGTTACTATAAAAGATGCCTGATACAGGATATTTACAATATGTGCTGTGTGGTAATGCATCACATGCACTCGCACACACATACTAATACAAGAACAAACATAATAATAATAATCATCATCATCATCATGTTGGACTATATTCACTTCACCAACCAGATGCAACCTAAACCATTATCTCGCATTGGGACAGAGGCAAAAATGAAACATTAGTTTGGTTTGAAGTCAATATATTGTGGAATGAACTAATCCAAAGTAGAGATGTGTCTTTCTGACCTGGTTGTGTAATTGTACAAAAAACATGTTTACGCAAGTGAGTTCCTTTTTATAAGAATATCTTCCCTCACTGTTTGTCCTCAGACTGGTGAATTGACTTCCTGGAATTATTTGTGTCCTGCGCGCTCTTGAAAGTCTGTGTGTTAAGTAAAGTCAGATTGCTACCTTCAAACTGTTTGCGTCAATTCATGCACATTGACCATCTACAATTATCCACAGCTACCCCTACTCTCTACTACAGGCTATTTGCCCGGAACCCTGCTTCCAATAATGTTGTTTGTACTAATCTCGAAAGCGGAAGAATAACTTTCGACCTAATAGCCTAGATGTCAGCTTGCCACCGACTGCTTCCTAGATAATAGAAATGCTTTGTAAGCGACATACACTTACCTGTGGTTTGTTACTCGGTGAACAGCGACAAGATATTTCCTCCACACAAACACACACTATATAAAAACGGCAAACAGCAACACAACATGGAATAAATGAGGTGCGGGGAATGAAAGACGGCGCATGAATCATAAAAGGTAAAGATATGGCTGTGAGCACCCTGGTTCTTCTAGTAGTGCACTAGTACAGGGGTCCCCAACCTTTTTTGCCCCACGGACCGGTTTATGTCAGACAATATTTTCAGGGACCGGATTTAAGGTGTGGCGGAAATATTCCAACAAAATAATATGGTATGAGCTGCATGAAAACTGTGGTGTTTTCAAAATATGATAATAAACACAAGGAGCGTCTAATCTCGCCGCAACACTCTATCGCTATGGTAATGTTTAATGCCTTCAAAATACGATACAACGCAAATTCAAAGTGCATGAAAATGACGACTCACCTCAGCCCCGAGCTTGATTTTCTGCAACCAGACGGTTCCATCTCGGGGTAATAGGAGACAATGACACTTCAAGTGTGTGGTTTATGTCCAGTCTACTTCGTAATTTTGTTTTAGTCGCCGTTGCTGCAGAAAACCCCCACCTCACACAGATAGGATGTCGGAAATAGCAACAGTGCTATTGTGGCGATCTCAGAGTATTCAGCCATAACTTTAATCCTGTTGTCTCGAACGTACTTTTAAGGCCGCCATCATTTGCGATCTCCAGCAGTTTTTTTACTCATTTTGCGAGCTCCGGCGTTTTGTTTTTAGCGTAATCGGTCACGTGACGGAGAAGCGTGGCTTGACGTGTGTCAAGCATGACACAGACGGATGTAATGGAGAATCCGGTAATTTTTCAAAATAAAACATCTTTCGTATTCTGAAATAAATAAAACGGAATTAAGACAAGTTCTTTCTGTGCGGCCTGGTAAGGACCACTGCACTAGTAAACTAAATAGGGTGCTCTAATATTAATGCACCCTCGTCATTCTACTAGTGCACTAGTTGTGTAAATACTGAAGACAAAGAGCGTACTGGTGAATGTTCAATTAAGTGCACTAGTGCAATATCGAACGAATGCTCATCCCCCTTCCTGTTTGATGCTCTTTTTCATTCCATCACAGACTCACTACATTATTTGTCTCTGGGAGGGTATAATGGAATAAAGAGTACACTTACGTTTGTGTGTGCGTGTGTGTGTGTGTGCGTTTGTGTGTGTGTGTGTGTGTGTGTGTGTGTGTGTGTGTGTGTTGCTGTGCACATTTCTGTATTAGCTTGTGAACGTGTGGGGGTCTCTGTTGTGAGGGTTGAAGTATTTTGATGTCAGGGTTGTCTGCTGATGGATGACCTTACTCAGGCACAGCCATGCAACAGCCTTGCTCTTGTGTATGACTCAGAAGCTTTTCGCTCAGGCTGTGTGTCAAGTTGGACTGCTGTATTTGGATGTGTATGTACTGTACGTGTCGTAGTCGTGCCCGTTAGCACCCCAAAATCGGAGTTTCCCTCCATTTCATTTAATTGCATCCGTGAGTAAAAGGGCGACTAAATGTATGCTTGCAGGTCACAACACATACGCAGGATCCTTTGGACAGCAATGTGATTCCTCACTGCCGTACTGCGGGAAATGATCCATTTTTCACTGAATTGATTGGGAAATTCTGAATTACCTGCTACATATAATTAAGCTTTGCTCGTCTATCTGGTCGGGTGACAAGCAGAACAATCAAATATCTTCCATGAGACGTCGGGTGTTAACATTTAACGTGTATCTCAGAATTGGTCTTTCCATGAAACTGGTCTGTGGTGCAAGGGAGCACTACGCTGTGCCGGAAAAAAAAATATCAATGATGTCATCGATTCATCAACTTTCACATTATAATCGACTCAGAGAAAACTTAAGTTGTTCAACTCTTAGGATGTGTTGTAGGATACACAGATTACACAGATACATTGTTGGTATTGTAGGATATATGAAATGTATTTACATGTTTACATGTACTCATTACATGTATTGTTTATACTGAATACAGTTCAACGACAACCCCAAGGTGAAGCATTTTATAATATTGAATGAATACCTTCCAGTCTGTGTCAATCAAAAGTGAGCATCATCATGCCTCTGGCAAACGTAATTATGACCTAATCAATTCATTCTAATCTTTAGATCCTTACCGACTCTCTTTCCGTGTACCTTCTGTCCCTCCCTCCAGCTGGCTGCCAGCCTTGATGTAATTCCGCGTCTCTCATGTGTGCTCGTGTGTGCCAAATTCAGTTTGCAGAAAATTGCCTTACACTTCCATTTTTCGCCTCGCTAATGTGAACTGAAGTGAACCCGCTGATGAACACGTGCTAATGACACATGTGGAGAAAACCTCTTTCTGGACCCCTGCCACCGATCTGGCGACACATATGCCTTGCCGTCATATATACACATTTGTAACATTACTGTGTGGCTATATGTTATGAATATTAATGAGTCACCTATGCTTTCTTAAACACTTCCATTCCGGCTCATTATGGTGATTGGGATGTGAGGTGGTGATAATGCTCAAGTGCTGGCTTCTGGTGTGTAAATGTTATGCCGGGATTTTTTTTCACGGCTCTAATGTCTCTTTAATGCTCCTTTAATGCCAGCTGCAGCGCAAAAGCAACACTTTGCTCACTGATATGTCATGCCGGTTGGTGGTAATTAAAGATTCATCCATCCATCCATTTTCTGTGGTGCTTATCCTCTGTAGTGTAATTCTAGATAATAATAATTACAAAAAGAATGTAATCTAGTTTGTGTTTTGCTGGGAATAATAACAAAGTGTCAGCTCAGCTAATGAATTACTTACTTTTGAATGAATTATTTATCCTCAACACGCTGTGGTTACCCCGCAGCTTCATTTGCAATTCTATTGTCTTTCCTTGGTATATGTAGCTTGTAGTAAGAAAACAAAACGGAAAAAGACTTTATTGATCCCACAATGGGCAAATTCACTGCAAAAATGAATAATAATAATCTTAATTTGTCACAGAACGGAATTAGAGTGATTTAATAAAGAAAATGCATGCAAAAAAGTTGAATTTCCCACTTGCATCCTTCTCTTCTGTCGGCATATACTCCCCATACAGTACATTTTTTCCTGATCTAAATAATTTTGACTTAACTTTGACTTGCCCTCTCAAGTACTGTACATTTTATAATCATATGCACCTCTAATAAGGTATACAAAAAAACACCACGGCGCCCGAAGGAAACGACCAATCAGCTACACAAAGTGTGACTTATGCAGGGTCAACCATTTCGTACACTCATCGTGGACACACCCCCACAGCCTCACAAAAAAATACATCTTCAAGCCAATAACATTTAGTGACGTGGTCACATCACATGACAGAGTCGGCTGATTTCTTCATTTCACCGATCATATTTATCATGAAATACTGTGAAGTCATCATCCATCCATTTCCCGCTCCGCTTTATCCTCACAAGGGTCACGGGGGGTGCTGGAGCAGTTCCCAACTGTCTTCGGGCAGGAGGTGGGGTACACCATGAACTGGTAGCCAGCCAATCGCAGGGCACACAGAGACGAACAATCATCCGTGCTCACACTCACCCCTATGGACAATTTAGAGTGCTCAATCAGCCTGCCATGCACGTTTTTGGAATGTGGGAGGAAACCGGAGCACCCGGAGAAAACCCACGCAGGCCCAGGGAGAACATGCAAACGGCACCTAAGAAGGCTGGAGATGGAATCGAATCCTGCACCTTTGCACTGTGAGGTCGACGCGCTAACCACTTGCTCATCAGGCCGCCTGAAGTCATCATGAGTGTTTTTAAAAAAATATGACAAAAAGTACATATATATTTTTTTCTTTTCCAAATGAAAACTCACCCATAAAGTTATACTCTTCAAATTTAAGTCAGCACGTCTCTTATAAATATCAAGTCAAAGTCAAGTTAAGTCTTTCATAAGTAAGGCAAACAAGTTCCATTTCGGAATTGGTGACTTGAGTCAAATCAGGTGACTGCTGGGCCGGTAGAAGTAAGTAACCAAATTTTTGCATGTGTGTATGTGTCGGCAGGGTGCGTATAGAGGCCATCTCGGACAACAGTGGGAAGCTGCAGCTCTCCCTGCAGGAGATCATCGAATGGCTGACAGCGAAGGACGAGGAGCTGTCGGAGCACCTGCCCATAGGAGGCGATGTGGGGGCCGTGCAGCACCAGAGGGAATTCCACCAGGTAGGTAGTGAAGCCTAAGACCTTTTCAAATGGTGCATAGAACCCATTGACTCCAACGTGTGTTGTGCCTCAAGGGGAGTCATGACCACAAGCTTGATAGATTTACACATAAATACAGAGAGATCTATTCTGTGGGCGATACGGCTTAATGGAAGTGCGGCGTCGAAGAAAAGTCCCGCTGAGTGCCCCTTTCCACTTTTAAGCTCGCTATCTGTTTCCTTAGTGTGAAAATGGATTGAGGGTGTTCCCAGGGTCATGTACTACGATCTGTGTGATGCGTGTGATTGCTCTGCCATTTATATCTATCTGCATTGTCAATGGTAAATTGGTTCCAGTCTAAAATGGATGCTACAGAAGGGGCTAAAAAAAAAAAGCAGTATGATTATCTTTTTAATGTTTTTTGCAGAGTAGCATCAAAGGGTGAGTCGTGATTGTCATGAGTCGGAGTTCCAAGATAGAGACCCTCATAGCCTCTGTTATCGTAGGATTTGAGGGTGTTTATTGTCCGGCTGCCGGCGGAACACTCTTACAATTTGATAACATTAAAAGATATGACATATCGCAAGGACATCTTGGTTTTCCAGTTTACAGAAGTGGTAAGATTAACTCTTTATTAAGTAGCTTTTTGAAGGAGCACTTTTCACCAAATCAAAAAGCACATCACAGGTTAAACTCTGAATTGTGAAACGGCGTTTGACTAAATGACCTTGCCCAACAATGGGAAAAAAACATATAAAACTACTTTTAAATGTTACATTTTCTTTTGGACTGTGATCCCTTGAAATATGAATGACGTGACTCACAATTTGTTCGGGATAATTTGTCCGTGGTTCAGTCAGTTTGTTTTGCTTTTGACTTGATATTTGCACAAGCAGTACATGTCGACAGATAAATATAACAATACTCACAGGCATATATGCTTTATCCTCTGTGAAGAACAACTAACATTACTTTGTGTCTTACTCCGGAGCTGATGGTAACTGCCAGAGGAGGACGATGGCAATCCATATGATCCTCGGTGATGATGGAAAGAGGGTGAGGGCGCTAGTCATGGTAGCAATCTGTATGATGTCTGACAGATTTAGTTGAGGTTGGCCTTGAAATGGAGCAGGAGGATTTTGAAATGTATCCGGTAGTCAGTTGAGCTGTTCTAAAAATTGGTTGATTTGGTGGAAGGATTGTGGCTTTTGTAATGAATTATGGACCACTTGGAGTTTATGAAGGGATTTGTGAGGGAGACTAAAAAGAAGGAAATTGCTGCGAACAGCGATAGCAGTGGAACAGGGCGGAAGGGATGGGCGAAGGCGATTAATATTACGGAGATGGAGGTAGGATGCGAACCGTGTTTACGTGAGCGTTAAATGATAGGGTGCTGACGGATGACAGGCTCATAACCTGAAAATGAGTAGAGGCGTAAATGTTGGAATTGTCTATGGTAATGGGGAAACTGTTAGTTTTGGTAAGTGCAGATTTCAACACAACTCGGAGAAATCAGTTTTGTCGCTGTTAAATTTGAGAAAGTTTGATGATGGTGATGGTGGGGGTGAGGGGATTTGGAGTTGTGAATGTGAAATTTGTGGAAGATATTACCTTTTGGGATGAGATATGTGTTTCAGAGGAGGAATCCCAGGACAGAGCCAAGTGGCACATCTGTGGTAAATGTCGATATCTGGGACGTGAATGAATGAAGTTGAATCAGCTGATTTTGGATCGCTAAATACCAAAGAAAGTATCTGACCCTTTATCTAGTACACATTAAATGCTATGCAACATATCGTAGTGGTTTGTCTTGACAATGCAAACTAATTACACGAATTTACACTCAATTGTGCCATCCTTCATCTGAATAAGCATAACGTAACAGGGGCAATATCGGATTTACGATATAATTAGTGATATAACAAATAATACTACAAAAAAAGGACACGAAATAGGTACCTGTTGGGATCCAATCAACAATTTCATTCAAAGTTACTGTATCAAAAAACACAGATGTATTTTCATGTTTTTACTTATTTATTTCATTTTAGGTTTACAGGATGTCAAATCCCTGACAGCAAAAGTGTAGTCATGCCAAGGACGTACCACACAAATGTAAATAATTTTAGCCTAACGCGTTAAATAACCAGTAACGGCAAGGTTCTCAGAACAGACCCTTGTGGAACTCCACACCATTATATCACTTCATTGGTTGTCTGTCCACAACCAATTTAAAATCGTTTGCTTTGCAGTAGCACTTGTTTTGTTCCCTCACTTCCTATCTGTATTTCTCTCCCCTCCTTGCTCCTTGGCTGTCCCATTTTCAGCACAACCTGATTTAAAATCCGCACTGTCTTAGCGTACCCTACGCCCGGTTGTTCTGAAACTTCCCCCAACCAAACAAATTGGGAAATTGCAACGGAGAATTACAGTCGTGTTTTAAGAAATGTCAATTATTGAGGGCATTTATCCCAACATCTTTTTTTGTGTGGGGATGAATTCCTGTCACCCAAAAATGAAAAAAAGAAATTGCTTGTGTCTTTGTTTAGGAGTGCGTTAATGGGATGTGTGTCCTTGAGGGTTACCAGGGGATTTAGGGTGAGGGTGTGTTATACTGAGTGAGCATGTGTGCAACCGGGGGAGGAGGATTTTGCAGCTCTTGATAGAGCGCCAGACTCTTTCTTTACCTCATGTAAAAGGAAGAGAAAATCCATCTTTTTTTTTCTTCAACAAACCCCAGAGAGGGGCTGTCTAAAGGGAGGTGTAAATACGATGCCAGCAACATGTTAAGATGAAGTCGTTGAAGTCATTTCCTGCCTCTGAAATGTTCTACACTGTGCATAATTCATTCTAATCTGATTTGAAGGCTCTTAATATTCCTTCAACCAAATATGAAGCCTCGGAGTGTGAAATTTAGCCGGTATTAAAGTTTTAACAAGGTAGCTGCTTGAGGAATCCATGGATCAGGTCCCCTTGGTCAGACTAGGGGGAGAGAGGGAGAGAGAGAGGGAGGGAGAGAGAGAATAGAAACGATGTGGAACCAGAGTGGGTAAAAATGGTGAGCAGTTTACATTTAAAGAGGGGGGGTTGAGATAGAGGAGGGAGGTGGGTGGGTTGCTTGTACGTGTGAAGGAAGAAGGCTTGTCTCCAACATTTGCGCAGGGAATCTTATCTGCAGCGATAGCTCTCGAATTTGAGGCTTTTATTTCAGATTTTCCTCCGCGATGGCTGTTGTATGCTTGCGTTTCTTTTGGCCTTTTGTGTTGAAATCTCCCCACCTGGTGTTTATCTTGCTTGCTGTGCTCTGGGCTGATATTGAAACTCGTCACTTGACTGCACATTATTTTTTCTGGCTTGTAAATTGCCTTTCTTTCGATGCGTTGAAGCTGGCGTGTGACCAGCATGGGAACACGTCATCCACAACATCGCAACATCCTCAACAAGTGCAGCAGCATCAATCACACCTTTCTTTAAAGTGCTGCGGGGGACTAAAAAAAAACAATCATATTTTGCTCTTTAATTTGAGTTAAGATGAATATTTTTGTTTTGTTCTATAAACTACTGATAACATAACACCAAAATTCCACTAAAACCAAAGACTGTTATTTGGAGCATTGTTATTGCAGAAAATGAAAACTGCTACCAATACCAAAAGCCGGTCCAAGTGTTAAGCTCAAGCACAAAACTTCCATTTCGACAAAAATCGAGCCACGCCTTCGAGCAGACTGCCAATCCTGGCATCATTTGATGTCGCATTTCCTAACCCCGAAAAGCCTAACCAAGTGCCCTTTTACTGCATCCTCTATATATATACAGTATAAGGCATCACCTCCACTGAAGCCTACACGGGGGCGTCCTTGGATAAAATTCTCTCCTTGGAACTACAACGTTCAAGAACTCCTGAACTAAAGACTTACATAAAATACATTTCAACACATGCTGTTCACCTTGATGACATTATATGAAGGAAATGAAAGCCCCGGATTGCAGAAGTCAACAATGATTAGTTCAAATGGAGAACATGCTGCCGTTCATTCATCACGCCTCCAGGCATGCTGTGATGTTGTGACTGCATGTCTCGTCACACAGCTCCTGCTCAGCTCTGCGTTGCTGCGGAGTGGAGAGCCAGCGCAACTGCCTTCCTTGCCATTTAATTGACTCTTTTATGCCAGCAGGCCAGCTGTATGACTTCCCCGAGAGGATTCAGACCGCTTTCTGAGCTCCTTCTCTGGGCTTCCAGCACAAGCGTAACTGCAGTGTAATCCCATGTGATCCCGCCCGTCGAGCTCCGTGATCCCTTTAAGTAACTTCTCTGCTCAAAACATGCTGCTGATGTCTTTCTGGTGTGTTCATGGTGTCTCAACTGGTATCCCTCATCTGAAGTTATTCAAGTTGTTTGGAGAACAATGAGGCTTTTTTGACATGGATCAGGCCATTTACAACCAGTGCATGAAGAATGGGGACCGAACCACCAGCAGTGTTCCAAACTTACACACAATAGGTGGCGTACTGTCGAATACGTTATGTTTGATTGGCGGTAGTGTTAAGAATGGGTCCTTGGAAATCTTTCTGTCACCGCACACAAAAAGTTTAGAGATTAAAGAACTACCTTAATAACATTACTGTATTTGAAGGAAACTAATACCCGACGGCAGAAGTTGGCAAAGATTAGTTATTAAGATGGAGGACATGCTGGCTTTCATCACAGCTCCAGGCAGGCTGTGATGGTTAGGCACCGCAATCTCAAGCCGCTTTTCTATCAGAGCCCGTTCCCAGTCATTTGATTCCCTAGAAATCGTTTGTTTGCTTTCCTGATGAGTCCTCTTATCGATTCTTTTGATGTCACAAATGAGTAACGACATCACACCCAAAAAGAAGGCATGTTTTTGGTCCTTAACTTTTTCAACATGATGTCAAGGCAGAGGCACAGTGGCTCTATTTCACAAGAAAAGATGATACTGGGGCTATTTGCAAGAATAATTTTGGGGCTTCTCAGTTGAGCAATAATGGGGAAAATGAGAGTCCCTGATGGTGTAGTGGTCGTGGTTCATTTGGGAGCGTGGTTTCAAGTCCCACCCAGTGATGGTGTCAAGGCAAAATGCTAAAGGTTGTCTGTTTTTTTGTGTAGCCTCTGACTGACTGGCAAGCCGTCCTGGGTGTAGTCTCCCTTCTATTATTGTATATATTGTCATGATCCTGTTCTTGTGTGTCTCCAGCAGGTGGCAGACGAGGGCCTTTCCTACGGTGTGCACACCTGCTGCGAATTATCATTCGCTATGCATTGAAGGACTGACAAACTGCCTTCAGTCAGTCTGATTATTTTGACCTTGTTGCTGCTCTTCTTGCTCAAGTGATGGCTCTCGGTCTCATCATAGTCCTTGTTTTGTGACTTGGTTTTTGTTTTATGAATGAATTGGATTCTTGACATTTTGTTGGTTTTCTCGGTTTAATTTTGCCTTTTGCAAGCGCTTTTGTTATTGTTTTAGCTGGTTCTCATCGATCAGCGATTTCTATTCATACTTTGTCGGTGCGCTTTTGTTTCTGTAAATAAATATTTTTGTGACGCGTTTTTTTCTTTCTGGGATCTAATCATTATTCAGTTAGTTTCGAAGCTGACATATACGAGTTGTTTGTTTGTAAAAATCTATTTTGTGTTTTTATTTCATGCTGCACATTTGAAATTTTGGTCTGTGCTACAGCATCTGCTATGTTTTTATTGAATGACAATAAATTGTGAGTCTGAGTCTGATAAGGCTCCAGCTCCCCCAAAAACAAGCAATTCCTATTATCCGTGTGCCTGGGCAGTTGTTATATGTCACTTTCACCTGCCTTGTTGTATTTTTGCTTTTTGCCATATTGTAATTTCATATTTAATAAACAATCATAAAAAGGCCTAGCCCTTTTCTTATCGCCAATAGATTCATTGTAGCCACTGCACGTTGAGTGAATAGACCAAACTAACTCAGTCTTCGGAGCAAACGGGGAATTTCTGCCCTCGTGTCGACTTCATTTTTTCGGAATCAAAGCTGTGACAACTCTTCTTTCTACTTTATATTGGCCCAGTACCAAATAATCCACAGCCCTTTACCTGCCAGATATCAGTCAGCAAGTGCGTCAATCCACTTGCTTGCTTAATGGTGCATTCGGGTGTGCTTGTAAGCACTGTAGATATCTTGCATTTTCTCCTCAGGTGGTCGTTCTCCAGTGGCGATAAATCACTCACTCTCATTGACTGCCTGGGAGTAAATACCGTAACAGATGGCTGACGCAAACTTGTTTGAATTACAGATCATTGGAAGCCAAGCCCACCTGTTTTTTTTTCTCCCTCAGTTTGAAGGATTATCATCACGTTTGTCTGAAGGCTCTGCAAATCTGTACACCGGGCTTGTAACTGAATCGTTTATGAACACGGCACCGTTTCTTCTCAGTCGTTCAGATGTCTTTCTGATTTTCTGAGAAGCTGCTTCTTTGATTATTTTTTTTTTTGTTGCATTTTTATTTGTGCTTACTGCCCTTTTCTTTTGATTATCTCACCAGGCTTTCATGGAGGATGTCAAGTCTCGAGGGCCATTCATCTACTCAGTTTTGGAGTCCGCCCAGTCCTTCTTGGCTCAGAATCCCTTCCAGGAACCGGAGGAGACCCTGGCAGAAAGCAAAGGTCACCTCACTCCGCTGTCAGAAACCGAGTATACAAAAGTTATTCGCTGCCTTTGATCAAGATGCAGTCGACAAGAATTTACCTCATGGGACATCGCTTATGCATTCCAAGGAAACTTACCCCCGGGGTCAAAAGAGTTACACAATGTAATTTCCCAAACTGTCAAGTGATGTGTTGAGAAAAGTAGGCAAAACTTCTTGCAAAACTCCAACAATTACAAAGATTTGCTTTCTGTACTTGTACATTTCTGCCGTCAAAGATCCATTTGGACCCCGTACGGCGTCAGGACATAAAAGTTGGTTGTGGAAGTTTCAAGTGTCACCAGTGGCGCGCAATGAACTAGTTTGCAGACTAGTATGAGAATACAAGAAAGCACGCACAGTTACAGCAGTGTGTCCCGTTTCTGTGGATTATTTTGCTATTTCTTTCCTTGATGTGAAAGAGATCGAATATCTTGGGGTCTTGTTTATGAGTGTGGGCAGAATAAAGAGGGAGATTGACAGGTGGAATGGTACAGCGTCTGCATCACTGCATGGGCCTAGAGCAGGGGTCGGCAACCCAAAATGTTGAAAGAGCCATAGAACAAAACAACACAAAAAACAAATATGTCTGGAGCCGCAAAAAAATAAAAGCCCTCTATAAAACTTACAATGAAGGAAACACATGCTGTATGGATGGAGTAGACTGGACTGTCAGAATTGTTTGATATTCATTTCTTTGTTGTGTGTTCACAAACGCCCCCATAGAATTTATTTTGTGATTTCTGACGTATGGTCAGGGGATGCGGGTCGCGACCGAAACAAGGTTACAGATACGAGCATCCGAAGGGAGTTTCCTTTGCAGGATTTCTGGGCTCTCTCTTAGAGATAGGTGAGGTCGTCCGGGATTCAGGATGAGAGCTGGATGAAGTGGCATGGGAGAGGGTAGTCTGGCCTTCTCTGCTTGCTGCCTCCATGATCTAATCCCGAAACGGGAGAAGAAAATGCAAGAATGTCATAGATGTGTCTTTTATCCATATCTGTCTATCTGTCTATCTATCTATCTATCTATCTATCTATCTATCTATCTATCTATCTATCTATGTATATATGTATATATATATGTATATATATGTATATGTATATATATATATATATATATATATGTATATATATGTATATGTATATATATATATATGTATATGTATATATATATATATGTATATGTATATGTATATATATATACACAGTATATGTATGTATGTATGTATGTGTGTGTGTGTGTGTGTGTGTGTGTGTGTGTGTGTGTGTGTGTGTGTCTTCAAAGGACTTTTTTCCAACAATACATTGTCTGTGTTCTTAACTTTGTCAAAAGTGGGTCGAGACTCAGCGACTGCCGTAAAAAGAAAGTTCAGTTTGATTTGTTTCTTCCCTAATTCTTGCTTTCTCCTTCCCCTCCTAATCCTTCCTTGTTATTTTCGGGATCTTTCTCTTTTGACAAACACTTTTTCATCTTTTTTTTTCATATTGTTTTTGCATGTTTGTATTTTGTTGATGTCAAGACTGGTAAAAACAGCTTTTTTTTGTTGTTGCCTGCAGCATTAAGAAAATCACTTTTAATGATTAGAAGCTAAAACGTATTGTATCTCATCCCAAAACAGCAAGATACCCCAAAGCGTATTTTCATCTCTACGACATCATCCCTTTGAAATTATATCTACCCATTTTTACCTTCTCTGCAGAGGTCTCACCTCGTCGGCGGATTCTGAATGTTAGCCGATCGGTGTGGAAGCAGGCTAACGTGGCGAGCGACCTGTGGGAGAAGCTGACGGCACGCTGTGTGGACCGACACAGGTCACTCCTATTTTTCTTATCATGGTGATTACAAAAAAAAAAAAGTCAAATATTCACTTCTAAATCAAATGCTGCTTAAAAAACTTGGGTTTTATGTCAGTCAATGAGGAATTTTCAGCAACAAAGTTATCTGGAGGGAGTATTCAGAACTCCATAAAAAAAACATTTTTTTTAAAACGTCTTGCAGTGGAAAAAAGTGTCATCGCTAAGACACCACTCACCACCAAAGCCCCGTCAGTCTCCAATTTGTTGCATTAAAAATACATTTAAAACTCAATTATTAATTTAAAAAGACATTTAGATTCTATTTGATCATTAATTTTGAAGCTGTTTAAGTCATTTAAAAACATAAAGAAATCAATGTTGATGTGTAATGATTAAACAGACAGACATTGGGTTAAAAAATAAATAAATCATCACACAAGCAAGATTTTACAATGCAGAGATCCCATTGAAAAAATGTGAACAATTTTACCCCTCCAATATGTTTTGCACACATTTAACACACAAATACATGCTTCAACTCTGTAGCGACGTCCTTTCCCATTCTCTCACTATCAAGAAATGGCAGTCTGTTGTATAACATCAATTGAAGAAAATTCACATAAAAAAATTAGCATGGTTGTTGCATATACACTTCAAAAGACAGACAGAGCAGCAACACATGCTCACAGGTTAATATTCTCTCTGCAACGTGTGCAACATCAATCACTGCAGCCATTTGAACTCTGCCGAAGAACACAATTGACACAATGGAAACAACTGTATTTATATTGCTTTCCAAAACCCACCAGACACATGGAAAGGACGTTGGAGCGTCTCCTCCAGATCCAGGCGGTGATGGAGGAACTGGCGGTGGCCCTTGAGCAGGCCGAAGGCGTGAGAGACGCATGGGAGCCTGTGGGAGACCTCTTCATCGACTCCCTGCAGGACCACATAGATGCCACCAAGGTAAATAAATACACACACACACACACACACACACACACACACACACACACACACACACACACACACACACACACACACACACACACACACTTGTTTTTATCTCTCCACTGCACACTCACTCCTATCTTGAATACGTGATTGAAATAAAGTTTATGTGGGGGTAACTTTATTGTCTCGATTAGGACAATCTGGCTAACTTGGCAGCTGGTTACACCGACAGTTCTCGGGACTGTTTCAAAGTCCCCCAAATCCCCAGTACCAAGTAATCCACAGCCCTTTACCTGCCAAGATATCAGTCGGCAATTGCGTCAATCCACTTGCTTGCTTAATGGTGCATTCGGGTGTGCTTGTAAGCACTGTAGATATCTTGCTTTTTCTCCTCAGGTGGTCGTTCCCCAGTGGCGAGAAATCACTCACTCTCATTGACTGCCTGGGAGTAAATACCGTAACAGACGGCTGACGTAAACGTGTTCTCATTTATATGAGTATTGTAGCTCATTTATATAGAGCTTTCACAACTACTGCAGCTGTAACAAAGTGCTTTACAGAACATTCAAATACGACATCCAAGAAATCAGAATACTGATCCAGGTATCAGGCGCATCGGATTATAAGGCGCGCTGTCAGCTTTTTAAAAAATGAATGCTTTTAGGTGCGCCTTATAGTGCGGAAAATCCGGTAAGTCAAATTTGACTTGAACAGTATGTAAGGGTTTATAAGGTAACTTGACTTGGGATTTGCTTAAGACAGGTATGACCCATTCGTTCGGGTATGACTTGAAGAAAGCAATCCTGCCCATACAGAACAGTGTTTTTAATCCATTAAAACTCAGAGGCAGTGTTTTCATCAATAATTGAGCCCTGTGTTGTTTGTCGGCATGATGATGACAAGGACACTCTCCGATGGCTTGGGTTAGAATCCTCGCTAGAGCAGATGTTGTTAAACAAGCGGCACGTCATTGGCTTCGTCATTATGGAGGAGTCGCTGCCACTTATAATTGCATGCCGCTGTTCATTAGGCAAAACGGCACAATAATCATGTTCGCAGTGTGGACTTTTGTCACAGCCGGCACGCTTCATTCCAGCCTTTGGGGCAGCTTGTCAGTCACCGAACGATGAATCCCGAAAAGGCACGCGCACAATAAGCAGACGTGACAATGCATGCTAATAAGACGCTGTCATCGGCTGCCGGCTCGAATCAGTTGATCGTTATCAGCAGTCATTAATCTGTTGAGCTTTTTCAAAGTGTTCTGAAAAAAAAAGCTTCCTGCTAATTTTTATTTATTTTTGTTGTTTGTTTTTGTTGACTGTAATGCCTCCGCTTGAGGCACACCGCTAGATATCTATCTGTATGTGTATGAGTATATATATACATATATACTGTATATGTATATGTATATACCGTATTGGCCCGAACATAAGACGGTGTTTTTTGCATTGAAATAAGAGATAAGTGAAGGTCGTCTTATGTCGGGGTCTAGACATTATACCAATTCAGGACGCTAGATGGCGCCAGATATCATTGAAGCAAATGCTGAACTTGACTCTCCAGGCCAAAGCGAACCCCTGTCACGAAGAAGAAAAATAAAAATAGCGGTAAGAAAGAAAAGAGAAGAAAATAATAGAAGAGAGCAGAAAATGGAGAAACATAGCGACAATCTGAAGAAAAGTGGGTCGAAGATCGGCCAGGTTAACCGGCAGCTGAGGAGAAGTTATGATGGAATTTATATTTCAAAAACCAGAAGCCATTCATTTACGAATGTGATTGCACTTTAGTTTACATATTTAAATATTCAGATATTAAGATTTGAATGAGGCAAAATAACATGCTTTTTCTCTCACATATATTGTTATAATCATTTGTTACAGATGTACTGTAATTATTTTCTGTATAAAAATTAATTTGGTGTTCAAAAAGGCTTTTTTCAAACTTGAGTCTTGAAAAAGAGGGGGTCGTCTTATAATCAGGGCTGTCTTATATTGGGGGCCAATACGGCCAATATATGTGTGTGTGTGTGTGTGTGTGTGTGTGTATATATATATATATATAGATATATAGATATATCTATATATCTATATATATATATAGTATTGTATTGTATTCCTTTTTAGTGTAGCTCCATCTAGTGGATGCGTTACGCAACCACAGCCAGTGCACCCTATATATGAAAAAAATTCAAATAGGCCATTCATTGAAGGTGCATCTTTTATTCCGAAGTGCCTTATAGTGGAGAAAAAATACGGGAATTTCACTGTTAATGTTTGACTCCCCCTCTTGCGCTGCTGCAGCTTTTCAAGCAAGAACTGACCCAGGTGAAGGAGGGAATGAAGCACATCAATGACCTGGCCCACCAGTTGGCCATTTCCGACGTCCATTTGTCCATGGAGAACGCTCGCGCCCTGGAGCACCTCAATAACAGATGGAAATTGCTTCAGGTACAAAATGATGGCTTGGTTTCCAGTGTTGCATTCAAAATTTCCATAAACACGAGAAGCTTTAT
This sequence comes from Hippocampus abdominalis, assembly GCA_018466805.1. Lineage (NCBI taxonomy): Eukaryota > Metazoa > Chordata > Actinopteri > Syngnathiformes > Syngnathidae > Hippocampus > Hippocampus abdominalis. The sequence goes on along the minus strand of CM031695.1, from coordinate 19,037,830 downwards.
TGCAGTCATTCTGAAACTGGGAGTCCAAATTATGTTGTAGCACTTAAAAAAAAAAGTGCATACCCATATGTGTCGACATAATACAAAGGTTTACCCCTACTTTAATGTTTTGTCAAACCTTTTTCAAGTCCATTAAAGGTGAGCTTCATTTTACTGCTTACAAGATTTTCCCTGAGTTTGTCCCGCAAGGGGTCCAACTGTTGAAGCCAATCAGCCTTTATTATTTTTCCATGTATATTAAAATCATGTGTCTGAGAAGGTCGTAACAAAATTGGGATAACCTCTCGATTCTGCCTTTGTCCTAGAAATCAACTCTCCAGTTTCATTTGTACACTTGTTGCCTCTGTCTTCCTTATTTCCTGTTTTTTTTTTTTGCCTCGGAGGCGATGAAACGGTTCCGAGTGAATCAGTTGGCCGATATGCCAACCCGCCGCAGATTAAACCAGAGGGTTTGTTTTGTAAACCAGTGAAGCAAGTCAAGTTGGCTGTTTCAACAGTAGCCTTTGTCCTCCGCCTTGAACTTATTGGATTGCTGGCAGCGACGCAAGGTCACACTGCCATTCTTCTCGAGCTTTTCTTTCCGAACACCTCATTTGAATTGCACGCACGCACAAACACACACACAAGCGCACCATTTCTGCAATGATCATATCTGTTGCACTGACTAACCACTTAATTTGCTATATTATTTTGCTCATGACAGTGGGGATAAAATGATAAAAACCTGTCACCTTTTTTTTTCAGTGCATTTCAGCACCACAACTCTACTAACGGACATATGTTCTCATTAATACCTCCTTTGAAAACAAAATATGTGTGAGACTGCTCCTGCATGATTGACTCTCTTGGAAAATTGGTTAAAATGCATTTATGTAATTGTTTTTTTTAGCTTTCCCCCCCCCCCCCCCTCTTGACTGTTAAACTATGTCATGAATATCATCTCCACTGTACCATACAATTACGAATACGCATGACTTGGACACTTTAACCGGTTTGCTGAAGTGTCCTAAAATTTGTGACATTGGTTAAGTCTCTGGAATTCTCTGTCGTGTGATAGAAATTTCCGTCTAGCATTCATCAACTACACCTCTTGTCCTCATTAGTGTTACTTGCCGGATAGCTGCCTTTTCCAAAACCGACTCTCAGATCTGAGCAGCAGGCCTGTTTGCCACTAACGCATTGTACTGACAGCATATCTTTTTACCATTATTCCAAATTGTGACTTTGTATGTCCTAGAAATGTTCGTAGTGTCGTAGGCCTTAATGTTCTTTAAAAAATGTAAATAAAATAAGAAAACGCCAGAGGTTTTCGTGAAATATTGTAGTCAGTCAATGTGTCACCATACACATTCTGCCAACTTGCAAATACATTAAAAAAAACTAAACTGTTTTAAAGTTCTGATTCGTTAAAATTGGGGAAAATGTTTTTAAAAAAGTTTTATGTATATAAATGTTTGAAAACAAACAGTTCGTCAATGTCCTTTGGGCTTAGCAGAAACGGAGGCATCTGTGGTCTGTCCGGGATTTTAGATCACAACGCAGTGAACTGAACTCCTTCGCTTGTCCATTTTCATTCAACAATTTATCCCACAAAAGAAAACCCGCAAATTCCCCCCAAATGAATCAAGAAACAGGGAGAGGCCGAAGGGTGAGGAAGATACATATCACCGCCTTCATTGTTATGTCTTGTGACTTGTTGTAACTGTCATACGCTTGTTTACGTGCTGGGGTTGTTGTTTTTTTTTTTTTCCTGGACTCAAATTATCCTCAGATGAGGATAGTTCGAGCGTGTGTTTTTTTTTCCTCCCCCCTTTCCCTCCCTTGTGGTTTCTTTCTGACTTTCCGGGTTGAGTGAACGCTGGCGCGTTTGGTTGCCGCTGCTCAACCCGCATTGTGTTAATTATTGTTCTTGTTCCTGATTGTAAAGTGTCCTTGGGTGTCTTGAAAGGCGCTTATAAATAAAATGTATTATTATTATTATTATTATGAAAGATGAAATGCCAATGTGATTTACACAAAAGTTAAATACAACAGAACTGTATTTAACAAATGTACGGCACTGGATTAAAAAAAAAAAAAAAGGTTCTATCTACTGTAACATTATGCACAGTTTGAACATTTAAATCACTGATTAAAAATTTTTTTTTTAACACTCTTTCAGGTAAACTGTTCATTTTGGCACTCTCTGCTAAGACTATTTCCATCTTCATGAAAGCTGCCCTCCCGAAATCCCACCCAACTTCCTGCACCGCGTTGATTTTGGCCACTACGCTCTCAGCCAGAATAGCTGTCCAAATTTGATTTGCTAATATTTGTCGATCCGGACTAATGTAGGCATTTGTCTTCCTTATGTGGCGGCTCAAATTGCCATAGCGCAGCAGATCGCATTTGGCTCGGCAGCAATTAGTTACGTCACGGCCCGGATCATCGCAGTTCATTTTCAAGGACGTGCGCACCCTGAGAAATAACTTTAAAAGTATGTGAGTCATCGCCTTTGCTTTAATATTTCAAGTCCCCACGCTTGTCTTTCTTGATCCGAATCTCTTGAGCCGGGATTGGATTTACCTCACAAGTGTTTGCGGATGCGTTTCAACACCCCGCTGACAGGAGTGTAATTTACGTGCCTTATCCAATATATTTCATCGAAACAAGGAGAGGACACCTGAGCTCCCGTGCCGGTGGGGGGTGGGGGGGGGGGGGGGGGGGGGTGATTGACGAAGCGAAATGCTCCCGCAAGGGTGATTGCAAACTTAATAGTATCATCCCTCCACGGTTTTGTCTTCACGGTTATTGATTCAACACATGCGAGCAGCGATACCCTTCATCCACCTCACTTTTCGTTTCATCAGCTTTCGCACGTTCCCAGCCGGAGCTCCCGAGGAATCGCTGATCTCTTTCCGCCGCGATTTATGATTCTGTGATCTCGGTCGCCCTTTCTTACCTGATGCTCTTCAAAAGGCTCTTTAAAGTCTTTCAGGACGAGGAATCGTTTACCAAAGAAGACATCGTTTATATTCCACGCTTGGCTATTCGTGCAGAAGCGGGTGTTGCGCGTGTATGCGCCGCCATGGTTGGGAATTTGTGATGGGAGAGTGACACACGGCGTTATTCCCTTTGATTTATATGCGGTGTGTTCGTTTTTGTGTCCTGTCAGGGTTCCATTGAGGAGAGACTCAAGCAACTCCAGGACGCGCATCGAGACTTCGGCCCTGGATCGCAGCACTTCCTTTCAAGTAATCAATAGACCCGTCGAGCTTTTCACCATCATGTCACACTCTGGTGGCAAAAACTAAGATGCCCAGAATAGTAAGCTTTGTCTTTGAACATATCTACATGGAAAACGCGTCTCTACTTACAAAATTTTCCAGTTCAGAAATTTCTTCCAGAACCAATGAATTTCGTAAGTAGAGGTTCCACTGTACTGTGATTCATAAGTAGGGAATGAATGACTGATTCCATATTTGACAACTTGCCTGACATTTTGTTGGGGATGGTTGGTGTATGATTTGAACACGAAATGAGTTTTTCGAAACATCCTCAAATGCCCACTTTCAATTTTGGATACTATAGTTTGGCGTGACAAATCTCTCGTGTGTATTGCGGTCGAAGCTCTAACTCGCAAGCTTGCTCTTTCTGTCTTCGTGTTGCGAGAAGCCTCCCCGCCGGTGCTCATCACATAGCTCGTTGCTCTCACATGAGCGGAGCTGGGTGGTTTTCTTTTTCGAAAATTCTGTCTCTCGTTCAAGCCTCCGCTGTGCAGACGAGAGCGAGAGGCTGCAGAGAAGCCGAAAAATGTGATTTACTTTGCCCGGTTTAGACTGCGGTGACGCGTAATGGCGTGACTGAGCGGGGGAGCCTCTCGGCAGCCCGGTGCAGTTTTTACTGCCGTCATGCTGGCTCATAGATGCCATCGGTGCGGTGTAAATAGCGGCATGCTGAGATGGGTGGCTTTGTGGAGCTCTGTTATGACACCAATATGCCCAGGCATGACATAAAAAGGAAGGCGGTGCTCATCTTAACTGTCTAAACCAGGGGCGAGCAAACTTTTGTGCACAAGGGCCACACAAAAACAAAACAAAAAACAGACAAGCCAGTTCAATCGTAGAGGAGCTAAAAGTGAAGTTGAAGTTGAAATGGGTATGCAAGATATGGGACATGGTCTGATTAAATATGAATTTTAATTGATTAATAATTGAAAATGTTTACTTTTCTCATATTTGTTTTTGATATTTACAGAAAATCAATTAGCTAGTTATTTAATTTGATCAAGGATCCAAAGATGAATTTTAATTACCGGTATCCAATTTTAGGAGAGAACTGCATAGTAACTTGTTTTTTTTAATTGTTTTGGGGGTTTTTTTTAATTGTTTTTCAGAATCATTTGTAAATCATTTTTGAATAAATTGATAAATCACGTATACAAAATGGTGTACTCTACTGTGCATGTGCATGTTATTTACATGAACTCAGTTAACCAATTTAATGAGCTAAAGGACTAAATATGACTTAGAAAAGAATTAATACATTCCAATTTACCAATTTTAAGGAAAAAAGTCTGAAATAATAATTCATGCCTGTTTCATCCTATGTTAAATGTTTTTTTTCTTCCTCACAAATCAATTTGCCAATTATTTAATAGGGTCAATTGAAGGATTTTTATTTTTGAATGCATTTTAAGTAACTGATTTTAAGAAAATGAAAAATGATGGAAGCATTGCTATATTTAAAAAAAAAAAAACGAGCACAAGAAGATGAGGAAAAGTAACAGAGACTTTTTGTTTTTTTCTGTTCCTACATTTTTCTGTGCTGGTAGAAACAGGCTGCCATAAAAATGGCTTCATTAATGCAACAATTACTGTAATTCAGGACTGTTGATATCGTAAACGCTCATTAAGTCAGACTGGTCAAAAGCGTTGCCTTGAGCAGCATCCTCACCATGGGGGATGGGAGGGGCTCAGCAACACACATTAGAATAACCAAAAATCAAAATGATGAGAAACAATTGATTTCGACTTGCGAGCACTGTGCTATATTTTCATGCTTTTTGTTACCACCGCAGGCCCTTTTAAAGAGGATGCACATTCTTTGCTCGCTGCCCTTTTTCTTGCCTTTGCTCAGTTTTAAAGTGTGGTGGCGCACACGCACGCACAGACACACACACGCACACGCGCGCACACACAAACACAGCTGAGGTCTTCAACAGTTTGTCTTCTGTTCGGCTGCCAAGGTGAACTCGAGCGTGACATTCACGGCTGTGACTGAGACTGGCACTAAGACATGCGATATTCGTCCGCATTTAATGTCTTGGATTCAAATACAGTCATTTCATTCTTTGCACATTTTCTGACCATTTTGGATGTTTGTGGTTAGGTACAACTTTAAGAGAAGAATTTTCGATACAATATTTGTTGCGTTGTAGGAACTTACCCAGATGTCACTTGGTTCATTGGTCCAAAAATTAGGATTGTATTTATATTAATGTCAAATATTGTCTTCGTTCATCTATCTATGCCACCGATGTATTGTGACACCCAGAACCATTAAATGCTCTTATCCTAGAAACCAGAAGATAGATAATTAGGCCACTTCTTGAACCTCATTATTTTAGCATGTTTGTGGTATGAAATTGCGCATAAGTGCCATAAGATGGCGGCAAAGGACTACTTTGGTCTAAATTTCATACTTTTGTCCAGAGCTCCTCAACTCGCTTCGTATTATTTCGGTTGTGATAACAGTGTTGTTGAACATCACTACTTCATATCTACTCTGTAATTTTATATATGTCCAGAAATTAATGAAAACCTTCAGGATTGAACCTGAACATATCATTTTCGCTACAACACTGGTTTCTGTTTGCATTGACATGAAGTTCGCAACAGCTTTGCTGAAATAACAAATGTAGCTCACAAGCCCACTAGGTTAATTGCTCAGAATGCATAGCATGGACACCCTTCTCACTCCTCTTCCTTCGACTTGGCCATGCCAAACAAACGCAGCTATCTTTTTGTCCTTTGTCTGGCCACGCCCGAGCTGCCCCTTTATATCAGAGGCTATATTGCACTGTGGCTTTTCTCGCATGGCTAGCTTACGCCGCTGTATATATTTCTTGTGTGTGTGTGTGTGTGTGTGTGTGTGTGTGTGTGTGTGTGTGTGTGTAGGTTCTGTGCAGATACCATGGGAGCGTGCCATCTCACCGAACAAAGTGCCATATTACATCAAGTAAGTGCAACATCACGGTCATTTGTTACGGTTCGTGTTCATTCCTGGCGACAGAGGCACCCATAAAAGAAGAAGGGAGGGCATGTTTTTTTTTTTACATTTTTGGTTGAATTACTTCAAAGTCATGGATCACTGTCAAGCCCACTGGTGTTTGAAGCCAATTGTATTTGCTCTCCACTGCTCCACAATAACCTCGTGGAGGAGTCTGAATGTCTCAGTAGTTAATCTTATAAAGCAGAGGTTCTGAAACTGGCGTCTGCCAAAATAATTTACAATGAATTGTTCTTGAGCGGGTTAAAAACGTACATATCTGTGCTGCAATAAAACATAGTAAATCAATCATTCCTCCCTCCCTCAACTTTGGGCAAATTAAAAACGCTAATGTCTTTGTGACATCAACACTTGAAGGGAAAGTCAACCCAAAACATTTCTTCAGAATATGTTCTATGCACCTTCATTAGTCTAAACGCATTCAACTGTTTGTCAAATATGCGACCACCTTTCGAGTGCTGCCACTTCTTTTGTTTGACTCCAAATGATGCTTATTTATATGTATCACTTGCAACACAAACTTTAGGAGCTTTCTCTCTTTTCTTTTTAAGTTGACCTAGCGGCCCCTGTGCCCAGAACAAAAACACAGTGGAGCTGTTTTCAGTTTTATTACCCCTAAAATATGGAATAAATTGCCTGAAGAGCTCAAAGACATGAGAGAATTCCAACACTCTTAAAATATGAGCCTCCTTTTGAAAGGAAAACAGAACCAAGCCAACAATAAACTTGCATTTGTCTGGATTTTTAAAAAAAAAACATTTTTGTTGCCCTGCTTTGGTTTAATCTTTTTGTCACTTTGTGTAGTTTAACATTTTTAATGGGAAACATTTAATCTTGCCTTTGCAATTTAAACGCGCTACATGAATGCTTGAATTGCGCCTTTCTTGTGCTTTTCTTCAGCCATCAGGCACAGACTACATGCTGGGATCACCCAAAGATGACAGAACTCTACCAAGTGCTTGGTTAGTAGCATGCTGCACAGCGATGATAAGTTGTCTTTATTTTCGGGTGGGAGGACTACTAGATACTGCAAATAAGCCAATTTTTCTTTGTACTTAGGAAAATGATGAAAAAAATTCTGACATGTTACCAATCAAACTAGTAAGTGAATCTTAAGTCATTTAAGTCAGTGTATTATCTACACTGCCAATTTGAGACATTGTCCAGTTTTTGAGTATATTGGTGGACTTTCATTTATGTATTTATTTTTCTTTCTTTCTTTCTTTCTTTTGCAGATTCATTGAATAAGTGACAAAAATAACAGATTAATCAAATTCTGTCCTACTTGTCTGACAGATTTGATTTATTTATTCATTTAATTAGTCCCACACTGCCCCACTCTCGTGTGGTGTTCCACAGGGTTCCGTTATGGGGACTCTGTTGTTTTCATTGTATCTGCTGCCCTTGTGTTGCATCTTAAGAAAAAAATGATATTTGCTTCCACTATGATGTGAATGACTGTTAGATCTATGTCCCACTGAGTAAAAAAAATTGAGGATTAAATGTTCGGCAAGGCCCCTCTACCCATCTCAACTCATCTTAAAACACATTTTTATTCTTTGGCCTATGAGTCAGCATGCATCTCGGATTTGTTTTTGTGCTTTGTGGTGTTTACTGTGATGCTATTAATTTATTATTTTAACTGGCTCTGTTGGTGTATGACAAATTTTTGCTCCACCGCACTTTGCATGCATGTTTGTTTTAAAGTGCTCTATAAATAAAGTTGAGTTGAGTTGCGTGCCTGTTTTTTTCAAGTAAATTGTGAGATTTAATATTGTCTTAAGTTTTCCCGCTATTTATGTTTCTCTGTGTATAACCTAGCGGAAACACACATTAAGTCACGCACCTCCGCCGGGCCGCAGTGGCTCAGCTTTCACGTCACCTTTAGGCTTTTGGCTGTGAGGGCGCAAACTGTCATACATTTCATTAAGGAGCCTCGTGTTGTTTTTGAGGTTAAAAAAAAAACCCTCAGGGACCGCATCGCTGCTGCGCTGATTGCCTTTCGCTTAACCTTTAATTAACTGTAATGAAACGAAGCCATGCGTTGGTGATGTTAACCTTATTTGACAAAATTAATAGAGGCGCACGGAAAAGCGACGCGAAGAGCTAACAACGGCTGGCATCTTGCACGGGTATGATAATAAACATTTGTGCCCTTGTCTCCCCTTCAGCGGATTTGAATAACATCAAGTTCTCGGCGTACAGAACGGCCATGAAGCTGCGGCGGGTTCAGAAGGCTCTCAGATGTAAGTTACGCTGCCACTGTTTCACAACATTTATTGCGCCAAGGCACAGGTTTTACACAAGGATAATCTCACAAAAAAAGAAATACACCGTGGTATCTTGAGATACGAGTTTCATTTTAACTCAAAATGCTTGCATCTCACATCATATTTCTTCATTGAAATGAATGCAATTGAGGTTAATTAATCCCTTTCACCCTCTCAAAAAAAAAAATGTTTGTATTGTGTTCTAATAAGAAAGATAGCATTCTATCATTAGCTGGCAATAAAGTTCTGTTTATTCAACAAGCATGTATTAAGCCATTTTTTTTTAATCATTACTACCCTCATCATCTCCTTATCCGAAAAATGACATAAGCCTGATAGTCCACCACAAGATCATCTAATTGTTCTGCCTGTCACGATAAGTCGCTGTCATCAACACCAATACTGCATCCACATAGAAACGAGTTTACCCGCTTTTCGTCGTTTCGGTGTTTCATCCGCGCAATACCAAATATAGTCATTTTTCAAAACCAGTCCGACAGGGAATAAATGAAGCTGCCCTTGCGTTTACGTGTGCATAACGCATACACATCTTTCCTGCCGCAACTCTCAATTCTCGCATAGCCGTGTGCTTACGCTACAGACGACAACAAAAAAATTGTTGCGGGCAAACTTATTTACATCGTACACAGTTCATATTCTCTCTTTTTGGTGACTTCCTGTGAGAGTATCACAGACACACATTTCGTGAAACGACTTAGCCTAAAATGGGGGAGTGTTATATTTCCAAGAATTCAACTGTCTCGAGTGGCAAGTTACAGGTTGGTGTGTTGAAGTTGAAGAACACAGATGCTGGTCTTCCCTTTGGACTGATTAATTTAGTTGTGGTCAGTAATACTGGAATACAATCAAGTTATCCTCATGCATTGCATCCATTGTGTGTGTATATAAACGTGTAACTGAATTAACATAGACGACTTATTGAGTAGTCAAATTAGGAAATATCATAATCAACATTCGCATGAAATGAAAAATTTGTCATAGTTAGCATATGACATGTTTAGTTTTTACACACTAGCAGGAGCGGAAAAAAAGAGAAAAATAGATCTTAAATCCAAATTTTTGGACCAATCGTGGTTTGGAATCACTGGGTGAAGTGATATATTGTTCTCCTGTAGCATCGCTAATCCACTCTGACAAGTTCTTCTACAGAATGAGATCTACTGCATAACCATTGTCTCTGAGAGTTTGTCATTCGAAATCATTGCTCCACTTAGTTTCATGGAGAGTTGGCACTCCATTGTGTGTCGGAGCTCTATGCATTAAACGTCGAGAGCCATTGAATTCACTCCTTACATTCACCAGTTCCTTAGTACCAGGTAATTAGAGCCACTAATTGGTCTCTTTTTTTTACTCGGAGACGAGAAGGTAATCAGTTTGTGCCGCGTGGTTAAGCCTTGAATATGTTCCGCTTCAGGGTCAAAGCCCTCGTTACGTGTCCAAAACGTCTCTCAGGCCCAAGTCGTTTTTCAAGAGAAGTAATGCTTCTTAATGGAGGTGTTATCCGATAGGAGATAGCATCGGCGCTTCAGGGGATGATGCATTAAAAATACAGCGACGTCATTACTTTTTTGCAGCAGCCAGACGTATTAATCATATTCATTCTTTGTGTATCAAAGTTACATTATAATGTTGCTTGCTGTGTGTATGTGTGCTGAAACCATACTCTAGCTCATGGGCAAGGAGGAATCTGACTCAAACTTGTACCCGGCTGTAAATTGCATTTATTCTGTATTTTTAGAAACCGTCACTGTTGCACGCAATTGTGCTCTGAAATGTGAATTTGGAAATACTTCACACGAGGGGAAGCATATTAATCACATCATCTTGACAACTACAACAGTATATATGTATACCGTATTTTCACGACTATAAGGCGCTATTAAAAGTCTTAAAATTTCTCCAAAATGGGCAGGTCGCCTTATAATGTGGAGCGCCTTGTGTATGCGCTGAGTTCCAAAGCCTGACTGAGAGCACGTCTGGCCGACACGCTGGTTATATAGAGAAAAGGCATGCGGAAGTCCGCCAATGAGTGAAGGGTGGGCGTGTAAGAGGATGCTATAGGCCGGACGTGAGTGGAGTCCGCCAATGAGTGAAGGGTGGGTGTGTAAGAGGAGCCACATGGCAATGAGAGTGACTTTGAAGACAACGAGAGGAAACCCAGCGTTTTTGATGGATTACTTGCACAATTGTACAGTTCGGATACAGAAGATGAGGACTTTGATGGATTTGTAGATGATGATTGATCCAAAAACTTGAGTGCATTGTAAAATGGCTAAATCAAGTACAACCGAACTCAGTTTTGCTTCCGTTGGCTTTCTAAAAACGTGTTTTTAGCGTGTGTCCGTATGCCTTAGCGTGTATGCTACCGTATGCTTCAAGCTAACGTGTTTTTAGCATGCGTGCATGCATGCCGTATGTTTAAGCTGGCGTATGTTTTGCCATACCTGGCTGCGCCCAATAATACGGTGCGCTTTGTGTATGTGTAAAATACAGAAATAGCACCCGTTACTGAGACTGCGCCCAACAATACGGTGCGCCGAATAGTCGCGAAAATACGGTTTTTTTTTTTTTAATTGGTAAACATAACGCTCATAAATATGTCTTCATCACTTCATCACATTGCAGTCGACGACAATGAATCTTCAGCCGTTTAGGACTGAAAAAGTAATTGGCTAATTACAAGTTTTTATAGTTACATTCAGCAACTCCAATAAGGCACATCAATCAGGATGCAAGTTACCAGACACATCTTAAAGATGGACAAAATAACGCAAATTGAGCCCTACTGTTTGGAAGCTGAGAACTACTTCTTGGCTACTACCCGCGGGCGCCACTTTGGTGACCGCGGCGCTAAGCTAATTTACCCCCTAACTTAGCATTCTATGCTAACTTAGCACATAACACACCGAGAGAAGATAAATATCTTTGGTAATGCGTAAGATACTGCTAGCTTTGTATTGAAATAACTGTGTCACTCTCAACATTGTAATTTAGCACTCTGCAGCCGCTCTCTCTCGTTCCCGCTCGCTCGATCGTGACGTCATTCAAGCCACTGAGTACTCACAAAAAAGTCACCCGCAACATTTGCTTGCCAGAAAATATAAACAAATGAGTCTTTTGTACACAGTACACAGGTACTGTACACAGGGTAATCATCCAAAGTATTTTAGTCCTTTTTTTTCTATACTGTCACAATATCGAAAAGAATCCCAGCGTGTTTGCTAAAATTGTTTATTTTCTATCTGCGTTCATTCTCAGTCATTCACGTCATGGCAATCCACACAAAGTTGAATTGAGGCAGTGGAACACTTATTTAGGGACAATTTAGAGTGTTCTTTCAGCCTGCCATGCATGTTTTTGGAATGTGGGAGGAAACAGGAATACCCGGAGAAAACCCACGCAGGCCCGGGGAGAACATGCAAACTCAAGACAGGGAGGTTGGAGCTGGGATTGAACCCGGTACTTCTGCACTGTGAGGTTGACGCGCTAACCGCAAATAAATTAATTAGAAAAAAATCTTTCTTCGTCTTGTTTTAATTGTTGAACAATTTCAGCACAAAAATAAATAAATAAATCTTGGGCATCAAAGTCACTGTTCTACTTGGCATGTTTTTTTTTTATGTGTTTTATTTGTTTGTTTTTTTACAATAAGCTCTTTCAGTTTTCAGTCAGAGTCCGGTGTTTTTGGTGAAACTTTTCCATTTTCTACTGCTTATTACTGAAGAATGAAAAAGCAAAACAACAGCCAGTGTCAAATCTGCTTTCTACAAAGAAACTACAGTACTGTGAAATGCGGATAGGGCCTGGTTATGTTCTGGTGTTGCTTAGCACACAGTGTCTTGAATCTCTGCAGGGAACAATGAGATCTCAAGACCATCAAGGCATTCTGGAGTGAAATGTGCGCCGTCATCCACGCATACTTTTGCTATGGCAACTCTCCCACAGTATTATTTTGATCAATACAACGGGGGCATTGAAAAAGAAATTCAGAGAGACCTCCGCCTTAAAAAAGTATGTTTTGAAGAATAGCAATGATTCATTCATTTTCTCCACAGTGAATCAAGCAAATTGCTCTCCAGTAAGCCCCTGAGACACATTGATCTATATTTTTTTGCAGAGCTGGTTCAGAAAAATATAAACCTTCAATCAGCTACAACCATTAAAATGCACACGGAGCAGTAACACATACTAACAAAACTCACCTGCATATTTTCCCTTGGCCTGTGTGTAACACAATTACTGTAGCTTAGTTGGGGACCTTCTCCGCCTCTTCTTCTTGCTCTTAGTTATGCTGCAGCTCAGTGTTTTTCAGTGTCTTGTGTGTGTGTGTTTGTGTCCATAGTGGATTTAGTGGCGCTGAACAACCTCGCCGAGGTGTTCCGGGAGCAGGAGCTCCATCAAGCGGAGCACGTGATGGACGTGGTGGAGGTCATCCACGGCCTGACTGCGCTCTACGAGAAGCTGGAGGAGGAGAGGACCGTTCTGGGCAACATTCCGCTCTGCGTGGACATGTGTCTCAACTGGTTGCTCAACGTCTACGACAGGTGGGCTGGACTAAAATAAATAAATATATAAATACAGTAATCTCTCGTTTATCGCGGTTAATGGGGACCAAAACCACCAGCGATAAATGAAAATTGGCGAAGTAGCGACCCCCCATAATATTTATTATATTTATTATTTATTTATTATAATAAGGCCAAATTTAATGGTATACATGCATGGAGAAGTACAGTTTGAAGCAATTAACATGACTTAATGCTGTATACTATTAGATTTAACCCTCAAGCAGTATTTTTAAGCGGCTGCATGAAGGGTATTACGTCCCAAAAATGTCCCTCTTCCAATGTGCAACAACTTTTTTCACTTTTAATTTTTTTTCACTTTCAACCCCTCAAAATGTTCAGTGGGAATTGGCCAAGACATAGATATACATCCTATGCAAAATTTCAGCTTTGTGGAGTTATTTTTCACTGTTTTGTCTGTGGTGTCCATTTGTCCAACAGTCCAAAATCGTCCAAAGTGTCCGAAATGTCCAATTTTGGGATAATTACTGCATGGGGGTTAAACATGTATAAGTTAGGTTCGTTTATGAATAACAAAATATGGTCAAACCTCGGTTTTCGTCCATAATCCGCTCCAGAAGGCTGTTGGAAAATCGAAATTGTTCGAAAACGGAAACCACGCTCTTTTTAAAATAAAAATGTTTGCTGAACACGTCTGCTCACAATGGAAAGCAACGCGAGGAAGCGTCACTTTCTCGTGTAAGGAAGGCGAGAGGAGTCAAATGCTGCATTCAAGTGCGCTCAGTTTGTTCGAGAACCGAAATTTGTTCGTCATCCGAGGCATAAAAAACGAGATATTTTTGGTCGAAAACCGAATTGGACGAGAACCGAGACGTTCGAAAACCGAGGTTTGACTGTACAGTAAACATATACATGTAGTATATGTTGCTCTATGTAACTCGCTGTTGTTTTGCTGACTGTTGCTGCTTCTCGCGGACTTTTGGCGGACTTTTTGTTTTATTTTTTCATGAATATGTTTGAAAAAATCCGCGATGCACTAAAGCCGCGATAAACGAACTGTGAAATAGCGAGGGATCACTGTAAAAACAAGCCAGGGGAAGGGGGGGCGGCTCGGGTCCGGTCCTCGATTGGCCCTGTGCTGTCAGTTTAAGATATATCCTTCTCCCTGATTCAAATGATCAGCTCATCAGCAAGCTTTGCAGAATCCTGATCACGATCCTGATTATTCGAATTGGGTATTGGGGAGAAGGGCAACATCTAAAACAGGCTGGAGCAGGGCTTTCAAGTCCATCGAAGCTATCAGATTGGTTGCTCGTACCAGGATGTCATTGTCATCCTGACACGAAACAGCATGTGTCTAAATCAGGAGTGCCCATGTCTGCTCCATGCAATGCAGATGACACCAGAGTCAAATCCGGGCATGAATTGCGGTTGCGTTCACTTTGCGGCCAGCCACGTTAATTACCAAGCAACAGGTGAGTCAGTAAGATCCTCAGCACATAATTATTAATTGCGCTTTAATGAGGCGCAACAGCTAACACAATAATAAGCTGCGTGTCTTTGCCATAGTTACTCAGCCATTCGGAGCCGACTATGACAGCTTTTATTATTAAAATATGCATTGTTAAAAAAACGACATTTGTTATCTGGCTCTACCATCCGCAATTATGGTCAAATTAAGATCGTTGCTCCAGCATATTTGATGTTTCAGTGGCTTTGTGTACAGATGTCGTTAAAGCGCCACAACACAACTAAATCTCCGTGTACGGGATCAATCTTGCCTTCTGAGACAAATCCTCTTTCATGGCAACTTTCAACCTCATATTTTTTGCCCCTGATTGTGTTATTTCTTGCCGTCTCCAAAGAGCAAAGAACAAGAAAGACGGCGCCAAACGGAAACACACAAGAGGAATCCCATGAGTGTTGTAAATTTGGTGGGTTGCGCTTAAGCACTTGCAGCTAATGAGACAATCAGAGACTTCAGCCTCTGCATAAATTCCAGTAATTGCTTTTGGGTTTCAAATAAATAACAGTAGTGGCCCTGAATATCGTGTGTTATGTGTTTGTCTAAATCCTTTTTTTTTCCCCTTTCTTTTTAGACTTCGGTTACACTGTACGTTGGGGGTTCTCAATCTAGAGGAAGCACTCGTAATTCTAGTGCCAATTAAACATTACGCTTTCTGTCCCCCTAAATGCCATTAAGGGTAAGATATTTTTTTTCAGTAATTTGCAAACGTCATTGCGGAGTGTTTCTTTTTGAAATTGCATTATGGTTCCCATTTAAATAAATGAAAATGCAAGCCAAACTGTACAGCCGGATGTCAAACATGAACACCATTTTCCTGTGCGTGTCTTATTTCCTTTTTTTTTTCCAGCAGTTAAATACATTGAGGCTTCCTCCTAAAATTTTAAGCGGGTTTCACTTTCTTCAGAATGATAATGAAAGATACAAAGATACATAAAGCAGGTGTTCATAAATCTAAACAGGGCTTGAATCACTTCAGATTTTTTGCACCTGATGCTAAGAGGTCATATGGATTGAATGACTTCATTAATATTTTTTTTTACCGAGCTGTCAACTTACACTAACTAGGTGATTGAATAACCACCACTTGTCTTAATTTTTGCTGCAGTTGAATTATTTTTCGTTAACCGTTACAGGAGAGCATTTGGTGAATTTGCTGACGGCTGAAAATTTAAGATGTTTGTCAGCTCGCGTGAGCTGCTGCATTTTCGTGTGGACGTGGCGTGCATGGTTCTATTTGACACTTTGGTCTTATAAGTGTGTCCTCAGAAAAATTCCCAAAACATTTTTAGACCACCTAATGTTGGCTCATGACCCAACTCTACGTGAACAAATTTTTATTACAGTCACATGGATTCCACAGCCTTGATTGGGGTCTGCTTTTGTCTCTTGGTTTGAGTGTCTCATCGGTGCTTCTTCTATGTGTGCGTATTTGTTCTGTGGATGCACGGGGTTAATGTCCCGGTGTGCAAAAGCGGGGGTTTAAAATGGAAGTGCCGCAAGACAGAGTGTGTACGAAAGGAGATGACAGCCATTCGCCCCCTTATGTGTCTGTGGATTCACTCCAGCTTCCACTTTGAATACGTGCAAGCGCAGTTAATGCCTCTTTTGGACTTCTCACGTGACTCGAATCATCCAATGGAAGATTCACTCCCTCGTGAAAGTTGACCTCACTTTTTCTTTCCTACCCGCATGCATTCGAGGAACACGCTACAACGTTGATTTCATTATATTCTCCTTGCCACTGACACAAGGCTTGATCCTTTCCAGTTCTAATGCTAATATGATTATCTTGCCGCTCCGATAAATTGTTACTCATCACGCTCATGGAGTTCTCTCTCTCCCGGCTGCGGCTGCATGCGATCTGTGAAATATGAACAAAGGCGTGCGATGAAGACCAACACGTTTGCCCTTTTTCTACTGTAACGTTCACTTTGCAAGCAAAATAAGCACGATAGTTAACAATTGTTTGCATAAATTATAGGAGAGAAAATTGGCAAGAATTTTTCGAGAACATTTTAACGTAAACCCAAGCAGTTTATTCACAAATGTACTTACCCTTCAGTGAAATCGGATAATTTTGTGGCACTTAGTGTCCTTTCCACAATTATTTGAAATGACTGGAATATACCGTTCAGAAGTTATGGGTCACTTCAGTCCGCTGCACACATCGGGACACTGCCGAAACGACTGATCGGTCGTTCAGTGTGCGGCAACGTGCTGCCACTAGTTTTCATGAGTGGCTGACAGTATACAACTAGTTTTACCGCGATTTGAAATTTGAATGGCTGGCGAAAAGGTTGCAATGTCATAAATGTAAACAGCCTTTCAAAAAAAAAAAAAATCAACTATAAACTATATTTACAATTTCAGATGAAACTGTGGCTATAAAGCAAAGCGTGGAGAGTCTCTGTTGCATGGACGCATCAAGCGAATGAAGCAACCGCTCATTGCTAACAGACTATCGAAATACAGTCAAACCTCAGTTTTCGAACGTCTTGGTTCTCGTCCAATTCGGTTTACAACCAAAAATTGCGAGTTTTTTATGCCTCGGATGACGAACAAATTTCGGTTCTCGAAGAAACTGAGCGCACTTGATTGCACCATTTGACTCCTCTCGCCTTCCTTACACGAGGAAGTGACGCTTCCTCGGGGTGCTTTCCATTGTGAGCAGACAATGTTCAGTCAACATTTTTCTTTTAAAAAGAGCGTTTCGGTTTTCGAACAATGTCGGTTTTCAAACATCCTTCTGGAACGGATTATGGCCGAAAACCAAGGTTTGACTGTAGTTTATTTTTATTCCGGCCTGTTTTCTGTCTTTGTATCAATTTTCTCCTTTGTTGCCAATCGCACCATGTTTTTGTGGTTCAATAAAATTAATACAGCAGTTATGTTTAGTCACAGTTTTTTTGATGGTCACGTGTCATTCGATGTGCAGTGCTCGATCGCCTGGCGTGTGGTGACGAGTCGCCAACTGTCATTTTGTTTCACGACGGTCTACAGCAGTGGCATTCGGCCGTGTCGCGCCGTGTGCGGTGGGCCATAGAAATGGCTTATTTCGAAGAATATCACTCATGTATATGTTTAGATATATTATTGTAAAGTAGACCCCTGCATACCGATTAGCATTCAGTCACATAGAAATGTTTGTACTTTTTAGAGCTAAGCACATAACTCTTCTTGGTGACCCTCAAACTTTTGAAAGATATTGTCTAGTTTGCATGCGTGTGTGCCTCCCTACTTGTGTCATCATATTATCTCCGTGCGAGGCACATACCCAAGAACAATTCCTCAAGTCCCCGCAGTGTTTGGAGAGTGTGGCTGTGCCCCTAATCCAATTTCACACCACTGCCGTGACCTACCGTGACCCCTCGTAATTCATCCTCACTTTTGTTCCTCTCACTGGGCAAAGCACGGAAGCATCACTAATTCCTGTCTACACGTTGTTCATTGTGCTAAACCTCTCTACTCTTCATTCCACTTAGCGCTCGCAACGGCAAGATGCGCGTGCTGAGCTTCAAGATGGGCCTGGTGAGCTTGTGCAACGCCGACGTCCAGGAGAAATACAAATGTGAGTGAGTAATGCAACCAGCCACCAATCGCAGCCATTACACGCAGACGCACAAAAGGCTCTTAATGGAGGCACCGTCTCCGATGACATTAATGGTGAATCCTGCTTCTTCCATGCCCAGGGCCCTTAAAAGCATTGCTTGCCACCAGAGTCCATTCACGCACACTCTTCATGCCCCTCCCTGGCATTTTTCCTCCGAGCCGTTCTCTTTTCCATTGTAAACTACGCCGTGATGTTTTACTATTTATGTGCTTGTCACTGTGTTGGAACTCCCATCTGGTACTCACACCCAGTACTGAAGTAGAAGTATATATACTTCTGTAAAAAAAAAAAAAAAGGTCTCTTAAAGTATTGATTACACTCTAGACCGCAGGTGTCAAACTCAAGGACCGGGGGCCAAATTTGGCCCGCCACATCATTTTATGTGGCCCACAAAAGCAGATCAAGCATGTCAACTTGCATGATGCTTCCTAAAATATGGACCAAAATTTTAAATGATCATATGTAATAAATGAGAGCTGTTGTCAGTATTTTCTTGTTACCAAACCCCTCATTACAGTCACTTAAATAGTTGAAGAAACTATTATTCTTGACTTCTTTATAGGGTTTCACAGTCATAATGGCCCTCCAAGGGAAATGGCAACTACAATAAGATATGATAAGAAATCCTTTATTAGTCTCGCATGGAGAAATTCCCCAATTCACAAACAGTCGTGCAATCTTAATCACGTTTCCTGCATACACTTTGTTGTTTGAAGCAGTTATAGATGAAAGAGGAGCGGATCAAAGTGTCCTTTCACCAGTGGAATAGAGACGTCATGCTGAACTATGGGCATTCATTTTTAGCGGCAAAAACAGACACATCACGTTTGACATGCCCCCCCCCCCCCCAAGTATTTGTACTTCATTCTTCCCACCACCGTTAAAAAACGGAAATCCATTTTTGGAGCCTCACAGCTGGACTTTGCAGCAGCTGGCCAGTAGCAGTTGATTCAAGACCCAAGACGACAACGCCGACAAAGAGAAACATTTACAAAGATTACTCAACAGTCGGAGCACCATCTGTGTGGACTGAGGAACAGAACTTCTCCTCAATTAAAATGTCCCCGAGGTCAGGCGGCCGTGAGGTGTCCAGTTGGCCGTCGCGCTCGCCAAGCTCCAGATGTCGCTCTTATGACAAATATTTACACATAGATGTTAAGCGTTTGCCTCCGATGGCCATAAACACAGATGCTGCCTTTTAATCCCCCTCATAATTTTGTCACTGATATTTCACTACTCTGGTTTAATTCGTGTGTTGACAACTAAGTACACACTCACTCATGCAAGAACACACACAGTCCATACTCATTGAAAACATGGAATCTAATTAATTAGTGCAGCGGTTCTCAAACTTATTACACCACCTCAAAAATAATTGGCTACCCAGGGGCTGCCATCATGACCAACATTAAAATGCAGTAAAGTAGCATACCAACTTGTTCATTTCGGCAGAGGAAGAGAATTTTTTTAAGTACTTTTTCTTTTAACTTCCCAAAATGTTGCCACCAAAAAGTATTTTCCACCCCAAAAGAGACTGAGGGGAAAAAGTTAAAAAAAAAAAAAAAAAAGCCCTTTACTCACCCAGTATCTGACACTAAGAAATGTTTTGTAGCTCTAAGTGTTTTCTTTTGGGGTGTTTTTGTTTTGTTTTTGTTTTTTGGGGGGAGGGGGTTGCAACATGAATGGACCTAATTTTTATTTTTATGCTGATTGTGGAATGATAAGCAGGACAAACACAGGGCCTAAATAATATTAAAAGCTTGAGTGAGTGGATTTTTCTTGCGAAAATGCACAAAATTAGTTCGTGCTCAGCGGCTTTGTGCCGTACTTTAATGGTAATTTTCATGCAAGAGAGCGCCTCTGTATCGGGGAGGGGGGATGAATTCACAGCATTTGGTTATTTATTTAGTTAGGAGTGTGGATTTTGTATGCATGCATTGAGAAATGTATTATGAAAAAATGAAATATATTTAGACCGCATATTGCTGCACATACCATATTTTCTGGACTATAAGTCGCAGTTTTGTTCATAGTTTGGCCGGGGGTGCGATTTATACTATGGAGCGATTTATGTGTGAAATTATTAACACATGATTATGTCATTTCACATGTTATTTTTACACTAAACCACAAGAGGGCGCTCTCAGCCTGTGTTGATAAATCAACGATGAGTCTGACGTAAGCGACGTAGAAGAGGAAGCGGCGCATCGTCTACCTCCCGAGTTTGGGGAGTTGTTTAAAAGTGACACCGAGGATGAAGATTTCATTGGATTTAGTGATTTGGAGTGAAAAGGATAATTTGGTAAACTTGGTAGCGTGTTCTCTATGCTAGAGTTATCTGAATAACTCTTAATAGGTTACGTCGTTACTGACATTACCAGGCATGTCAGTCATGTAACGTTAGTATACTGTACACTTATTCAGCCTGTTGTTCTCTATTTTATTTAAATTGCCTTTCAAGATGACATGTATGTTTTTGGTGTAGGATTTTATCAAATACATTTCCCCCAAAAATGCGATTTATACTCCAGGACTTATATATGTTTTTTCCTTCTTAATTATGCATTTTTTGGTTGGTTCGATTTATAATACGGAGCGACGTATAATCTGAAAAATACGGTATACATATTCCCAATTTTGCTGACTGGAATGTATTTTGTCCATATCTTAAGTAGTATTTATTTCATACATCTGGTGAGGAAGTGTGCCGTCCTATATGGCCCCCAAGTAAGTAGCACTGATGAAAGATTGTGGCCCCCTTATCCCTTTAAATTCAAAATGAACAAGTTAAAATCTAAGTCAATGTGTTTAACATGTGAACAAGAGAAAAATGCCACATAGTACTACAACATGAACACACTGTGGAAAATGTGCATACTTTTGTGTACGTGTACGCAGTATGAACAATGTCACATCAATGATAAAATACCTATATAATAAATAATGAGCAAATGATTAAGAATACCTCGCAGTACAGCCCCCAGCACTACAATTTACAACCTCCAAAATGACCAAGTCAGCACCTTTCACAAGCAGCTGTATGAATCTTTGAAACATTCTAATTTTGGCGGAGCAGCATATATTACAGGGCACTCGTTAAATAAGTGCACAGTGGCATAAAACATGTCGGCATACCTGTGCCGCCTCCAACATCTTAAAATGCTTGCACGTGTTTACGTGTAAGTGTGTTGTTAGACACGGACGTTTTAAAGCCTGCTGTAGGACTAATGCCAAGATTGAATTGATAAGGCTTGAGTCAGCATTTTTTGAAAGAGCGTTTTAGGTTTGGATCCAAAATGTCATGAATTCTGTGAAAATCCAATGCAACAAAACCTAGCATTTTTATGGGGGGGGGGGAATTTTTTATTATGTGGCAAAATTTTGAGTGCAAATATGTTCGCCTCAAACTGACCCAAAGCTAAGGTCAGGAGGAAGACTGTATTTTCCGGATTGTAAATCGCTCCGGAGTAGAAATCGCACCAGCCATAAAATGCATAATAAAGAAGAAAAAAAACATATAAATCGCACTGGAGTATAAGTTGCATTTTTGGGGACATTTATTTGATAAAATCCAACATCAACAACAGACGTCGTCTTAAAAGGCAGTTTAAAATCAAACTAAATTAGAGAACAACAGGCTGAATAAGTGTACGATATGCTAACGCTACATGACGCATGACAACAACGAACTGAGAACGTGCCTGGTATGTTCACGTAACATATTAAGAGTTATTCAGATAATAAGAACATGCTAGGAAGTTTACCAAACCATCAGTGTCACTCCAAATCACGAAATCCAATGAAATCTTCCTCTGTGTCACTTTTAACGAACTCCACCAACTTGGGAGGTAGACAATGCGCTGCTTCCTGTTCTACGTCGCTTACGTCAAACTCATCGTCGTCGATTTATCAACACAGGCCTTGCGCGCCTTCCTCTGGTTTAATGTGAAAATAACATGAAATGATATAATAATAACATGTTCAAAATGTCATACATCAGTCACACCCCCCACGAAAAAACTGTGATTCATAATCCGGTATTTGCTTTTTCATAAAAAAATAATAATTTCCGGTCATTTAACATTATTCATTTGATGACTTGCATTGTCGATGTTTGGAAGGACATGGAAACGTTTTAATTTTTTATTTTTTTAACATTTCCACGTTCTTATATGGTGGCAGATTTATTCCGTCAAGTGTCCGGCAACGGAGGCTTAACGGACCAGCGACACCTCAGCCTGCTGCTCCACGAGGCCATCCAAATCCCGCGCCAGCTGGGCGAAGTGGCCGCTTTCGGAGGCAGCAACGTGGAGCCCAGTGTCCGCAGCTGCTTCCGCATGGTGAGACCCGATGGAAGCTGATCACAGACATTCACATCTTACATGATGAAACCATCACCGGTGTATCTCATTTTTCATAAAAAAAACAATCAAAATCAATTATGTAGGAGGAAATGATCCAATCTCAATCAAATCAATCAATCAAATGTATTATTTATTACACATATGTTCCAGTCTTCATCGACTTAATTGAAATAATGAATCTGCTTGCTGTCATCCAGATGTCTGTAGATTGTTTCATGTGTTCTGTAAATGTCAACACGCCATATGGGACATGAGCCACTAAAAATCTATGAGAAAATACAGTCCGAAAAAAATCAGATGAAGGCATGATATCGGATATGTTCTTGTGGGCCGCTAGTGTAAATCCTGCAGCCATAAATACAAGTAGCACCATCATTCCTTTGTTTTCACGCAGGAAGGGAAGAAGACCTTAAATGTTTCGTTCTCAAGGCGTGGAGGCTCACAAACATTCACACTCTTCAATTTTGCGTGAGATTGCTTTTAATGCACACACTTTCTTGCACACACTGTTCTTTCACTGATAGACGCATGCTCTAGCCGCATGCCGAATATACATTACATCTTGACAGGATGAAGCCCGATCATGTTGAACACGCTGTTAGGTGTAAACCTTCAGTCTGCCGCAGGTTGCGTGAACTTTACCTTGCGACATTCCAATGAGGACGGCGCATAATTTTGCAATTAAATGGCCAACCAAAGGATTGGTGAATTTTAACAACCTGATATCCAACGTCCACCCTAATTATGCTCATTCTATTCCGTTACACGCTTGGCCTCTCAACTCCGGCTCATTTTAAAATCAATTCCTTTGACCGTTTGATCTATGCCATTTAGCTGGAGATTAAATATCTCCTTCATGCAAACGATGGCTTGAGTTTTACCATCTATCAATAGAGGCATGTGCAGATGTGGACAAAAACACAAATTTACGTACAGTATTAGTTAAAGTCCAAGAAAGGCTCCATATCTAGAGGCCATGCTGCTGTAATCAATCCACAAGGCTCTAACTTATTAATTCAACTTGATTTTTTTCGACCTTTTTTAAACTCATTCATTTTATATTACTTTCAAGTTCATTCCAGAACAGAAATATCCTTTGGCCAAAAGTAAGCACATCAAAAATTTAATATCAGGGGGCTTTTTTTTTTTAGAGCCCCAGACATGACATTACGGAGGGATCACAAGTGCCCTTGGTTGTCTGTTGATTGCTATTTATTGTTTTATTTGTTTATATTTATATATTTATGTCTTTGTCTATTTATGCACTTAAGTTTCACTGCCCTTATTTTTATCTGTGTCTGTTTTCAATGCACTGCATGTTTGCACTATGGTTGAGAGGAAAGAAATGTCATATGTGCTGTATGTTGCACATAGAGCAGATTTGACAATTAAGTTGACTTGACTTGACTGGACTGGATCTGACAGTAGCTGAGTTCTCAACTCAAGCAAGTTTGGAGAAGAACAAAAATGGTAGTCAGAAGACAAACATAAAACACTGTAAAATCAAGGGAACCTGTTGAAAAAGCTGTAGACTAGGGGCCAGTGTGTGGGCGGAAAAATCTTTGAGAGGCAAAATGTTTGAGCTGCGTAAAGATTGAATGAGTAAGTAACAAAGCGTATTGGAAAAGACATTACAAGTGTAAATTAGGACAAACTGTGGTTCAAGGACAGAACCTTGAGGAACTCCCTCTTTTTTTCTTTTTTTTTTTTCAGTTTGTTTCCTTGAAATTTTGGGTTCACCCAACTGTTTTTGTTTTAGAGAGAGTGGGAAACCATCATTCAAGGACAGAACCTTGCGGAATTCCCTTTGAAATGAAATGTCATCCCGAGACACTGAATCCTATTGTGTACCCGAGAAAAACCTTTGGGACGCCTGCTCAAAACAATCATCGGAGGTTTGCAGTATGTGTATAACAGTTACAGCATACTCATTCACATCATATTCTTAGGTAGTGATGTCACGACTGCCTCTGCTCATGTTCATGAAGTCAGGCACTAGCATAATCTTCAGGTTGGAACAAGTGGGATGTGTAAATCTAAGATTGTAATCTTAAGTGTAATCACCTCATGAATTAAAGCAATTACATGCAGTCATCGAAGGAGGCCGAAGGTCTGCAGACAACACTTTCAATTATTAGACTGTGACAAGCCTCATTAGGTATCAGGGAAAGGCATTCAGGAAGGTCTGACAGAGACGAACGATTGTACATTACCATCTTGAGACCAACTAAATCTGATACTCGGAGATAAAATATGATTGGCCTGTATTGTACGTGAAGAGGGGCGGCCCGGTAGCCCAGTGGTTAGCACGTCGGCTTCACAGTGCAGAGGTACCGGGTTCGATCCCAGCTCCGGCCTCCCTGTGTGGAGTTTGCATGTTCTCCACGGGCTTGCGTGGGTTTTCTCCGGGTGCTCCGGTTTCCTCCCACATTCCAAACACATGCATGACAGGCTGATTGATCACTCTAAATTGTCCCTAGGTGTGAGTGTGAGCGTGGATGGTTGTTCGTCTCTGTGTGCCCTGCGATTGGCTGGCAACCAATTCAGGGTGTCCCCCGCCTACTGCCCGAAGACTGCTGGGATAGGCTCCAGCACCCCCCGCGACCCTAGTGAGGATGAAGCGGTTCGGAAAATGAATGAATGAATGTACGTGAAGAGTCACTATGAAGTGACTTTATATTGCGATTCAATTTTCCTTTGGTATTACTTTGCAACCGTACGTTTTCAAAACCAGGTAAAACAACTTAGTAAGGATCCCTAGACATGTTTATTCATTGATATTTTATTCTAGAGCAAAGTTGATTTTTTGCAAACAGCACGGTGACAAACTGAACCTTACCCTTCATGGAAATGTAACTTCATTTGAGCTCTTTCGTGGAAAGAACAGGGCATGCTAGAGGAGCCCCTCTTTAATCTCAGGAGAAGCTACACTTTCTTTAAAGCTCACCGTCTGTGGGATTTGCACTCACACACACACACACACAAACGCACACACGCGCGCATTTATTTTTGATGCAGCTCTGGTTGAGCAGCAGAGGAAGCCCCGGGGGAAATCAACCTCTTAATGCACCTCAGATGCCGACTTAATGAGAATTTAGCACATCGACGATTTTCATCGCTTAGCAAGTCGCTCCTTTATGAGGATATCTTCACTTTGATCCCATCTCGAATTTTGCTCAAAATGGCATCTCACCAAGAGTGACGCAACCAGGCAGACACACAGGCGTACGCGTTGTACTTCATACCTTTGAACTTCAAAGTGGAGGTGTTCGTGGTCTGTCGTGGTGAAGAAGGAGCTGAGCCTAAAGGCGAAGCTCTCAATTTACTGGTCGATCTACGTTCCGACCCTCACCTATGGTCATCAGCTATGGGTCGTACCGAAAGAACGAGATCCCGGATACAAGCGGCTGAAATGAGTTTTTTCCGCAAGGTGTCCGGGCTCTCCCTAACAGATAATGTGAGAAGCTCGGTCATCCGGGAGGGGTTCAGAGTCGAGCCGCTTCTCCTCCACGTCGAGAGGAGCCGGATGAGGTGGCTCGGGCATCTGATAAGGATGCCTCCCTGGTGAGGTGTTCCGGGCATGTCCCACCGGCCGGAGGCCCCTGGGATGACCCAGGACACGCTGGAGAGACTGTCTCCCAGCTAGCCTGGGAAGAGCTGGAAGAAGTGGCTGGGGAGAAGGAAGGCTGGGCTTCCCTGATAAAGCTGCTGCCGCCGCTACTCGACCCCGGATAAGCGGTAGAAAATGGATGGATGGATGGATGGATGGTGTTGGTCAGTAGTGGAACGCAGCTCAAGTCATTTTACTATTCACTGCATCGTATTTGAGTAATCATTTTTCTGCCAGCTTTGTCACTTTTGCCACTCACTTCCCTACGTTTGATAACAGATACAGTTTACTCCATTGTGCTCCCATTCTCTGCGAGAGTACACATTCCGATTAATTTTGCCTTATGCGTTCTTATTTGCATTGCTTCAAATGTACCTTCTCTCCTCATGACATCAAATACCAACACGCTTATTGGTCTATACTGTACTTGGATTCTTTACAATCTGCCGCGCCCTCGCTATTCCCTTGTGCGCGCAGGCCTCAGGAAAACCAGCCATCGAGGTGTCTCATTTCCTGGAGTGGATGAGCCTGGAACCCCAGTCCTTGGTTTGGCTACCTGTACTCCACCGGGTGACCGCGGCCGAGTCCACCAAGCACCAGGCCAAATGTTACATCTGCAAACAATGTCCCATCAAAGGCTTCAGGCAAGTGGAAACGTCACAGTGTCTAAATTCATGCATGCATGAATGAATGAAACAAAACCTCAGCATTAAGCCTTCATTCTGCAAGCCCACGTTGAGTTTTGTTGCTCTTGGCATGGCAGGTATCGCAGTTTAAAGCAGTTCAACGTGGACATCTGCCAGACGTGTTTTCTAACCGGACGCACTACCAAGGGCAAGAAGCTGCACTACCCCATCATGGAGTACTACACCCCAGTAAGATAAGCGTTTATGCGCCCTCCTTTGATTCGGCTTTGATAGCCGCAATTAAATAAGCATCTGCCAGTTTTTATTTTGCACACATGGCACAGGGGGGTTTGTGTTTCTTTGAGCATAGTTTATGTCAGGCGGTGATTCGCAACCACTGTGCTGTGGGAGATCATCAGATGCTCTGTGTGAGTAATGATCCAGTTTCACTTAACTGGTTGGAAAATGGTTATTTATTCACTACAACTAACGTATGTTTGTTCATCTATCTATGCCTCTGGTAAAAGTGACAAGCACAACAGTGAAATGGTTTTACACGAGATGGCAGGAGGTGTAATTAATCTGTGTAGCTACCTGTTTTGATGAATACAACAAAATAGCTTTGAGTTCAACAACATGGGCCCAGACTACACCCTAAGCAAATACACGTGTGTGTAAATTTAGACAATATCGTCACTATTTTAGTAGACCAAATACTTTCTTGGTGACATTTTGGTTGGTGGTGTCCTTTTCGTGAAATTATAATATGTGCCTGAGCTCGATAAAAGTTGGGAATTCAATGATGGAGTGAAATACAACGCCGAAATTGAAAAGACCTTTCAAAGTGAAATTATTGATTGGTTTCTAAATATAGTCGACATGTTTGAACATAATCACAGAAAAGATGCGGAAAGACTGAGCCATTGCTAAAATGGTGCCTTGTCATGTACGGTGGGAATAACTTGCTCCTCCCCAACTGTATAAGAACTTTGCACCTTTGCCCACATCAGCGGTTGTCCTGTTACGATGTTCATATAGCGAACTAGCTCTGCCTCCATCCCATCTTAGAGTGCCTTGTGGTTGACCATGGGTGTGTGTGTGTATCATACAGCGAAAGGGTAAAGCGCGAGGACATGTGGAGGAGGGCGAGTCCAATTTGACAGCCAGCGTGTGTGGACAGGGGCTTCGTACTGGTTTGGCCGTTTTAGAGTGCCTCGTTGTCACTGCATTGAAAAGTATCTCAACAACCCAGTGGGAAATATTCCAACCAGCAAGTTTATACCTGGATATATTTTCGTCGTTGTTTAGATGTGTGGACATAAGAAAGATGGCAGACCAAGTCACATCCATTTTTCCAGTTCGCAGTAGTGATATTTGATTGACAGTTGAGCAGGGTGTGGTTTCAGAGGACACGCTCACAGCAACTGTGAGTAGAACAGTAGCCTCGTTTTTAATACTTGTCTTTTTTTTTTATTGATATTTTTTCAATCCTACAAATTTGGTCGGGTTGCTCACACCTCTCATATTCACATGATATTCTCCTCTCACATATTGATATTCACTTTACAGGAACTTAAATGATTGTACTTGCAGGTCCAATTTAAATCAAAAGGAGACTATAAGGCACTGTCTAATAAATGTTTAGTCAATTTAAAACTACGGCATACTCACTTATTTTATTCACCGATTAATATTTTCGAGTCACTGGCTACATGAATGACTCGACATCCTATATTATAGATAGAAAACTACCGCTTCCAATCCAATATGTTAAATGCTGGAGGGTAAAATTGAATGTCAACACAAGCACACTAATGAGTTTAGAGCAGCGGTTGTCAAACTTTTTGGGTCCAGGGAAAGCTCAAGAAGATCCCCCCCCCCTCCCTCCACCCCCCACACACAGGGACTGCTTCATCATCCTAACAACAATTAAACTACAGTGTGTCCCCCCAATTGTCACTGGGGTTTTTTGTTTTTGGTTTTTTTTGCGTTACAATAAATTCATATTTGGTTTAACTCCTTTTTGCAGCAAGAATATGAATCCGTTTTTGGCGTGCATTACATCCAAGTTCCTACCCGTACATATGACTTAGCCAATGCTTTTAATAGACCACATCGTCTATTCGTCATTTTCTACAAGTAACATGACAAAAAAAAATCTTTAATGAGTCTCTAACCCGTCTTCTCCTGCCATGCATTCGCCGACTTTCCGCCGCTCTCCGCCTTCATCCTCCAGACCACTTCGGGAGAGAAGATGAGGGACTTCGCCAAGACTCTGAAAAATAAGTTCAGATCAAAGCAGTACTTCACCAAGCACCCCCAGAGAGGTTACCTGCCCGTTCAGTCTGTGCTGGAGGCTGACAGCTCAGAGACGTGAGTCCAACTTTTTCAAAAATGTAATTTTAAATGTCACCCACCCGTCTCTCTGAATTCCTTCTCATGTGTTCCAACCCATAAAAAAAAGTCTCCGGAGAACATGGTCATTTAATTAGATATAGTTGACAAAACAAACCAAAGCTATCAAAATGAATGAAATAAAGTGCAAACAAAATACTACGGGCACCTCAGCCTCAGGCCTTGATTGATTTTTACCAACCCTCACACTCGTTCGTGGCCAGATTTTCGTCTGCATTTTTTTTTCTTCTTTTACTGCATAAGATTTTCAAACTCATATTAGTTCTTGTCATTAAAATAAAATACATTTTTAGGTTTTTAACCCTTCAAATTCCTCTCAGGTTGCACAGGTTGTAAAATGACCCTATGGTTTTGTTTTGTTTTTAATTCTCAATCTCGCTTTTTTTCTGATATTGCTTGTGAGATTCCAGATCTAACAATCATGTAGTTCTCCATGTTCAGCAGAGGTTATCTCCACTTCTTAAAACCAAAATTGCATCATACATTTGTCCCACCGGAGTGCGGCAAGCCATAAATTGATAAAGGATGTAAGCTGGTCGGAAATACCTGCAGTAAAAAAATTCAATTATGTTGAGGCTCGAATGAAACGCATTTGATCCAAATGATATGATTCTATAGAATTCAGTTAATAGATAAGGCCGAGGCTGGTCTGGGACCATGGGAAAAAAAAAAAAACGATATGATTGTGAATGAATACAGATGAACACAAGTGCAAATACTGAGTGCAAAATATGCAGAAAACATTTAACTGGACATTTTTAAAATTTTTGGTGGGGCCTGACATGGTTTTGATTATCGCTACAGTAACTTGGGACTTGAAGCTGAAGACTTGAGACTTCCTTCTGACTTGAGGCCAACTTGTTAGCACCAATCGGGGGGTCGAATCAGAAATGAGGGACACTAATCACGAAGGAGCTGATCCCAGAAAGGCATCAGCACACACAGATTTTCATACCTAAGCACTTAGCAATACAGATTAACATCATGAAAATTCCGGTACTATCATATAACACACACGCCCACGCATGCAGTCGGAGGCTGATGATCATGCCCCGACTATTTGTACTCCTCCGACGGGCTGAAAGGGAGCGCTCGGCGTCAACATAATGTTTTCCGGCTCACACACGATGTTCACATGAGCTCGTTTGGGCCAAAGGGAGGAAACGAGCGCAATGAGACTAAAATCCATGAAGTCATCAGGAAGCAAAGCTGAAGGCGCTTCGTGTGCCCACATTAGCGTGTTTATGGGATGGCAGCCTGTGAATGTGATGTAATACTGTTGGATCCTTTACTTTAGGGCTACTTTAAATAAACAAGCTGGGATTTTCAGTAAAGGGAACAAACTGTAATTTGGATAATGGAATCAAGATGTAACTTTTTACACTTCTTAAAACTACTTATGAGATGATTGAGGAGACCTGCACAGGAAACGAGACACCATCACAATGTGAATTGAACTGTGAGACTTTTTTTAATAGTCGACCTAATTTAGCTTTTTATTTTGTTTACATTTAAATGAAATCAAAAATGTTTTATGTAATTTATAACACATTCCTGTTGTGCAACAGGCTAAAATATTTTAGTTTAAAATGGCTTACCTTAACTAGAACACCGCATTGCGTTTTGGCCAAAGATAGTAGTTATTGCTACTCTTCGAGCTGTAGAAAGTAAATTCTTGTCATGGCAAAAATTCCGTGAACTCTTTTTGTTCCTCTTCCATTTCTTCTTGTGCCTTTTTTTTGGGTGGTTAGCAAATACTTTGGGTGCATTAACACCACCACTAAAAAGCATTTGTAAGCCGCCAAAAGAAAGTCAACATAATTAAGGAGCGGGGATTTCGGGTGCCGGTCCAAGCTCTAATTTTAATATGTGCACATTACACTTGAGTATAAATCGTAGGACCAGCCAAAGTCTGAAAAACATCATCACAGTATATCAAGTCAGCATGAAATACACTCACGGCAGTGACGCCATGTAACTCAGACTAAGGCATTGCTTCGTATCCACAGGGGTGGCCAGACATAGAGGCAGCTGGCTAAAGTCAAACCTCTCCTTTCCCCTGAGCACTTTGAAACAATAATTCATGCCTTCGTCACATCCCGGCTGGATTACTGTAATGCACTTTATTTTGGAGTTAGCCAATCCTCCATTAAGCGTCTCCAGTTGGTCCAGAATGCTGCTGCTTGCCTTTTGACTGGTACTCGTAAGAGGGAGCACATAAGTCCTACTCTGGCATCCCTTCACCGGCTCGCTGTACATTTTAGAGTTCTTTTTTGGAAACCTATTTGTTTTCAAATCTTTAAACGGCCTCGCTCTACCTTACCTGCGGACCAGACATTATTAGAAGTACAGTAATCCCTCGTTTATCGCGGTTAATGGGGACCAAAACCACCCGCGATAAACAAAAATCCGCAAAGTAGCGACCAATAAACATACTGTATTAAAACAAAAATTGCCCCATGTGGGCCTTCGCGCTTGAGCAGAGCACGCACACACACACACACACACACACACAGGCCAGCGATCCTGCTTGTGCAGCAGACGTGTTTATGATTAGTCAATTAAGACAATTAAGGATGAAAGAGACCTGCTTTTGTTCTTATAAGCCTCCTCTCTCTCTCTCTCTCTCTCTCTCTCTCTCTCAGCAACACATATACACTCACCTGTGTGAGCTTGCTTGCACGCACACACACGTGCCCCATGGGGACCTTTGCGCTTGAGCAGAGTGCGCACACACTAGCACGCATAGTAAACAACACTTAGACACTGATTTTTGCAGACTTCAAAAAAATATTTATTGTTTATTTTTTTTAATGAATATGAATATAAAATATAAAATCCGCGATGCACCGAAGCCGCGATAAACGAACCGCGCAATAGCGAGGGATCACTGTACCAAGAACTAAGCAGAGGCTCAGAGGGGATCCAGCCTTTTCCGTTGCTGGTCCCTCTCTTAGGAATGACCGCCCTACTGATCATTAGGCAAGCCCCCTCGCTGCCCATCTTTAAAACTCGTCTCAAAACTCATTTGTATTCTTTGGCATTTGACTCGGCATGACTCAGACTTGATCATAGTTTTATTGTTTTGTGCTTTCTACTGTCTTTGGGATTAATTTGTTGTTTTATTGTTGCATATATGAGATTTGCTCCATGTACAGCACTTTGTATACAGTGATGGTGTTTTCAAGTGCTCTATAAATACAGTTGAGTTGAGTTGAGAGTCAAGGGCTTCTCCCTTGCCCCAACACAACCGCCACTAAACAGAGCACAGAGAGAACATGCAAACTTTACACAGCAAGACCAACGCCACGATTCAAACTCCGACCCAACTCGGACAAAATACGTGGATTTTTTTTCTTCTTTTTTTTGTTATAATCCTGGTCGCAATAAACAAAAATGAAAACAACCTCCTACTGGAGTTAAAAAAAAAAAAGTTTTTACCTCAATGCTTCCCGATTCTGGATTATCTTGGCAATATGTCCGGATTCATATTTCATTGTGCCATCCTATATGTATTTGTGATGATGTATTTGGAGTGGCATTGTGTTTCCCAGGCCGTGCTCGTCCCCTAAGCTGCCCCATGCAGACACGCACAGCAGGATCGAGCATTATGCCAGCAGGTACGTCTCTCGCTCTGCCGCCGCATTACCATCTCTCTAATTCACTCCCCCCCCCCCCTGCTGTCTGCTCTCTTAATCCGGGTTCCCTGCTTCCACATTTTTGGGCCCTCTGACTGTTTCCTAATCCCCCGCAAGGCTCCGATTCAAATATTGATCCGGCGGCCATGTGCTTCAAGAACAGGGCTCCTCAGATGTCCCCTGTGAAATGAGTCACAATCCTAAGGCCAATTGAACCAATTACGCATAGCGTAGTAACCCTAAATGTCATGAGGAAAAA
This sequence comes from Hippocampus abdominalis, assembly GCA_018466805.1. Classification (NCBI taxonomy): domain Eukaryota; kingdom Metazoa; phylum Chordata; class Actinopteri; order Syngnathiformes; family Syngnathidae; genus Hippocampus; species Hippocampus abdominalis. The sequence continues at coordinate 19,004,693 of CM031695.1, read as the reverse complement.
AGTTGTCATGTTACAAAAATGTATTTTTTTTCAAGATAAAAAATCGAATCTTTCCAACGACATATTTTGTGGTAATATGTCATTGATTTATTTGCTGCTTTATTTTTCTAAAGTCGAGTTGTCATGTCAAAATTCATTCACTGCCACCCACTCCCAGTTAACACGCATCCTCGACATGCAGTCCGCCCCCTTTTTTTAGAACCTCAGCTCGTTTCACCTTCGGCGCAAACATAAGCCGATTTAAAACAGCTTGTTGTGTTGTTTGTGCATATATCGCGTATGTGTTAGCTTGTGTATGTGTGTGGTTGGAGGTCAGCGGGGGTCCCGCGTGCCCAGTGGCTTGTCACTGGCCGGGCTACTGAGCCCACTGGTCACCTGGGAGCTGTCCTCAAGGATCAGCGTTTCTTTGACAGATTAGAAACAGGACTGCTGCACCCCTGAAGGCTAAACACGCGCACTACCATTAATGCGGCTCGTGTGCATGCTGCAAAGTGTGCTGTTGTGTATTACTTCCCCCGAGCTCTTTGCTGCTTTAACACGCCACCTAAAACTCTCGTCTGTTAGCCACATATCTATTTCTCCATCTTTTTTTTTTTGGCCATCTTCTTGTTTTCCTTTTTTTTTTTTTAAATCCTCGATATTGCTCTATTATCTCCTATTGAGTTCCTGAGCCGGTGGTAATTTGATTTTAAATGGGCCCCAAACCGAGGTGTTGCTCGTCTTCCATGCACATATAGTTCCATCTCAAATCAAGGCATCCTCTGACCTCTGCATGACAACCGTTCCTTCTGTTCAAAAGGTTTGATGGTTCCTATTTTAGTCTTTTTCTGTTCTGAGAGCGACGGACGCAATGTTTCTGTGTGAACTTGTGCTAATGTGGTGGGAACTCACACTATCCTTCTTGAATTCCGTTACTACTTTCCCAGAGAAAATTTATGGCTTCTAGATTACCAACATTTAACGTACTGGTAAAGCTGAGTCCATTTCGTTAGATCCGTGTGAAATATTTATAACATTTATTTTTTCTTTTGTTTTGTTTTTATTTTTGTGTGTTTTCGGTCTGGCTATTTTTATTGCTGTTAATTGTCCATTTTTTTCCCTTTCACACACCAATAATGATAACCTGTAACCTGATAACATGAGGCTGTCCACTGTCGTGACCACTGTAGTTCAACGCTGCTTCTCTTTTTTTATAGCCCGATATACAGTCAAACCTCGGTTTTCGAACGTCCCGGTTCTCGGCCAATTCTGTTTTCGACCAAAAATGTCGATTTTTTTTATGCCTTGGATGACGATCAAATTTCGGTTCTCGAACAAACTGAGCGCACTTGAATGCACCATTTGACTCCTCTCGCCTTCCTTAGTGTCACTTCCTCGTGTTGCTTTCCATTGTGAGCAGGCGTGTTCAGTAAATATTTTTATTTTAAAAAAGAGCGTGGTTTCGGTTTTCAAACAATTTCGGTTTTCCAACAGCCTTCTGGAACGGATTATGGACGAAAACTGAGGTTTGACTGTACTATTATACATGCGCACTGGCTTTAAAATAAAGCATGGGCAGGAGGAGCTGGATCAAGCCATGTGACAAAAAAAAAAACAGTTAATTTCATCTCTCTTAACTTCCAGTGTGATCTGAGCGCCATCATAATCGGATTAGACAGCACCTCCTGACTCCTTTCGTCATGTACGTTCGCTCTGTCTCCACCTGTCATCTGATACGTGGTTAACCCTGGAGAACCCAAGAACCCTTTTCTTCTTTGGAAAATGATGAATTATATATTAAATGACTGCTATATCTGCGATTGGCTGGCAACCAATTCAGGGTGTCCCCCGCCTACTGCCCGAAGACAGCTGGGATAGGCTCCGGCACCCCCCGCGACCCTAGTGAGGATAAAGCGGTTAGGAAAATGGATGGATGGATGGATGACTGCTATATGTTCACTGAACACCAAAAATTCAAAAAATTCAATGCTTTAATCCTAATTTAGGATTAGGGCCAAATTTGACCCTTTGGGATTTAAGGGTAGCATTTGAGTATCAGAATTTATAGGGGTCAAATTTGACCCCGTGGGTTCTCCAGGGTTTTAATACCCACTCCACCACTCAGAACTGGCAACCGGTTAAGGGTGTCCCCTGCCTACTGCCCAAAAGAAGCTGTGATAGACTCCAGCACTCCCGCGAAAACAATGGATGGATGGAAATAATCTGTTTTAAAGACCATCGGTGCATTTAACAGTTTGGTGGATGACCGCTTTAAAGAAATTATTTAACAGGTGTGCCGTTGCACTCTGCATGTAATGAGGTGAAAAGAGTAAAAACTACGCTAGCTTGAGCATTTTCTGCAACATTTCCATGCTCGAAAAACAATCAGCAATGAAATCATGCTTAACAAACCAATGTCCCCAAATATTTGAACAGTTTTTTTAAAAAAGTATTAACTTTACTTCCTGTTTCTGACATTACTATGCCCTTTGTATCTCTCTCTCTCTCTCTGTCTCTCTCTCATTAGTGTAACAATGGGGAAAATTGCAAATGCAGTACTGTACCATGAATATTTATACTGCCAATATGAAGTTCAATGGAAAATCTCGACTTTTATGGCTTGTAATGTGGGAGTTTTAAAGGCATGTCATTTACACACAAAAAAAAAGCTAATATATTTTGGGCTGCTTAAAGGTTAAGAAGAGAATTAATTGCTCCCATTCAAGCTTTGAGATGAACAAGTGTCCCTAATTTTGTTTCAAAACAAAATCTAGCCGCAGACTTCCCCTCTTCCTTCCGTCTTCTTGTGTGAGAACAGGACACACAAGTTCATATCTTTCATCATCAGTTCTTATATAGTACAAGCGTTGTTTTGTTTTTTGTAATGGGTGGAAGTGAAGAGAATCTACCTCTCAAAACTCTGCGGGATGTTGCGGTTTCTCCCATTTCCTTTCACTTGTAATTGTTCAATAAAAAAAGTAATGCACACATGTACAGTGGTCCTCCATTACCTCGCGGTTAATGGGGACCGGGACCTGGCCGTGATAGGTGAAAAAGTAGACTCCCCCCACCAGGAATTTTTGTGTATGCGGGTACCAGCATGTTTAAAATACAGACATCTTTATTTAAATCTTTAATTTATAACCATTTGTATAAACAGAAATTAACATTCATCAGCATTGCCTTCTGAGAGAGACGAAGAGACTTGTGTTGGTGGCGTAGAAAGCGGCTCTCATTTGACTCTCTGACGGTGTAGCCGCCGTTAGCCTCCAGCTAGCTCCTGGCCAGCTATCCCCGCGCAGCCGATGTGTTTATGGTTAGACATTTAATCGGTATTGGTGAGGAAGAGGCGAAGAGAAACGTGCTGCTGCTTTCGGACAAGCTCAATGTGAGCTGATTGGCTGCGCATCATCGCAGCCAATCAGCTCACAGGATAAATCCACTCGTGCTGTCATTGGTCGACGTCGTGCCAGGAACCAATCATGCGCCTTGAATAACTTGCACGTTCCATACACAGTACAGGCATGCACAAAACCTCGGAGTCATTTGGCTTTTTTTTTTATGAATACAGTCATACCTCGGTTTTCGACCATAATCCGTTCCAGAAGGCTGTTTGAAAACCGATTTGTTCAAAAACCGAAACCACGCTCTTTTTAAAATAAAAGTGTTTACTGAACACGTCTGCTCACAATGGAACGCTACCCGAGGAAGCGTCACTTCCTCGTGTAAGGAAGGCGAGAGGAGTCAAGTGGCGCATTCAAGTGCGCTCAGTTTGGTCGAGAACCGATTTTCGGTCGTAATCCAAGGCATAAAAAACTCGAACATTTTGGTCGAAAACCGATTTGGTCGAGAACAGAGACGTTCGAAAACCGAGGTTTGACTGTCCTGTGCTTTGGAAAGAAAAAGTGTGAAGCGTGATATAGCGAGGCATCAATGTACTTTTAAAACAGACAGACACGGGTCTGACTCGACGACCTGTCGCGTCTCTCATGCTTATCGACTGCTTGAGGAGGAATGGCTTTGTGGATCCAATTAATTAGCGTTGGGCTTCAGGGACCAAGAGCATGACCGTGTTTTAAAAGATGGTATTGAAGATGCAGCAGTGTAGCTCTAAAGCCACTCTCGTGTGGTACACGGATCCTTAAGGACACCTGTTAGATGCTGGTTCTTAAAACTTTTACACCAAGCGCTTACTTAAAAATACAAATGATACAAGGCGTTCCAAATAGTAGCGTATTGACCAATAATTAACACTACAGCGTAGGGTGAGTGTTCATGAAAAACGAATCAGGTGTTTTCGTCTTAAAATGATCGCGAGCGACGTATTGGGTACCCCAAGTATGGAGTAGAACATAATCATGTTCTTCCTTACAACCTTTGATAAATGCCAGAGGACGATACTGCGGGTATGAAGGTGTGAGCGCCGCACGTAAAGATGGACAACGTGACGCATTCGCAAGAAAGTAAAATGCATTTGGAGCAGTTTAGTGCCACCCAGCCTCTGCTGGGTGAAGATTACGCTTCATTTAATTGGATGTTAATGACGTATTCCTGGGCGGTAATTATAAAGGAAGCGCGCACACCAACTCTTGTGATGAAGACGATGCTCGGGAGGCCGCCAGATGCCACCCTGGGACGCGTTTTATCTCCATTCACTTACTTTCATGATACTCAAAACAGGCACGAGGGGAAAACCAAAAAAATCACACATTTCTCATTCAACCCAATTACCGTTGAGATGTTCTAGTATGCTTTCCCTGACTCATTTATTCATTTATGTATTCATTTTGCTTTCGAGCAGGAGCCTGAAGGTTTTGTGACTCGAAGTGACTTTGCCTCGAGCTACAATGCTTCCTCGCATTTCAACATTAATTTATTCACAGATGTCTCACCTGTTTGGTCATTTGGCGCCATCTAATGGCACCTTAGTGCAAGGAACTATGTTGAAGTTGGGTTGAGGACCTTCATTTAGACTGATCATTTTTTTTCTGGGCATCTTGTGGCATCTATAAGCAATAGTAATTCTTTTGGTGGGTGTTCATTACGCTTATTGGTCTTATTGACAAATTAACCAGACAGTATGTGTGTGTGTGTGTGTGTGTGTGTATGTGTGTCTTTGTCGCATATGAAAAGTGCTATATACATAAAGTTTGATTGATTGATTGATTGACTGATAAAGAATCAGTGACACCCTTTCGTGAACACTTCATTCCAATATCCTGTGAAAATGTGATTTTTATATTTAGTTGTACATTTAATTGGAAATAATGCTATACTTAGACATGAAACAGTTTTGGAATAGTTTCTGAGAAAAAAAATATATTACCATATCAATGACTCGTGCTGTTTGGATTGAAAGATGTCAGTCAGCAGTTCTCGTACGTAATTCTCCTCACACAGCAGTTATGAGCTTCCTCGTTGATGCCAAGTCGAGTCGTCTTCATCACATGAAATGGAACGATGTCGCTATCCGCCGTCCAGGACCACACTGCAACCTCGCCGGCTTGTTTTATTACCTCCCTAGCTGGTAGACGGCATATACAACTTTATTTTTTTCTTTTTTTTTAAAGAAATTGTATCTCCCTGTACTTGTTGACAGTTTTATTGATCCTCCTCTCAGGCAGACGCTACTTTGTTCTATTCCTGCCACTCTGCAGTATTGTCATTTAGAAGTTTACGGGCAGCTTTTTTTTGGGTTACTTGTACTCCACGATAGTCACAGTGCCTTACATCAGCTGTGCTTTTCTTTTATTTATTTTTTTGCTTTCATTTTTTTGCTCTACTGTGGGGGCATTAAAAATATGTCTCCCAGTGTGGGAGCGTATCACATGTGTTGATTTTGTTCTCTTTTATTTGATGTGACACTTCCTCTTGACTCTTATCTGTGGCTGTTTTTGTAGCTCTGTGGGTAAATGCATGTGTGTACGTGTGCATATTTGTAGATTGGCGGAGATGGAGAACCAGAACTGTTCCTTCTTCACGGACAGCCTCTCTCCTGATGAAAGTCTGTGAGTATGTCGCCATTCCTGCAATGCAATCATACTCACTGGCGCCACCGGCATGCAACATGATTGTTTGCATGTGCGCACTGCATGGCATGCAGTTTTACCTCACTGATAATATGTAGTTGTCCTACTAAATTCTCTTCAAAATAAGGACAAAGATCGTACGCTTACATGGAATTCATGAAGGATGTCAACGATATCGAATAAATGCCCAAAGGGCCCCGGTCTATTTAGTCTAATTACCTTTATTGTGTAGCTGTATTGATGGGCTTGTTTCATGCATGTCTGACTGCGAGGGTAAACATTTTGACAAATAATCCCAATGACCCGCAGCAAGTGGAATGTCGCACGCAATTGGCATTGGATCAAAGTGTGAGCACAATGCCCGCTGAGTAGAGAGAGGAGTGTGTGTGTGTGTGTGTGTGTGTGTGTGTGTGTGTGTGACAGCGTGTTCATACATTGCAGTCTGAATGCTATTTGTGTTCATGTACACCACGGGGTGTCAAACTCAAGGCAAATCTGGGCCGCCATATAATTTTATGTGGCCCGGGAAAGCCAATCAAGCATGTCAACTTCCATGATGCTTCCGAAAATCTGTACCAAAATTTAAAAGGACCATATATAATGAATGAGAGCTGTTGTCCGCATTTTCGTGTTACCAAACCCCTCATTGCAGTACCTGAAATAGTTGAAAAAAAAAAAAAAAAGATTATTCCAATATGGTTTCGCAGTCAGAATGGCTCTCCAAGGGAAACGGCAACTACAATGTTGCCTGCGACAAAAATGAGTTTGATACCCCCGATTTGTACAATAACCATAAATACGGCTGGACCTTGACAATTGACTGCTCCAGATTTTCAAGTTGCAAAACGTTGCTCGGGAGATTTATTTATTTTTTGCTTTCTATTGTGAGCCAAAATGGAAGTGCAATTTTCGGATACGAAGCAGTGAGGTGGAGGAGGGGTGGGGGTGCTTCGTGTTTGACCCTTTCGGCTGTTTACCGAACGGTACAAATGGTCAAACACACAAATACACCATGAAAACACTCACAAGGAGCATGAAGCACATGCTCACAATGAGCTAAAATAGCAAAAGGCCAACCCAGCTTTACTGCGGCTCCAGGTGTCACTCACTGGGCCACGTCCCTGGAAGGCACACATCAACACCCGAAACTACGCAGGGGTTTCCATGAAAATCGGGGTAGGCTCACACCCAAAAACAGCAGACGCGTGGGGGTCCCACTGTGTTTTGTAATTTTTTTTTTTTCTTCATTTCATTAATTTTATTACTTACAGTAAGTGAATTCCACAATTTTTGAACAAGTCAAGGTACTGCTGTATTTCCTTGGACCAATTACTGTGCTACTTTGCTGTGGCGGCAGTATAGGCTGTTTCAGAAAGATTAAAAAAACTGTCAATTGTTGTGAATAGCAAAGCCATGAATGATTGTAGGAGCCACTTTGTTTATTTATTTTTTTCCATTTGTGTTTGTGTGTGTGAGCGAGTGGGCCTGTCAACTGTTTTTATCATGTTCCTCAGCCGTCGCATTTGCCCGGCGGTCTTGTGCAAATGGCGCTCTGATCTCAGGGCTTCTGTCTGCGGAGGTGTTCGCATCAGCGTTTCATTCGAATGAAGTTAATGTACGCGTATGTTGACGTGAACCAGAGAAAGGTGCACTTGCGCTTGTGTGCGTGTCTGTCAACCACAACATTCTCTAATGAGATCCACGACAACAAGTCGCATACGTCTGCCTTTACAACAATAATAATGCTCCGTTGATTGCAAACTGTCAGAGCGGCATTAGATTAACAATGTTTACAGTTGCGGTTGGCACTCCACTGCATCATACTGCGAGCCGTGTCCACTGTTTTTTGTATGATGCAACGTCATGTAATTCTACATTGATGCAAACTATGTCATTATATAATGATGTAATATTGATTCAGCGTGATTGCTTTTGTCAAAGAAACGTTGACTGTACTTGCACTTTTTTTTCCTTCTTGACTTTAACTACCATAGTTTCATCAATGCTATATAGAGACGTCATGAAAAAGATTTTGACCGTCAATACAGTGGTACCTCTGCTGACGAATGTCTCTTCATTCGAAATTTTCCAATTACGAACAGGAAAATATTGCCTCTTGTTACGAAAGAAATTCAGTTCCTGAACGCAACATCCTTATAGCTGCGCTGCCATTGGCTACTACCGAGCATCAACCTGGCATCCCATTGGCTAAGAGGGACTACCGTATGTGTCTATATGTGTAAATAGATAAATAGATAGATATGTCTCTAATGCAGCCTCCTCGTCATTCGCCCCTCAGGCCATGAAGCGTTCCGATAGTTTTACGTAAATGTGAAACACCCAGAAAAAGTGTTCACCAGTCGGTCGATCGCTCACTATGCTCATGTTTGGCTTTGGACATTTTTGAAGGATTGTTCAAAGCCAACAAAAGTAGATGTCCTTTGGCTCAGTTCTTTACAAAACGCCGGCAAAAACCACTTCTGAGAAAGAGCATGAACTAAATGGGGCAAAAAACAATGAGGACGCAGTCAAAAGCTAAATGACCATCATTTTTATTCTTTACTTTATTCTTTGTTTTTTACACAACTCTCACTTATTGTGCAATAATCTGATTATAACATCTTTACATATTTTGATGCATTTTTATGCTTTAGGACAGTGTTTTTCAAACTTTTTTGAGCCAAGGCACACTTCTGTCATTGAAAAAAATCTCACGGCACACCACTAGCTGAAAAAGTGAAAAAAAAGCTTATTTTAACAATTAACGTGTTATATTGTTACTATAACCGTTTTTTTTTAACATTGAAGAATGACGTTATAACATCTTGAATTAGAATCAAATAAACACCAAGAAAAAAAGGATTTTATAATCTTTCATATTTTATTGTTTCACCGTCTTCCTGTACTGTATTCATGCGTCACCAATTCGCTTGTCTCTTCTCAGCGAAACACAAGGCTAGCTGTTGCTGCTCCCTAGCGGTATGGAAGGGTACTACCAGGTTACTTTGTCGGGCACAGGTATACAAGTTGGGTATTTTCCCGCGGCACAGCTGACAATGTCTTGTGGCACACCAGTGTGCCGCGGCTCAGGGGTTGAAAAACACTGCTTTAGGAAACATTTATGTCTGAATTTCGCAAATAAAGGTATCACTGTATAAATCAGTCAAATGAAAATAAGTGCGTAGGTAAGTGAGCATGCCTTTTGCGGTCTGCCACCTGACGACTTATTCTCACGTTGAAGCCTAAACTAGTTCATTGCGTCATTTCTAAACTAGTATGTTGTATATGACCCTAAAATCAAAAAATCAAACAAAAACCATCAACCGAAAAGTGCCTGTAATGTCTCTTGTACCCTGGGTAGAAGCGCTGGTGTTGATCGCTCGCTTGCTTCTGCCTGGCGTTGCCATTTTTGTGTTGTTGCCGCTGCCGCCTCGTGCCTTGTGTGGTGCTGCCATGGATCGGCTTTGTGCTGCCTGTGGCTCAGTGTGCTGTTTTCTGTGTGGGGTCGACTCAGAGATGAAGATCAGTACCTCCTGCGTCACCCCAGCCCGGCCCTGGACCAGGATTCTCCCTGCGGGCAGCTTATGCTGCTGGCCCACCTGGAGCACCAGGACAAGGAGCAGCTCCAGTGCACCCTTGCCCGCCTGGAAAACGAAAACAGGTGAGTGGCCTTGTAATTATTCTCATATGTAAGAGTTTCCTTTCACTTAATCCCTTTCTAGTTTCATTCAAGTGAGAAGCACAATATTTTCAAAGCACTCGGAACAATCAACGAATCGTCTTTGAAAATGTTCCGAAAGGGTTTTGGAATCAGAAATGCATCTCAAGGTTGGCTCAGGGAGTGATTTTGCTCCATAAATCACCCTAAGAAGAAAAACCAAATTATGTACAGTGCGTTTGTTTGTGTGTTTGCATTTTGTGATGCCTATTCAGAGCACATCTGTCCTTGCTTGCGGACCTCCCGCTGTGAACAAACATTTTCACACGCCAAATCCTATTGAGCATGACGCGTGTGATATTATTTGCGCATATAAGGAGTTTCACACTCTTGGTGTGATTTCATTGAAAGTCTTTCAAAGTAATCCTTTAGTTCCAGTCTAGCAGGTGTTGACATGTGATTCCTATCTGTTAGTTGGATTTTAAAGAAACAAAGAATATAGAATGCTGTTGGAGGTATTTCCTGCTCACTGTGTTTACAATCACCTTTAGTGTCCCTCACCCCCACCACTTTTAGGGCCCCCCTCCATAGGACTTGTTTAACACCAAAAGAACAACTGTTGTCTCAAGTATCTGTGTTGCAACTATTAAGAGACTATGCCTTGTGTTGAGGAATTTTGCCTTACCATGAGAACTATTGATACTAGTCTCTGTAATGAACATCTGCTGAAGCACTTGGAACAAACAGGTGGTGTTTTGGTTGACTCCCCTCTTGATCCTTGGGCAACTTAACAGCCCCAAAGATCTTCCTCCCAGTACTCCCATCCTTTCACGTCCTTGAAGGCTGTCAAGTTGCCTGGGAAAGGAGCTCCAATCTCATAATTTGTGCACAGCAGAGGTGGTCTGTACTTCGTCACCATGTCAAGATTGAACTGCATTGACCTTTCTTTGTCTCTGATTTTTACGTAAGGGGAAGGACTGCCTGCCCCTCATTTACATACTATGCCTATATAGACGTGTGACTGTATTTTTTCTGGGCTTCCTGATTCAAATCTGGAACCCTCAGGAGCCCGAATCGATTCGTAAACTGCAGTAAACTAAATTAAAAGCTTCGAAGATGACTGTTCATTGCCTCCAGCCTGTATTTGAAGAACCAACATTCTCCTCGTCCGAAAGACAACGAACACGCGGGGGAGAGTAGGCCGCTCGTCCCCCAACAATTGGTGACCCCGACGTGATTTCGGACTGAGGTTTTGGCCAACAGACAGAACATCGGGCGCCCACAATTGACGAGGTAAGAGGACATTTATCCTCTAAATTGATCTTCTGTCTGTGGGCTGAGACCAAGGTAAGAAATACGTCTTGAATTGATATTCTAAAGAGATAACTCGTGGCTGGATGAACAGTGATATGCGCAATTAAAATGAAATTAATTCGGTGAATATGATTGGAGAAAAAGGATCGGGTGTGAAAAAAAAAAAAAAAAAAGTATCAAACACCTTTGGAACAAAGATTCGAGTACCCACGTCTTCGATCGGGACCGGGTACTTCTGTAAATGAGGATCAAGTGCTTTTGCTAAATTAAGGAATATATAGATTCGAGCACTTTTGAGAGAGGAATCGAGCACTTTTGAAAGGATCGAGTACGCTGTTCTTCGATGACGATTGGGGATCAGGTACTTCTGTAAAAGAGTATCGAGTGCTTCTGCTAAATTAAAGATCGAGTACTTTTGTTTGGAATCATATCAAGTACTTTTGAGAAGAGAGGGATCGAGCGCTTTTGAAAAAATCTGTTAAATTGTTAGGGAAAGTGAATGGTTCAATTTGCGACAAATACCAAACCATTCTGAATGAGTGTTACTGAATGAACAAGTGAGAAGGTGTGTGCGTGCGCGCATATGTGTGTGTGTGGGGCAAGGGTGTGGGCCTGAGAAAGGACGAGAGAGTGAGAGAGAACGGTGACAAAGAGTGTATGAGTAACTGTGAATGGAGGTTTGCTACCTCATCCGAAAACGTACAAAACTATATTGTTTGCTTAATTGTAAGTATATTGGACGTTTTCTTGTTGCTTCCTGTTGCAGGGAAGTCTTATTTTGAAGGGATGCGGAAAGAGAGAGCGACTTGTTTGACATTGATTTGTGTGTGTATGTGTGTGTGGATGCAGGCGCAAAATATGTTCTGTGTGTGTATGTGTGTGAGGGGGACATAGACAAGAGACTTGGGAAAGAAAGGGTGGGGGTGCGATTGTGGACACGTAGATGTTCGGTTTAGTGTGTTGGCCTGAACTCACTTTATGTGCCAGTGTGTGGGTGCGTTCTTAGATGAAGTTAAGTGGTTTGGCTGATGATGGGATTAGAAGTTTGAAGACACTTGATTTGGTTGAGAGTGATAGCGAGGTGAATATTTTAGTTTGTCTGTAGAGTTATGTCTGTGATGAGAATGCACACTTTATTAATCTTCCCATGTGTGTCAACAAGCGACTTGGTGTGACTCATGACTTCATGTTTGTTTCGTGATAACAATGATGGTGAGACAAGATGTAACCTGAAGAAGAATAAGGATAAGAACTAAAGAGGAGCAGACAGGCGAGGTTGGACACAGTGATGCTGCGAAAAAGGAGGTCATCATGTGTTTCAGTCGACATGAGCCAGAAGGTCATGGGATGTTTAGAAGGTTGTTTGTAATTCATAAGCACACTTTTGTTTGTCTTAAGTGATGATAGTGAGTGGTTGTATGTGGGATATTGTTGAACATGTATGCGTGCAGTGAAGGCCTTAATGTGAATTACTTGTGTTACATGTCTGTGGGGTTTTTAATTATTTGTTTTGTAACTGCTCCTGTTATGCTGGTATTTGATGGGAATTTCAGGTTATGATACATTGTGTTGTAGATTACATTCACAAGCTGCGCATTTCTCTCGAGAACTGATAAGAACCATCACGGCTGCTAATGTGAGAGTAATGATGGTCACGTGTTATGAAATTGTGCAAATTCGTTTTCGACTCTGCTGTCATTGAGTTGGGTTGTGCCCTTTGAATTAGTTTGACACGAGTTTTCCAGTTTTATCAATGTATATGTTTAAAGGTTACGTGTGGGCAATTTGAAGTCGGCTTTGTTAAATTCGTAATTCTAAATTCGTAATGACTGCATGTTTTAAGGTCGGCAGGCATTTTTGAAAACCACACCCAAGGTGGTGTTAACCAAGGACAGTAATAAAAGGAAAAGACAGAATGAATGAGCTGCAGCACACTAACATGACGTTTTGTCACCTACCAAACATTTATCTTGCATGAATATATTTTCGAATCCATTTAACACTGAAAAGATGCACAGGATTTAACTCTGTTACATCATTAAAACTTCCTGGTGTTTGTTTGTTTGTGTATTTGTTTGTCTGTCTGTTGGTTTGTTTGTTTGTTCATTTGTTTGTTTATAAATAGATTGTCAGGAATTGGCTGAAGAAAAAGAAAAATAATTACATCTGAAAGACAAATGCTGCTCGGTTGCCACATCAAATTGGGATATGTAAGTGCACAGCACACACAACAAGTGCTGATGACATATGATGCAGCTTCTAAATTTTTTGGGGGGAGAGAAATTACTGACTGTACAATTTGAATCCTATTTGATATGCGGAAACAAATTCCAATCAATAATCAAAGATAAAAGGGGGACTACATTGCAAGATGGGGTTTATGTCAGCACTGACAATGAACCCATTTTGCCCAAAATTCTTTTTACGTCATGGATTACCTCACGCGTTGGCAGGGGGAATGGGGTCTTTGGTTCGGGAACAGTATGCAACCTATGGTTTTAACCTATATCGAGAACACATTGTGCGAACAGATTAATTGATGAAATTGAATACATGCTTCATATTGATTTATGACACCATTGCTCCTGCCATCCACAATCTGCAGAATGGTGGCGAGTATAGTTCTACGGTTAAATGTCAATTGAAGAAATGCATGGATGAAACACGCAGGCCCTGGGATTTATGCATAGATTTAGTTAATTTATACTAAGGTAATTAGGTTTTATAATTTGTGAAATTACATGAATATAATTTGTAAAAGATATATGTATGTAATCCTATTATTTGGTTGGATTAACTAATTTGGCTGATTATATGCAAGTAACTCTGAAAAAAAAAAAAAATAAAATAAAAAAATAAAAAATAAACAGAATTGAGATTGCCGGAGAGCATGAAAAAGGAAACATTGTAACTCTGAAGTGTTGCTGACCACACTGATTGATGTACATTGTAAAAAGGTCATCTATGTTTCTGTGACATGCTAGAATATCGATGATTGCGTGTCCCCATTTCCTGTTTATTGATTTGTTTAATTTTGTTTTCAGAATGGTGAACTGGTTCAAACGGTGCTTTCATTTGATTTGAAAAAATTAATAATAATAATTATACGCGAATTTTTATTGTTTACTTCATTTTTATTGTTTACTTCATTTTTGTTTGATGTTGTGTTGTTGTGTTTAGGTTGTCTTCTGTTACAGTTCGAGAATCCATGTTGATTTGTTATTTTTCGCTCTGAGTGTTACTGTATTTGTTCTGTTCTTTAATGTTGATCAGGTTTCAATTTAATACAGAAGTATATTTCTAACAATTCTATAGGCAAATAACAATTATTGCGGCAGAATTTGTGTTTTTCTTTTTAATAAATGACAAAAGAAAAAGAGGGGGAATTATAGTTAGTGCAGAAAATAATTGGAACATAATTGGAAAACAATTGAGATGCTATTTTTACTAATGACTAAGCTTCCGTCCACAGCAGAGGATATTTGAGATTCCACATACATTGGTGCAATTGGAGTTCCTCGTGGCGTACTGGGTGGGTATAAATTGGTTAACCAGGTTGCTGACGGAATCAGCTACCTCCACTACAGTGTCCAGAAGCTTGCAAATTATACTGATGAAGCCGTTTTGGCTATTGGAAGTAAAACAATTGACAGTCACCTCTCAGATGACGTTCCGGGACCGCACAGCGGTGGATGTGCTCTTGGCTGAGGCCAATGGAGCGTGTGCGATATGTGGATGAACAGTGTTGTTCTACCACGCCCTGAGGGCCTCGCACACTGAACCGGACCACACGGGCATGACCACGCCCTCGTCGTCAGAAATAGTGGGTAAGACCTTTGTGACGTTTAAAGAAAAAAAAGAAGAAAAAAAAATGACTTTTTGTCGGCTATGTTGACATTGTGTGGATGTTGCTGCCTTTCCTGTATCAAGGCTCTGCTTATCCAGGTTATCACTACGGCCGGTACGGCCACAATGTCTGAAGTGAATGGAATGTACCCTCTGCTGTTACTTTTGGATGGTAAAGGTTCTGATATAGACAACATCGGCTAATGGAGACATGATTATACATCAATAGCCAAATGTCTTGCCAAAGAAGTTAAAAATGATTTGTAACCATCTTTTCCTGCATTATTTTCTTGATTATTTTGAAACTGGTGATAACCTATTTTTTCCAGCCCCTGAGTATAACTATGACATGACTCCGCTGAACAAAGTTTGACAGGAAGGTTCTATGTGACAATATGAGCAAATGTAGTATGAACACTGTTATGTTGATTGTTTTTAGTTATCATACATTTGCATATTATTAGTGATGCATTGATTATGCTTGCGATGAAGAATGCGTATGCCTGCAATCATTAATTGATTATGCTGCAAAGAAGAACGCTTGTAATAGATGTGTGATTATGCAAAAAGAGAAAAGATATGCTTTTTCTTCGTTGGAGTAATTATTGCACACAGATCCACCTTGGGCTGAGCGATCCCACCACCTGACAAGGACCAAAGACCCAAGTCTACTGATCCAGCCCCACCTGCCCCCTATTGGTGACACCATTCAACAGAGGTTGATTTCACGGTATACGGGCAAAATAACCCCGGTGAATATAAACCTGGGACCAGGTAGTCTATCCTAAGGTCCTGAAGAAAACAACCGATATAGTTCAATTCATCACTGACGAGCCACAACCCCCACCCCTCTCACTCACCATGACATTCCTTTTTCACACGTACAGCAGCCCCTCTCAGGGTCATTCATCCAACTCCCCAACACAACGCTTTCGGCAATTCATTCATGGCCCTACCCCGGAGAACATCTGACACACCATGGACAGGGACATCCCTCAACGATCAACATGTGGTCATTGTTGTGTGCTTTTGCGTCTTGTTGAGATGTTGACTTCCAATTTTTCTAACAGTCGCCTGCGATGATGATGCTGCTGGTACCGTTATTTGATTTCAGTGACGGACTCTTTCGAGTCCGTGAGGGGGGTATGAGGTGTGCATTCTGTTATATGTTGACAAGAGATTTTGACACAGATGATTTTGTGATCACAATATTAATTGTGATCAAGAGAGGAATTGTTGACATGTGATTCCTATCTGTTAGTTGGATTTTAAAGAAACAAAGAATATAGAATGCTGTTGGAGGTATTTCCTGCTCACTGTGTTTACAATCACCTTTAGTGTCCCTCACCCCCACCACTTTTAGGGCCCCCCTCCATAGGACTTGTTTAACACCAAAAGAACAACTGTTGTCTCAAGTATCTGTGTTGCAACTATTAAGAGACTATGCCTTGTGTTGAGGAATTTTGCCTTACCATGAGAACTATTGATACTAGTCTCTGTAATGAACATCTGCTGAAGCACTTGGAACAAACAGGTGGTGTTTTGGTTGACTCCCCTCTTGATCCTTGGGCAACTTAACAGCCCCAAAGATCTTCCTCCCAGTACTCCCATCCTTTCACGTCCTTGAAGGCTGTCAAGTTGCCTGGGAAAGGAGCTCCAATCTCATAATTTGTGCACAGCAGAGGTGGTCTGTACTTCGTCACCATGTCAAGATTGAACTGCATTGACCTTTCTTTGTCTCTGATTTTTACGTAAGGGGAAGGACTGCCTGCCCCTCATTTACATACTATGCCTATATAGACGTGTGACTGTATTTTTTCTGGGCTTCCTGATTCAAATCTGGAACCCTCAGGAGCCCGAATCGATTCGTAAACTGCAGTAAACTAAATTAAAAGCTTCGAAGATGACTGTTCATTGCCTCCAGCCTGTATTTGAAGAACCAACATTCTCCTCGTCCGAAAGACAACGAACACGCGGGGGAGAGTAGGCCGCTCGTCCCCCAACACAGGTCTCCCACATTGAGGAGAACAAACACCCACAAGGCGCTGGGCTGAAATGGAGGCAAAGTGGAGTGAGTGCACTGCTTGTCAGAGGCACTGGGCCTTCACTCGCAAACAGTTTGCCGGCAAAAGAACGATAGCAGGATCTCAGCGACAGGATGTGACGTTGAGCTCCAGGTAGCGTTATTATTAAAAGAGGAGGTCACAATATTTAGATCAGGGGTGTCAAACTCATTTCACATTGTGGGCCACATACAGCATCTGTAGATGTCAAGTTTGTTTTGTTTAATTCTCTTGCACTTTATGGCGCGTAGAGCCAACGATAGCAACCAGGTCTCTCCATCTGGATCTGTTCTGGGCAAGGTGTTGACTTTGTTCCAGGGTAACATTGCAGGCCCCAAGGTCCAGGGCTATTACATCCAGCCATCGAGTGCGGGGGGCACCTCTGGGTCGTCTCCAGCCAGCTTTCTGGGGGTTGAAGGCCAAGATGGTGCTGGTTGGGTGTTCCTGGGGCAGGCGGATGACATGGCCATACCATCGCACTCGCCGCATTGCTGCGAGACGGGAGGCTGGTGGCTGTTTGGTTTTGTCTCTTAGAGCCTGATTTGTGATGTGCTCGGTCCACGAGATACCTTCAATCCTCCTGAGGGCCCTGGAGTCAAAGCCATCAAGCCTGGCCGCAAGAGTGTTATTCAGTGGCCAGGTTTCGGAGCCGTACAGGAGGACGGAGATGACTGAGGCATTGTAGACTCTGAGCTTTGTTGCCCGGGATATGTGCCGATGGCGCCACAGTGGTCTCCACAAGGACTGCATGACATTGGCTGCAAGGGCGCGACGACAGTCGATCTCTGTTTTGAGATCTCCGTTGTTGGTCACTGTCCTGGGGGCCTCACCCCACCAGGAACAGGAACTGTGTAACCTTGTCGAGGTGTGACAGCTTAAACCTACCTAGTGCCTGCCCGGGCTCGGTGTATTGGGGAGCCTGTCACCTTGGGGGGCTTACGACACTAGGATGGCACAAATGAGCAGTTCCGCCCCTGACTCATGTCAGGGCTTCACAGCCCGTCAGTATGCTGTAAGGTGGCAGCCCCACCAGCTGACTAGCCATCGCAGGGCCAACTACCCAGCATGGCGAAAAGAAACAGTTACGAAACCCACTAAAGCAACCAGATTTAATCGGACGGACCTTCCTGGTAACAGACCTTCGCCTGCACCTGACCAACGAAATTTGGACCTCCGCTATAAAACCCGCATTGCCTGTTGGAACATCCAGACACTCCTGCGCCCCGGCTATGCAACACTTCTCTCCCATGAACTTTCCAGGTATAACATCACCCTCGCTGGCCTTTGTGAGTCACGCTGGCGCGGAACTGGAGAAACCACCGCCGGCGACCATCTTTTTCTGTGGAGCGGCCCGAATGATGGGAGAGGCCTCCGCGGTGTCGCCCTAGCTATCCCGCTATACCGACGGAAGTCCATCATCAGCTGGAAGCCAATCAGCGACAGACTGCTCTCTGCCCGTCTCCTTCACCAACATGGGAAGATGACAGTTATCGTCGCCTATAGCCCAACAGACATCAGCCTAGATGAGACAAAGGACAACTTTTATGACCAGTTACAAGATGCCATCCAGGCAGCCCCCGCCCATGACATCGTCATTGTCCTCAGTGATGCCAACGCCACAATCTCCACCCAAGACCACATCCTCCCGGCTGTAACAGGCCCAGTTTTCATCGACAACACCACCAACGATAACGGCCAGCGACTATACAATCTATGCAGAGCCACCAACCTCTGCATTGCCGATACATGGTTTCCCCGTAAGCGGATCCATCACTGGACCTGGTACAGCCCTGATGGAAAAACAAAGAAAGCAATCGACCACATCCTTGTTTCCCGACGATGGAAAAATTCAATCATCAACTGCCGTGTCTACAGAGGTGCACAACTCGGCAATACAGATCACCGCCTGCTCATAGCAGACATGCAACTCAAGCTCAAGGCTGGGGCACGAAAGACTGCCTCCCCCAGGCTGGACCCCTCTCGCCTACAAGACCCGGCCATCGTGGAATTATACAGATGCTCCATCACCAATCGATTCAGCACACTAACTAGCGAGCAGTCCCTCGACTGGCCACAATTTAAAGCTGACGTAATCGAGGCTTCCATAGAGACCATCGGGCGAACAAGATCTGCTCCGAAGAAGCCCTGGATATCCCAGGATACGCTGGACATCGTAAATAAAAGACGAGATGCTCGGCTGTGCGGGGACATGGCTCTGTATCGGCTCCTTAACACGCAACGGAACATCTCCCTTCGACATGACAGAGAAACCTTCTGGAGCAATCAGGCATCAGCCATGGAGGCCGCTTCCCAAAACAACAATCTGCGGCAGCTCTTCAACCTTCTCCGCAAAGGGAAAGCCGGCCCCCGCCATCGCTGTCACTTAGTCAAGGACAGGGCTGGCAATATTCTATCAACCGAAACTGAATGCATCAGTCGCTGGAAGGAGCACTTCAGTGAGCTCCTAAATCATCCTCCTGTCCCCGAAGACCCAACCCACACCATACACTTCACCACGAATCCAGACTGTCCCATCACCCCAGTATTGCCAGCTGAAGTCAAAGCAGCCATGACAAAGCTCAAAAATGGTAAAGCACCAGGTCTATGTGCAATCACAGCAGAGATGCTGAAGGCTGCTGGCGACCATATAATCCTGTGGCTCACACAGATCATCAACCATGTGTGGGTCACAGAGTCATTGCCTGATGACTGGAGGCGGGGCATCATACTTCCCTTCTGGAAGCACAAGGGAGACCAACTAACCTGTAGTAACCATAGGGGCATCACGCTCCTCTCCATTCCCGGTAAACTCTTCACCCGCATCCTACTTACCCGAGCTCTACCTGCAACCAGAAGCAGACGCCGCCAACAACAAGCCGGATTCATGCCCAACCGTTCCACCATCGAACACATCTCTGCTCTCCGACTCCTGATTGAAAAGGCTCGGGAGTTCAGAAAGGACCGGCACTTATTTATTGCTTTTATTGACCTCAAGGCTGCCTTTGACACAGTGGACCACGGGTCCCTCTGGAACATCTTAAAATCACTCGGAGTCCCAACCGAGATGTCAAGTGGGCCGGACCATTAAAATGATACCATCTTCTGCTATAAATAACCAAAATAATATGTCTTTCCTTTGTTTCGGTATAAATAAGCACAAGAACATGAGGAGCATAATGAAATTTAATGAACATATCTTTTACAAAACATTTCACGAAGCACTTTAGATTTCCTTAGACCGGGGGTCGGCAACACGCGGCTCCAGAGCCGCATGCGGCTCTTTCGCGACATCTAGTGGCTCCCTGGAGCTTTATAAAAAATGTTTGAAAATGGGAAAAGATTTTGATAGTAGGCTAATATCGCTCAAATAGATATAGATACATGTTGCAGCTCCGAAAAAGGAGAGCTGTGGTGTTGGTTTTTTAAAACGTACACTTTATTTATGCTTTTAACAGTATCGACAAACACAGACACGTCTGCGTCCGACTCCGTGCCTTCTCTCTTCTCTTCAACTCGAGAGGCCTTCAAAGACAGCCTCCGAAAAAACAGAAATCCATGATCACTTCACTGACACTAAGCGAAAATAATGCACCAAAACAAAAAAATCAAGCCAGGAAATCACAAAATAAATTTTATGGGGGCGTTTGTGAACACACAACAAAGGAATGAATGACAAACAATTCTGAGACAGTAGTCTGCTACATACATACAGCATGTGTTTCCTTCATTGTAAGTTTTATAGAAGGCTTTTATTTTTTTGCGGCTCCAGACATATTTGTTTTTTGTGTTGTTTTTTTTGGTCCTATATGGCTCTTTCAACATTTTGGGTTGTTGACCCCTGCTATAAACAAATGTGCAATTTACTTTTATCATTCAATTATATGCATTGCAACTGATCCCACTGATTGTACAAAGGCACAAAATTTAACAAGTAATTGGTATTGAAAGATATAGTAATTCACTTGAAGATAAAACAAGATTTATAAAGAAAGTAATTTTTAAACCAGTTAAACATGTGCATATAAAATCGAAATGTAATCCCTTATTTTGGGTGTAATTTCATTGTCGACCAGTAGATGGAGGCACACCGTTTTGTATTTTTACAAATGTAGCACATTTTTGTTGAAAACGCTTCTTGGTGCAAAACCCCTGCTTATTCAAGAACTTTTGTGGGCGAAAAAAATGTCGCATTTTTTCCCATCAATGCAATTTTCATTTTAATAGGCTGTTTGTCGATTCACTGTATACGCTGTGGCATGCACATTCTTGGTGAGAAACATTTTATTTTTATTTCCCCCTCGTGTTCTTTTAAGTAATTACTTGTGGTCCATCTTTCTGCTCAGGGTGCTCCAGAGCGAGTACCGGCGCCTCAAGTGGAAACACGAGGAGGCGGCGTCACTTCCCATGCTGACGGAGGCCGGCGAGGGCGGACCGGGCTCGCCGGCGGCTGGCGGCCAGCAGGATGAGGAACTCCTGGCCGAAGCGCGGGTCCTGCGGCAGCACAAAACCCGTCTGGAGACGCGCATGCAGATCTTGGAGGACCACAACAAGCAGCTGGAGTCGCAGCTGCGCAGGCTGCGAGAGCTGCTTCTTCAGGTAAACGCCTCCCGTAGAGATTCTCCATGCTCCTTCAACGTGGGTTCATTTTGTATTCAGGTGTGTGAAAGTAGTCATATTTTTACAAGAGAGCATTTACGATCATTGTATTTTTTTTTAATATGCTGATATTCAAGTCAAGATGTAATGAGGGAGGAAAATCACATGTTATTACGTGCATTCAGAACCAGCGTTCACAAAAACAGGACGACATTCCCCCTCAAAGATGCCATTTATGCTTGAAAATGATCGTTTCATATTTTCATCTCCAAACAACATGGCCCATCTGTTCCTTAAAAAAAAAAAATTGCCTGCTGCTGTTTTCATGATTTTGGGGCTATTTTGAAGAAAAGCGTCCTACAGACATTCTATTCAGACACCTGGGAGATTGTGTTGGGAAAATGCAGAATATGTTTCCTTTAAGTAGATGAGGACCTCTCCTGGAGGGAAATACGCTATTTTACATGATTAGTGGACTTAATATATCTCTATTTCCAGCATCGTTCCACACATTTGCACCTCGATTTTCCAGTGAAGCAATCGTGTCCTTTCAAAATGCATCTGGAATGCAAAAATGTGTGACAGTTGTATGTAACTGCCGCTTTGAAATGTAAACGCGAAATAGAAACTACTTTGATATGCTTCATCTAATGTTTTTTGCTTATTTACTTGTGGCATAAAAATATTTTCTTTGCCATTTTCTAAAATTACTTCACAGTTGACTTTTAAGGCTGGTGGGTGGCAGCTGCCAATCATAGCCGTAATGACAGCGAAAAACGTGCTGCGTCTTTGTTACCGATTTGTTGCTTTACTGTTGTATATGTTAGTTGCTCCATGTACAGCACTTTGTATGCAGCGATGGCTGTTTGAAAGTGCTCTATAAATGCAGTTGAGTTGAGTTGAGTGTGTGCCATGCCGCACTAAATGACACATGTGGGTCAATTGCCGCATGACAAGAAAGGTATGCAATGGGAAGTAACGATTTCCCAAAATAGACGGAAAGGAGAAGCTGTGAAGGAAAACAGCCGCCTCAAGAAAGACTTCAAATTCAAATAATCCTTTTCTCCCTGGACCAGGATTTCACTTCCATTTCCTCTAGAAATGGGATCGGGGGGAAAAGGCTTTTGTGTGGAATGGTCTGAGCCCCTTATATCCTCTGCGCCCGCGCACACACACACACACACACACACACACACCAATGTGGCTTTGCTCACTCACCTTTGATCGCAATTTCACTCAAGAATGTATTTTGTACAAAACTGGTTTTGATCAAAATTTTATTAATATTGATCATTTAAAATGGCTTAAAGAGGAAATCAAATCCAGAATGTAATTGACCAATATGTTCTATGCAGCCCCACTAGTCTAAACACATGATGGTGTTCATATTGCGTGGTGAAATATGAAATGAGCACAAAAATCCACCCATTTTTTTCCTCATCTCACCGGGAGGCCATTTTGCCACTTGCTGTTGACTCAACATGACATCATTGTTGCCTTGGGTTTAGTTAACCTCCAATCGCAGCTCACCTATTTTCTGAGTTTGGTCGTATCATTGCTGGAGTCACTGCCCAACCGTGTGCATTTCTCATTTGAATAATGAAGATGTGTGTGTGTGTGTGTGTGTGTGTGTGGGTGTGAGTGTGGGTGTGGGTGTGTGTGGGTCGGGTGGGTGTACGTGTGCGTGTGCGGGTGTGTGTGCGTGTTTGTGTGCACATTCTAACAGCCCAAAGAAGACTCAGAGGCCAACGGGTCAGAACCATCGACCTTGTCCTCGCCCGTGTCTGGAGGGGGGCACCATGGGGGGGCCGCCAGCAGGGACACCACTGACACGGAAGCAGCAGGTTGGTGAATCCGCCCGATGTGGCCCCACCACCACGACAACCCCACCCCAAGGCTCTAACTGTGTGTGTGTGCATGTGTATGTGTGTGTGTGCGTGTGGGCGTGTGTGTCAGGCGAAGACATGGAGCACGAGCAGGACACGGTGCTGCAGCTCCAGGAGGTCATCGAGCAGCTGAGAAACGTCTTTCCCTCCGAACCGGGTGAGTTCAGTGGCAACGCACGCACGCACGCACACACACACACACACACACACACACACGACAGCTGAATGTGGCAAAAACAGTGAACCCTCACTTTATTATTTTATCAATATAACAGGTTTCTAAGTACTATTTTTATGGGGTCTCCAGTATCCAGTCAAGTCTGATCTTAAATGTTGCGCACCCTCCATGTAGTACCACATTGTGCCACAGCATGTCAGGCAGCACTGAGCACAAATGGCGGGAATGCAGCCGATTTTAGGGCCATTAAACGGAATATACAGTACACCTGTGGGTAATGTTGTACGCTGTGTGCGTATGTGTTGCTTCTCCCTGTGTGTAAAGTAAATTTAAGGAAAAACATCAAATGTAAATCACCTATAGTATACCGGGATATCAAATTTTGGCCATATCGCACAGCTCTCCAACCTTTTTCATTCTCTTTTGTTGTATGTGACGCTGCTCTGCATGTGTAAGGTAGCAGCTGTTTGAAAGTTTACAATTACATCAATGCAAATGTTTGTCATTCTGTCAAATTTCTTGTTTCGGACCGCACATGCCAAGAATGCCTTGTTTGTGACACGGAAAGTCACATGTGAGTCCTCTCTCTAAATCAAACACTTACACACGATGTGATACACATTCTTTGCACATCAGCGGGAGTTTGAAAAAAGATGACCGAGGAGTGACATTAAAGCCTCCTAGCGTAGCCAGCGAGTCGGATGTCAGACTCTTTGCAGAGTGCCATTTAAAAAGGCAATTTGCTGGGCTGCCACAAAGAAAGGATTACTTTAATCACAGCCTGCTTAGTGACAAAGTAATGTACAGAGCCTCACATTTTCACACATTTTATGCCATGTTACAGCCTTCTGCCAGCATGGAATTCATTCCTTTTTTTTTTCGTCTCAAAATTATTTCAATGTTCTAAAAATGAAGCATTTGAGCGCATCCGGAAAGTATTCACCCCCCTACACCACCACCACCACCACCACCACACACACTGTGTGTGACAGCGCTGTTCCAAAACGGGATCCATTTCTTTTTTTACCTCAACATTTAATATGACAATTTATTTGATTTTGGCTTGATTAAGAGAACAAAATGCAGAATGTTGGCATGCTTTTCTTTTGCGTGCCACTTTTTAAATTGCATTTCAAATAAAAGCAAAGCAAAAGATCTTCCAATAAATGAAAAATTCTTAAATAAAGAATCTATAAAAGTCTCATTCCTGCCTCTCTTCTCTGCCCCCCACCCCACCCCACCCCTCCCCCACCCCCATCCCTCACCTTTTGCTCATTTCAGGCACCACGTCACACATCTAAACGCAGCCTGAAACAATGCCTACAGGGCTCCAGGAGCTCCGCCTGGCCCGGTTCGGGTCCCCTTACAGCAGCTAAACCCTGAACTGCAACTCGGTGCACTAACAAGCCTTTTTTATCATGCAAACTGCATAAGGCTGATGTCCGTTGGGTCCAAACAGTGCTGGCTGGCTGGCTGGCTGACTGGCTGGCTGGCTGGCTAAGCTCCTTGATGGCCTGCTGCCCGACGCCGTGTCGACCGGCCAAAGGTAAACTCGTGTTAGCCAAGTGGAAGGAGACACTGTGTGTGTGTGTGGGTGTGGGTGTGGGTGTGGGTGTGGGTGTGGGTGTGGGTGTGGGTGTGTGGGTGTGGGTGTGTACGGAGCTGTTTAAAGGTGTGCAGCTTTATACAAGTGGTTCTCAAACTGGGGTCCTCGGACTCCCTGGGGTAGGCAAGTCATAGCTTGGGGCTAACAATCATTTGCAAAAGATGAAGTGCGCAGTATTGTTCGAACAAAAGGCGAATGCTAGCAAGGTGATCAATCATAATAATAATTTTAAAAAGCATAGTTAAAGAAAAACAACTTTTGGGGGGGGGGGGCATTTCATTGAGATTACACAGGAATCACAAATATTTCCACTTGTGTGAGGAATGCAAAAGGCGAGGTTGTCTTGTCGTGTATTTACCGGCGAAGCGGACTGCGGTTGTGTTATGCGGCCGCCCGCCGCACCCGCCGGCAGCTCATTTGCGCCGCGCGAGCGACACACCATCACTTCAATCCCTGATTTATTTATGTACGACAGCCAAAGTGCCCTCTAGCCCTGCGCCTCTGTTTGCACACACCGTCCTCTCCCAATTGCTTGTCACTGCCGTTGCCGCCATTCCGCTCACGTGTTCGGGCTTCACCGAGTCGCGGCGTCCGTTCATACGATGCATGGCGAGGCGCCGCTTCAACGAAGACACAAATGAAGTCTATTGTCATTTACAATTATGGATTCACGATGTCTCCCATTTCGTCGACGTAACTTTTACAGCCAGAGGGAGAGGTGTGACAAAGTCACGTCCCGTTACAGTTATCGGATAATTGCCTTAGTTGGTGGTTCTCAAACTTTTTACACCAAGTACCGTCATCAAAACTAGGGTTGAATTGATTAATGGCAGGCTGATAATATTTAGCCTTTTCAAAAATAATTGGCCGGAGGTATGCGAACTACTTTTTCATCCGACTGTAAACGCTGTTCAGTTGGCGTGGGCAGGACATAAAAGGCATTCAAAGCTGACAGAGCGTTATTGTAAAAAAACAAACAAATAAATAAATATTTCACATCGCGTCAACACCCGCCGCGGGCCTTCGCGATGCTTTGTTTTAATTGAACAGTCGGATTCCCCTGCTCCGCACCAGTTCTAAGCCAGCTGCTAGGCGCCGGCCGAGGCGAACCCGACGGAGAGACGCACCCCCGGACAAGCGCGAGGGCCGCGACCGCGGGGGGACCCGCCGAGCGCCGCAGCTGAAGAGATCCGCGGGAAGGGCCAGGCGCGCGTCCAAAGTCGCCGCCGACACCCGCACAAACCCGACACCCTCGCCTTCGCGCGGGGCCGGCGCGGACGCCCGGCGGGGAGCGGGCGCGCCGGCCGGGACGAGGGCCGGGTGGCCGGTGCGACGGGGCGCTGCTCACAATGGAAAGCAACACGAGGAGGCGTCACTGCCTCGTTTACACGAGGGAGCGTCACTTCCTCGTGTAAGGAAGGCGAGAGGAGTCAAATGGTGCATTCAAGTGCGCTCAGTTTGTTCGAGAACCGAAATTTGTTCGTCATCCAAGGCATAAAAAACTCCAAATTTTTGGTCGAAAACCAAGACGTTCGAAAACCGAGGTTTGACTGTAAATGAATAAAATAACAATAAACAGCTCAGCTTATGTGATGTTTATGTCTGACATGGCAAATCCATCCAAGCTGAGCGTTTGCGGTCTTTTGACCCATTCGGGTAAGGAACATACATCACGACCATTTATACGCTGCAAAAAGAGTGTGAAGCCATGATGCTCAGGGGACAGAGGGGGCTCATCTCAGAGTGAACTGACAGACAAGCAAGAAAAGGCGGGGGATAAAAAAATTTTTAAAAAGCCTCGCTCTTCTTGTTGCCGGCGGCGATGCACTTTGATCAGCCTGTCACAACACAATCCACTGTGTGGAGAAAAATATGCAATTTGGACCCTGAAAAAGCAGACTTTGACCTTGCGTGTTTACGTCATTCTCTCCGTTGATGTCGGCATGTTCGTTGTTATGCGGTTGCTAGGGAACAGCCCACAAGGATGCAGCTGCACGGAAAGGTGACGGGCTCCTCATACAAATGCGAATAGGCGTAAGCGCGATGCACTAAAGGGTGACTCTCTTCATTGTTCAAGCCCGTAGCTGTTCAGCCATGAGGATCCTCATCACCGTTGGTGGTGGTGTTGTTGACCATTCCTGATAAAACACCAGGGCATTTCATTTTTATTAATTACACAGTAATAACAAATCATTTGAGAAAAGAAGTCATCATCTTTACAAGTACTTAGAAATCTTTTGTTGCGATAAAAATACAATAATGTCATCGTAGTCCCCAAAAAATGTGACCTCATGAACTTCATATTTTAAGCATTGAACTGACTATTTAGGACAAGGTGAATTTTTAAAGACAAACATTTTTGAAATATTACAAGAAAATGTATATTACTTACATATACTGAATACATTTACCGTACCGGATTGAAAAAAAAAAAGGCTCAAGCCCGTCCGTGCAACAAAAATTGAACATTTAATTCAGTGATACCTTCACCTACCACTAGAGGGAGCTCATGTACCACACATTGAGAACCACACAAAATAGGACTATATTTTTAAGAATATATTACTCCTCCCACCTCTATAAATAGAAGAAAAAAAAGCTTTATACTTGAGGAAATGTCAGATTCATTTGAGGATATGTCACAATCATGTCAAGTTTTTAAATGGCCCCAAGCTAAGGTAGTTGTCGATTAAGTCTGTTCAAGTGTCACTCTGGCCCTCAAATATAGATTTGTACTTTTTAAAATGAAACAACATGACAACTTACTCCAAATTATTTGACAGACTCATAAACTCTGGTTCACTGGTCCCAGTTTGAGAATCACTGTTGTACTTGGTACAAGCAAATGACTGGTAGGACACGTTATGTTCATGAACATGTTATTCCAAACTGTGACAACATATACGTATAAATATACAAACTACACACATACTTGCTTACCCAACATGTCATTATATCCGCCCCTATGTCTGCTATTGTGAGTCTGAATCCTTTCAATCTTTCAATCCAGTGATTGATCAATCACCTGTTCGACCTTAACACGTGAGTTTACACAAACACATTTTACTGTTGAATACGTTTCTATTGTAACATCACCATGAATATACCTCATTAACCATTTCAATGTATTCCTTTGATGGGTCCAACAGTGTTTTGGAAGTGTGTACAAACACTTTGTATTGTAAAGAAAAGTGCTGGCTTACTGGATGCTTTCTACTCTTTTTGTGTACAGAAATAAAAGGTTTCTATTTGTACTCCTGCGCGTATGTATTTGTATGTGTGTGTGTGTGTGTGTGTGTGTGAGACCTCTTTAAGTAAGCTAAATCAAATCACCTGCAAGCCATTTATTTTTGTTGTGTTAACGATTAATGCTTCAGTTTCTTTGCCGATCAGATCAAATGAGCTCTGTGCCATACAGCCCTTAATTGTATGTTGCGTCCGTACTATCAAGGTTAAAATACAGTAATCGGAAAGTCATATACTTACAAGTGAGGTAAGAGAAATCTTTCAATTTTCTGATGGCATCTCTGAGAGGGAGCACAAAAAAAATCCACAAAAAAACCTAACCCTTAAACCCAAACCTAACCTGCTAACCCTAACCCTATCCGAAAGCAAACCCTAACCCGAACCCCAACGCCAACCCTAACACCTAAACCAAACCCCTGAACCTAACCCGAACCTTAATCCCTTGCGGTAACCCTAACTCTGATCCCAACCCGAACAATAACCTTTATCCCTAACCACAACCCAACACTTAACAACTCCTAACACCTAAAACTAAACCGAAGCCCAAACCTAAAACTAACCTCTACCATAAACCCAAACCCTAATCCCAACGCCAACCCTAATCCCCTAACTCCAACACCAAAACCAATCTAAACCTGAACACTAACCCCCGAAACCCAACACTAACTCAACCCTAACCACTAATGTAAATCCAAACCCTACTCTCCCACGTCAACCCCCAACCCTAGCCCCTAACCACAACCCCAACACCTAGGCCTAACCCCTAACAACTAAACCTAACCCCTCAACCCAAACCTAACCCTAACCTTATCCCCATGCCCTAAACCTAACCCTAATCCAAAGCAAATCCTGACCCCTATCTCTCTATCCTGAGCCCTTACCCTAACCAGGACCCATACCCTAACACAAATCCCGAAATCCCAAAAGTGCGTGCGTGCGTGCGTGCGTGCGTGCGCAAGATGACTCACAGAACTTCATCTTATTAGTTTCTCTCTTTGTGTTTGAATTTGGATTAGCTCGTGGCTAAATCAATACTTCCTCAAGACAACCCCCGTTTATTGCTCTCTACTGACTGACAGGCCTTCCCTATTTGATCACCTTATTTCCGCTGCTCTTGTTTGGCGTCTAAACTTCTTCATGCTTTTAGCTCAAGCCGATCACCTGCGGGCTACGCTATCGCTAACAGCGGCGGTGGTCAGAGTGCGGCCGTTCTAATCGGGATCTGTCGTAACCTCAGCGCTCGCAGTGTTTTCATTATCGGAATCCTCCTCGTTGGTTTTACCGCTCTGCTTTGTCTCGTTCGCTTGCTCCTCGCTATCACCAAGCTCCCGTGCGAACTTCTTCCGCCGGGCCTGCGTGGCGAGCCAGTAGGTCTTGTTCTGGTGGGCGTGCATGCCGCGGAGCTTCTCGCCCAGCTTCTTCAGCTCCTGCCGGACGACCGGCTTGAACTGAGGGTCCAGCTTCTCCACGGCGGCAAAGTCCTTCTGTGCTTCTTCCTCGTTGCACAAGGCGGCGTGTGCCCGGGCACGCTGGTAGAGTGCCTTGAAGTGACCTGAAATGAAGATGGGGGGGGGCAGTTCAAAGCGCTGTCCATTTTCAACAAAACCGATTCAGATTCAGAAAACTTTACTTATCCCCGTGGGGCAATTACAGTTGTGCATTGATTGGCGCTTTCATATCATTTGCTGCGTGACAGAGTGAGACTGCTGTTTTCTTCAGCGATCAAAACAATGCTGTCTTCTACTGTGATCAAAACAGTGTACCCCCTAGTGGATAATCCACGAATTGCATTTTATTTAAAATATTCATTCTGTGTCTTTAATGCATAATTTTTCACTTTTAAATTATCCCGCGGGCCGGATCGAACCTCCTTGGGGACCGGTTCCGGCCCGCGGGCTGTATGTTTGACACCCCCGAGCTACACAGAGTACAGACTAGTGCAACTTTGCTTATCAGCAAAATAACTGGTCAGCATTCAATAGTACGAACAGTTACTTCCATTTAGCGCTGTTACATGTCAAATTGCCGTTCCAAAGGCCATTGCCAATTGACGCCAAACTTTTGAACAATTGAGTCATTAGCAGTTAACTTTAGAGTCGCTGTTAAAATAAAAAAAGAGAAAATATTTTTGAATGTGCTGCCCACAGGTAGTTGCCAAGGGAAACCGAGGAGAAGTCTTGAGTCTTCTCTTGTAAACAAAACGGCGAGATCAAGCGTTGCTGCGGCATGAAAGCAAACGACGCCGCGAGCTGAGCGAGAAATTTTCTGATTTCAACTCGAAAAAGTGCGTCTGAGGAAAATATTCTTAAATGCATTCCTACATCAAAACACTGACTGTGCCCCCCCCCCCCCTCAAACCCCTACCCACCCCCACGCACACCAACACAGTCTTCCATATTACCTTGATGGCTTTCCAACAGCTTGTCACTGAGCTGCACCACTTGCGGGTAGCGTTGGAGCTCCAGCATGCACTGGCTCAGGTTGAGGGTGAGAGGCAGGCGCACTTTCTCCAAAGATTCCCAGTCTTCATCACCTCGACGCACCTGCTAAGGCCATTTGAGGGAGGGGTGAAATGAGGGCAAATAAGAGCCGTGATGGATTTTGGAGGAGATTGGATGGCGTGGGTTGGTGTGAGAAAGTTAGAGCAAGAGGAGGAGGGCGAGGGCCTAGTGGAGAGGAAGGTTTCTTGTCGCTGTCATTTCTTTGTGTTGCGTTGTTATTTTTGAACCGTACATTTCATACCTCGACATTGTAACGTTTTAATAAGGAAAAAGAGCCAAGTATGTGGCTAGTCGTATTATACAGTCAAACCTCGGTTTTCGTCCATAATCCGTTCCAGAAGGCTGTTTGAAAACCGCATTTGTTCGAAAACCGAAACCACGCTCTTTTTAAAATAAAAAGGTTTACTGAACACGTCTGCTCACAATGGCTCACAAAAAGGAAGGCGAGAGGAGTCAAATGGTGCATTCAAGTGCGCTCAGTTTGTTCGAGAACCAAAATATGTTTGTCATCCGAGGCATAAAAAACTCGAAATTTTTGGTCAAAAAACGAATTGGTCGAGAACCGAGACGTTCGAAAACCGAGGTTTGACTGTATAGATACACACACACACACTGCTCAAAATGTAATGTTTTTTTTAATGGTAAAATGACAGCTTTAAGACATGCATGTGTCCCTTGTTGTTTTCTGTGAGCATCAAGGTAAATTTTACTGTTTGAGGGTTTACTGTCACACCAACCTTATTTTGAAGGAAGTCCACATAATCTAAGGCCTCCTTGAATTTTGTAGAAGCTTCTTGGAAGCCTTTTTCTTTCATCAGGACATTTCCTTGCTCCTGGAGCAGCATCACCAGACGTAACATCTGCTGCCAGTCCTTTCCCTCCGTCTTATCGCCTCCATCGTCCTTCCCGCCTTCATCTCCAACCTGAGCATCCTTCTTCTCTTCCTCATCCACCAGCTCCTTCTTCTCCTTTTCATCAGCAGCATCCTTGATGTCCAGTTTGTTCCAGTAGGCGTCCTTCTCCTGCCAGTACTTCTCCTTCATGCGCTCAGACAAGGCCCTGAGCTCTCGGTGGACCAGCGAGGCCAGCGTGGGGTCCAGGTGGGCCACCATGTTGAAGTCCCGGCGCGCTTCCTTTTCGTTCCACACGGCGGCATGGGCCTTGGCTCGCTTGTAGTAACCCTTCACGCAGTCTACAAAGAACAAATGGAGACGGCGGTGCTGACTTGACTTAAGAGTGTCCCAACTTACGAGCGTGCCTCGTTGTACAAAAATATATATATATTGGTTTTGCGATCATATGACACAAAAGAGCTCTTTGAAAGACTTGCTAAATGTATGTATAACTGTTATAGGAGAAAAAAAAAAATCCTTCAGCCGAGAGTCGAGTGTGAATGTACGTTTGCTGCTCAATGTTTGATAACATGACGCTAGCCTAATCGGTCAAAACGCCTGGCAAACGCCTGGCAAACACGGGATAACCGTGCGCCACCCACCTTTGTGTTTGTCTAGCAGCTCGCTGGCGTGCTCGATCACCTCGTAGTACTCGTGCAGCTCCAGCATGCACTGGCAGTAGTTCAACTCCAGGGGGATGATCAGGCGGGCCAAGTTCATGTAGTCGGCGTCGCCTGGCATCTCCTGTATGCATACGTGGAAGGAGGGAAAATGAAACAGTGAGCCGGCCTCTGCATCTTTGAATTTTTTAAGAGCCGTCAGCATTGATTAAAAGACTGATTGAATGCTTCATATCGAAGCTGCGCTCCTTCCATCTTCCCCTTCCAGCTCCATTTGCATCCAATCAAACCAATTAGTGATGCTGGATACCATATATGTTTTTTTAGACTGATACCAGTATGTGTACTCAACTCTTGAGGCTCCTCTTGTTGTCTGTTTAAGACGGAGGAAATTTCATCTGTGCTGTACAGCACATTTGACAATAAAGTTGTACTTGATACTTGACACCAAGTAACTTCCAGCACTCGTATTTTTGTTACATGAAATTTCTATTAAACCAATGACAGGCAATTATAAAGAAAGACTCGACGAAAGGGCAAACAGTCACGCTGCAAAAGCAAATTAAAGTCCAAAATAAATCACAAACCATCCATCCGCTTTCCAATCCGCTGGATCCTCACTAGGGTCGCGGGGCATGTTGGAGCCTATCCCAGCTGTCTTCGGGCAGTAGGCGGAGGACACCCTGAACCGGTTGCCAGCCAATCGCAGGCCACACAGAGACGAAAAACCATCCGGGCTCATTCTCACACCAAGGGACAATTTAGAGTGCTCAATCAGCCTGCCATGCACGTTTTTGGAATGTGGAATGTGGGAGAACATGCAAACTCCACACTGTAACGCAGGGATCGAGTACCTCTGCACTGTGAGGTCGAGAGTCGAAATTTTTTTCCCATCACTAAATAAGTATTTCATATCAACTAATATTGATGACCCCGCGACCCTAGTGAGGATAAAGCGGTTCGGAAAATGAATGAATGAATGGATGAATGATATTGATGAATATAAATTTGACTTTTACCGAGTCAAAATGTGTCCTTTTTTGTTCAATGCAAGAAAGTGATTTTGTCACATCAATAATCATCCAAAAACGGACTCAACTGGAGTCCCAGTCGCTACGACTCGGGTCGCCATCCCTGCAGGACGCCGTAATGTCGTCTCCCACCCACATGCGCTCACCCTCGACTGGACTGTTTTCAGCAGCAGCACGGCCTCCTTGTACTCGCCGGCCGCCTGCCGGAACTGCCGCTGCTTGACAAGCGCATTGCCCCGCATGTGGAGGAGGGGCACCGTGCTCAGCTTCTCGTCCTTTTCCATCATCCACGACTCCCTGTGGTAGGACATGGGGTCGCCCACCTGGAGAGGTTGGGCGCACACATGGGGGGGGGGGGGTCGTCACTGGTGGCTATTGAATCACAATGGACAGTGGTACCTTGACGTAGGTAGTTTAGGGACCGAGATGATGATCGGAACGAAAACTAACAGCAACAAACACTGACAACATAACTAAAAAAAAAATCGGGAAAAAACCCCAACTAACTAAAATGACATCACAGGTTTAGAAAACTGAATGTACTTATAGCAAAAAGTCTGTAAATTTTTATTCCACATATAGCTTCCGGGGTTCATTTTAAATGTATTTATTTCAGTCTTGCTGTTTATCTATACTAGGGGTCGGCAACCCAAAATGTTGAAAGAGCCATATAGGACAAAAAAAACAAAAATATGTCTGGAGCTGCAAAAAAAATAAAAGCCTTTTATAAAACTTACAATGAAGGAAACACATGCTGTATATATGTAGGAGACTGGACTGTCGAGGAATTGTTTATGTTATTCATTCCTTTGTTGTGTGTTCACAAACGCCCCTATAGAATTTCTTTTGTGATTTCCTCGCTTGATTTTTTGTTTTGGTGCATTATTTTCGCTTTTCTTAGTGTCAGTGAAGTGATCATGAATTTCCGTTTTTCGGAGGCTGTCTTTGAACGCCTCTCGAGTCGAACGAGAAGAGAGAAGGGACGGAGTCGGATGCAGACGTGTCTGTGTTTGTCGAGACTGTTAAAAGCTTAAATAAAGTATGTAAACCAATACCACAGCTCTCCTTTTTCGGAGCTGCAACATGTATCTATATCTATTTGAGCGATATTAGCCTACTATCAAAATCTTTTTCCATTTTCAAACATTTTTTGATATAGCTCCAGGGAGCCACTGGATGTCCCTTAAGAGCCGCATGCGGCTCTGGAGCCGCGTGTTGCCGACCCCCGATCTATACAGAAGGAGGGAGCTCAGTCTTTTGACAATTGTAGTTTACTTTAGTCATTTATTGACACAATACTTTTTTTTGCACTTGAAAACACATTTGAAACAAGCAAAAGACTAATAATAAAACGAATAAAAACTCAACTAAAACCAAGCATTTAAAAAAAGCTAATAAAAACGAACCATCCAAAAAGTAATATAAAAAAACAAAAGTCATAACGAAAATAAAAACTAACGGCGGATCCCTGAATACTCGCAGATCGCCAACTGCAAATTCGCATATTCACATTTTATTCCCCCAAATTGTATTCACTATTCTGTCATTATTCCGTTGTTTTTAAACTCGTACGTCAAGGTACAGCGATATTTAAAAGTGTTTCATACAAATCCTTAACCATTGCTTGAAAGTGGCTCTGGATCCTCACGCCCCACCCGCAAGCTAGTCCTGTCAAGTCTTAGTTTTGGGAGGTATGAAATTACCCTACGGGGTTTCTTTCATCACCTACAGAGTCGCTTATTAAATACTGACCAACCAATTATGAGAAAACACTTTTTTTTATTTTTGTTTCAGCCTTGGTGGAGGTCTACTAAGTGATATTCACATTCCAACCGTAGCATTTTAAAATCGAGAGCAAAGGCTGTTTGTTTTCTGGCCTGTGTGTTCATAAGTGCGACTGTTCTCCAGGTATGGCATGAAGCAGGATGTTTTTTTAGTTGAGTTTTTCCCCAGATAAAGCCACCACTGAATTTTAACAGCGGGAGCGACTACAAGGGAGTCCTAAATAGGAACACACAATTGTCTGCTCGAACATGAGAAGCTTTTGTGAAACTTTTGTTTTTGGATGCTGCTGTTGTAGGACCCCCCACGGTGGGTTTACTTCAAAGTGCAGTGTTTGCAGCAGACAGGGTAGGC
The DNA here is from genome assembly GCA_018466805.1 of Hippocampus abdominalis. NCBI lineage: Eukaryota > Metazoa > Chordata > Actinopteri > Syngnathiformes > Syngnathidae > Hippocampus > Hippocampus abdominalis. The sequence continues at coordinate 18,969,111 of CM031695.1, read as the reverse complement.
GGAGGGGGCGGGGAAGTGGGTCGGTGGGGGGGGGGGGTTACTTTTTGTCATCGCTCTCAGTGATTGTTGAGGAATATCATGTCTTCCATGCCGAAAAGGGTTGGATGAATGTGTTGGAGTGGAAACGGGATCACATACGACCCCACGGGAGTACACGTTGGCTGATGTCAAAGTCACATCGTTATAATACGGAGCTTGACATGAGCTGGGTTGTTTTCCTAACCCAGTCATTGGTTAGATGTGCATTTTGAGCAGATTGGGTTACTTTTACTTGAGTTACACTGGCCCGGCAGATTGGGTTGAAGATTGGATTTGGGTGGGCTAAAGTTGAAGTCAACTGAATTCAACATTCTGAGAAAACAGTGGTGGTGATCACTTGGTAATCCATTTTTTGATCGTTTTAAATCATCAGTGTGTATAGTTTTGATTCCTTGTTGGGTCAAAATTTGGGTCAAATGTCCTGGGTCAAATCCTCAATGCAATGCAGGGGTTTGGTTGCTCTTGCACACAAGCGCTGGGTTAGCTACCAGATTTCACCCAATTTGGGTTACTTTTGACGCAGCAGTTTAAAGATCTTCGACATACGTATTTGCTCCTCGCATGACCAATGTGCGGGTCTGTTAACCAACAGGGATTGTCAAGACAACCAAATGAATTTTCACCATAATTTCCCTGTCAAATTAAAACTTCAATTACTGGAATGAATTATAAGAAACCGCAGCACTTTGAAAATACAGAAAGCACTGACCGACTTGCACTTCATAACTGGGCACTTTCGACACTGATTACCGGTAAATGTGAAAAGTGTGAATAGTTGAATCGTTTTCTTATTTGTTGATATATCTTGCCAAGGGCCTGATCAATATGTCTTTTTTTTTTAGGGGGGGTGGTTGCAGCCAATGACATATTGACAAAATTTTCATTCAGTTGATATTGCTGACTCTTACTTTCATGAAAAAAAATGATTTGGTTACAAGTGTTTCCTACTTTATTAAGCATAACATATTTCATTAGAATTTCATCACAGCACATCAACACGTTTGACTTCTCAAGCTCTCTGCTTGCTGTTTATTTGATTTGAATTGTGACTATTTCACTTCATGACAAGTGTTACTATTTTTATTTGAGCAAAATTGTCTGCTCCTTTATTTTAATACATTCACATTGGCACTATTTTACTTTGTTAAAATGTCTTTTGATATCATTTTATTTTTTTTGCACCTTTTGATTCCATATTCTTTCTTGATCTATTTGTGTCACTTGTTTTTAAGAAGAGGTGTGTTTATGATTTATTTTTATTTTTTTCCTCACCTGTAGCAACTCCATGATGAAGATGAGAGGCTGCGGCGTTCTCATGAGCTCATCCAGTTCCGGGAAGCCGGTGGAGTGATAGTGGAAGAGGTTCCCCATGCCGCACATGTGCCTCTGGCCCTCCAGGGGGTCTTTGCCTTGAGCAATCAGCCGCATCCCCTTTGACACGATGGGGTACAAACCTGTGTGCTGTGCAACGAGGGGGGGGGAGTGGGGGGGGGGGGGGAAGCAGCTTCACACAGTGCAGCGCTCCAGGAAAAACAATACTGCGGGTTGCATACTTCATCAAGATTCATGCCGGGGGTTGGGCAAAGTATGTCCCACGGGACACATACGACCCGCACTGTTCTTGAACCCTTTCATGGACAACTGTTACTACAGTGGTCAGCTTATCATGTTATCGAGTTACAAGGTGGATGAAAGGGGTTAAACCGGCACAGAGTGTTCACATTATCAAGGACTTTGTCAAATTTGTCATTTAGGAGGTCAGTGAAGTTTATTTCAATTGCCCTTCTCACAGGGTTAAAATGCTAAGTCACAAATTTTTAGAAGTTCAAATTATTTGTGTGGCTTCACTGTAACGTGTGTACGTGTGTGTGCATGCGTGCGTGCGTGCCATCCGACTCACAACGGCGTCGCACCAGAACTCGGCCACCTCTCCGACCCGCATGGACGTGAGCAGCGTCTCCCACACTTCCAATTTGAACATCTTGCCCACAAAGATTTCGGCGGGCCTACCGGCCAGTCGGCTGTCGTCCACCACCGTGCGCTCAAAGTTGTCCAGCAGGGTCTGGAAATTGAAAACCAGCTTGCGATGCAAAGCCCAAAAAAAACCAACAACAAAAATCACGGTTATGGTCACAGTGGTTGTCACATTTTCACCCTGAAATCGATGAAATGGTGCTGTCATACAACGCAGCCGATCAGCGCAATGAAACATGTGACGCAAATCAATTAATAAAACTCATGGGAAGACATGAGGCTATCTTTTGCAATACATGCGAGCAAAATTATATATCCACTTTGGAATGCATCTCATTAGGCGTACCAAATGTTGAGGCTCTTCAAATGCTCTGTTGATCATATATGCTAATGAATGTGTCATAATATACTTTTAGCTTTCTGACTAGTCAAAATGTAGTGAGAACATTGTTTAGTATTCGAGACGACCTCAGCAGCTCGGTCACACACACACACACACACACACACACACACACACTAACGTCAGTGTACAAGAGACATTCATGGACATCCATGCTGGCACAGTCACGAAAAATGTTTGTCAGTGTATCCGGGCTTTGTGCCAATAGCTGGATGTGACTAGAATTAGGACAACTACACGCACACACACACACACACACACACACACACACACACACAAAGAAAGTCCCAGAGACACTGGGAGACAAACACAGAGCCGCTGCCATTAAAGATGCCACAGTTGGCTTGATCAAACGTTTGCTTGACCAAACGTTTGCTTGGGTGAGCTAGTGTCAAACACCAAACAATTCCCTCATGTGAATATCAGACCGCCATCGAATTGACGGCAAATAAATGTGACACATCACATCAACATGTTTGACATCTAAAGCTCTCAAAATGGGAGCACCGAACCACTTGGGGATATGCGAGCCATAATTTGAGAGTTCACAAAATAATTGGCGAGACGTGATTATGATGTCATAGCATGTCATTATTAAGTGCATATTTATTCATGGAGACTGACGAGACAATAACACAAATGTAATACACTCATTATTCCTCCCTATTTTAGCTTTGTTTCAATTAAAAGCTGATATTTGTTAGACCTTGAGCTAACAACCTTGAGCTACATTTAGCCCGGGTTGTTTCGTGGTAATTACAAAGTCTTCACCACATTTGGTGAGGCACTTCTGGAGCACATTAGTGATGGGATTTTCGGCTCTTTTCGGCTCTCAAACGGCTCTTTTAACTTTTGCAACACTTTAGCAACAACAACTTTAGCTTTTCTTTTAAATGTTTGACAAATTTAGCATTCATTTTGATAAATGACTTGGTGAACTAAATATTGCACTCTACTGACTGCAAATAGCAACAATTATCAAGCAAAGAAAAGGGTTTTTACTTATTTTATTGAACATTAAAAAGGCTCCAAACAATAAACAAGCAACAAAATTCAACTTCAACCAAACACAATCAAACATGCTGCATCATAACAAAAATAGTGAGTAGTAACTGCAACAGCGAACAAAACAAACATAAACTACTCCTTGCTTTATTTTAACAAACATAAGCCACGCCTTGCTTTATTTTAAATTTGCTTTCAACAAAACTAAATACTTCAATTTGGACGGGCTGATCCGGCTCCTTCTCTCAGTAATTATTTGTACCTACCAAGCCCCTCGCCCCTCCCCTTTTTCTTCCCATCTCCCTCTCTGAGCACGGCAGCTGAGCCACTGCCAAACCTTGCTTCAGACACGTGAAAAAGAGAGCGACATAGAGAGGGGAAAAAGAGAGAGCGAGTGCGCCCGCGCACGAGAGAGACAGAGACAGAGACAGAGAGACAGAGAGAGACAGAGAGACAGAGAGAGAGAGAGAGAAAAAGATGGAAAATGACAGAGCCGGCTCTCGAGGGAGGATGCCGGCTCTCATCGTTCACTTGTCGGCTCGTTCGCGACCGACACACCACTAGAGCACATTTGGAAAAATTCAAATCACCTGGATGCCCTTTCTATTTCAGGGTCTACTAAAACGAGTTGCTATAAAAGCATTTTAGGATCATTAGTTCTCTTCTATTGACATTTTCAACTTCATTCAGTTCGATTCAGTGGAATGTGTTCTTTTCTCTGAAACGGATCAGGAAGATTTCAATAGGTAGTTAATTAGCGTTAAGATTATGAGGACATGTTTAACCCTTTCAGGGACAGCGGTTATTACAGTGGACAGTTTATCATGTTATCAGGTTACAAAGTGCATGAAAGGGTTGTGACCAGTACCTTCGTCCCAGGTGGGAAGTGTGGCAGCGGGCCAGTGCCTCCAGCCAGGATCTTCTTCTTCACACCCGGATGCTTGAGGAGGTACGTCTCCTCCATGGTGCTGCCTGCCTCCTTCTTGGCCCGGAGATGTGAGAGGTGCTCGGTCGCTTGCTCTCTGACAGATGGCGGGATTAGGCCCAATAGAGGCGAGCTGTGGCCACTTTAATCTGAGGAGCTAATCCCTGCATGGCTTTTAGCATTGGTGTGAGCGTCCCTGCAGGAAGGGGGAAAAATGACTTTCGCACAGCCAAAGATCTTTCGGGAAGGGGCTGTACCGGTAATCCAATTGAGGGGGAAGGGAACAGGCCACAACAGGCAGTACGCAACAGACTGTCAAGGGCATACGTACATGTTTTGGTTTTGGCCATTGAAAGAATTTAAATATTTTGAATAAATCTTCAAAAGGAGCGAAAACAAACAAAAGAAAAAGACAGTTCACCATCTTTACAATGGGGGGAAAAAATCACTATTATCTTCAATTATTACTCTCGTTTTTTTTGTTTTTAATTAAGTTAAGAATAAAAACTAAGTACTAAATCATATGACTTGCTTGAATTATATATTAACTCTTCAAACGGTTCAACGTATATTTGGTATAAATTTACGGACATTAATTGAAACAATGAAAAAATAATATAACACTTAGAATTCATTCATTTTCCGAACCGCTTCATCCTCACTATGGAGACATCGGGCAGTCATGTTTTTGCGCTCACACTCACACCTCGGTCAGCCTGCCATGCATGGTTTTTTTTTGGAATGTGGGAGGAAACCGGAGCACCCGGAGAAAACCCACGCAAGCCCGGGGAGAACATGCAAACTCCACAGGGAGGCCGGAGCTGGGATCGAACCCGGTACCCCTGCACTGTGAAGCCGACGTGCTAACCACTGGGCTACCGGGCCGCCCTAGAACTTACTCTCATATTTTAAATATATCCCTAATAAATGTACATTACCCTTCTTACCTTTTTCATAAAATGCCATTCTCCTCAACAGTACACAACTTTTTGTCAGAAAGTTGCATGGTCAATGAAAGAACTCAAATATTTTAATTAATTCTCCCCAAAAAAGGATCAACATCTTCAATAAGCAGCAAATTTCAATGACATTTTTGCTTCATGACTTTATTCCAAGAAAACGTTTCCTCATTCAAACTTTTCTTCCCCTTGAAACACTATAAAGTACTGCTTTTTTTCACCCTCATTAAAAAAAAAAAAGGATTCTTGTAAAAAGTTTTTGTGATGAAAAATAAAATTCTGTTCTCCCCTGAAAGTAATCTTTCAGAATGTGATTTTTAAATAATTAAAGTAGCAGTAAAACCTACTGATCTATAAAACAAATAAATGTTCAAATTTTTATTCGTTGAGTGCAGCACCTCGACGGGGACAGGGAAGGAATCAATAACTTTTAAGATGAATTCTCAATAATTAACAGGAAAAGAGTCCAACTTGAACCATTTCCAAAACTGCAGTTTTAAGATCGCCCAATGATCACTCTGTTTCTCATGAGTGCCAGTGTACTTCGTGTGATGGGCGGTGACGGCGGGGGTGAGGGGGGGAAAGCAACTGTGTCATAAAATGAAGTTCATTTAAAAGTGTAACCAAGGCAGTAAGCAGAATTCACAGCAGCAATAAATTTGCTCAGTGATTTAACTCACCTTGAAGGTTGATCCACCTTCAGGGGGGAAAAAAATGATACGGCAGAGTCTCTAAACAGTAAAAAGGCCAAATAAACTTCCTGTCTGCGTGCGTGCATAACAGGAAGCCATCAAGCATTCATGGTTCTGACGACAAAAAAAAAAAAAACACACAAGAAGACATCATTCTATCTTGAAATAAAACACTTTACTGACACGGCTACAAACAACCGATATGCAAATCGGAGCCCTCTCTGCGATCTGTGTAAAAATACCAAACTAAAAAGGAATGACACAGCAAGTCTGTCAAGGCTCACGTCCTACTCCTCCTCCTCCTCCTCCGCCTCTTCATCATTCGCTTTTCCTGTGGTGCTGAGGGCGCCCCCTGGTGTTTACTTCTCAATCAGCGAGTCCAGCTGCTCCTGGAGCGAAGCCAGCTGTTGAAAAAGCAGGACAAGCAGGAGAGGCTCAGCGCCACGATGAACAGGTTTTCATCATGCGGAACCAAAGACATAATTGAGTAAAAATGACATTTCTGAAATGTTGCCCAATGAGCTCGTAGCCCAAAAGCAGGTTACAGTCTACTAGTGTTTCACTATTCACTCGTTCACCAATTTTCTGTTGCCCCCCCCACCCCACTGTGGAACTGATTCTCAAGAAGGCGGTTCTCGCCCGTTTTTTTTCTTCCCTGCAAATACCAAGTTTGTTAAACGGCTGACAAACAAATCCTCGTAGCTGGCGCCCTGGCCGCCATAGATTTGAGGAGATCACAATTAGGCGGGGAATTTCAGTTTGTCACGTGGGTTAATAGGGACAGAAACGCCAACAAGGGTTAATAGGGACAACGTGTGATACAAATGAGCACACAACAACGTTGGTAATGTCAGAGAAGTTTTAGGCGGCAAAGACTGTCACCAAACGGGAGTATATGCAAATGACAAGGAATATATCAGTACGTGTGATACAGCAATGGAGCACCAGCGTGTCGTCGCGTCCCTCGATAGTAAAGATATCCAGGGTTAAATCTTCCTTTCTGAGATATGGTCTGGATCCCTTGGCCTCTAATTGACCCCTGCGAATGCCAAATGAACACGCAGAGATGAACATGGGGAACACTGTGTAAAAATAAGATGGCAACATTCAAATCGAGCCTTGCAGTTCGCCAGCATCACCCAATGATTTATCAACAGAAATTATTCAGGTTTTCTCTGTCGTGTTTTTTATTTCACAAAAGCAAAAAAATATTTGCTAAATTGCTGCCCGGCTTGTTTTCTGCGCTTTTTAGTCAGAAAATTAAAATGTGTTCTATATAAAAAAAATAAAATAAAAATAAAACATTCGAAGATGCTGATTACAAAAGAATGGAAAGAGGTCAATTTTTTTCACCTAGTTAAAGAATTTGTTATCTTTTTGGTAGGTTTGCTTCAATATTTTGCGCTACTTGAAAGATCAGTCGAAAAAGCAGGCAATGTGCCGAAAGATGCTTTAAGAACGCCTGGCAGTGAATGGGTTGAAAAGCTTAAGCTAAAAAATAACGGCGGTTTTGTTATTGCTTGACAACTCGACGTTTCCTTGACGCAAAAAACCCTCGAGTGATGCTCCCCATGAAAGCCTAAAAATGCCTCCAGATGCCACAGAATGGCAGCAAAGGACTATCCAACTCACATCAACACAGTTTCTTGGCACTGGGGGGGAAAACGCCGGAAACGTCTTACCTGCTCCATTTCACGCTCCTCCTGCTGAATGATCTCATCCAAACACGCTTGGAATCGGTTCTGGGAGAAGAGAGATGGGACATTTGTGTGACATTGCCTTCTCGCACCTCCTTGAATTGTGATGCGTGCGACTGACTATCTTCGCCGCGACAGAAAGGCCACCAGGAATGTCAGTTAGACAAGGCTGACCTTCTTGCGTGGCGACCGTGATGTTAACGACCGCAGACGGCCCCCCCCCCCCACACCCTCCACCCCAAAAAGGAGGACAGCGGGAGCGCTAAATGGCAGCCGTGTCTGCTCGCTGTCCCGCCAGCTCAGCCGTCAGCTTCAACACAATCTGCCCCCGTTTGCAATTATTTCCCCCAACATAACAATTCAAAAACCCCATAGGATCCAACGTTAGTCTTTTTTTTAATTCTCATAATATTCTGACATCATTCTGATAAAAGCACACATTTTTTGTTGGTGTAAAAAAAGAGTTAATGGTTTTTTCTTTTTAAATGATGACTTTACTGTCATTTCTTGTAAGAATATAACATGATTCAGACTAATGGACTTTTATTTTTTTTTAAATAATGAAAATAAAATAAAAATGTACGCCTGCATGATTACAACTTCAATCTCATCAAGTTTGTGTGTGCGTGCGTGCGTGCTCGCTCACTTTCAGGGCCTGGTTTTCCACTTTCATGATCAGCTCCTCCTGTTGTTTCTTGCGGGCTCGCGTTTCCTGAAGCTTGGCTTTGACGCTGCTGATTTGTACTTGGTACTCCATCACTGCGACCAACAAACACCAGGAGAAGGTTTTAGTCAAGACAAAAAAACGCATTATAAGGCGCATAGAATCGAAGATACAATAGTGGTTGTGGTTGCGGTATGCATCCACTAGATGGAGCTATGCTAAAAGGAATACAACACAGCTTTTATTTCTCTCGAGCTATCACAACAAAGAGCTTTACAGACGCCCAAGGAATCATAATATTGATAAGGCGCATCGGATTATAGGCGCAGGCTTTTGAGAAAAGTGAAAGCTTTTCGGGTGCGCCTTATAGTGCGGAAAATATGGTTATTTATACAAGAATGTGCTCTTGTGGGGAAAGTGAAAAGCATGATGATGGTCATTTTCACATGGCTGACAGTCAGGTGAAGCTTAATGTATTTAATGGGTACAACACGTGTATTTAAAAAAAGGACATAAGGTAGTGGACAAAAAGCACTCAAAGGAAAACTAAATGAACCTGCTCAGGACGGCACACAGAGCGGCCGCTAAATTACACTAAAGCGACGGCCGGCTACCTCGCCTCAGCTCTAACTGTGGCTCCCCTTGCAACTAATTGGAGGAAATTTATTTCCCGTTGCGACTTTTTCCTACAGAGTGTTAGAGCGGCTCGTAAAAGGGGGAAAAAAAAAAGACAAAATATGGAAGACGGAAGGAATAAAATTGTCTAAATTCCCGCACATGCCTCTCTGTCTGGATAGAATGTCACTAAATACGAGTCATGTGAATACAAAAGAGGCTATTTACATGTCTATTGTTGTTCCACACAATTCCATTAAAGGTTGAATATCTCGTCGTTTGTCAAAAATAAACCGATAACATCCACAACAGTCTTAATCTTAACAAAGCGGTGCATTTATGCATGTCGTTTTAACCCTTTCATGCCGTGGCGGATGCTGGTCTATCAAGGAAGGGAAGCTCAATTTCGGCTTACATCATAAAATGTGTCCGTTTATTTATACGTGAATTCTGCTCTCCGTTCCTTTAAAAAAAAAAAAGATCTGTGATCTTGTCATACCAACAAGGAGTCTTTTCCAGGGTCTTAACTGTGGCGATATAAGTCAGTCTGCGAACACAAGCAACTACAATAAAAGATTAATTTGTCGCTGGTCGTTTTCAAAGAGAGTGTCGCTAAGATGATTAGAAGAAGTCTCCAGTTCAACTCAGAACAGAATGAGAATTGAAAAATGCTCCCACGATGCCTTCACCAAAAGATCGGTGATTGGCTCATTTTCGCTGTCAATCAAAAAGAGATTCAGCCTCAGACAGATCATCCAATCATCATGCAGAAAAGCTGAGCTTCCTGGACAGTCTATAAATCACGCCCACTGTCCATAGACTCCCGGAGATGCTGAGCGTCCAATGGGCGGGACAAAACCAGAATTTATCTAATGACTCGTCTCGTTTCAATGCATTGGGACAACCTACTCAGAACTTTCAAGACGCCCAGCGTCCGTGCTGCAGACGCTCAGCGTCCACACAGTTTAAAGCACAGTGAAGCTCCGGGAATGAATGAGAAGAGAGTCGCGTCATAACCAGTAATAAGAAGTTGATTCGGAACAAAAGTTGAGCGCGTTGTAGCGCATATTTAGTCAATGACATGTGCACACAATTTTAAGTACACACATATGTTTGATCACTTACTTTTTGACATTTTAGGGGAAGCTAAGCTTCTCTTGCAATCGCCTCTGCTTTCATGCACCAGTAACGATAACATGAGAAGCTGTCCACTGTAGTAACCGCTGACCCCGAAAGGGTTAAAATTGAATACTCATCAAACTAAAAAGTTTGTAAAGTAACCTTTTCCTTTATAGAGTCCAAATTAGTCCAATGAGATGACCATTTTTTCCCCTCACTAAAAAAAAAAAAAGTACTCTTGGATCATGACTTCAATTGAATAAAAAAAACATTCTTGTAACCAACTTTGCAGTTGTTGGGGGGCCAGAGCAGACCAGCTGGACTTGGACTTGATTGTCCAAAGAGGACTTCTGAGGCAAAGTTGGCGGCTAACATTGTGGGCTGACAGCTCCGTCAAATGTAGATGAAAAGGTCCAGGCAGCTGCCTGCGTTGTAATGTGTGTCTGCGCTGCTTCTCTGTGAAGCACTTCATTCGACTGAACATAGGCCTACACATTTCCGTGCGTGTGTGTGTCTGTACGAGACAGAGAAAACTTGGCTTCAAGAAGTCTAGACCCGTGGTTCTCCAACTTCCTCATGCTTACATTAGCTTTAGGCCAATTAAAAGATCAGATCAGATGATGACGATTGATCACAGATTGATCACAAAAATTGGACATCACCGAAAGAGTTGGTAAAGAACTAAAGGGGGCTTCTTACTACAGCGGGGGGACCAAAAAAAAAACTTTTCTGAAGAACAAGTGCATTTTTTCCCCCTCAATGTCTTTTGCAGAATAAAGAGACAATATTTCAAAGAATTAAAACTACCAGTGTATCCTTTTATAAAACTTTGGTCATTAAATTATCACTTGGAAAAATGTGACTCGTTTCTCATTAAGATGACTAAGTCTTATCTCGACACAGTAACGTCTTTTGTTCGTTTACAGCTTCAGACTTTACGCTCACAACAAACATTCCAAATATGAATTTTTACGCTTATAACAAACATTCAAAATATGACTTTTTATCGCAACAAGACAGCCTTTTCCCTCCCTCAAAAATCTAATACCTCACAAACTAATAAACTGGTTACTCCTTCCCATCTCAACTTTGGGCTCTGATACGACTGAGACAAATCACACAAATCCAACATTACTCCAGCCTTTCCCCTCCTTTTGGAACAACAAGACAGGAAGAAAGTCCTTTTTTTTTGTTGCCAAAATGAACTTGCTTAAAATTTGCCTTTAATATCATGACAACACTGACTGCCAACTTTAATATCTGTCATGTTACACATACGTAAAGCACATTTGACAATAAAGTTGTATTCAATTCCAATTCAAAATGTTCTTGAAATAAAGACAAACCTCTGAACACGACTAAATGAATAAAATATCTGAAGGTGGCTTCGAGTCAAAAGAAAATGTCAATTCCTGTGGCAATTCGAGATACACTTTGGTTGTTAAGTTTCATTGTGGTTCGGATTAAAAAAATGTGTCCCCCTGTAGGGGCTTCCCAGGACTTAAAATGTAAACGGGATGCCTTGGTCAAGACACCCGGTGCAATCTTCTGTGCTCTCTCGCAGGAAAGAATCCTCTCTCACCTATTTGGTTGTTTGTGTCCGACTCTCGTTGGGCAGGGTCGGACTCGTCCAGCTTGTCTTGGACCAGGTCGTCCTCCGTGTCCACGATGTTCAGGTCCTCGTCCTCGTGGCGGTCCCCGTCATCCTCCTCGTCCTCGCTGGAGCTGCTGATGTCGTTGAACATCTCCCGCAGTTCGTCACGCTGGGCTGGTCGACGTAAAGAGTTATTACCCGTTTACTCCAATTAGATACTGATACATTCCGACCACGTCAACTGTTGTGAAGGTTATTAATGACTGGGCCATCATATTGAAATGTTTTCAGCATCTGGCATTGGCGAATAACAGTCGTCAATGAGCAGGGACTTTCTATTGCTGGGCTGCTTGAACTATAGCGGAACCTCCAAAGTGGAACGAAATATCGACTCAAATCAAAATGAATAGAATAGTAAGCCATTATTGCCATTTTATGTTGCAAATGCAGCCATGGCACAAAAGATGATTCTTCCAATTTAGACAAAATGAAATTGGAGTGTAACTCCAAATTTGTGTTTTCAAAAAAAGAAAATAAAAATAAATGTAAAAAAATAAGGTTTGCCTGTCGTGACATTTATTTGTAAAAAAAGAATATTGAACATCGTGCAAGATACTGTAACAGTAAGCAGTTTGAACATTTGCATTGTGCTTAAATATTGATTTTTTTTTCTGTACTTGAATAATCAACTACAATGTACTGTAATATATATATATATATATACACATATACAGTCAAACCTCGGTTTTCGAACGTCTCGGTTCTCGCCCAATTCGTTTTTCGACCAACAATTTCGAGTTTTTTTTATGCCTCAGATGACGAACAAATTTCACTTCTCGAACAAACTGAGCACACTTGAATGCACCATTTGACTCCTCTCGCCTTCCTTACACGAGGTAGTGACGCTTACTCGGGTAGACAAGGAAGTGACGCTTCCTCGTGTTGCTTTCCATTGTGAGCAGACGGGTTCAGTGAACATTTTTATTTTAAAAAGAGCGTGGTTTTGGTTTTCGAACAGTTTTGGTTTTCAAACAGCCTTCTGGAACGGATTATGGACGAAAGCCGAGGTTTGACTGTATATATCGTGTATACACGAGGTAGCGTCGCTCCACGAGGAAGCGAAGCAGAGAGGAGTGAAGTGACGCATTCAAGTGCGCTCAGTTAGTTCGAGAACCGAAATTTATTCGTAATCCGAGGCATAAAAAAATCGAAATTTTTGTTCGAAAACCGAGTCGTTCGAAAACCGAGGTTTGACTCTACATATATATACATATATATATATATACATACATATATATATATATACATATACACACATATATATATACACACACATATATATATATATATACACACATACATATATATATATATACACACATACATATACACATATATATATATATACACATATACACATATATATATATATACACATATATATATATATATATATATATATATATATATATATATATATATATATATAAAAAACTAAATAAAAATTGTTCATGACCGTATGAGTGTTAAAGATGTAACGCAAATGACTTTTGAGGCACATTTCCCCCAAAATTTAGTTCACTTTCCAAGTTGGAAAACAAGTTTGGTCTTCTGAAGCAAGAATCCTTCCATTTTAGCCAAGCTGTTCGGTGTAGATGACTTACTTGAGGATCCGTGACCCATCTTGTGTCCCGACGTGCCAGGTGACGAGTCCAGGTTGGCCAGAGAGCCGTGCTGGTCTCCATCCTTCATGTCGTCCTCTGCTATGACTTCCCATCCTGGTCATCACAGGTCAAGGTCAATGCGCCCAGTTTGTGAATCCCGCCCAAAAAAACCAAACCAACCTGTTTTGAATCTCAGCTGTGGCCTTCTTGTGTGCATTTTATTTATTCACCTCATTCATGTACTCTAACACAGAATGCAAACACTCGCAAAAGGAGCATTAGCTCGCATGCTGAATAAGTGTGGGCACCTCTGCCGTAGACTTCGTAATCTTATAAACACACCTGTTGGGGTTAATATAAAAATGGCGGTATAGTACGGTCCCTGGAGGACTAAACCGGAAACAGGGAAAAGACTTGGCCACCCCTGCGGTTCACATTTTTAGAATTACCCGCTCACATGAACGGCTTTGTTTTAGTTTTGTCTGGCCTCATGTCAGCTAAGACGAGACACTGCGAGTCATGGCACGAAAGCGGTTTCGTCCCCGCTGCGTGCCTTGACGGACGAGCGTTTGGGGAAGGATACGAACGCTGACAGCGTCGGCATCTGTGCTCAGTAGCCGCTTCACCTCCTTTTCCACGTCGGGCGATTCGATGTACTGTGAGGAGATGGAGAAGGAGAAAAGAGAGAGAGAGAGAGAGAGAGAGAGAGAGATGGAGTGCGGTTAAAAGCGCCTGGCCACGTGCCAGTGAGAACATTAGCGATTAGAAAAAAAGAGATGGCAGCCAAATCGATGAGACTCAACTCTGCACCTTCGGGAAGATTGATTCAAAAGACGAAGTTGAAGTGTGGCGCTCGGGCATGCGTGCCTTCACTTTGAAAAGAAGCGCCGGTAAAATTGCTTTTTGGTTGCTTTGCCTTCGAGACAAACCAAGATGGAAGGGCTTTATTTATATGTAAATCGAAGGTTCAATAGAGGTGCTGTTCTAAGAAATGTAAACGTCTGCTTGGGATGCATAAAAAAGACTCGTGAGAGCTGGGAAGGCAAAAGGGAGAAAAGAAAAAATGGTGTGCAAACCTTTTTTTTGGCAGTCTTGCGAAATCTCCTCTTGCGCGTGTTCTTGAGGGGACAAGTGACTGCGGGTGCAAAACAAGGTGATTAGTGGGGCGAAGATGATCGTGTGACGCATGTACACGTGTCCACGTTTGTCTTCTTACTGCCGTGGTTCCAAATAAACTTCTTGTCCTTGTCTTTGTCCTTCTTCTTGGTCTTGGGATCGGTGCCCGTTGGCTCCTCTAAAGGAGGGTAGAGGTCTCCATCTAGTGTACACACTAGCATCTAACCACACAAAGTGAGTACATGACATATTTCGGTTAGAAATAATTGGCAATACACACAGGCAGGCAATGGATAGATACGCTCATTTTTTAGAGCATTTTTTACAGGATAAAAGGTGCAATATGTATGTATAATAAAAATTGCATTGAAATGATTAAATCCATACGTGAAAATGTGATTGTCTTCTTTTGATTTTACTTGGATATTACATAATGAATTATGTTGGAAAAATATGGCTTTTTTTTTTTTACTTTGAATTGGATCCGCAAAATGTTTTTTGACACAACCCACGCTAAGTCACTTGCATCATGACACTCCTGTCCCGTCACACGTTAAAAATCAAAGTTATTGTCACATGTTGCTGCAATGTTGTCATTGTTTTTGCACTTTTGGCTCTTGTTCTTATTTCTCTTTTTCTGACATCTGTCACGTAATTTTCTACGCTGCTTATGCAGAGTCGCGGGGAGCCTGTCCCAGCTGACATTGGGCGAAAGGCAGACAACACCCTGAACTGGTCTCCAGCCGGGCACACATAGAGACGAACAGCCATGCACACCTATACTGTCATAGAGCGGGAACCGATCCCACGCTCTCCGCACACAAGTCAGGCACCGTACTTCATGACTAAGCCACCCTGCAGAATGAAAAGGGAGGGATTTGTATTCCTCAAGACAATACTTTGGTCCTGCTCTACCTGGCAGACATCAGCTGTCTTATAAAAAGTCTTCTTGTCCACTGTTTTGAGAGACTCAATGATGCAGGGCAGGTCCACCAGTTTGGAGGCCAGAGGCACACGGTCTACTCTCACGATGCCATGGCGACCGTCAGCTGTGAATTAAAAAATAAATAAATAAATGGGGGGAAAACACAAATGGGCATACAGTATATCTGATGTCATGTAGAGACTAATAGCAGAAATTGAAAGTTGGAACACCACACATATTCAAGTAGCACAAATAGTTGGAATCCAATTTTCACTGAAAAAAGATTTGTTTCTAAAATATTCAGATCCCACACAAAGAGGTGACTCACGGTGCAACTCAATGGTGAGTCTGTCCTTCATATTCATACTACTAGACTGGGCAATCCTCCTCACGGTAGATGCATACTCCTTGCAACAAAAAAAAACGAGGTGGGGGGGGGTTAGAAATTGGTCACTTCATTTTACAGATGAAGGAAATAAAAACCTGCAGATGCTTACTGTTGGCAGCCGCAGGACGAACTGATTCTCCAACTCGTAGGGAGCATCTTCCTTACTTTTGGAGCCAACTTTACCAGCTGGAGCCAAAAAGAATGTCACGTTAACTTGTAGCATGCTCATAACCACAACACACGATGTTATATTGTCATCTTTTAATTTTATTTCATATCATTTTACTTGTTACGATTACTCTATTTCATGCTTGTGGATATTCTCATTCATCCACTTCTTTCTCCGGGCATTAAATCGATCGCACCTTGACTGCTCTGGTTGTGTTACGTTTGTCATGAGAGAAGGCGTCATCAGTTCATTCAACAAGGCTTGGTTAGGACTCCACCAGCCAGATTGGTGTGGAAAATCCGACCCTTTAAACTTGACTTAGTTTGGTTTTTAAAACACTGTGTATGAATGGTACAATACAAATAAACTACCCTTGCCGAGAAATACATAAAGGCTACATAAACAACTGCAACACTTTTGACAACTGCTTGAATTTAATAACGTCTCTTCAGTAAAATACACTGCTCTGCTGAAGTCACATTACTGTAACCCTCCATCCATCCATCCATCTTCTACCGCTTATCCGGGGCCGGGTCGCGGGGGCAGCAGCTTTAGCAGGGAAGCCCAGACTTCCCTCTCCCTAGCTACTTCTTCCAGCTCTCCCCGGGGGATACCGAGGCGTTCCCAGGCCAGCTGGGTGACATAGTCTCTCCAGCGTGTCCTGGGTCATCCTCGGGGTCTCCTCCCGGTGGGACATGCCCGGAACACCTCACCAGGGAGGCGTTCAGGAGACATCCGAATCAGATGCCCAAGCCACCTCATCTGGCTCCTCTCGATGTGGAGGAGAAGCGGGTCGACTCTGAGCCCCTCCCGGATGACCGAGCTTCTCACCTTATCTCTAAGGGAGAGCCCGGACACCCTGCGGAGAAAACTCATTTCGGCCGCTTGTATCCGGGATCTCGTTCTTTCGGTCACGACCCATAGCTCGTGACCATAGATGAGGGTTGGAACGTAGATCGACCGGTAAATTGAGAGCTTCGCCCTTTGGCTCAGCTCCTTCTTTACCACGACAGACCGATGCAACGTCCGCATCACAGCAGACGCTGCACCGATCCGCCTGTCGATCTCTCGCTCCCTCCTGCCCTCATTCGTGAACAAGACCCCAAGATACTTAAACTCCTCCACTTGGGGCAAGATCTCCTCCCCGACCCGGAGTGGGCACTCCACCCTTTTCCGACTGAGGACCATGGTTTCAGATTTGGAGGTGCTAATTTTCATCCCAACCGCTTCACACTCGGCTGCGAAACGCTCCAGTGAGAGTTGGAGAGCCCTGTTTGAAGGAGCCAACAGTACCACATCATCTGCAAAAAGCAGAGATGCAATACTGAGGCTACCAAAACAGACCCCCTCAACGCTTCGGCTGCGCCTAGAAATTCTGTCCATAAAGGTAATGAACAGAATCGGCGACAAAGGGCAGCCTTGGCGGAGTCCAACCCTCACTGGAAACGATTCCGACTTATTGCCGGCAATGCGAACCAAACTCTGACCTCGGCAGTATAGGGACCGAACAGCCCGTATCAATGGGCTCGGTACCCCATACTCCCGAAGCACCCCCCACAGAACTCCCCGAGGGACACGGTCAAACGCCTTCTCCAAGTCCACAAAACACATGTAGACCGGTTGGGCGAATTCCCACATACCCTCGAGGACCCTGCTAAGGGTGTAGAGCTGGTCCACTGTTCCACGGCCGGGACGAAAACCACACTGCTCCTCCTCAATCTGAGGCTCGACTTCCTGACGGACCCTCCTCTCCAGCACCCTGAATAGACCTTACCAGGGAGGCTGAGGAGTGTGATCCCTCTGTAGTTGGAACACACCCTCCGGTCCCCCTTTTTAAAAAGAGGGACCACCACCCCGGTCTGCCAATCCAGAGGCACTCTCCCCACTGACCACGCGATGTTGCAGAGGCGTGTCAACCAGGACAGCCCCACAACATCCAGAGCCTTGAGGAACTCTGGGCGGATCTCATCCACCCCTGGGGCCCTGCCACCGAGGAGCTTTTTAACCACATCGGTGACTTCGACCACAGAGATAGGAGAGCCCACCTCAGAGTCCCCAGACTCCGCTTCCTCCAAGGAAGGCGTGCTGGTGGAGTTGAGGAGGTCTTCGAAGTACTCCGCCCACCGGCTCACAACGTCCCGAGTCGAGGTCAACAGTGCCCCATCCCCACTGTACACAGTGTTAGTGGTGCACTGTTTCCCCCTCCTGAGACGTCGGATGGTGGACCAGAATTTCCTCGAAGCCGTCCGGAAGTCGGCTTCCATGGCCTCACCGAACTCTTCCCATGCCCGAGTTTTTGCTTCGACGACTACCGAAGCTGCATTCCGCTTGGCCAGTCGATACCTGTCAGCTGCCTCTGGTGTCCCACAGGCCATAAAGGCCCGATAGGACTCCTTCTTCAGCTTGACGGCATCCCTTACTGCTGGTGTCCACCAGCGAGTACGGGGGTTGCCGCCACGACAGGCACCAACCACCTTACGGCCACAACTCAGATTGGCCGCCTCAACAATAGAGGCACGGAACATGGTCCATTCGGACTCAATGTCCCCCGCCTCCCCCAGGACATGGGAAAAGCTCTGTCGGAGGTGGGAGTTGAAACTCCTTCTGACAGGGGATTCCGCCAGACGCTCCCAACAAACCCTCACAATACGTTTGGGTCTGCCAGGTCGGACCGGCATCTTCCCCCACCATCGGAGTCGACTCACCACCAGGTGGTGATCAGTTGACAGCCCCTCTCTTCGCCCGAGTGTCCAAGACATGCGGCCGCAAATCCGATGATACAACCACAAAGTCAATCATCGAACTGCGGCCAAGGGTGTCCTGGTGCCAAGTGCACATATGGACACCCTTATGTTTGAACAAGGTGTTCGTTATGGACAATCCGTGACGAGCACAGAAGTCCAATAACGAAACACCACTCGAGTTCAGATCAGGGGGGCCGTTCCTCCCAATCACGCCCCTCCAGGTCTCACTGTCGTTGCCCACGTGTGCATTGAAGTCCCCCAGCAGAACAAGGGAGTCCCCAGCAGGAGTACTCTCCAGCACACCCTCCAAGGACTCCAAAAAGGGTGGGTACGCTGAACTGCTGTTGGGTGCGTACGCACAAACAACAGTCAGGACCCGTCCCCCCACTTGAAGGCGGAGGGAGGCAACCCTCTCGTCTACCGGTGTGAACCCCAATGCACAGGCACTGAGCCGGGGGGCAATGAGTATGCCCACACCTGCTCTGCGCCTCTCCCCGTGGGCAACTCCAGAGTGGAAGAGAGTCCAACCCCTCTCGAGAGAGCTGGTACCAGAACCCAGGCTGTGTGTGGAGGTAAGTCCGACTATATCCAGTCGGAACTTTTCTACCTCGCACACCAGCTCGGGTTCCTTCCCTGTAAGAGAGGTGACATTCCATGTCCCTAGAGCTAGCTTCTGCAGCCGAGGATCGGACCGCCAGGGTCCCCGCCTTTGGCTGCTGCCCAGCTCACATTGCACCCGACCCCTTTGGCCCCTCCCATGGGTGGTGAGCTGTACTGTAACCCTTAATGTTACAAATGCGCTTAAATTTGGTAGTGCAGTTATAAACTGTTGTTATAATTCGTAGCCGTTTCATCACAGATCTTCCGCTAACAAAGACAAGAATTAAAACCAAATGTAATATATGCATATTGTTATGTTTATGATGTTAACACAGAAACTAGCTAGATAACATTAGCGTAGCAAGCTAACCAAACGAGATGGGCAATGGACGTACCTTTCTGTTTCGATGTCATGTTCGTTTTTGTAATTCCCAAGAAACCGTGGAATGCGAAGATCGGGGATTACCAGCCAAGCGTTCAAACTATACAAAATAATGTCGAGAGTGTATTAACCACAAGTGCATCTTTACTCGCCCAACAGAAACATGTCGAAACAACGGAGTTCATGCTGCATTTATGTGCTCCTCGGAAAAGGGAGCATCTTCCGCAAGAAACTAGACTTTTTGAAGACAAAATAGATTAATTTAACTACAATCACTTCAGCACTGCGGTGCGATAGATTAAAATATCGTTCGAATACATCACATATTCTTCGCCAAAACCGTGACGTCAAGCATTCTTTTTTATTCAAGTATATTTTGCATAATTGCACAATATTGTAATTTTATTTCGTTGACAATAGCAACATAAATATGGGACTTCAAAATAAAAATTATGGAATTTATTGGTGAGGAAAATTACGCAGAGTAACATTTGTATGAAATACCAAATAAATATTAGATTGTTATATTCAGTTCAATAAAATTAATTATGTTACTTTTGGTGATTTAAATTTGCAGCTTCTTCCGTATAGCTTTTAATTTGAAGGCTCCTTACCCGTCCTGGAAAAAACAAATGTCACTTCCGGGTCAGAATCGTTTCCTCTGTTTTGCTGTCGTTTTTACCTGCTTCTTCTAGTCCGTGTAAGATATTGGCCAAAGTTTTGGATTCCGCAACGTCGACGCCGCAGCATTTTAGCTGCCGAATATCAGGCCATGGCGCTTAAGTGGACTGTCGGCCCAGGCCGAGGGGGGACGGGGACGCGGTGGCGGCGCTTGCTGCCACTGCTGGCGGCGAGCCTGTCTCTGTGCCTGTGCGTGTGCCGAGCATCCTCGTCACCTCGGGAGCAGCAGCAGCTACAACAGCAGCAGCAGGAGGAGGAGGACAGTGCCATGGAGAATATCGTCACGGAGAAGAAGGCTGAGGAGAGCCATCGGCAGGACACCGCCGACCTGCTCATCTTTATCCTGCTCCTCACCCTCACCATTCTGACCATTTGGCTGTTTAAACACCGCCGGTTCCGCTTCTTGCACGAAACTGGATTGGCGATGATTTATGGTGAGCCTCAACCCA
The DNA here is from genome assembly GCA_018466805.1 of Hippocampus abdominalis. Classification (NCBI taxonomy): domain Eukaryota; kingdom Metazoa; phylum Chordata; class Actinopteri; order Syngnathiformes; family Syngnathidae; genus Hippocampus; species Hippocampus abdominalis. The sequence continues at coordinate 18,948,310 of CM031695.1, read as the reverse complement.
TAGAATAGTTTTGAACAGTAAATAGGCGTTGTAAATAACGTTTCAGACTCTCTTGCTAACCAAAACAGCAGCACGTAAACAGTTTCAGTGAACTTAAGTGTGTAAACTTCCCATACAAATTTCCTACATCTATAAATCAAGCAAGTCCAGTCACAATATAATAATTACATTTTATTTCCACATAAAAATAAATGGTGCCTTCTCTTGTCTGGTGCCCAGGTTTACTTGTGGGGGTGGTGCTGCGCTACGGCATCCACGTCTCTCGTGACGTGAACAACGTGACGTTGAGCTGCCACGTCAATGCTAGCCCCGCCACGCTGCTCGTCCACTCCAAGGGAAAGTTCTACGAGTACACGCTGAAGGGTGAGATCAGCGCCAGCGAGGTGGACGACGTAAAGGACAACGAGATGCTGCGCAAGGTGAGGGGAAAGGGCCGATAGTGTCACAGTAACATCACTAAATTAAGAAATATTTTACGTGTGGACGAAGCCAACTTTGTCCTTCCACATTTCATGACTGATTCAAGTCATTGTTCCTTCAAACTGTTGAACTCATTCAGGACATTTGCTGAACTATTTACCACATCTCCAAATCGTTGTTTTTTTTTCTTGGATGTGTGTAACTCAGGTGACGTTTGACCCTGAAGTCTTCTTTAACATCCTCCTGCCGCCCATCATCTTCCACGCCGGTTACAGCCTGAAGCGGGTGAACAAATAATTTTTGGGTCTCCTCTTGATGACATCATCAACATGCACTCAGGCTGAAGGAGAGTCACTTTTGACAGTGTGTCCGTCTTGTTTGCAGAGACACTTTTTCCGGAATATGGGCTCCATCCTGGCCTACGCCTTTATGGGGACAGTCGTTTCCTGTTTCGTCATCGGGTAAGATTGTCACTTGTCATGCCTGTACACATCTATTGTGATTTATAATCGGCATGTTTTTTTTTGGTTTTGTTTTTGCCAGGTTGTTGATGTATGGCTGTGTGACGCTAATGAAGCAGATGGGACAACTGGGTGGCGAATTCTTCTTCACGGACTGTCTGTTCTTCGGCGCCATCGTGTCCGCCACTGACCCCGGTGCGTCTCCATTTTTGGCTTCTTTTCAAACGACATCGTCTCCAAATAGAAGCCTTTATAAATACCCATCTCATGCTTCTAAATAGATTTGTGTCTTCCGTTGCCATAGTGACAGTGCTGGCCATCTTCAACGAGCTTCAGGTGGACGTCGACTTGTACGCGCTGCTGTTCGGCGAGAGCGTGCTCAACGACGCCGTGGCCCTCGTCCTCTCCTCGTGAGTTCACCTGCGTTCATCTTCTCATTCCGATTCCTAAAGATGACCGTGTCAACATCAATGACAAATAATCACTTAGACAACAACTAGAGCCGTTGTTTCACTTCAAAGTGTTCAAATCCTTTCATTTCAGCCTCTGAACAGTAATCATTCTCTGCTTTCTGTAGACCTATATGAAGTCAGATGAATTATTTTGGTGGTTTAATCAAAATAAGACATTTGCAAACATCCGCTTTTAGTTTGAAAAGCATTGACCGAACCCAAAACTGAATCGGTTTCAAAACGGTAAGCGAGCACCACATCAATCCTGTATTCCACTGGATTAGATCCACTACTGCACTGAACAGTGACCAAACTTCCCATCTCCATATTCCGAACTAAAATTTCCCCATTTTTCACCAGGTCAAGGCCACCCTGTTTTGAAGAGAAATTGTCATTACTTTAGTTGCGAATAGTTTATTTGTATCTTTGCATATCTTGAAAAGCTCTACAGCAGGGGTGGCCAACCAGTCAGAGAAGAAGAGCCATTTTTTTTACCGAGTTACTGCAACGAGCCACATCATACCCTTCCTCGCGCACGCGCGCACACACACCCACCTTTTTGGCCAAAGATCGACATTTTTAAGCGACCAACTTCTCACGAGCGACCTGATCCCGCACGTGCAAGCATACACACACGCACACTCGCACTCACGCGGGTGCCCACCACTGCACTCGCGCACATATGCACGCACACCACGAAGAGCAACAGTCGGAACAGACCGAAAATGAATGAAAGATAAAGATGCAAACAAACACATCTTTTTTTCCCCCACCTATTTCCTCCTTCCACTCCTTGCGGTCGACTTGGGACCAGTTCGCTGGCTCCCGGTCGATTCTGATCGACGTATTGGGCACCCCTGCCTTAAAATCAGAGGTAATTCACTGACTAGCTTAGCGCCGTTGTTTGCGCATGAGCGGTGATGCAGTCATCTGATTGGTTGCCCTCTATGTCAATCAAGTACCGGGATTGATGATAGGCTGACGGAGTACATTCTGTGAAGTTAACGCTTTGTTTGAATGGCATCGCCACTGCCGAGGCGTTTGACGCTTGTCGTGTGAGAGCCCGGGAGCCGCATTGAACCAGCCAAAGAGCCGCATGCGGCTCGCGAGCCGCGGGTTGGCCACCCCTGCTCTACAGTAAACCAGTTTATAAGTAGTACTGGCATTTTATTTTCTTTTTTTTAATACCCTCCCTTCTCACTCTGCCCACTTCCATCCTTTTATTATGAACTAGCCTTGCGGACCGTGTCAAATTTCAGTTTTCTATACATGCCACGGAAATATGGCCTTTTGAAAATGGATGGCAGCCCGCAAATGGCCCCCGGGCCGTAGTTTAGACACCAATGGCCTCCACTACAATACAATTCCATCCTTGCCTACATCTTCCCACAGAAGCATTCTAGAATCACTGCAGAGGCTCGCATAATCCCTGCGAATAATCTCGGAGCGAGCCAGCGAACGGCTGCACTCAGTAGAACGTGGCGACGGGAATATTTTGGGACCAGAAAGACAAATCACCAGTCGAGTGTGCTATTTTTAATCTTTTATTTATATCGTGAGTCGGCAAATGAGAAACCACTTTTCGCTGTTATTATTGATTGCACGTAGAGGTTTGTCCTTTAGTGGGTATAGAGAGCGGGGATGCAAAAATGGATTTTTCCAGCTTTGCTGCAAAGTAGACTCAGCCCAAAAAATGCACGCCAAGTTCATCACGTTAAAAGCAATATACTTGATTGCAGAAAATTACGGCGGAACTTTGAAGGTCAGATGCTGCCCCGTCGTGAAAGGTTGCAGTCGCCACTGGTCGAGAGGGAAAAGCTGAGCCAGTCTTACTTTGTCATCCTGCTCAATCATTTTGATTTGCAGGCCCCGACTTGATTGGAATGGTTCAGACTGTTTCTGCTTTTTAGTTGAAAACTAAACGCACGGGTCCTCGTTCCTATGGTGGCAACGTAGCCCCAAGTTGCAATGTGATCGTAGCCTATCACTAACATATAACGCAGTTGCCAAATCATAATCATAGTAATTATGCGCACACACTTACTCCAACGGACACGCGCATACTCACACATTCAGAGGATCCAGCACACACTCTCGGCACACCCTGCAACACACACACACACACACACACACACACACACACACACACACACACACACACAATGCAACACACACTCATACAAACACACACTCTAACCAACACACACACCCCAGGAAACAGACACGTGCACACTGTTACACACACACACACACACACACGATCCAACACACACGATCCAACACACACTCTCGGCACACCTTACAACACACACACACACATGCAAACTCTCTCTCTAATACACACACTCCAGCACACAGACACATGTGCACATTGTCCGACACACGTATAAACATTCATGCACAATACAACAAGCACAAGTTATGTCCAATTCACATGCGCACTCTTAAACACACACACACACACACACTCCAGGAAACAGACACATTCTCACACACACACTGTACGGTTCTCGTTTCTGTTTTTCCAAAGAAATGGAAGTAAGATCTCTGATTCACTCTTTCCCTGGATTAAAGGTGCACGTCTAATGTGTATCCTCGCAACATGCTACACTTGAGCCATTTACGTCTCAAAGGGGATTTTTTTTTGAGTGTGGTGAATGTTTTCGGCAGGTCCATTGTGGCTTACCAGCCGCAGGGCGACAACAGCCACACGTTCGAGGTCGTGGCCATGTTCAAGTCCTTTGGCATGTTCCTCGGCGTCTTCAGCGGCTCCTTCGCTCTCGGCGTGGCCACCGGCGTCGTCACGGCGCTCATATCCTTTTCATCATTCTGTTTACCTAAAAAAAAAAACTAAGTGTGACGTGAGCGATACTGTCGTTAGATGTGCTGTGGAAAATCATCCGGTTTGTCTTCATTGGTCCAAAAAGTTATTTACTTACGACAAATAATGTCGCTTTGTGACAGTGATGAATCGTGACCAGGAGAACAATTACAAGCTCTTCCACCAGATGGCAGAAAGCCCAATTAAGCTTTGTCTGTATCCGGCGGAGTTGATCGTTTTTAATTTTTCATTAGAATTAGTTTAGACTTTTTTTCACTTAATTTTATTCACTGTCTTTTAGAGCAAGTTAATTTTTCCATTTATTTTAATTTTTTGAAAAGGCTTTGATTTACTTTAGTTTTTTGTTTTGTTTTTAATTATATGGAGTATTGGTGCAAAAAAAAAAAAAACAGTCATGTATGCCATTGACAAAAACGAAAAGGGACATTTTTGCGAAAAGTTATGGAGACAATGTCATGAACTGCCGGTAACTTTAATTAGGTTACTTTTAGTTTGTTGTATGAACGTGAGCTGAAATTTGTTAGTTTTCAAGGGATTTTTGTTCATACTTTATTTCATTAACAAAAATGTTTTTTTCAATTTTACGATGCAGATTTTGGCTAGTCATGGGCCCTGACTCACTCCAACCTAGTTCTTTTGGCATCAAGTTGCCACAAGTTGGCGGCAAAGAACTACTTTGGTCTCGAGGGAGGGGGTAGGCCACTCCAGTCAAAGAGAGCCGCAGTCCCTCTTCCAAAACACCTCATTCAAATGAGCAGCTGCAAGACTGCGGCTCTCTACGACCTGAGTTGCCGAACCCCCCCCCCCCCCCGGTCAGAAGAAAGCTTCCTTTACTCAGATCAACATAGTTCCTTGGCACCATGATATGGCGCCAAATCAACGTTTTCTCCAACTGTATTATGTAGATTGTGTTTGTTTTTTTTTACTGCCCGGTTAAACTCCTTGACAACCGCCCGCACGTGACCAAGTTCACAAAGTTGAGAGATTTCCAGCTGCTGGAGACGGCCTTGTTCTTCCTCATGTCGTGGAGCACCTTCTTATTGGCTGAGGCGTGTGGCTTCACAGGTCTCTCTCACACACACACGCACACGCACGCACGCACGCACGCACATTCTAACGGTATCTCCCATTTTGCTGTGCCACAGGTGTGGTGGCGGTATTGTTCTGTGGAATCACTCAGGCGCACTACACCTTCAACAACCTGTCTCCCGAGTCCCAAGATCGGACCAAACAAGTCAGACTAGAACGAAAAAAACACACTGACAGTTTCGTTGTTTTGTTTTTTCGGGACGTAGTAAATATAGATGCGTTGTGTTGCAGCTGTTTGAGTTGTTGAACTTCCTGGCGGAGAACTTCATCTTCTCCTACATGGGTCTGACGCTCTTCACCTTCCAGAACCATGTTTTTAACCCCATGTTCATCGTTGCCGCTTTTGTATCCTTTTGGGGAAGGAAAAGTTCACGCAGGGCGAAAATCTGCCAAAATGGGTTGTAAGTGCCGACAGATGTCACAAGATGGCAGCAAAGCAATTCGCCATGGCTTTGGCCTGAGCACGAGGTGGATCAATTCCATTCAAAAAACAAAAAACAAAAGAAAACAGAATTTGCAAATTCCGAAACACGCTGCTGTTCACGGAACTGGGCCGGTAGTCCTCCTTCACCAACGTCCATCCTAGGTGGCAGTGTTCCTGGGCAGAGCGGCCAACATCTACCCGCTCTCCTTCCTCCTCAATCTGGGCCGACGCAACAAGATCCGATCCAATTTCCAGCACATGATGATGTTCGCAGGTCAGTCACGCTCTCGGGCGCCTCTCCTAAAACCGTCGACTTGAGTCCGACTCCGGTGAAGTGACTCGAGTCCCTCGCTTCTGTCCACTTTTATTTTCCTTGTCGTGACTTCTGTGCGTCCCCATTTTGCTCGCCAGGGTTGCGGGGCGCCATGACGTTCGCCTTGTCCATCCGGGACACGGCCACCTACGCGCGGCAGATGATGTTCTCGACCACGCTGCTCGTGGTCTTCTTCACCGTGTGGTTCTGCGGCGGCGGCACAACGCAAATGTTGTCGTGCCAGCGCATACGGTAACGACTTTCCCAACCACTCCCTGTCCGATTGTTTTGCAACCAAAAGTATTGAGACGTCGCTCATAAATACATTGGTCCCTTGGACTGGAAATATCACTTCACTCTTGAGTTAGCCTTCTGCCTTGCGTACACATTTGTCCATAAAAGGCTTTCTACCACGAGATTCATCCTCTTTTGCTTTGTTATTCCCAATTGATTGTTCTACGCATACCGTTTTCCAGACGCGAATAAAACTTGCTCTATTTTGTTTTCATGAACAGGGTTGGAGTGGACTCTGACCAAGACAACTCTGTGAGTGCGGCCCTGTTGTCATGACCCGTATTTAAAAAAAAAGAAAGAAAAGTTAAATACAACGATGCAGATTTACATTCACTGCGTTTGCACAGACGAGCATCAGCGACGGTTCCGAGCGACAAGGCACTAAACAGGAAAGTGCCTGGCTTTTCCGAATTTGGTCCAACTTTGACCACAAGTATCCTTGCAGATTTAGGAGTTTAGGAGTTTGTTTTGTGATTTGAGGTTTAATTGTGGCTCGGCCAGACTTGCAGGTCTGAATCGAAAATGTTTCATTGGTAAAATTTGCGTTCTTTGACCGGAGCCCCCAGCTACCTGAAGCCCATCCTGACACACAGCGGCCCCCCGCTCACAGCCACGCTACCGCCTTGCTGCGGGCCCCTGGCTCACTTCCTCACCAGCCCGCAGGCCTTTGAGGTAAGGCCACGTTAACTGGTTGGATTTTGAAGCATGATAAGATTCATTTTACAGAATATAAAACAAGAAGCAGCACTTTGGATGATACATTCATGAGCCTTACAAGGCGTAGCAACCATCTTGATAGAAACATGATCTACATTGCTCTCCCTCCGAAAGTACAGTCAAATCTCGGTTTTCGAACGTCTCGGTTCTCGTCCAATTCGGTTTTCGATCAAAAATCTTTATGCCTCGGATGACGAACAAATTTCGGTTCTCGAACAAACTGAGCACACTTGAATGCACCATTAGACTCCTTACACGAAGAAGTGACGCTTCCTCGGGTAGATGAGGAAGTGACGCATCCTCGTGTTGCTCTACAATGTGAGCAGACGTGTCCAGTAAACATTTTCATTTTAAAAAGAGCATGGTTTCAGTTTTCGAACAATTTCGGTTTTCGAACAGCCTTCTGGAACGGATTATGGACGAAAACCGAGGTTTGACTGTATTGGAACAGTCAGGACAGTTCTTCTATTTCTCCCATATGCTGAAATTATTTTGGCTGGCCCTCAAAGTACGGCGGTGCGGTAAAAAAAATTTGCCACTATTTAAAATTTGCAATCTGTTGAGGATTGACTGTATTCTCTTAAGCGCAATGAGTTACATTCAAGTCTTTCCTCTCACCAGAACGAGTGTCAGATTAAGGACGACGACTCCGACCTTATCCTGACCGACGGCGACGTCAACCTAAACTACGGCGACATCACCGACGGCGCCGCCACCGACGATCCCGACAGGGAGCTGGCGTACGGCGACCACGAGCTGGTGATGCGAGGCACGCGCCTGGTGCTGCCCATGGACGACTCTGAGCCGCCCTTCACAGACCCCCGCTGCCGCTTGTGAGGGCGCCGTGGCCCGCTTCCTTCTCGCTTCTCCCGCTACCTCGTCACGTCGCCCTTCTCGTCCACCATCACTGTAATGTATTTATTTGTCCATTTCAGTTGGGCTTTTGAGTCACCTTACCGTAGCGACGCGCAGCATGTGTACTCTATGGCGAGCCATTTGAGCATTTCTTTCATATCCTACTAGTGCGTGTACTCATCTAGTCCATGTACTAGTACGCTCTGTCCGTCAGACGATTCGACACACTAGTAAGACTTGTCTTTCTAACAATTTGGGGGGGTTTTTCCCATGACAGTGAACCACAACTTCGTCACTGCTTTTGCACTCAGGCCAGAGCCATGTCTAAATATTGCTTTTGGCACCTTCTAGTGGTATTTTGGGGCCAAGGAAGAATTTTGAAGTGAGGGGAGGTGCTTCATTTAGTGCTTTGCTGCCAACTTGTGGAATCAGCAGGCAATTACAAACCTCTCGATTACAGTACAGAGAAACACTGCACTGTCTTCCACCTCTGTATATTTCTCTGCACTAGTAGCAAACGTTGGACGCTCATAATTCAGAAGTGAAAATGTAGGAAATATGACCAACTTTCTGAATCTGAAACAACAATCAAAACTCATCGCTTATTCAACCCCAGCACAACTTCCAAGGTGTAACACAATCTGCTTCGGTTCAAACTATAGAACATGAAGTTAAAATGTCATACAAACGTGAAGAGAAGTTATTCGCAACAATAAAATAAATTATTCACCCTTTTCACGAGACCTGGCGGAAACATAGAGATGAGCGGGCAGATGTCTAGCAGTCGCCTAGTGGTTTTTTAGGGGTACTGCAGGAATGAAAAAGTGGTCAAATTAAATCATTGCTCTCCCAGGACGTCACATGAGATGATAATAGAACAAAAAAATGTTACTCGTGAGGTAAACTGTGCACTTCTGGTAATCATGTAGAATTCCAGTTATCATAGTAGCACACAGCCAACAGTTTTGCTTTGTTAATGTAGTACTACTAAAGTGTTATTGTGCCAGTGCGAAAAATTTCATACAGCAGTGGAAGCCAGTAGTACAAAAAAACGCCATTGTTGATTTGTCATCATACTAGTGCACATCTTGATTCGACTAATGGGCCCTACAGTTGTTTTATTAGTGTGTAGAAATCAAACCGTAGTGGAAGTGAAACAATCATTCCACAAGTGAGCCCTAATCCTTCTACCAGTGCATTTTACTCATTCTATTGATGTGCCCTACTTGTACCACAAGTGCATTCTCATTGTTGCACTAGTGTGCCCTCGTTGTTCTACTAGGGCATTCTAGTCAATCTAGAAGTGTGCTGTTGCAGTTCTACCAGTGCATTGTATTATAGACATTTTACAAGTGTGCAGAAATAGACAGTAATGAAAGGAAGCTGTGGGAAAAAAGCGAGTAGAAATATATTGTTATCGTATAAGTGTACTCTAGTCCTTCTACTAGTGCGCCCTAGTCCTACTAGTTCGTTCGACTAGTGTGTCCTAGTCTTTTGACTACCATGCAGAAATGTCATTCAATTCAATACAGTAGCGGAAAAATATCACTAGTAAGACAGTCATTCTACAGTTTGTCTCTCTATTGACGGCAAAGAGCGTACGAGTACGTGGAGCACTCAGCGCACCGGTTGGAAATTGAATAAGCACTGAAACGGCTTTCCACCTTTCTGACAATATAGCAGCGGTACTGTAAGCTTGGTTTGCATGCTGAGGATTCTTCTTGGAACTTTTCCTTTGGAGCCGGTTGGCGATTGGTCGCCACTTAACAGTACGCGCGCTGTTAAACAAGTGCCTGGGAGGCGACCTTTCAACCCAGTTGAAGTTCTGGCGAGGAGGGTGCGCGAGGTAGCAATACGCTCCAAGTCTGGGGGCTAAAAGTCGTTTTTGTTCACAGTGGATCTGAGCCGCTGACTGTGAATACTGTGTGTGTGTGTGTGTGTGTGTGTGTGTGTGTGTGTGTGTGTGTGTGTGTGTGTTGGAGAGAGCGTTTTAACAGTGCTCAGAAACATTTAAGTGTGGGGGGGGTCGGGTAATTGCCTTCACGTCACTGCACTTAGCTTTGAGTTTCTTCAGTTCTAATGCTCAACTGTCCATCAAATACAGAAAATAATTGTCGGACTCCTGATAAAGGTTTAAAATTGCCGATAAATGCTGCTGGATGGCGACAAAGAACGCCTTTCGTCTAAAGAAAGCTCTACTCACTTCAACGTAGTTCCTCGGCATCAAGATGTCTTCAGGTGGCACTGAAGCCCAACTTTTGTGTCCTCCACTCACTTCAACATAGGACAAGGCAACTATTAGAATGCAACTCAATGTGCTTCACACAAGCAAACACATTTACACTGTTCAACAAAGGCAAATTACTAAAATTACTAAAACAACGTACATTGACAACATTTCAATGCATTTGCAAACAGAAGAATTAAATAGATTCAATTGCAAAGGAAATAAATACAAATAAGATTTCTGAAATGACCTCTAGACCTCTTTGTGAAATTGATTTTAAAAATGCTATTCTATTTAATCTGGATTTAAAAGCATTTACACTTGGTCCGATTTCACTTCTGTTGGCAACATATTGCATTTCCGCGCGGCATAGCAGCTAAATGCCACTTTACCATATTTGCTTTGAAACCTGGACTCCACTAATTGATCGGAGTGTGCAGACCTCAGAGCCCTACTGGGTTTATATTCAATTATGTTCAACTAGCATTTCCTTCATGTATTCACAACCCAATCCATCGAGCTATTTATAGATCAATATAGCAGGGTTTCGGGAACTGGTGGAAAGCAACCTAAGTCTTTGGCACCAAGAAGAGGCAAGTGGTCAAGCACGACTTCTGTCTGAATTAAGAATCTTGTTTCATGTCCACATAGCTCCTCGGCACCAATATGCTGCAAAGCACTACTTTTGTCAAAATGAAGCTCTTCTACTCACGTCAACGTAGTTTCTCTGCACCTAGATGCCAAAAACAGGCGGAAAAGTACTGTTTTTACCAAAATGAGGCTCCTCTACTCCCAAGATAGTTCCAAAATGCCACAAGATGTTGACAAAAAGCGAATTGGATGTTCTGACATCTTGTGGAAGAGCAATTGCCCTGCCTGTCACTACACAACACCGTCATAGGTAGGATTCTAAAGGAGTCCTTGAAAAATTCCTCCCCTGTCCCCAGAAAGTTGGAGAACTTTTAGCATGACAGCTGATAAGAACGTTGACGATAATAATAGCTGTAAATGAGATACAGATGTGTTGTATTGACCACAAGCGCCTTTGAGAGGCTATTTTGGGCAGCAAGCTTGTGAGCAGCTGCCGTCTAGTACGAGATGGTGAAACAGGAAGTGTTGATAGGACGTCGCCATGGCAACCGCCATGTTGTCTTTAACCCCAGCCAGAAAGCACGCCGCGCACTAGCCGCACTTTGTGTACGTCTGCGTGTGTGTGGCTGTTTGCTAGCCTCTTGGGCCCAAACCTAAATTGTTGCGTGACAGAGGAACAGTAAATGAACTCCGTGTGTGTGTGTGTGTGTGTGTGTGTGTGTGTGTGTGTGTGTGTGTGTGTGTGTGTGTGTGTGTGTGTGTGTGTGTGTGTGTGTGTGTGTTGGTGATGATAGAAGGAAGAGGAAGGTCTTCTGCCAATTGTTATCTTCTGCTGTGCAGGAACTTGAAATTAATTGAACGTTTGTTTTTATTTCCTGGCCCCAATGCTTCGACAAGCTCCTTAGAATTTTTTTTTTTCGGCCATTTTGACTATTTTTGTGTTCTCTTTCAGTGTTTTTTGGTTTAGTTTTTTTTGCAAAAAGAACATTAAGGGGGAAAAAAACATATTTGCACGCATGTATCTGTCACTTTGCTTTTCTATGTGTTGGAAAGTTGTGTGTGGGTGTGTGACCTGAAAAAAAAATAGCACTCAAAGTGTAATGAATGACAATTTCAGCTTGTCGAATTGATGTCAAATGAATGGAATGTACATTGCTTACTGTATTCAATCCATCCGTAGCATTCAGGTTCTTTCTTTGTGCATTTGTATGCTGTCGTCTTGGATACGACAAAGCAAGCATGAATTCGCCTCCTGCTGGACTCTGACGGCGAGACAAACAAAATGTCAGAAATCTAATAAAGATGCTGAGTGTTTTTCTGTGGATGACACGGACTATAAAGGCTCGCTTGTGTCCACTTTCTACGGCGAGTTTTGCTTTTTTTTTGTGTGTGACTATGACGTGTGTGCAGACATCCTGTGTGGTGGGGACTGCCCATATCATTTCCTCTCACCTGTTCATGAAAAAAATGAGACGAGAAATAAACCGGAATCTAGCTTTGGATCAGCAGCAATTCATTAGACGTGTTTTGTTCATAATGCTCCCTGTTTTGATACGTCTGCATTGTTATGCAACAACAAGAAGTTTCAAGTGGAAAACACATTCAGTGCCAGATGAAACCTCACCGTGTTGAGCCTGGGTGGTCCTTGTCCCAATTCTCTCCACATCCATTTGGGCAAGGAATGGCCCGAGGTTGGAGCTGGATATGTGCAGGGTCGCTCAAGACGAGCTTTGGGAAGAAACATAAAACAACTGCATTAAACCTGAGACTCATTGACTTAATCAGACTTTTGCAGTCTTCATTCAAAATCTTTTTCCAGGACTCCACTGCAACCTCTTCTAGTTCATGTTTGTTTTGGTGGGTTTTCTCCCTCCAGTCTTCTCTTCAGGAGGTAAAAATGCATCCGCTACTGGATTAAGGTCTCGCGATTCACTTTGCCAGTCCAAGATCTGTTACGTTTCCTCCCTGATAAAGTCCTTATTGTGTCTGGAGTCATTGTCTTGTTTGGATGCATCCATCCATCCATCCATTTTCCGAACCGCTTCATCCTCACTAGCTGGAGCCTAAGCAGTCTTCGGGCAGTAGGCAGGGGACACCATACAGCCAATCGCAGGGCACACAGAGACGAACAACCATCCACGCTCACACTCATACCCAATTTAGAGTGCCCAACGAGCCTGCCATGCATGTTTTTGGAATGTGGGAGGAAACCGGAGCACCGGAGAAAACCCACGCAAGCCCGGGGAGAACATGCAAACTCCACACAGGGAGGCCGGAGCTGATCGAACCCGGTACCTCTGCACTGTGAAGCCGACGTGTTAACCACTGGGCTACCGGGCCGCCTGTTTGGATGCAATTTTCTGTAAATTTCCTGACAACATGGTTCCGTAGACTTCGGAATACATTCTGTTGCTTGCATCATGAGTTACATCATCATTAAAGACTAGTGAGTATATTTCAGAAGCCGCCATACAACCTCCACTATGCTTCACAGACTAGCTTGTGTGTTTTTTGATCAGAATCGGAATCATTATTGGCCAAGTATATAGAACACAAGGAATTTGTCTCCAGTATATTCTTTAAGCAGATTCTTTCTATCGCCATACTTCACCTTGGTCTCATCAGTCATAAAACTGTTACAAAATATTTGTGGCTCATCTCCGTACTACTTTGCAATATCCGATCCCTGTTTTAGCTTCAAAATGGTTTGCTTTTCTCCGATGGACCACTCTCTGATCGTCATGTTTGCTTCGCAGCAAATGAAGTTTTCAGAGGTGAACCCCAAAGCCAAAAACAAACAATCAATCAAAAAGGCAACAACTGAGAGGCTAAAACGTCACGTGTTTCGGTGCTGCTGCTCAACTGAATTGTGGGTGGCTTCAAGCAAAAGTTGTTCAACATACCCAGGTGTAAATGCCATGAAATAAAAACGGAAATTCTCAACTTTGGTATAAAATTAATTTCGATCTGAAACCCAAATGTCTTCAGTATGCCACAAAGGCAAAGGAATTGACCATGTCGTTTCAATAATTTTGAAAGAGACGAAACATGTGCGTTCACGACAGCCACAGCGTCTCCTTAATTAACGCTAACAAACGATGACGAGCACTACTGACATGCTAACGGTTAGCACTGATCGATGTAGTTTTAGAAACAACAGATATTCCAACACAAAATATATATTATTATATATATAATATATGTATTATTCTCAATGAAAAAAAGACATTACAGCATTTTAATGATTCACCACAGGAATAGAAGTCGTCTTTTTGTCTGCACGACTGGACGGTATTACACTGCCACCCAGTGGCCAAGGACGGCATACGAAGAAGTAGCAGCACAATGAAAGGAATTGCATTACAGTAGTAGTACATCGTGACGTGCAATACCTAATTCTTTACATTCTCATTGATAATGTAATAAATCTGTTTTTGCAACGCGTGTTATTACAGAGTGATATTTTTTTCTTCGTTAAAAAAAAGATAAAGATAACCGATTAATCAACCGAATAACTTGCAAAATATATAATTAATATAACAGCTGTTTTGTGGGTTTGTTAATGCCTTTGTCAATAAAGATATGACTTAAAAGGCAGACATTTGACTGATGTCAGCCGGTCTGTCCGTAGATTTTGCCCTAATCTTATTGTTATTATTATTTATAGCCGTCTTAACCAGGAAGTACAGACCACTGCAATTTCTTCTTGGAAAAAATAATTTACCTGTATTGACTGTGGCTCAAATTGTCATATTTAACGCGTCACATTTAAAGAGTCACATTTCGGCATTGTCTCGAGTTTTGCAGACATGACCTCATGTCGTTAAAAATAAACTTTTTCTTGCTCACTCAGGAATGTCAAAGTGTTTGAGTGTCACTGATGTTCAAACTGTTTAGCTTTTTGGCAGTGCCGAGGTGAAAGCAGACAGATGTGCGCATACTTTTCTCAGAGGATGAGTCATCTTCATGAAATTCTCATATTTATGACCAAAGAAGGAGAGCAAAGAGCGTGTCCAATTAACAGTACCCCCCGCGCGTAGAAAAGGTTGGAATCTTGCAGGGAGTGTTGATATCACGTATTGATCAAGCGATTGCCTCACTTAATCAAATATTCAAACTTTTTTACACGTTAATTAATCCTTTAAAAATATCCATTGTCATTCGTTTGTAGTACTGTATTTAGTTTGAGATCTCCTTTCAAAACCAACAGGTGCATGTTTATGCGGTAATGTGTAATGTGGTGGACACGCAGACAGTTCCCAGGACTCTTTCAAGTTCCCCTGTGAATATCGTCCCATAAAATTACATATTTACAGGACTTGGACTTTTCCCATTTTAAGATTCTCTTCAACTGGTGCATGTTTTTTGTGGGAACCCATGCAAATATGGAGGTTATACTGAGTATAAAATATACATTTTAGGAGTAGACATGGATTAAATTTGAGCCTATACAAACTTAGTATGACCTGTGCAAAAGATCAACATTTTAAATAATTTTCATTTTTGTGTATTTTCGGGTTACTTAGGCAATTTTGACTGATGTCAAATGTCAAAATGAGTTTGAGTCTGAAGTTTTTGCTCTTGTATTTTAGGAGAGTGGTAAAAATGTGATGGTCAAGCATTTACGCTTGTTTTAGCCCAATTGTAATCGTCCGGTCAATTTTTATAGTCAATATAAGTCACTTTTAATTCTATCAAATCATTTCAACAAGTGAGGGGGAAATAGAACAATGGGTCAACAACAGTGCCAGTGCCAAAATGACAGCAGGAAAACAACATTTAAAATTGTCAAGTATAACAGTTTCTGATTATTTTAAATTTTTATTTTAACTATGAACCATTTACAAAACTTGAGTTTGACATAAACAAGTGAATCAGTTCAAATAAAACCAAGCAGTGTTTTCATGACAGAAAAGTCACCTTGGTGCCACCTGGTCTTCCTTTTCCTCCTAATCTCATTGGCCTCAGTACCAGCTTCCAAATTCCTGGTTGAGGTCATTGTTTGTGAGCGCTTACAGAGGTTTGGCTTATGTCCTGCACTCCCTCCCGGACCCTCTTTCCATTTTTTTTTCTTTTCTAGCTTGTTCCTCCCTCTTGACTTGCCTGCTGCGGCTTTTAAGAAGCGAGCGCATTTCACAGCCCGGCCAACAAGCCAACAGACGAGACACTCGCAGTCGCATTCTTTAAGAAGGTGAGTCCAGCCATGTCATAGTGATGATCAACATGTCTCTCGTGCCACAACAAATGACCTTCTATTGACCTCTTTTTAGACTTCTTCTTATTTGTCTTGTGTAGTAGTAACAAGTGATGCGCACATTGAAAGTAGTCTGTTGTCAAGCATCCAAATCCTGTTCATCATTTTTAGATGCGTGTTTGACATCCGTTAATTCAATTGTGAGTGGAATCGCCGCCTGTTGCTTATCATTTATCGCCTGTTGCTTATCATTTATCGTTTACATTTCTAAATAGATCGGACTTAAGCACTGTAATGTATACACATGCGCCACTCAGGGCTAGTAAATTAGAGAAGAAATTTATGACATCGAAAAGGAATGACATTTTTGGCAGTCAGTCTTTGGGCACCCCCGGATTAAAGAAGATTGGGACTCGGTTATTTGCTCAAGAAGTATAGAGAAACATTTGGAAGGGGCACAATGCATATTTGATTCTATACTTGAATCAAAAATCAAACTGAAAAGTTGAGTTTTTGGAATGTTATTTTGTCCGTCTGTCAATACCCAAAATAGTGTGGGCTCAATTAAATTTTTTTCCCCCAACTTAATTTTTGGTGTACAATCATGTGCAGCAACAAAAGAAGTCAAGAGAAAACAATCATTACTTCTTATGCTGATTTGTCTTTCCTGTGAATGTTTATCAATGTTTGCATTTTGATTTTTTTCAAATGGGTACAGGTAAACTGTGCCAAATGTTTATTTATTCTTTATTTTATAGATTTTGTTCTTTTTTGTTTTATATGTTAAAAATAAAGGAATCTACCTTTGAAAAAAAATCCCAAAACAAATATTTTCAGGCAAGTAGTTTAATATATACCGTATATACTTATATACTGATTATGTAATTTAAGCATTAAAGTATATCATAAGATAAGAAAGATAAGAAAAGCTTTATTAGTCTCACAGTGGAGAAATTCACATATTAAATAATATAATATATAATAACATTGATCTAGCAAGTGGGACTGTGGTGATTTTTTTCCCCTCATCTGGTCGTAATTCATGGCAAAACGAATGTGTCGAAATGCGTTTTTCAGATGCTCTTTTTAGCGTTTCTGAAAGATATTTTCTTTGTGGACTTTTTGTTCCTGCCGTTTGTCCTTGTCCTTTCTGTGCTGTGTGGGTCAACTGGGCCCTCTGGATCAATTCCCCATGGGAGAATTTTGATGAACACTTTTTTTTTTTACTGTCCTTGTGGTATAAATTTAAGATGGTGAATCAAACAATACCGTACTGTATTGTAGTTTTGCTGCTGTGTGGCCTGGCCAAGTGACTGGTTACAGGGTCACCTCCCTTCTCCTTTTGGCCCTCTCAGAAACCAAACGTATGATGTCATCATGGATCAGACCCACTGCTTCCTCTCCACAATGACATCATTCGCCTTCTTATACCCATAAAACATTTCTCAGGCGTTCTCAAATCGGCTTGTGCCACAAAAGACTTTTTTATTTCGACGTCTTTTCCATAAATTCAGCACAAAACAGCAGATTGGACTCATATTGGTCAACTACTGGATGAAGATCCAAATTTGATCTCTTAGTAAAACTTTTGGATTGAATTACTCGAGTAGTTGTCAGACAACATTCTGTTTACTTTTACTTGAGTAAAAGTAAGAGATGATACTTTTCATAAGCAGAATTAGCTTCCGTCCATTAAACAGATGAGGTTAGCGGAACGAAATTGGCTTATTGCCATCCAGAAACAGGCCTCAACTTGGCCTCACGATGGTGGCAAAGCACTACTTTTGCCATGATGAAGTGCCTGGACCCACTTCAACGTAGTTCCTTGGCATTCAGATGGGAACAAAGAATTACTTTTGTGTAAATGGAGCTCCTCAACTTACGTCAACTTAGCTTCTTGGCATCAAGATGGCGACAAACGCACTACTTTTGTGGAAATGAAAATCCTCAACTTACGTCAACTTAGCTTCTTGGCATCAAGATGGCGAGAAACACTATTTTTGTGGAATTGAAGCTACTCAACTCCCTTTGACAATGTGCCTGGGCATGAACATGTCATAAAATGGTGCAAAACCACTATTTTTGTCTGAATGTTACTAGTCAACTTCAGCATGATTCTTTGGCATTAAGATGTGGGTAAAGCACTACTTTTGTCACGAAGTTTCTCAACTCATTTCAACAGAGCTCCCTAGCATAAAGATACCACAAGATGGTGGCAAAGGACTACATTTGTCTAAATTAAGCTCCTTGACTCACTTCAACGGAGCTTGTTGGCATCAATTGCAAGTGTACATCTGATGTTCGGTCCCCATTGACAACCTTGCTGTCAGGTTCTGTATTTTTCTTGAACACAACTCTGCCCAAACTTGAAAAACAGCCTGATGAAATGTTGAAGAACGCAAAGGACAAGTCAATTCTTCTTTGGTTATTTATTGTCTTGACGACGGGAGTAGGAGTTGGAGTAGAATAAACATACATCAAAATCAAGTTCAGTCAGTAAGTTAAATTTGTTTTTCCGACCAGTTGCTTCTTCTGTTTCCTCAAGAGTTGTGGTAACGCCTTGTTTTCCAGGAGCAGTTGAGAGGGCTAGCTGATCGACTTGCAAACTTTTCATGCCATGCTTTTCCCAGAGGGTGCGCAGATGAATGTCGGAGCACTTCCTAAGAGATTTTCATTCAGCCAGCTGTTGGTGCGATCACTCTCTCCAGCAAGGCTAGGGATCTAGCTTGGTGATGAGCTGATCATTTGAATCAGGTGTTTTGGAGTAGGGAGAGATCCAAAACAGGCAGAATATGGATCTCAAAGAACCAGAGTTGCCTTCCCCTGCTCTACAGGTTTGGAGGGCATCTCGAATGTGCTCCAGTGGATTGTGGTCTTGAGGCCAATTGATTGAAACTTATCGACGTTTTCCTTACACATGCATTATTTTTGACACTGGCATTGGGATTTGACCCAACATTTGTTGCTGAGGGCAATCCTAACTATGATATGACCGGTGATGAAAACGAGTTGCGCATCACCCGACTAAGTACTGCGTAGCGTATTTGGCCATCTGATCACGAAAGGAAATCACATCAACATGTGTAGTCAAGCCTCCAGTTGCTCATCGCATAAGCAGATGGGACTAAATTAGAGCTCAAGTACTTTTATCTGCATGTGTGTGTGTGTGTGTGTGTGTGTGTGTGTGTGTGTGTGTGTGTGTGTGTGTGTGTTGACAGACAGTTGCCCTGGTGGCCTTTACTGCGCACATACCTCAACCTTCATGTGTGACCTTTGCTTCACAAGTGTGTGTGTGTGAGCGCGAATGAGTCATGGCCACCATGCCGGTGATAATGTAGAGCAGCCTGCCACTGCTCTGTCCGCACCCTAACTCAATATTAAGGACACAGACTCACAATTTTCTCGGACAGGGTAATGCTGAAGATTGGCCAGATTTCTGGCCAGATTTCCTGTTTTTACAAACGTGTGCCGGTGTAAGCGTATTCCAGTGTAACACACAGGAAATGGGTTGAACAGACCAACAATTAACGCCTACTAGAAAACACAACATGATGAAAGAGAGAAAGGTGGATTTAACTAACCAATGAGAACTTGGGAAATGGGGGCAGAGGTGTGATATGTTATATTATTGCAGTTATAAAATGATTTCAAAATGAATTTTATCAAAATGGTGATTTAAAAAGCCCCCCCGAAAAGTCCCTGGGGTTATATTTTTTTAATTGACAAAATTTTCACTTAGGACTGTACTCAATTTTGTTGCCAGCATTTTACTAAATTGTGAAATATTGTAACCTAGTGTGACCAAAGTGGATTTGGTTACTTTTTTTTCCCTTCACAAAAAAGAATTACCATGAAGGGAAAAATCATGCAATAAAAAAGAAAAATTGAGCATCCCTATAACTTAGACAATTCTTTTTTTAATGACAGTTGTGAAACTATTATTTTTAATACAATTTAAAAATTGTAAACTAACCTGACCTATGAACACATTTTTAAAAATGTCCAAAAAAATTACAAAAGCATGGAGCTGCCAACATGGCAAATGGTTTTTGCAAATACATTTGAATGTATTTAAAGGAGTATTTCGAACCTAAACCTTAACTGCTTTAAAAATGTAACAATTGCAGCAATTGAAAGAAATTAATGAATATTTTTGGGGGTCCAAAGTACCTGCATGCAGCACGCAAAAAAACACTAAGTACTGCATATTTTGTTGTTTTCAAGACTTACTCTCGCGTAACCATAAAAATCAAGCTTTCCTATATGTGGTTTCATTGCCTTGAAATCAAACTGACTGGCTGTACTAGCAAAAAAATAAATAAAATACACCCTTGCTTTTAATTGGATTCCATTTCCTGCGGTCATCAGTTTGGTATTTCAAAAGCAGACGTTAAAGCCGCGCACTGAAAAAGGGCAAACAACTAAAGGGGAAGAAAGTGATTGATTGCCTCTGATAACCAATGCAAACATCGATTACAATTTTGGGAGAGTTGGTGGAAAACAAACGAAAGAAATCGGCTGGGGCGTTATGAGAAGTGACAAAAACAATTTTAGGGCCTGTGTGATTCAATCCAGATGATCCTCCAAACACACACAAGCTCACCGCAGTGATTTGTGTTTGCGGCAAAATCAATTGAAAGCCAACAGTTTGAAAACGTTTGTATTCAAATGAATAAAACATATCACAGCACTTATTCATACTGTCTGGGAATGCATCACGAAGCGGGTAAAAAGAATTTAAAAACTTTCAGGGTCAAAATTCATCCAACACCCAGAGGCCCAATTTATCATTCAATCTATCAAAAAACAAAACAAAACCCCAAAAATATCGAATGGCAGTGTAGTCATTCTGTAATGGTGAGTGCCGTGTTTTTGCGAAATTTACACTAGTTTCTACTCAACGTCGCCTTTTGTCGCGAGGCAGACTTGAACAGCAGTCAGAAAGAAAAAAAGTCAAACTGAAGTTACAAGTTGTGTAAAAATAAGTCACCAGATATTTGATTATACATATATGTATATATACATATATGTATATACAGTACAGTAATCCCTCGTTTAATGGGGACCAAAACCACCCGCGATAAACGAAAATCTGCGAAGTAGCGACCAATTAACATACATTTTTTTATTTATTTTAAAGTCCGCAAAATGTCCGCAAACGGTCCGCGAGAAGTTGCAAAACAACCGCGAGCTTCTCGCGGACCGTTTGCAGACTTTTTGCGGACTTAAAAAAAATATATATATATATTTATATATATTTTTTTTTAAGTCCGCAAAAAGTCTGAAAACGTTTGTATTCAAATGAATAAAACATATCACAGCACTTATTCATATTATTCATATATATTCATATATATATATTTTTTTTTTAATGAATATGTTTGAAAAAATCCGCGATGCACTGAAGCCGCGATAAACGAACCGCGAATTAGTGAGGGATCACTGTATATATAAAATTTTATATTATTTATGTTGTAATCTAAATAAATGATCTCAATCTCAAAAATTTGAAAATCTGAAAAGAAAAGTCAAATAAAATTAAGCAGTGATACACTTAAGACAAGTGGGACTCATATGAAAGATGATTTTCATAATACCCTAATAATATCTATATATCTATCTAGAGAGAGAAAGAGAGAGCGAGAGAGGAGAGAGAGAGAGGAGAGAGAGAAAGAGAGAGAGAAACGGAGAGAGAAACAGAGAGAGAGAGAGAGATCTATATATCTGGAGCATATCTGCCACATAGCTGCCACCACCAATCACATCACAGTTCTGGACCCCAAATGTGTGCTTGCCATTTTCCCAACTGACAGCCTTGAAAATAACCACTGGAAAAAGCGTGCAAACACAAAAATAAACTTCAAAAGACGGCGCTCAATTTATTCCCCTCTGAGTCATCAGGACGAATTGCGATGCTGACGCTGTCCAGCCGGCAGAGACAAAACATTCAACAGGGAGGGGGGATTTGGGAGTATGTGTTGTCCTTGCGGGTTCGCCATCATTCAGAATGATTTTTAATCCTATTTTTAACCTTCTGTTTGGACAGCACTGGAATCTAATCTCCATCATCTAATCTATCCTATCCATTCTCCAAGGCCTAAAAAGGATGCAAAGGTTGGATTTGGACTGGGGTGGAGGGTCGGTGTGGTCTGGGGTGGGTGTATGCAAGAGTGTATATACGGACCCCCCCGGAACTGAAGCGTATGCGAGTTCCATCCTCATTTGCCACTGCCTCCATCTTTTGTGTCGACATCTGCTGCTGTTCCTGAAGACAAGGCAAGATGACTTTCTTCAAGCACTCAGGTATGACTACAAGTACAGAAGCAACTTAACGAAATGGTTGACGGTTGATGTTAAAGGTAGAACTGCTCCTACTTGGGATGGCGTAAAGTGCATAATTTGGCTGTAAAGGTGACAAGTTGGTACTGAGAGACAAGCATTCACACCATGCTGATTGCATGCTTCACTCGCGATGCTGTTTTGCAGCCAGATTATTTAGTTACAGTTTAGTGTGCATGCTGAGAGACAAGCATTCAAGCAAGTGCTAATGTGTGTCAACAACAGTGACAGTATTTTGTGCAAATGCTGAGGCTGAAATGATCTTTACTGTGAGCAATTAATCACCATAATTACAATAGTCAATTCAATAGGTAATAAAAGCACAAATTAGTTTGCGTCTGTTGACTTTATAAAGAAATGCATACACTTTGGCAATGTTTTTGAGAAGATGAAAGCCATTGATGAAGATATGTCTGATGCAGGGTTCAAAATTTTGATTTAACTTTACTCGGCTTCCGTTTTAGGGCTTCTAGTTTATTTTTTATTTTTTCCTGGCAGTGTTTCATGACTGGCAAGCACTGTTTTCTTGGTAAGCTGCAAGTCTAAAATACAGTTAAAAAGAAGTGGACCTATAATTGAGCCCAGAAGTTCAGATGAAAATGAACACTCATAAAACTATAACCAAAATGCTAAATGTTGCTCAAATTGGATTAAACCTAGTTCAAAACAGCACCAGGTAATAGAGTCAATTCAGGTGAACGCTGAGATACAAGCATTCACAATAGTGGTTATAGGATATGATTATGTAATAGTGAGCAAGTGCAGCTTGCAATGCTGAAACGTCAGCATTGAAAACGTGTGAATGCTGAGAGACAAGCATGAACACCAACGATTATAATGAGCATAGACAGAGAATATTGAGCCTCGTTCTTAACAGTTTTGTTGCTGCTGAGAGACATGCATTCAAATTTATGCTGAGACAAGCATTCGCACTGATGAGCATATGTTCCCCAGCATGTAAATATGTAATATGCTTCCTAATGAGTGCAAATGCTGAGAGAAAAAAATTGCCATAAATGCTATTTGTGTCCATAATATTAAATTGTGAATGCGGAGAGAAAGCATTTACAGTATAGAGCATAAGATTTTTTTATTTTGAGAATATGACCAGTCACCAGATTTATTTACGGCAGAGTGAATGGTGAAAGAGAAGCGTTCGCATAAAGGCTACGTTATTTAGAAAATATTTTGTATAGTACATGCTGAGAGACGAGTCAACGATTCTTTCAAAATGTCATATTCGGCATATGCCTTCTTGCTAGTATAGATGTGTGAATGCTGAGAGACATTTACACGTTGACATTTAGGAGCCACAAGTATGATTTCAGTTGAATGCTTGGAGACAGGCATTTACATTTGCACTATATGATTTCTGCAGAGTGAGCATATAACTTTACAATATAGGCTGATCAAAAATCATTCCAACTATTTTCCTGTTTGTGTTGTACAAATGCTGAGAGACAAGCACATGCTTTCGAGACTTGGTGAGCGCGAGGAGTCACCAAAAGGACTTTTAATAACTTTTAATACCTTTTGTTTTTCCTTGAGTGAGCATGAGCATTCAACGCTGAGAAATATGCTGTCAAAAGCTGATGTGAATGCTGAGAAACAAGCATTCACACACCGATGCTATTTTGTATCCCAAAAAATATGTGATCAGAAAGAGACGGGCATTACGGCACTAATGGGTCATGATTTCTTTCTCGAGTCTTGAGCATATGTTTTCACCATTCAAACTTTTTTTTTAGCCAAGCATGTTTGAAGTCCAAAAATTGATGACTTGAGTCTGACTTAAGGCACGTGACTCGAGTCAAGTCACCCGTGCATATTTGTGAACCTTAAATCATGTGTGGTTGTTAAAATGTGACAAACATGTTCCGGAGGATGAGCGGATTGGTCAAAGGCCACGGCGACCTTTCAAAAAAAATAATAAATAATAAATAAATAAATAAAGATTATATATATATATATATATATATATATATATATACACACACATATATATAATACATAAAAATACATTAAAAAAAAGGGTCCAATAACAGCGGGGAAGTGGTCACATCCCAAAAAACTACTAAAATGTCAAGTCTCCCGCAGTGGAACATTCCGGCTCCATCGTAACTAACTGGGGAGCACAGTGGGCAACGTGTAATCGCTTCAATTTACAGCCGATGTAGCCAGCAACAATCCATCTTCGCCCAGAAGACTTTGGATGCGAAGTGGAGTACACGCGAGACTGGTTGCCAGGCAACCGCAAGCCGTACATTGCGTTGGATCTAATAATGAAAGGCCCCCTGTGTTGATAAGGCAAACACACAAGTGAACACACACGCACAGACACAACCAAGCATGAACACTAACAAATGCAAACAAGCACACACATCAAAATGTTCCAATACGTAAACACAATCACAAACACATAATGGAAAGCACAAAAAAAAATGCACACACACACATGAACAACCACCCACCCACATACACACACAGACCCTCAAACAGACATGCAAAACCTCACGTAAAAGAAGACACACAATCACAACAACATTGGCAAACACACAAGCACACACCAACACTCACACAAAATAAAGCACAGACGCAAGAACATTAACACACAAACACCGACAGACAGACAGACAGACAGACAGACAGACAGACAGACAGACAGACAGACAGACAGACAGACAGACAGACAGACAGACAGACAGACAGACAGACAGACAGACAGACAGACAGACAGACAGACAGACAGACAGACAGACAGACAGACAGACAGACAGACAGACAGACAGACAGACAGACAGACAGACAGACAGACAGACAGACAGACAGACAGACAGACAGACAGACAGACAGATAGATAGATAGATAGATAGATAGATAGATAGATAGATAGATAGATAGATAGATAGATAGATAGATAGATAGATAGATAGATAGATAGATAGATAGATAGATAGATAGATAGATAGATAGATAGATAGATAGATAGATAGATAGATAGATAGATAGATAGATAGATCACAAAACATATCCACCCGGAAATGCACACATGGAAACATAGAGGTGAACACAAACACGTAAAACTAGAAATAGAAATAGTGTGTAACCACACACGTTGGTAAACACATCACCCCCCCACCCTCCCCACACACGCATACAAGACCCCACATTGCGGTGATCTGACTCATACCTCAAAGTGGTCTGACCCCAAGCGGCTCATCTTCTAGCAGATATGTAACGGCATCGGTGGCAGTCAGCTGTCGCGCTCGGGAACAAAGATTAAAGGCCAAGTCCTGGACTTGTCCCCGTGTGGAAGCACAATAACCAGAGGAGGCTTAGTGGGGCCCAAAATAGAACTTGGACTTTAGAAAAGAGCCACTGTGATTTGTTGCGTGATGACGCTGATGACTGATTCGGGGCCCTGTGACTCCTTCCTCAAGTGACCTATACTTGATCCCCTGGGCACAGCTGCGCATTGATAGCATTCACCCAACACTGGCACACAAGCACACATGAACACACCAACGCTGTACACAGACACACAAGTACACACACCTGACACACCCTACGGTGGTGTCCGACTGCGTTGTGTTGAAGAATACTGACGACGCGCGGCGGGATTTCTTGGTTCGCGTTTCATAGCCTCGATCATAAAACCTGACGGTAACAGCAAAAGCAATGCCCTCCCGTCACTTATGGTGGTACAGCGTGCCCTTACACAAAGGATATGGATTAAAATACATAAACTAGTAAATGAAAAAAAAATAAAGGTTTTTTTCCCAGCTCTAAAAATGCTTACCTCACAATGAACATCAAGAAAAAAAAAAAAAGGGGTGGTGGGGTGAGCACAATTTAAAAGAGGCAGTGCCATCTTAATTATTAAAGTAGGGGAACACGTAAAAATGTTTGTTCCACCTTTTGATAATGGAGGATAAAGTAAAAGATGATGTCAGGTATTATTTTACATCTTACCTTATCTTATCTTATTCACACACACACAGAAGCAAACGATAATACAGACACAGAGTAACAAACAAACACCAATGTGCAGAGAATCAAACACACCCTAACAGAGACACACAAGTATACAAACACACTAGATGTACACACAAAAACACACATTATCATATATCACTTTTTTTTAAAACAAACTTTCACTCTTAGACTCAAGTACTTATGATATATAAATCAATGTACAGTGCCAACTAAAGCTGAGGAGGACTTACTTGGTTTTATTTTTTTTCTCCCCCCCGTCTTTTGTCTTGGTGGCAGCATGGTAGTCCACTGGTGAGCACATCCGCCTCACAGTGCAGAGGTGCAGGGTTTGATTCCTGTGTGGGAGTTTGTATGTTCTCCCTGTGACTGTGTGGTTTTTCTCCGGGTACTCCAGTTTCCTCCCACATTCTCAAAACATGCATGGCAGGTTAATGGAACACTCTGCAATTGTGCCGAGGTCTGATTGTGAGCGCGAACGGTTGCTCGTCTATGTCTGCCCTGTGATTGGACTGTAAACCAGTTCAGGGTGTACTCCGCCTACTGCCCAAAGACAGCTGCGATAGGCTCCAGCGCGCCCGCGACCCTCGTGAGGAAAAGCGGATTGGAAAATGGCTGGATGGATGGATGGATGTCATGGTGGCCAGAATAAGCCCAGTGTCAACCCAATACTGATACCCGATATCGGTATTCGCCCATCCCTAATATAGACACACAAGCATATCCAAACATGAACGCACAAAAAGATACACAAACGCACACACATGCACACAGGCACACCCAATCAGTCTAAGAGTTTGCTTGCAGTCATGGCTCCCAAATATTTATGTCACCATGCTAACCAAGCTCAAATGTCACATCCCTTGACCCTTGGCGCAAAGCTCCAGCTGTAGAGGTATTAAACTAAATACAGCACGAGCATCAATCACTTTTTCTCCGATAAGCCAGAGCATCCCAGGCTAAATCTTTTCCACACATCAGTCTGCATTCCTGCGATGGAAAGTACGAAAACCAAAGTGGATCGCCAATAACAATGCAGTCAACCCCCGGGGGCATCTTGGCGCGCAGGTGGGGTTTGCAATGGAATTTTGGAATGGAGCTGGATAAAAGTCACTTTTGGTTTTGCCCTTTGAGATTGTCATGACTACGTCTCATGCGGCTTTTTTGGGGATAGGAACAAAAGGGCAGCCACAGCAAATACAAACCAGGCAGACTAAAAACCGGAAAAACTATTAGGTGATTAGGGGAGGCCAACCTGAGGCAAAGTGTACGGCACGCGATAACCCGAGCACATTATTCGCGGCTCAAATGCATTAGCTCTTACATTAGCTCAACAATTAGCATGGCTTTCCGTCTTCTCATCACTTGGTGAGAACGATACTCGTCATAAGTGTATCTTATTAAAACTGAACTTATTAGTTTGAATGCTATTTTGCTATTCAAAGATGTTCCAGACAGACTTCTGTGAAAAGTGGACTCAATCACCCAGACACTTCATTCAGTTGTTAGACGCGCTAACCGTAACAATCTTCTGTTAGCTTAGCAATTAGCATGGTTTCTTCCTTCATCAGAAAAATACTTGTCAGAAGTGTATCTTATTCACCAACATGGAGACAAATCATTCCCGATTTAGGACCAACTCCGCGACGTGTTTAGCCAGACAAAGTGCATTGCTAGCTAGGTGTTTCAGTGTAAGTAGCATCGAGCGTGTCTCGACCTCCGACTGTAGATTATGTGAGTGACACGTGCATCCAGCCCAGAGTAGCTTACTGGGACATCTCAGGTGTTCATTCTCTTCAATGTGCTTTGATGGGGCTCAAAATGTTATTTTTGCCTCTCAAACTGCAATGCGAAACCACTTGTTTCGAGCTTTACCAAGCATCCATACCATTTTACTTTTTTTAAGCTGGGCGTATATGTCAGGCCACCCCCCGGGTAAACCCATGCTTTCTGTAGGTGTACAGGAATATACACAGCACCTCCACGCCAATCAGAAAACCTGTCACCGAATACATACAAGAAATCCCAGGACCTTCAGCAAAGCGGCATATGCCTCAATATCAGCCACCCAGATACACGTCACTCAGCGCGAGCCGACACAAAGAAGTGACGTTGCGCTGTTGTTTTTCTGGCAGGCCCCAGAAGCTACTTGACCTCCACCATGACGGAGCGCTTTGACTGCTTCTACTGTCGCGACAACCTGCACGGCAAGAAGTTCGTCAAGAAGGACGACAAGCATGTGTGCACCAAGTGCTTTGACAAAATCTGCGCCAACACCTGCGCCGAGTGCAAGCGACCCATCGGAGCAGACTCCAAGGTCAGAGAGGAACACCCATGCATGCACGTGCGCACACACAAAGAAAAACATTTTTTTTAGGTGTGAGTGAGTTGTTTTGGGGGGTGCGAGAGGTTTATCGATGGATGTGAACGCTTTTAGTTGTGAGATTTCCGTGAGTGAGGGTTTTTTTTTTTTGTCTAAGTGTTGTTTTAATTAGTGAATGTAACGTTAATGTAATGTTTTTTTAATCAGGTTGTGAGTGAAAGTATTTTGGGATGTTTTATGTGAGTGCTTTTTATGGTTGAGTGTGGGCAGACGTTTTGATGTGAGTGGAGATTTTTAGTGTTAGGGTCAAGTATGAAAGTTTTTGGGTGTAATGTGAGTTTTTAGGGATGCTGAAAAATATGAGTGGAAGTATTTTGTGTGCTCAATGTGAGATTTTTTGTTAACTTTGTAAGGTTTTTTTGGTACAGTTTTTTTGGTTTATGCACATTAGTGAGTTAAATAGAAAGAGTGAGAGAGCAAGAGATTGAGGACAAATGAGAGCGAGAGAGTGTGAGAGAGTTTCTTATGTGTGAGAGTTTTTGTCAAATGGGTGAGTTTTGGTGAAAGTGAGATTTTTTTTGTCAGTGCAAAGTTTGAGTTCAGTTATGGAGTGAATATGATACTTTTTGGTGCGTGCAATAATTTTTTATGTGAGAGTTTTTGGATGAGTGAGAGTTTAAGGTGAGAGAGAGTTTTGGGAGGGCAAGAATGAGAGGTTTTAAGTGTTATTCTGGGTCATTTTGTGAGTGTGAGAGATTTTTGCTAAGTGTGAGTTTTTTTGGTGTGTAAGACATTTTTATGTGAGTTCTTTCCTTCAAGATTTTTCAGTCAGTGTGAGAGGTTTGTTGTGCACGAGAATTTTATGCGTTTGTTGAATTTTTTTTTCATGTAAGACTTTTTGCGTGTGAGAGAGACTTTTTGACATTTGAGAGTTCTTGGTGTGATAATTTTTGTAGTAGGTGTCAGACTTCTTCTGTGCAAAAGTTTTTGGGATGTGAGTGAAAAGTACTTTTGGTGAATGAGAGATTTTTGTGGTGGGAGTAAGTGTTGACATTTGTTGAGGGGTTTTTTTTCGTTGTTGAGTATGAGAGTTCAAGACAGTCAGTGGTAAAAGCAAACCATTTAAGAAAAATCAATACACCAGTCAAGTAGCGATATCCGAAAATGTACTTGCGCACAGCTGGCTCCACCATAGCATAATGCAACATCGGCTGGAGTGTCCTTAACAGACACCTGCGTTCCCTCCCGTTCAGGAGCTGCACCACAAGAATCGCCACTGGCACGAGGACTGCTTCCGTTGCGCCAAGTGCTACACGCCGCTGGCCAACGAGCCCTTCTGCGCCCGCGACGACGGCCAGATCATGTGCGGCAAGTGCAGCTCCCGCGCGGACGGAAACCGCTGCCAGGGATGCTACAAGGTGGTGATGCCAGGTGAGACACACCAACACATCCGCCCTTGTTTACAATTTGACTCATTTCAAGTCTCGTCTGAAGTTAACATGCAAGATTTGGAAAATGACAAATCTTTTAGTGAGAGACGGGGCGCGTTAGCAAAACTGAAGCAAATTTAATCTAAATTGATGTCATGAGAGAATGAACTAACGCCATTTAATGTTTTTAAAAATGTGATTGATTGTCACCAAAATGTTTGTGTATATAAAACCTGAGATGGTCAGGAGTGCTATCTAAATGATGACAATACTTGACAACGCCATACGGCATTTTCATAGCAAAATAGACCACGAGACGAGTGCAAAATAAACAGTGACATGTTATGTCACAGTGATTACGTGAACAGCTCAAAAAGCCAAAGCGTCAATATTTTTATACTTAATCAGCTTCAACTTTTTTTTTTCAGGGAATCGGATGCCATTGATACTTGGACTATTGATCTTAACACAGTGTTTTGAAAGGCGCTTATAAATGAAATGTATTATTATTATTACTTAGTAATCTACTGCTGTGTTGCTTTGAGATGAAATGCAAACACACTGAAGTTGAAAGTTAAAATACAACTGTACCACTAGAGGGAGCCCGTGTCACCGGTTTGAAGGAATGGCCGGGTTTTTTTGGACACTTGAAGTGAAACGTATTGTGCTCGTGTGGCAGGCTCCAAGAACGTGGAGTACAAGAAAAAGCTCTGGCATGAGGAGTGCTTCACCTGCTTCGAGTGCAACCAGCCAATCCGCACGCAGAGCTTTGTGGCCAAGGGCGACAATATCTACTGCAACGCCTGCAATGAAAAGAAGTTTGCCAAGAACTGCTTCCATTGCAAGGAGGTACGGTCAACATTTACTGGTGGGGTTAAGGAAGAAAGTAGTGTCAAAAACAAGGCCTGTGGGCTAAATGTGGCCCGTCACATCATTTTATTTGGTCTGCAAAAGGCTAAAATAACCGATTTAAAATAATTACATATAACGTGTACAATGACAATAGACTACATTGCTGACTGGTGTGATGTGATTACGGTCCCGCGTTTCCTCCTCAGCCCATCGCCTCCGGCGGGATCACCTACCAGGAGAACCCCTGGCACAAAGAGTGTTTCGTGTGCGTCACCTGCCGCAAGCCCCTGAGCGGCACTCGCTTCACCAACCACGAGAACATCCTCTACTGCGTGGATTGCTACCGCACCGATGTGGCCAAGATGTGCCATGGCTGCAAGAACCCCATCACAGGTCAGACCATGAAATGAGGACGCTAGATCAGCGGTGGGGAAATTATGGTCATATTTAATCCATCCACATAAGGGTTTATATTCTGGGTCGGGGCGAGGACCAAGTCAAATGTTCGTAAACAAAAACAAACATAGCTTACTTACCCGGGTGGTGTTTTGGATAGTAGCGGGTTTACAAGACCGAAAGAAGTACTTTCCAAATCAAGCCTTTTTCACCACAATGTCGTTCCACCATGCTCTCGCCTCTTAGAGATGATCGGTGATTGCCATGACTGTTTTCTCCTACTTTGTAATAATAATAATTGCAAAGATTTTTCAACATTGTCTGACATCTACGCGTGTCCACAGGGTTCGCCCGCGGCACCAAAGTGCTGAACTACGAGGAGTTCTCCTGGCACGAGAATTGCTTCACCTGCAAGAAGTGCAGCCTGTCCTTGGCCAACAAGCGCTTTGTCCGCACCGGTGACAACATGTACTGCGTCAGATGTGCGATGTGAGACGGCTTTCAAAGTGGTCACGCCCTGAAAGAAATGGCATCTGACTCCCTCTGCAATAGATTAACATTAGGGGGGGGAGAGAAAGTGCAATTAGATGGTACAAAATGTCAGATGTCATTTCAGTTTGTTTGATGTTAGAAGAATGCAAAATTATTTTTAGTCAATTCAATGATGGAATCATTCTTAAAATATTCGGTGGCTACAGTCAGCATAAAAAAAAAAAAAAAAACAATTTGGTTGAAAAACGTTTTGTGTGTGTATATCTTCTATCTACATTGTAACATGCAAACAGTATTTCATATGAGGATAGGTGCTGCTTTCAATATCCATCCCTGCTTAACATGCATACCAGTTTTGATGAATAGGCACTTTTTTGGAATGTGGTTCTTCTTGGGTGTTTTTTTCCTCTTTTTTGCGCTTGAAGCTGAAATATAAGTAGGCCATGTATTCAAGACTTTTGCAGTGAAGTGGAAAATAAAATGGATAAGAATGAATAAAGACGGTTGCAATCTCAAGTCTAGCTTTGAGAGACTTTATTAACAGTTTATATCATCTCAGAACACAAATATATTTACAGTACAAATGTTACTTGGGGACAGGCTGATAAATTGTGTGTGTGTTTTTTTTTAATTCACAAAGATCTTGATTGTCAGAGGCCGAGGTAAGGACACAATGTTTTTTTAATTGTGAGTTAACAGCAACATTAAAAACTCTAAACCTCCATCTAAGGCACAGTGCTATATAGTAACTAAACGGTATGTTTGGAAAGCCATGTCCTTGATCGATTTACTAGTACAGTCTTTGTCCCCACTAGTGGGACAACTTAGGCATACTAGAAGGTCAACTACAAGTTCCAAGTGAGGCAAAACTGTGCTACTCATATTTCTGACATCATAAACGTCTAGTTAACATCTGGTGACTCACTAGTAGTACAATTATTCCAAAGTTGGTTCACTAGTCTGCAAAAAAAAAAAAAAACCTTAGTAAGACAGGTCCGTATACGAAGCTAGTATAATAATAATAATAATACATTTTATTTTGTCATTACTCCAGTAGTGAGACAATTCAGCAAGTCAACTAACGTAATATTTTCCCCCGCACTACGAGTGTCAATTTCGGCCTGCTAGTATGTGATTCAACCTTATTAGTAAACTATCGTGCTGCATGAGTACCACGACTAGGCATGTGTCAAACACGAGGAGCCTCCTTATCCAGCATATGGAATAAATGTGGTAGTAATGCACAGTTGTCAACAAACTTTCCCTCGCGAGTAACATACTTTGTCCTAATAATATGCCAATGTCTCAATGAGTGAGGATAAAGAGTGTGAGCCCTTCATTAGGAGGTTATGAGTGCATGACTAACTAGAGGTACTAGTGCGGCCCGAGTTTTTTTTGTGTTTTTTTTTTGTTTTTTTAACAGTAGCAAGGTATAATTGTATACAGTACTAGTAGGGCAAAAGTGGTGCTAGTAGTGGAGGAAAAACAACTTAAGATTCATTCTATGAGTATGCGGCAATGTCTGACAAGTGAGGACAAAGACAGTACAGTACTAGTGCTTCAAGGGGGATTTCAAGGACATGCAAATGGTTAAAGGGCTTCACATGTACTAGCTAATCAAGCGGAAAGCGGTCGCAGCCTCCCTCCAGCAGGCGGCACTAAATAGCCGTGGCTCGAGCAGAGCGACTGTCCTGAAAATGTCACCACGTTCAATGTGCCGACTACAGAACGGGTGGAGAACGCTGCGGTGGACAAAGGCTCTTAAAGTAGTCTCAGGTCCTTACGTTGGGTTAGCGAGAGAGTGTGACCGCCGACAGACAAGGCAGAAAATGGAGGCCCCCCTGCCCTCCGCATTCGACAAATTTACGATTTTAAATGCGGAAACAAAATGACGGCCAAAGGCTCAAAATTGTCGTGCAATTTCAGAGTCGGTACTCGGGCCTCATCAGGGCTTCATTGGCCTAACACTGATTTCATATACAAACACATAAATATATGCTGAACTGTATTTTCATATATAAACAGCCACATGTCACATTAAATAAAAGAAACAGCTGAAATGCTTTTTTCCCCCCAACTTACGAATGTAGCAGCTAGCATGTGCAGAGAAAAAGACGATGGAACGGGTTGGGGATGTGACTTAATTAAAATATCGGGATTCTCCTGCATCTTTCAATTTTTTTCCGAAAGGGGACAGACTTCCGAAAACTCAAGC
The DNA here is from genome assembly GCA_018466805.1 of Hippocampus abdominalis. Classification (NCBI taxonomy): domain Eukaryota; kingdom Metazoa; phylum Chordata; class Actinopteri; order Syngnathiformes; family Syngnathidae; genus Hippocampus; species Hippocampus abdominalis. The sequence goes on along the minus strand of CM031695.1, from coordinate 18,914,391 downwards.
CATCTTGTTAGTAAACAGAAGCTCCATATACAAATGTACAAAAATTCAACAAAGCCAACTGAGCCCTGAATAGCAATAAACAGTTCTAAGTCGTGACAGAAATGTACGTATTCTTTCTATGCCGTCTGGTGGCCAAAAACACGACTGCAACGCAGGGAGTCTCAAGCCACGACAACATAACATGTCGAAAGCCGTTTGAGCATTATTTCATATTCTTGACAGTCACCTTAAGATTCATGTACTAGTACATTGTTTGTCCTCGCTAGTGAGACAATCAGCACACTAGTAAAAATGACTGACTAGTAACGTTTTCCCCCCACTACCCCTGACACTTCTTGCCTGCTCCTTTGCCATTAAAATTTACTCGTAAACGACTTTGCCACAGCCAACTGGTAGCCATATTTCTCACTCACTCACTAGTAGCCTTCTTACCAAGTAAATCAACTACGTGTGCCAATAGCGTGCAGGCGTTACAAAGTGCAGTGTCGCTTCACTAGTCCCACTAGTATGCCAAAGTTGTCCTACAAGTGAGGACAAAGAGCGCACTACTAGTACAGATATCAAGGCTATCAGATAACGCGGACGAGCGAGCACTATTCTTTCTACTAGTACGTTGAATTGTCTTCAGTATTAAAGACAAAGTACAGTACTAGTACATAAATCTTAACATATTTGATAAAGAGGATACTAGGGCATGACATATGCCTACTATTTCGCCCGAGTAGTGTTACGAGTGCAGCACAGCCGTTTAATGTGCAGGTTTTATCGGGTATTAGTGGGTCAATTGTGGGACTATTTACAAGTACGAAAGTCGTTCTAATAGTGCGCTAAAGTGTCTTACAAGTGAGGACAAGGAGCACAACTAGTAAATGAACCTTCAGTCGGAGAATAAGGGGATTGAATAAATGGCAAAAGGCTTTCCATACTTCACACATGGCGATGTCGTCCCCTCACCCAAACTAGAGTTTTGTTTTGTTTTTTTTGGGGGGGGAGGGAGCAAAAAATGTGTAAGGCCATAATTGTCAGATGCTGCCAAAATGACAGTCAAGTAAATTTAGAAGAGCCACCTGCCAAATTCCCCGAGAGATACGAGAACAAGCACGCCTTTAACGTTGGTGCACAACGAAAACGCTCTCATCCAAGAGGAATACATCGAAACGACAAATGACTAATAAGCCAAAATGAATGAATAAATTACAATAGTGGACCTCTAACAAAGACACACAAAAAAAAAACCACTTTAAAAACATCTGAGACAACATATAAAACAAAAGGAAGAAGACCTGACGCGAGAAGAAGGAACGTGAAATTTCCCTGAAGCTTTCACTCATCTTGTAGATGAGACACATAAGCACTTGGGGGCGAGGTCTTTACATTTCACCTTGGCCTCTTCCCTCTGGAATTAATGGGAAGAAGGAGCGGTTTGGAAACTTTTCAACTGAGCTCAGGAGGTTGAGAAGTGCAACAGTGGAGAGGCTTTCCGGTGCCGGCTGGGTGTGCGCAACATCATATCTCTGCAAATAGACGAGAAGACCGTTGAAAAGCTTCTTTCGAGTGGACAATTCATCATAACGTCACAAGTTCTGCAGCCGAAACGATGACCAGTGACAAAACTCGTTAACAAATCCCTTAGGTGTCATGCACAGTGTGGCGCTGACTAGTCTGTGGAGGAGCCATACCCCACAGCAACATCTCACAAAGCTTAAATTCAGCAGACAAAATACACTTAAAAAAAATAAAAAAAGAGAGGATGTCCGAATAGTAAACAAAAGACCAGAAGCATAAAAAATGTCTGATAACTCCATGATGCAACACATAACATGTTCACAGGTACGAAAAGAAAAAAAATATGTTGAAAATACACTTAGGCTGCTTTGTGTGGGCCCTCGATTCGAGAGTGGTGGAGTCAACTTAAAACTTTAGCATACAAAAAAACGAGGTTCCACCGACAGTGAAATGCTTAACTTACTATCTGTTAGGCCAGGGGTTGGCAACCCAAAATGTTGAAAGAGCCATATAAGACCAAAAAAACCCAAAACAAATATGTCTGGAGCCGCAAAAAAATAAAAGCCTTCTATAAAACTTACAATGAAGGAAACACATGCTGTATGTATGTAGGAGTCTGGACTGTCTCAGAATTGTTTGTTATTCATTCCTTTGTTGTGTGTTCACAAACGCCCCCATAGAATTTATTTAGTAATTTCCTCGTTTTGGTGCATTATTTTCGCTTTTCTTAGTGTCAGTGAAGTGATCATTAATTTCCGTTTTTCTGAGGCTGTCTTTGAACGCCTCTCGAGTCAAATGAGAAGAGAGAAGGCACGGAGTCGGATGCGGACGTGTCTGTGTTTGTCGAGACTGTTAAAAGCATAAATAAAGTGTAAACCAACACCACAGCTCTCCTTTTTCGGAGCTGCAACATGTATCTATATTTATTTGAGCTATATTAGTCTACTATCAAAATCTTTTTCCATTTTCAAACATTTTTTATAAAGTTCCAGGGAGCCACTAGATGTCGCTAAAGAGCCGCGTGTTGCCGACCCCCCGTGTTAGGCGAGGGTAGAAATGTCAAAGAAAGCTATGAGGGCGTCATTCTGAATTTTCTGCTTGCTCAGATTACTGACACGTTGTGCTCTTTGGATGCTGAATTAGAAAATGCGCTACTCATCTGAGTAAGGCACTTTAAACCTCAACAGCAATACTCTACTCACCCGAAAGGGTCTCGATGGCTTGACTGGAGGAATGTAGGGAGTTCACTGGGCTTCCTTTGGTCCCGTCCGGCCCGTCGCAGTTAATCAGCACCGGGTTACAATCCTCGGCCTCGATGAGGCCGTGAGTCTTGGAGTGGACATTGCGGTCCATGAGCTCCTCGAAGCTCCACTGGTTGGACTTGCTGCCCAGGCTCGACACCAGCTCCACCTTGGCTGGGTCCTGCTCATTCAGGAACTCCGAGCCCTCCACCAGACGGCTCTTTTGAACTGGACTGGAGAGAGGAAGGCCAGTTTGATTATCTGCCAATGTGTGACTCCCAACCATATTTCACACTGAGTAGGTTGTGAGTAAATTGATCAAGGCTTTCTGATGCTGCGTTCATGGTTTAAATTGATAAAAAACAAAAAACAAAAAAACCCCAGACAAATCCAGCACGTAGACAACTAACAATGTTGTCTTATGTCGGGGGCCGGGAACACGCGACTCCAGAGCCGCATGCAGCTCTTTAGCGACATCTAGTGGCTCCCTGGAGATTTATAAAAAATGTTTGAAAATGGACAAATATTTTGATAGTAGGCTAATATAGCTCAAATAGATATAGATACATGTTGCAGCTCCGAAAAAGGAGAGCTGCGGTGTTGTTTTTTTAAAAACGTACACTTTATTTATGCTTTTAACAGTCTTGCCAAACACAGACGTCCGACTCGTCCCTTCTCTCTTCTCATTCAACTCGAGAGGCGTTCAAAGACAGCCTCAGAAAAACGGAAATTAAAGATCACTTCACTGACACTAAGAAAAGCGAAAATAATGCACCAAAACAAAAAATCAAGCGAGGAACTTACAACATAAATTCTAAACACACAACAAAGGAATGAATAACAATTCTGAGACAGTCCAGTCTCCTACATACATACAGCATGTGCTTCCTTCATTATAAGTTTTATAGAAGGCTTTTATTTTTTGCGGCCCCAGGCATTTTTTGTTTTTTTTGTCCTACATGGCTCTTTTAACATTTTAGGTTGCCGACCCCTGTCTTATGTGATATAATGATGGGTTACGGGAGCTCATAAAGGGTACTTTTATTCCATTAGATAAATCCGCTGCCTGTTTAGCTTATGTAAACACAAATGCTCTAATCATCTTATATTTATTTAATAGTTAAGAGACTTAAAAAGGCCTTGTAGGGAAGTAGAACGAACTAACTGCTAGTTCTGGCCACTATGTGATGTGTCAAATATCAACACTAATGTGATTCAGTCGACAGCAAACGTAATAAATACTTTTCTTTTTGTGTTCAAATGAAGCATGTATGGGTGAATGTTTCGAGGCCGTCTTTACCTGAGTGCTTGAGTCTCGTCCGGGGCGTTGTTGTTCTCCTTGTCGTCCGTTTCCTCTCTCCGATTCAGGCAGCCCAAGGGTTCTTCTCTTTTTGGGACTCCATCGCCACAGTTGTGCATCTCCATGGCATCATCCCCCATCTGACTTTCACCTATGAAGGAGATCAGTTATGTAGTCAAAACAGATGCTGACCCATTTTATTTAATTGACTGAACATTTATATTGAACATGCAGTACAAAAAAATATTTTCCCTTTGGCCTTGAAATAGTAGCCATGTCTGATAAGTGACAATAGCTTTTCAATTTTAAAAATTTATATTTTAAGAGTGAATTAGAGTGTTCCAGATATACTTGATTATCTTTTTTTTGGGGGGGGGGGGGACAATACAGAGTGGTAGTAATGAGAACATACTCCTTGCATCAAAGCTCAACATGTCCATTCCATCTTCATTGTCTTCCTGCTCCTTGTCTTCATCTCTCTGCATAGGAGTGGCAACACTTGTAAATCACACTATTTTGTCAAACATCACTGATAGAAATATCATCAATTTCTCACCTTAAAGTCATTTCCATCTCCTTTCCGAGTTCTCTTCATTATTTCATCAATTCTCTGAAACCACAGATCATTTTTTCGTATATCGTTTGATTTCCTACCATACTGTTGATAGTGTGCAATAATTACCTTCTTCCTTTCCATACGCTCTTGTTGGTTCTGCTGCATGACGCGGTCGCGCTCCTGGCGGACCCTCTCGGCCTCCTCCAGGGCCTTGGCCTCGGCCTCCTCACGCTCCTTCTGCAGCTCCGCTTGCTTGAGAGCCTCCTCAACCTCCAATCTCTCGCGCTCTTCCTCCGCTCTTTGGGCCTCCTCCGCTTCCTTCACTTTTCTCTCCTCCGCCAGCTTCTTTTCCTCCTCTTGGCGCTTCAGCAGAGCCTCCTGCGCCAGACGCTGCTCCTCCTCTTTCCTGACCCTGAAAGACCAAACGAAAGGGGTTTCACCTTCACTCTCATTGTCGTAATTTAGATGGAGGAAGACAACATCTTCGTTGATGATGCCCCTCATGAGAGAAAATTAAAGATGCTCACTTGTCCTCTTCCTCACGCTGTATCCTGAGTTGCTCATCTTTCTCCTTCTGCTCACGCATCTGTCTGCGGTGCTCTGCCAAGAGCTTGGCTGCCTCAGCAGCAGAATTGGTTCCGGTCTTAGCATCTGACGGACGGGAAAGACAAATACAAGTTATATAATTGCTGCGTTAACGTGATGGTTATAGTACAGTGCTGCCCAACTTTCACAACAAGTGGATACTCTGGTTAATTCCATCATCTCGTGTAAGAGCGTTTAATTGTTCTGCCTGTCACTGTTCCCCACTGGCATCGGAAAATGAGCAAAGATAGATTATTTGTAGTAAATAATTGTTGGAACAATGAAGTGAAATTGGATTACTTCACAAGGCACACAAGATGGTTGCTCATGAATACTAGGGCTGGATGATGTATCGATTTCGTCAATAAATCTATTTTTCGCTCGATTAGTAGCTTCCGTAGTCTTCTAACATGCATTGTTAACACTGATAACAAGCGCTGTTTTGACAGTCATTTAAAATTGGCTCAGGTTTGAAGCATCAGGCAATGAGCAACACGTCCACTGCAATGTTTAAAAGTTATTAAACACAAGTTCTCGCACAAATGATCTCAGATTTTAACAAGACATAAAAAAAAAATCATGTTGAATGTTACATTTTCAGTTACTTGAACATTTCAACTTTTTACTTTGCGATAAAAAAAGGCATTCTCTGTTATAAAATATGCTTGAACGCAATCAGACAAGCGTGTACAATGTGCATACTCGAGATCATTCAAGTCTTCTTATTACTCCTCAGATGCTTCCGCCCCCCTTGCTCTTGGGGTTAAGTAAGTTAAGTAAGTAATCAGAGGATGTCATTAATATTTCTCAGATGCGGTCTTGGGAAACCCTTTGAGATTGTGTTGTGATTAAGGGCTGCATAAATAAATTGAACGTGACTGACTAATTCCATAACACTTCAATTGGAAAACAGATTTGGACAGGGCATAAAATTTGAAAGAGTAAGGAAAAAAAGGACAATGTGTCGAGTCACAGGCGATGCGAATCATTTTTCAGCATGTGGCCAATTTAATTTAGCTAGTCAAGAACATGTAGGTCCTCATATGTCGAGATATTTCATATGATGAGCGTATATACTGCAGAGCACAACTCTGTCCAGTAGATGGGAGCATCAACAACTCTAATGAAGCTAAGGAAGTGACAACAGTTGGGATTTGCAAGAGCTGCTCCATTGAGATTTACTGCCACATCACTGGACGCCAGACACAAACAAAAGTATAAAGCAGAGGGAAAACAGGCCAGGGAGAGGGGGAGAAACAAATAAATATATCAGGCCAGCAATCAGCGACAAAGCTAGTGGTGTGTTGAATACAAAGAAAAATAATGACATGGTTTGATGTTTCTGTTTTTGTGGTATCACAGTTTAAGAAGTCTTTGAAAGGAATTTCTGCCTATTCAGTCCAGAATTATGAAACATTGTTGAATCAACTGAAATAAAAACGCACGTAACGGAATTAACTGAGCGCCACGCCGAGATGCTCACCGTCTTTCTCTTTGGATTTGCTCGAGTCAGATGAGTGTGGCAAGCCAGCCTGTACGGGTAACAGCATGTCCTTGGAGCGGGAGTCCCTCTTGCGCAGCGTTGGGGGCCCTGGTGGTGTGAGAGCCGGTTTTTGGATCGGAGGGGGTTTGGCTGACGCCGGCTGAGGCGATGGGGGATGTTTCATTGCAGGTGAGGGTGGGCGCCCCTTTGTATTTTGCCTGTCAGAACAAAACGTGTTCATTAAACTCCATGTTAGGTGAAATGTCCTAAATTTTTAAGAACACTGCCAAACTTGAAATGATTTTTTAAATAAAAAAAATTTCAGCAATTGCCAAGTACACAAAACAAGGTGTCAAATGCATCAACAGTGAAGCTCTTCTTTGCAATCTCAAATGCTGTGGGGTGTTCCCTGAACACTGAAGCTATACCACGCTCAACTGTCAATCGAATCTTGTGACCTGAAAGATGAAAGCTTCTTTGTCTAAGCGTCTTTCTTAGGCCGACGCAAAACAATGTATACACACTTAATTCCTCTAATGGCTTGATGACATTCCACTGAGTTGTCGTGGGGCTTTTCCACATTGCAACAATGAGGCACTCTAATAAAGCAGCCACGCCAGTGCAAAATCCCTACCACAAACTGACTGTCAAACTGACTGTATGTCAGAGTTTTTTTTTTTTTTTGCCCTGTCGCTTTTTTGCCTTCTCACCACACACTCAAGGTCAACAACGAGGATCTCTAAAAAGACCCTGTGAGGAAGTTCACACTAAGGCTGTCGAGTCAGACTCCGCCATCGTCATCCTTGTCTGCGTGATGTTCACGCCTATGGACTCTTGTCTAACAAGCTTCTTTTCAGACACCATGCCTGGAAAACTGGAATGGTGAAAAAAAAGTTGTTCTACACAATTAAGTACGACATCATTCTCAGTCTTGCATATTTTGACCAATTATCTTCAAACATGGTGAATGTATTCAAAAAGAAATATTTCATGTCCCAGGGTCTGTAATAATAAAAAGCTGCGGTGAAACACAACATTTGCTTGGCTTCTTACTTTGACGCTGCTGGGGATGGAGTCCTCTTTGGAGATGGTTTTGGGGCGGGGGATGGCGAACGGTTGCGTCCCATGGGGATGGATGGAGAGGGCGGACGTTGCCGCCCAGACAAGGTAAACGTTTTTTCCTGCTTGTTCTTTGTTTTTTTCCCCCCATAACAGAAAGCACAGAAATGGAAAATTAATTCATCGCAACCAGAATTACATCAGCTCACATTTTCCACACAGCCACATACATACTTGAACTCAAGAATGGTGTAATTTGATGCCATTCAGAAAAATGAATTACATTTGTCACAATAGGGGTTGATGACTAGACTGCTGTCATAATAAAACGTGTTTACAAGCTTTGGATAGGTTAAAAATAGGGACAGGTATTAGTTTCCGAGTGTAAAAAGAAGCCACTCAAAACACAATGATGACCTGCAAACCCTGTAAAAACCTTCCCTTATGACATAGGCTGACACAAAGAAGCTTGAAAATAATACACAAAAGGTATCATTCAAGGAGCTTTGCACAGTGCTAACCGCAAGATTACCAATCAGTGCAGGGAAGCACAGAGACAAAGAGATGGAAACGGCCCCAGGCTCAGGGCGCTGCCTGCTTTGCATGACCCGATCTGTCCATAATCAGGCCACAAGTTTGTCTCATGCCATGTCAACGAGTCCTTTCAGAGCCAAACAGAGTGTCGACTGAAAGGCTGTGTCGGAGAGCGAGCAACAGAGAGTGACAACAATGAAAGGCGTCGCAATAGATAACTTGGTGCCGAGGAGGGCACCGGCGGGAATTCAACTTCCTTGTCATTTGCATCCAGCTGAATGACTGACTGGCAAATGTTATATCGACTTCCTTTTGGATACAATTGACCGATTATTGATCGTCAAGTGAATGAGCTTTTGTTTGGCTTTTAAAATCAGAGTCTCTCACCAGCGAGGGGTCGAGGGCTCCGTCTGCCGACACGGAGGTGGTCATGCCGTTCTTCTGCCGGTCGATGCTGCGACTGCGCAACGGCCCGCGAGGCGGGTGGAGCGGGGTGGCGGAGGCTGAGCGAGGACACAGGTGACACTCTGGTAAAGGACACAGTCATCGGCAGCGGGGAGGGGTGACAAGCAGGCCGGGTTGGGCAGCGAAGCAGCAAAGTACCAAAAAAGGTGTAAAAGGGGGTGGGGGGTACAAGATAAATTAGATACAAGGAGTGATAAGTAACAAGGAGGAAAGGGTGACAGGTGATGATTGAAACGCAGGAAAATTACTTTTTAAGGGGGTAAAAATAAATCGAGTTTGTTAGGCGGAGCACTGAAGCAGGCAACAGTTTCAATATGTGGTCACGTGGGATAGAGGACCGCAAAAACCAAGCAAACTCAAAATCTGGATGTCAGTTCAAGAATAACAACGAGAACAGAAAACAAACACCAACACATCACATTTCTAATATTAGTATATTGGCGTGTAATAAATAAACGAGAAAGCAGTTTGTGAGTGTCACAAACAGTTAATATGTGTTAAACTAAACACGTCCTGTACTGTGATAGTGGTACCTTCAGGAAAAAGGTTACGGTACATTCATTCAATTACTGCGCCTAACTCAAAACACAAAATTATATAAGATCACAAAACAGAATGTCGAGAAAACCAGTTTGTGTATTATGAATAATTCACTGTCGTTGCATCTGGTGTGTGCAACTTGGTCACTGTGGGTCGCACAATTCAGTCGGAGGGACAGAGAAAAGCGACACAAATGCTGGAAGTGACTTAGTAAGATGAAGTAAAATAAGTCACATTTTAGAAAGGTCAATCAATATATGCTTGAGTTACATTGTCCAGCTGCACGTTTTGCTGCACCAGTTTGTGTTTGAACGGCCAATGCTTAAAAAAAAAAGGTTATAACAAAGACACCAATACTATTTGTTAGCAGTATTTTGTGGCATTAAGAGTGGATTTTTTTGGTATCAGACAAAGGTAGATGGTTGTTTTAAATAAAGAATGCATATTACGTTTTTGACGGTTAGTTGAGCTCACTGCCACTAAAGCGCATTTATCTCAAATTCTTGCTTGCAGGTCAAAACGAAAACAGCCACAATGGCTTGTGTCTTGAAAAACGCTCAAATCGGGTCACCCATATTTTGCGGCACCGCTGTATTTGGTACATTTAAAAATTTGAAGACCACCATTATATTTCTTGTTTTAGGAGAGCTATTGTGAGAATCAATTTGAATATTTAATTAGACAGAGTATTTAGTGTGACGTCTCGCACTGCTATAGCACTAATCTGCTCCTATTAAACCTAAGTGGAAGGAAACAAGACTAATGTCATTGCTAACACCTGCGTCAGTCTTACTGGTGACCATTTGACCAAGTCGAAACGACACAGCCCCGTACTTCAAATACCTCACAAGACAGGGCCAAAAAGAGCAAGCTCTATTCATCTTTGATATCGATGCTGCGCAGGACGGCAATCCGACTTGAAAAGCGTTCATTTCCGCAAAAGGGGACATCTTGCTGTCAGCTATCGACTTGCTGTGTCAAGGATTAGTCAAGATAATCCGGCGACCTTGAGGGCTCTCGTTGCAAAAGATCAGTCGCAAGTGTCTTCTGTGATTCTGCATCTACAAAGTATGATGAGCATGCAATTCATGTGCATTGTGCTGCTGCTGCAGATGGGTCATGTTCTCACTGGAGCCATACTTAGCACACGATCCATAACCGCTAATGGGTGTCTAATGGCTGGTCAATAAACGCCACACCCAAAAATCGACAGCTTGAATTTGTTGCAGAGATTCCAGTAGCTTTCCAGAACAAACCACTATTACGATGCTCATCGTTCATGACTTTCTGGTATGAATGACATGACAAGCTGTATTTACATGACCACAGAGAAGTGTACATCTTGCGATCTGAATGGCGTGAGCACCATTTCCTACAACAGTCAAAACGACACCTGGTCTCTGATCTTGGTGCCAGAACACCAGTAGCATTACAACGGTTTCATTCTGACACAACGAGAACAAGTAAGCGGCTTAAAGAAAATCTCCCAGCATGGACCCAGAAGCTCCTCAGATGCCGAGAAATGCGACTGGTCGAGTGAGGCCTGATCGGCTCAAGCCAAGGCACGCTTGCAACTGTGGCCGATTGTATCACTTCGGCAGCGCATGTGAGCTGGACGCGTGATGGTCCATATTTACATGGAGCTATGTTCTATCACATGAGTCCGCTTTGCTGCCAATATATATGGTTCATACTCGTTGCAAACAGCTGACTGGAAACACAAGCTGAGCGGTGACTTTACTTTGGCAATTACTGTACGTGAAAACTTGACTGCCGCGGTGAGTTTTATTGCCATTTATAAACCCTGTAACCTGATTATATGATAAGCTGTCCACTGTAGTAACCGCTATCCCTGAAAGGCTGAAAAAAAACACATCCGGATTTTCAAAATTTCTGATTTTCAATGTTGTGGCAACATAATGCCGCACAGCTCTCGCAGAGTGATGCAAGTTTCGCAGTCAGACAATTGCGCGTTCAAGAGTTAACAGATCCGTTCTCAAGCTATTGTCAACACATTAAATCAGTTGGGCGCTTAAAATTAACAGAACACATGGAGACAATTGATATTGAGGAAAAGGGAAATTAACCATATTTCGACATACAATGTTTCCACCCAAAAGCAGGACAGCAAAATATAGACCATGGAGTAAACACTCAGGATATGGCACAGCAACATGGGACTATTATTTCAAGCCATGCAGTCGTGGCCTTCGATTTTATAATACAGGTGATACTGACAAATGGACTGGCTAGTAAGCTGCCAGGCCTGGTTCAAGTCCTACCCTATATTGACTTGGCACATTTAGATCCCCCTTTTACTAAAAACTGTAGCTCATGGTACCCGATTTTACCAGTGGAAATGCATCAATCACAAGCAGGGCCATGTGGGGCCACGGTCAGAGGGTCGTTGGTTTACTACAGTACAGTACTTACAAAGTTACGAAGTACAAGGTGCGCTTTTTCACAACCGTACTTACCTTTTTTTTCCCCCATGTAATATTTTATAGAAATGGACTAGGCATGTTTTTCATATAAAAGTTGCTGTAATTATAAACTTCCAAATGAGTTAGCAGGGGCTAAAGATCAAATACAGCGCGTTATAGTGGGTGTACAAACTTTGGGTGCTCCAGAAGGCCCTTGGAAAGTCAAGGTCACCATAGGCATTGTACCGAACCGTGGAAAGGGGGTACGAGGGAGAGGCGCAAGAAACCTTCCTCTTTTAGCTCGGCTATGTGAAAAGAGGGGGGTTACCTGGAGCATCTGTTCCTTCAGGGGAAAGGGCGGCAGCACTCTTGCTCCGAGCAAGTGAGGCCTGGGTGGGAGTGAGCAGGCGACTAATGACCCCGCCGTCCACCGTGCAAGTCGGTTGCTTGCGGGCTACGTGGCGAGGCCACCAAAAAAAATGAAACCGCCGCCCAAAAGAAAAAAGAAGAGAACAAAAAAAGGACAGGAAGGGGGTGGGGGTTCAAGAAGAGCAGCAGAGAACAACAAAAAAGAAAGGGTAAAAGCGGGGGTGGGGAAGTGTCAGTTAGATAAGTCACCATGTGATTTAACCATCAGGAGAGAATCAACAACATGCAGCAAAACGGTTGTCTCAATAGTCTCACAGGGTGTTTCATTTCTGGTCGCCAATGAAATCATTTCATGAGAATAACAAGGCATTATGCCATGTAAGAGTACTGAGACCGACCACTGATTATCTAAGTTGGATCAGTCGACAATGTGGTCAAATCAATGGTTCCTTAAGGCAGTGGGATGTGTGCTGATGGGAAAGAGAAAAACATTGGATCATTAGTCACCTGCAAACGAATATTATTTGGGCAAGAAAGACGGGGAGTGTGAAAATGGTTCTCGGGTGCCCATCAAGTTAACTAATTCCCTGCGGTAGACATTGAAATTTGAGCAATTGAATCCAATTGTTGCTGCCAGTGACGTATTTATTCGTTGATCACGTTTTTTCAACAGGTTGGTGTGCAAGAAGGTCTCACCCGGCCAGTCTGTGTAATATAAGTTTGTCAACTGCTGTATGACAATCAGTATTAGATCCCTGGAGATTGTAGTGTTCTATCGCTTCGGATTTGAGGTCAGCACCGCCCTCGATTAAAAATAAAGATTGGCGGTGTGTCTCGACTTTACATGCCAATTAGTATCTGTCACCAACTGTCACGTGACAAAAATAATTGTCGACATGGGGGGACGGTTGGGAGGTGTGGCCGCGATGCCCAGGACCAGCCCAGAAACACACAGGCCATTCGGGAAAATATGTTTATTCTCCCGAAATTCCCAATGGCCACCCCCGCCCCTGCTCGGTGGCATTTCTTACTAAACTGACATCTGCTACGGTCAGATGCGATGTACATTTTAAATGCTAGCAAGTTGCTACTACGCATCAAGGTATTAAGAGGCTAAAAGAACGGTGACGAGGACTGGAGTAGCACTCGGTAGAGCACAGATCAGCACCAAGTTGAGCAATCCTATTTTAGATCAAGCACCAAATTGTACATCCTGTGTGTACCTGGATTAACATACACAATTACACATGCCCAACACCATCCACCTAGTTATTGATATGACGCCCATTGCCTAATACAAATCATATATTGAGCAATCCTGCTCAGAAATAAATTGATGGAGAGAGATTTATCATTGAGAGCACAACGGGATCCCTCAATGGGAGCTGCAGAGACGGAAGGACAAAGAAAAGCTTTGCTGATTAATACACAGACTGCACACTGGCACTCTTGAAGGGATTTGGGTGCGCTTGTGGGTGCTACGATGGGATGGCACTGATGTACAAGCAAAGCATCTTAATTCCAGCTAGGAAGACGTCATCTGTAGGGGGGGAAGAACACAATCTACACTTTGTGACCAAACAAAAACAATACATGGTGTTAGTGGGAACATACAACAAGACCATTGCTGGAGTCGACGATTGTGAAAACGAAGGAGACGTGACAGTTAGTCGCCAGTGTGTGCAGCAGAAAAGGATCTGGTTAAAAGTGCAAGCATGTCATGTTAAATGCAAGTCAGACAGGAGCGTGTTGAAAATATGAGCAGTGGCCAAAAAATGTGATTCGGCACTGTGTGTGAGTTTTGGGGGAGGGGAGTGAGATTCCACCAAGTCAAATATAATGTAGGCCCGATTAAACCACCAGATAATTTACTTTTCCTTAACCAAGAGAAATGAAGAGATATCCCCACAAAATCTCTTTTAGAATCTGAATCAGCAAGCTGTTAACACCAGAGCATCATGCCTGTTATTAAATTAAAAAAATAATAATAATAAAAAAAGAAGCCAGATGGAAGCATGAAAAAAAAAAAAAAGCGATCGACTGATTGCTCCATGCTAGCCACCTTGATTTTCTGCTGTCCCCTTAGCAGCCTTGGCAGGGGTCTGTGCTCTGCCCACACTTACTCGTGTGAGGGACGAGCTCCTCTTCTTCATGGAAGCACCTACGGCCATGAGAGCAGGGTCACGGCCAACGAGACACAGGGAGAGAGTCAAAAAGAACATCCCCGAAAGAGTTTCCAACGGGTCATGTGCAGTTTTGGACTGCGCGTGAGTCAGCAAGCGTCACGGCAGCTGATGTCGAACTGGTGATCATCAAAAATGAGACGTGAGCGGAGGCACACTTAGGCGCCATTGTAAGCGGATCTTGGACCTCAAGACACTGGGGAGGTTGCTTGGCCTTCCAAAGCTGAACTGAAAAAAGTAATTACCGTATTTTCCCGACTATTAGGCGCTATTAAAAGTCTTAAAATTTCTCCAAAATGGACAGGTCGCCTTACAATGCGGCGCGCCTTGTCTATGTGCTGAGTTCCAAAGCCTGACTGAGAGCACGTCTGGCCGACACGCTGGTTATATAGAGAAAAGGCGGACGTGAGTGAGGATAGGCATGCGGAAGTCCGCCAATGAATGACGGGTGGGCGTGTAAGAGGATGCTAATGGCTGGACGTGAGTGAGGTCCGCCAATGAGTAAAGTGTGGTCGCGTAAGAGGCACGCCCCCTAGCAGGTACGGCGGCTTTTTCCATGCCTCGCCGTCACTCTTGATTTGCGACTCCATGCGTGTCCATCTCATAGCAGCAGTGAAAAACCAAGTCAAGCAAATGAACTCCGAGCTTGCCGTCATTCCCGGAGGCTTAACTAAAGAACTCCAACCACTGGACATCGGCATCAACCGGGCGTTCAAAGTCAAGTTGCGAGCGGCATGGGAACAGTGGATGATCGATGGCCAACACAGCTTTACAAAGAGTGGGAGGCAGCGCCGGGCTAGTTATGCCACTATTTGCGAATGGATTGTGGCTGCTCGGACTAACGTGTCTGCTTGCACTATATAAATAAAGTACAACCGAACTCAGTTTTGCTTCCGTTGGCTTTTTAAAAACGTGTTTTTAGCGTGTGTCCGCATGTCTTAGCATGCATGCTACCGTATGCTTCAAGCTAACGTGTTTTTAGCGTGCGTGAATGCATGCCGTATGTTTTAAGCTGGCGTATGTTTGGCGCCCAATAAAACGGTGCGCTTTGTTTATGTGTAAAATACAGAAATAGCACCCGTTACTGAGACTGCGCCCAACAATACGGTGCGCCGAATAGTCGCGAAAATACGGTACTCTTCTGTAATAAGCATAATTTTGCAAATCAGTTTTGTCTGTTATACGACTAAACACTTATCAGAAAAAAATGGGGGTTTTATGTCGTGCTTGAGGGGAAAAAAAAATCCAATGGATTTAATTTGTCTGAAATTGATTAAATCCTGGTAACAAGGGAACTTGCATGGAACAGTGATAAGTACAGAAATGTAGTGTTGCACGGTACAGCGTCTATGCACCTGTCGGCCCCGCCTGCAGCTTTTTGCCTTCCTCATTAGCAGCACCGTCTTTCCGAGGCAAACGGTTACAAGACGCACTCCTGGATTTAAAACCTAAGGGACAATGACGACAACACTCATTGGTGAATTCAACACCACGTTACCGAATGAATGATACTCGAGTCCAATCACGTGTTTGGACATCAAGGAAAAGTTAAGTCATTAAGTTAAACAATTATCTCGTTGTCAAGAAGCTCTACAGTCGGCCTAAGTAAGGCCATGCGCAAATGCTAGGATAAGGCAACACGTGGGGTCAGAGGTCATTTGAGGCTGCTGGGCCGATAGGTTGGTCATGGTTTCAAATCACCAGTCGGATTTCAGGACGCGATGAAATTTAAAAAAAAAAAAAAAAAACAAGTCTCGCTTCTACAACCTGAAAAAAATGGATGCTACTTCATGTAGCATCTTTCTTATGCTGACATAACTACGTTTGACCTGCAAAAATATATCTGCTTAAAGTTTCCAGTGGCTGGAATATAACCCATTGGGCCTTTCCATGTTGCGACAATGAGGCGCTCTAAAGTGGCCACGCCAGAGCAAAGCCCCTGTCCACACACTGGCTGTCACATCAGACTTTTTATTTGTTCCATTTTTTTCCTCAAAGACGTGCGCCCTCGCGGCAGACAATGAGGCTCTCTAATTCACTTTACAGGGTCTTGAATGATATTTAAAATGCAACGACAGTTTTTCATTTTAGGAATGTGCAAAAATCTACATTTACTACTTTATCTACTTTTTGAGGAAAATGAACACTGCAGACAAGTACAACAATAACTGTTTGAAATCTGAATTCCTATGCCACGAAAAACCTAATAACAAATGAAGATGAGCAGCATTGTGTTTGTTTACAGACTAGATCGATGGCAGTTAGACTGCGTGTCCCATTCCCAATATGTTCTGGTTAGGAACTCTAATCATCACCCCAGCATGTTAAACAATCGCCTATTCATTTGATTATAATCATTTTTTGTAAAGTCCATGATGCACAGTCAAAAAGAAAATTTGTGGCAAGCCTTCGCTAACCACATCAAATGACGTGGATGGCCAAATTTGGCCTTTCGGCCTCGAGTTTGACACGGCTGTAAAATATAAGACAGCATTGAAAGTACTGCTGGGAGGAGAGGAGGTTAGATACCGTACAAGGGTGGGGGGAAGCAGAGGGGAGGGGAGGGGCGAGGCAGAGAGGAGAAAGGGGTCATAATAGGAGACTTACTTTTGTCGGGAGATTTGACAAGGGTAGCAGAGGACGAGGACAGGCGTTTGTTGATGCTAGCTTCTGATGGCTGTTTGAGGTTGATGCTGGATGTGGAGCGCTTGTCTACGAGGCAGGGGGACGAAGGACAAACAAGGGAGGGATTACACTACAGGGAGCTCAAAAGGGAGATTCACACAGTTGAGGGCTCTTATGGGTGAAAAAGGTGCTAAAATAGGATAATTTTTCAACACAACTTTCATATGAAACCACTGGCTCCCATATTCGGAACACCTACGCTAACTACTGAGCTCCAGTACAGACCTGTATCGAAAAACATCTGCCTTTCGAAAGATAATGTTCAGCGCTGATTGACGCTGTGAGAGAGGCATTAGTATGACGATTAGGTTGATTTTTGCAAGTGTCCAGAGAGGCATTTTGAATATTTTGTTGACCTTATTATCATCGCAAAGGCAGACTTTTAGCTACAGGTCGTAAATCTCATGAGATTGTTTCCATCTTTATGACCCGGAAGAAATTTTCAAATGCACTACTGACATACTAGACAAAGGAATGTGTTGCCATTTCATGCTAAAAAAATGTTTTTTTTTTTTTTGTTTTGCAACAACCAACAATGAGCTTTCATGTCATGCAGTGAAATTAGTAGAGCAGACCCAGTAGCCACATCATGACCTGATCTGGATCCAATGTGACATTATTAGTTTAGCATGGCATTTCACCGCGCTTCCATGCAAAGTAGCCCTGATGACCCGAGCCCTGCCCAAAAGTGTGAGTGAGTCCAAGACCAACGGTAACACTCCCTGAAAGTACAAAACACACTGCCAAGAAGAGGTTTCCTCTATTTAACCGTTGGTGTCAGGCTGCAGAAGATTGTGAGAAGGAACCCAAGTGTCCAGAGCACTAACATGTGGCCGCATGCTGTGGATTTAGACTGGCGGGCAAATCGCAAACAAAACCTTGTTGGTTCCTTGGTGGCTTTTCTGGTGAGGCAGGAGGGATTACTATAGCTACTGGAGAAGAGGCACTGGCATCTGAGTCTCCTGTGGGGAAAGAAAGCTCTCAGAGGGGGGGGGGGGGGGAATGGAGCACACGAGGCAGTGGTGATCTCACTTCCCGCCACAGTGAGATGTAGGTGATGCATGGCTGGCAGCCATCACAATATGAGAGCCACATGTCAACAATAGAGGAATTCAGCTTTCAAAGAACTTGCTTTACTCACAGGAATAAAGCGATGATAGGTCGTCCAATTTTAGGGTGACCTACATTTTTGAATACACGCGTCCCAACTGTTCAGTATTTCAGCACTTTAAGCACAACTTCCACAACAGGGATCTGTTCAACAAATTTCTGGTGTCACAAATATGAATGGGCCTTTTCCTTTCATGGTTCAATTACAAATGATATTTTAACAGTTCACGACATCATGTTGTTCAAATTTTCTCATCATGAGACCAAGATGACACCCAAAAAAAAATCATCAACAGTACCATATCAACCCCAAGGCTTTAAAAAGGTTGTTCTCATGGGAAAGTGGCCACTGAGCTTTGAGTGTCAGAGTGTCATCAGCAGGTTGCAACAGAGATACTGAAATAGTTAATGAAAGGGATAGAAGACATTTGAAAAACTCAAATAGCTGTGTGACTTTGCGATTCAGCTCCTGTTCATAAACAGCAAGTTGAGTAAAAAGTGCTGATACATTTGACTCCTGGACATGTGCGTTCAAAAAGCTTAGAGAAGGTCAAATGAAGTTGACATTTACAGGTTCTTGTGCAACCTGAAATTTCCCCCTTAAGCCCAATTTCCCTCACATTTTGTGAGTATTAGCATAACAGACAGAGGATCAATCCAGAGTTGGGCAACACCCATAAAGCATCTAATTTGTAAGTTTGAGCTTACCAAGACAATTTCATTACATTGTTGGAACATTTCAAGTCACGCCTGAGTGTTTCTTGATTCAGTGTCAAATTTACTTGAGCTTCGTGCATGCAAAACGGACACAAAAAGATGCAGAAGCTGCTCTACTAACCAGGCACAGCAAGGATTGCATCTGCCAAATTGGGCAAAATTTGTATGCAGTTCCTAATACGAATTGCAGTGGCTGATTTTGTATCTTACAGCGTGTCTGAAAGAAAGTCAGTCACGTCATGCACTGCCATCCTTTTCCATTCATAAAAATCTTTTTTGAAATACCAACACAAATTTTTACAACCTATCATCTAATCAGCAATACAATTTTGGAGCGTCTAAAATTATGAAAGGCTGTCTTGGAGCCAGTCACAAGTGCCTTTCAAATCTGCACTTGGGTGTGTCTGGGTCACTTCAGTGCACTGTGGCAATTGGTGCTGGCTTCTCCCTGAGCACATTTCTGGCTATCTTGTCCCATATTTTAAACACAATTTGATGGGCATATATACCTGTTGATCCAATCGCCACACACAGGATGACTTAAAAATGATCGGAGCTATCAAATATATCTTACTCACTACTTTCTTTGCCTCTTTCACAAAGACTTCCAATTCAATCACTTCCAACTTCATTTTGCGCTAACAGTGCATAAATGCAATCGACAATGTTTTAATGGCCCAAAACAAAACAAATCAGTCATTACCTGCTCGTCCATCCGAGTCTGTTGACAATCCTCCCCAGGACCATCTCTTTTGCCTCTGGTCAGCCCGCTGGCTTCGCTCTAGCGTTCGTCTCATCACTGCCTCATAATGCTCCTGCCGCATACAAAAATAATAATATATTAATTAATAAAAAGGAGAGCTCTTGTCTATTTCCTCATTGATAAGCGAAAACATGCCAAGGACACAGGGCTCCTCCGTTAGCTACCTTCTCCTCTTCCTGTTTCTGCTTTCTCTTCTCCTCCACAGCCTGACGCTTCTGCTCCTCTTTCCTGCGCTGTTCCACGGCCTTCTTGTGACGCTCTTCCTGCTGACGCTCCACTTGCATCTTGGCCTTGCGCTCGCGCTCCATGATCTGAGACTCACGCAATGCTGATGAAAAAGACAGACAGAGTAGTACATTTTAATTTTCCAATTAAAAAAAAAAAGTTTGTTTTGTCGACATCGTATTGACGAACAAATTCAGTCCCGCAGTTTCTTACATTCTAGATACACCACGATTACGTTGTAAGTTCCGTTCAGTCACTCCAGCATGTAAAGCTGGAGTGCGGTTGTGTACAAGTATGCAAAAGTCGCCAAGGGAGATCCAAGCTTCTTCTGGTATGAAAATCAGCATAAACTCTGTGTGTCAGGCGGTTCAGGGTCTGACATTCATTGTCAAAGCAGCTGCTTGCAAGCATTACATCACTAAAGTCGCCAACTGGACGGACTCGAGGAATCGAAAAGTGTTCTGTCGAACAACAAATAGCGCTTGTCATGGAGAAAAGTGGATTTGGTCAGCCAATTGCTGTGGCTTGACTGAGGGGGTAAACTGGTTTTATAAGATTGTGGCGTGCTCAAGGGTAACCCCCCCCCCCCCAGGTTTGGAAGTACCCTTGAGCACGCCACGGGTTTCATTTGCGGGGATTCAAAAATCGAATCACAGTGAAATAATGTGGCACCGTCGCAGATTATAGCCAATCAAAACACATGAACGCTTCCACACAGGCGAAAATTCAGATCTGGGATATAAGCAAGCAAGCAAGCAAGACACAGCCGCCCAGCACGCAACGCCAAACGAAAGAAATAAGTACATATATTGTGTTTTACAACAACATGTAACCATATTTGTGACTTTATTTGTTTATTAGTACCCTAGGATGAAAGGCCGAAGCTTGTGGTAAAAATATGCGCGAGCGGAGTACGTACAGTGTCAGTTAAATTCAAATGCGGACCGTATTTGCTCTTTTTTTCATCATTATTCTCGCCCATGTCCTCTTTCTTTTGCATATTGCATCTTTCTTGAAAATAAGAAGTGAAAGTGATATAATGACGTATTGGATGAGGAGCATCAGAAAGCGACACCGGCTCGCACAGTTCACGTCGCAAGGAGTTCTTATGCATAATTGCCCAATGTGCAGGGTTGAGTGGCCAACTGTCATTTTTTTGCAAAGGTGAGGTCCTAGTCAAATTCTGAAGCATTTAAGTCCTGCCACTTGCCAAGCAACTTTGTGGCAATCTGCTTCTTTCTTGACAGTCATCCCATTCCATGCTTTCGGTTTTCAATAGAGTACTCGAGTAAAGTGTACTGTATGGAAAGTGCCTACACTCAACACAAAGCAGTGTATTCATTGCAGAGCATCGGTTGACGCTCATTCCCTTGGTGTGTGACGAGTCTCGTTGGGCTGCCTGTGTCCCTCACAGTGCAAAGGGCCTAACATTTTGTGGGCCGCGAATAAAAACCTGCATTTTCTAAGATTATCTGAACAATATTAGCTTTAAGTAAAGGCAAAGCAAAATCGATTGTGTCTCCATACCTTGTTGCCTATCTGCCTCCTC
The DNA here is from genome assembly GCA_018466805.1 of Hippocampus abdominalis. Taxonomy (NCBI): domain Eukaryota; kingdom Metazoa; phylum Chordata; class Actinopteri; order Syngnathiformes; family Syngnathidae; genus Hippocampus; species Hippocampus abdominalis. The sequence goes on along the minus strand of CM031695.1, from coordinate 18,893,098 downwards.
TCGTCTCTCCTTTGCTACTCGCAGTCGATCGTCCACTCGAAGCGTGGCGCCGTCAAGGACTGCAAACACATTTGTCAACATGGTACAAAAAAAAAAAAAAAGATATACAGATGGAGGCTGCAGCTTACACTGCCATATTACAGTAAGAGCTTTGCACCAAGTTGTGAGTGCTGGTGGGGGGCTATCATTAATGAGCTTGTCAAGTAGTAAGGTGATGACTCAGGGCTACCCTGCAGTAAGCCTTGCAGAGCAGGGGGAGACAATTGGATAGTTTGGTCGCAAATGTTTCAGAAACTATGCCAGGCGAAAAAGCCGTGTCTGCCTTCGGAGGGGCTTACCTGGCCGAGAGCCCTGAGGTTTGGCCGCTGTGTTTGCTGGAGGTGCTGGACTCACGGCCTGGCTGCGCCGCTCCTCGGCTTGGGCCTGCGCAGCTGCAGCTGGACCAGGGAAAGTGCACAATTTAGAGCAGAGACTCCCAACTTTTTGAGTCCCCTTACAGAGGGACACCGACCTCATGATCTTAACACCAGTTAATTGTGACTTTCTTGTTGCCCATTTAAAAAGCTGCCCAATTTAGAGAGAGAGAGAAAAAACAGTCTGTTACATGACCAAATTCATATTTCAGAGCTCTGAGTTGGTAGATTCATGATGCCACTGATTTCAAACCAAGCGCAAGGACAAATACTTAACATTTCAGTACTGGCCAATACTGAGAACTGATACTTGATAGTGTCTATGAAATACTGTTAAAAATAAAAATATAACATTCTTGAACATGCTTCAATTTGCACTCAAAGCAAGCACTCTTCAGGTAATAAAATTTCATTAAAGACAATGTAGCCTGCAACAAACGGCATGAGTTGTGTTGCATTTATATAAAAGGAGGACAAACATAAGACACGAAGATATAATCCGAAACGAGGAAGAATGATGAATCCAGTGGATATACTTTACACATGGGATGCTTACATCACCTGTGCGTGCTAAATCCAAAATCCAGTCAGTCAAAAGAAATACAAGACTGCTTCTTGAGAGCACCACAACTTTTCATATCTCTCATAATTGGTTATGTATCATATAAACAACAGGTATTATTTATAATTATTTGGTTGCCCCACAAGCGAAGGCTTGCAGAGCCCAATTTGAGAACCACTGATTGAGAGAGAAAACAAAATGAGAAAGGACATAATGTCAGACAGCAGAGGACTATGAGCATGCACTTTATTTCAAATCAGTTTTCTCTGTGCTTTCTTTTTGCACAGAAATGATGGCTGAGGAGTGATTCACTGGTTTTGGACCCAGGCCACGGCCCAGTCTACAGACTGCATTCAACACTTTCTGAGAGCAAGACACCGGAAAAAATCAGAGTCTATGCCTGCAGTTTCAAACCTTGCAAGTGACATCTTAGGTGAAAAATCAGTCATCATTCAAATTGTTCACAGAGATTTTCCTCATTTGAGTTTAAAAACGTAATACTCGCACCAGAGAAACGCTGACTGGGCGTTCAGTGTCACCTTCCAACTTTACAAACATCCGAAGGCCAACAACAGTGTTAAAAGTTTGGAAGAGCACTTTCCAATTCACCAATGGAAAGTGGTGCACAGCAGACGTGGTAGGAAGGAAACAGCACATGATCGAGCTGCATCAGCTTCATCTTTGCTGCATTTCTCGGCGGTGCGCTCTCAGCACTACTGAATTGCTGACGAGTCGGCAAATTAGATCTTCTGTCATGTGATATGAAAACGAGGCTGCTTCCAACCCCAATCATTCATTCATTCATTCATTCATTCATTCAGGGTTCTGCAGCAGCCCTGACAATGATGTACTTTGTGCGAATAAGATGAGACTAGTGTCAAGTCAGGTTTCTATTTCTTGAGGAAAAAGCACAAGAGACATTCGATAAACTGATTAAACCCGCTCACTGGTAGCTTCTATGAAAGCAGCTTTCTTGACAGGAATATGTTCTATGTGTCCTCACGAGTCTGAACACGGTATTCTGATTTCTGATGTCGATTATCACAGTCAACTTGCGTTTTAAAGCCATGACAGTGATTAGCAGAGCCCTGATCACTTTGATGTCATTCAATTCTCTAGTACGGACCATGTTTGCGCTGTCCAAGCTTTCGTGACATGGAATATGCAAGTATTCTATGTGTCCTCACGATAACAAAAACAGCAGTACAGTATACAGTACTAGATTTAAAAAACCACAACACGGTATTCTGATGGGAAAAAATGAGTTATTTTGGTTGTTTTGTTTTGTTGGGTTCTTCCTCGTTTTCTGATGTCAGGACTGTTCGAAATGACACTGACACAAAAAGTCGTTTCACAGTGCCCAAGGGGTCAGCTTGCGAACATCACATGACGCCAAAACTTACACGTCGTCGTTTCGAATCTGAAATGCGACGTGAAAACAGGTGAGCCATTTAAGACCGCGGCACGTGTTATTGGAAGCAGAGCCCATGTAATATGATCAAAATGTTAATGCATGGGTTTTTATTTGATAGTCATGTTTACTGTATCTTCGCTACTTAAGACGTAGTCCACAGACACAATATGAATCAGAATATTGTGTTTCTGTAAACATTTTTGACTTAACTTCCCCTTTTTGAAAATGTTGACTGATTTTTCAAGACCCACAAAATATTGTGTTCTGTTCCACCTCTAACCAACAAACAAATACTGAGAAAGCTCTCTTGGTGTCAAAAGAATAATATAGTTACAGATATATAGCCAAGAACTGTGCCATGAGTGACGCCTTTCGTGCCACAAACTGTGTCATCTTTTCTCCCGATTGTGACACGTACTTCATACATACTCTGTTCTGGTGCGAGGTGCCTAAACTTAACCGACTTCCAAACACGTTGGCATTTCTCTCCCGCATAACTGATGTGATGTGCCAAGATTCACCCCCTAATCCTTATCTTCGACTCAAAAGCTGTACAGATCTCAAATCCGATGCCATGCACCACCGCCATTGACAAAAATCTGTTAAATCATGACAGTGATTTTACAAACCTGAATTTCACAGACGAGCTCGGCTAGTCCCTCTTCAGAATCAGAATCGCCTTTATTGTCATTGTATTGCATACAACAAATGAACTCTTGCATGCCTCGCCATTGAAAATTGTACTTGATCAATATTTGTCAGGTACAGTTAACTGGATTCCAGGTGGGGAATACACACGTCCACAGCAGTGAATGACGTAAAAACGTACCTCATAAATGTTGCAACAAGACTATTGAAAGGCTGTTTCTAGCAATGTGACACTGTTGAGATCAGTGAAACATGAGGCAAGTACTTGCACATACTGTCCTGTAATTAGGGTATGACCCGTCTCGCAGCATTATCCGTGCCTCAATAGAAAAGAATAAAGCAGCCAGCCGCTGTGTGCTGAAGAGACATTTGCAGGGAGAAAACAAGAGCACAGATTCCATAATGACTCACTCAAGATTTTCTTTTCTTCAGAAATTACAAGATCAATAAATAGATGCCAAGCACGACGTACAACAGGGCAACTGTTGCCAAGTGACATGCCGAGCGTGGATGAAAAGAGGATGTGGACAAGATGACTCATGGCTCCATGAAGATGAGACAATGGACGAAGCAAGTGCCGGATAATCAATCATCTCATATTTGCAGTGCAATAAATACACTGACCAAAGTGTACACTTCATGTACACCCAACAATCCCTATTATCTGTAGCGCACGAGCTATTCCTCTCAAATCTGCCGACAAGCGTCAACATTTAACCTCTTTCATAATTTATTCATTCGCCACAATGAAAACGACAAAAGGTTACATTTTGTTTTGTTTTTTTATTGCTACCGGAGATGCTAACAGCTAGTTGCTTCTGCTATTTATTCCAATTCAACACACTCACTGATGCCAACATGACTCAGCAGGCCAGTCAGCTTTTTATGCCACACACACACAAAGTTAGAGATACAGTCAAACCTCGGTTTTTGTACGTCTCGGCTCTCAACCAATTCGGTTTTCGTCCAAAAATTGCGAGTTTTTTATGCCTCGGATGACGAACAAATTTCGGTTCTCAAACAAACCGAGCGCACTTGAATGCACCATTTGACTCCTCTCGCCTTCCTTACACGAGGAAGTGACGCTTCCTCGGGTAGACGAGGAAGTGAGCAGTTCCATTGTGAGCAGACGTGTTCAGTAAACATTTTTATTTTAAAAAGAGCGTGGTTTCGGTTTTCGAACAATTTCGGTTTTCGGACAGCCTTCTGGAACGGATTCTGGACGAAAACCGAGGTTTGACTGTACTACAATACATTGCGAGGATGGCGACCTCAAATTGACAGTAATAATACATTGCTGCTACTCACTTCCATGTTTTTGTTTAAAATTACAAAATTGACTAGACTATATAATGTTCCTTAAAATAATAATAATAATAATAAATAGCTAGCTGAAACAATTTTCGAATAACTCCCACTATGTGAGGGATATATAGAACCAAGCCCTGCCGTTAATAGCAAAGAGCTGCCATTAATAATAGGAATGTCAAGGACTTCAACCGAGCGGCTACACGACAGCGGTAAACGACTACTTTTGTGGAAATGAAGAATTCATTGCACTGACCTAAGCAGCTAAATCAACAGCAGCATATTATTGCAGAGACAGTTGCCATGGAGTGAGAAGAACATTCATGTGTTAATTGAAGTGCTCTGATTCGACTGCGGCAGAGGGCGCCTCGAGGGAGCCAGGTGGCTCAAAGAAATCACAAGGCAATCAGAGACTCCCCTCAGGGCGACATCCCTGAGGAGATTTGTTCATATGAACAATCAACAGTGGCCACTGCGTCACCACATCCCGCCTAAAATGTTTTAAAAGCTGAGCGGACCTCGAAGCAACGCTCGTTTGTCTGACCACCAATCAGTCCAGGCTAAGGCTGCAGGCTAATTATGGCAAGCAGCAGTGCAGACCTCCGTGGAGGCTTGTCATTAAGTCAAGGAAGAGGAAGCAGGCCAGCCCGCGCAAAACGGCCGCTCCAGTTCGAACGCTAATCAGGCGCTACTTCCCTAAACTGCCGGCAAGATCGGAAAAACGTCCACTTGCGGCATCTCAAACTGAAATACTTCAGGAAGTGCCTACGGCAAACATGAAAGGTCTGCAGCAGTAGTCACATTGTCGTACGGCGAGTGACGAGTTTAAATGATCCATTTTTTGTACTATATAGCGTCTATACACATTTTGTAGTGTTAAATCCTGAAATGCCAGCAATGTATTGTCTATATCAACTATCTTGAAGCAGGTTCTTCTAGATGTCGAGTGTTTTAAAAAGGGAAAATGTTTGGCAAGCCATTTGAGCATTCAGTCAACATGCGACCAGTTCGCTTCTTATCCATTAAGGATCTGTCAATAGCAAGTACCGATCCAATGCCTCATCGATGCTTGAAGAGCATGTATCGGATTTTGCTCAAATTGATATGGAACTACAGTATACAAACATCAACGTGTATATGTTATGTTGTTAATTATGTATGAATCCATTTTGTGATGCGCTTATCCTCACAAGGGTTGCGGGGCGTGCTGGAGCCCATCCCAGCTGTCTTCGGGCAGTAGGCGGGGGACACCCTGAACCGGTCGCCAGCCTATCACAAGGCACACAGAGACGAACAACCACCTGCGCTCACACTCACACCTAGGGACAATTCAGAGTGTTTCATTAATCTGCCACGCATGTGATTGGAACGTGGGAGGAAACCGGAGTACCCGGAGAAAACCCACGCAGGCACGGGGAGAATTTGCAAAATCCACACAAGAAGGCCGCAGCCGGAATCGAACCCCGCACCTCTGCACTGTGAGGCCGACGCGCTGACCAGTCGCCTATATGTTGTATATTACATGAATATATGATCTAAACTGAACGCCCCATTTGTCAACGAGTCTGGATAAAGAATTGTAACCTGAAATGAGGCATTTTGGCTTGCGGCAACTCATGGCTGGCTTACCGGCAGATCCCCAGTGAACACTTGATGCCTGCTCATAGTGCCATGCGCACATGCACGTTTTTAAACACATTGGCAGATCTTCGACAGGATTACTCCAGACCTTGTCATGCAAAGGTGTAAGCCTGGGCTATTTGCAGTGCGCCCTGGCACGCTGACACAACCCTGTGGAGTCTTCCAGATGGACCTCATTCAGTCTTTTATCTGTTATTTGCCATTGAGACTGGCCTAACTATATCCACGAGGCTGACTTTGACAGGCAAGTCAAAAATGAAACTATATATACCTACCGAACCTTGGCTCAAGGCACTAAAAACATAGTTTTGATATTCAAATTGTTAGCGTAACCTTCCTGACACAGCGCATGTCAGACCAGTGACGACATAAAATCACAGGAAGGAATGGGAGCAAAGCGAAAAGAAACAGAACAAATCACGGTGAAATCGAAGGCGCTGGGACTATGGTGGTTGAGTCCAATTTCAAGAAATACTTTTCATGCTTTTAATAATTTGGCAAGACCTGATAACCTTGCAGTGGTGCCAACCCATCATTTCGACCGGGTAGCTTTTCTCCTTGCCTGCATTCTTGTGGAAATCGCCATGCGCATGAGCGAGATTCCTGACATTACAGTGTGACCTCGAAGGTCCAGTCAAATTTGTCAGGGGGGAAAATCATGCCTTAAATGCTGCACACGTGCAAAGAAGGAGAATATCAACCACAAGGCATTTCTGAAAAAAAGTGAAAAAAAACAAAAAACAAAGTCCAAGTACAGTGGAAAACCAGCTGAAGATGATAACCCATCGTCATTTGAATGACTGAGCACAATTGATGCTTGATTTCATTATGTAAGGCCGCTACCAGGGGTTAAACAACAAAAAAGATTCTGCAGCTGACTATAGTATGATGAAATTAAAGTAATTGTCGATGACTTTTTTTTTGGCAGCAGCAGGACCAGTTTCACACGGAAATATACTTGGATTAAAAACAAGTATCCATTACAAGGGATGTTTGGGGATTTTCAATATACTGTAGTTAGTTTTATTGTTTGCTTTAGTCTTCTTCATACATTGAGTATTTGCTGAGTGCAAGATCAAAAAGGCCACAAAATATTATGCAATTCTGTTGCATTGAATCATAACCCAATATTGTGCATTTTCTGCAATTTCAACTTGAAATCATTTCCTTTTTTCTTTTTTAGAGATCAGCACAGCCAAATCATCAATTCATGAAAGAAATAATCAACAGGATAATTGATTATTTCATATTCATTAGTAGCAACCATATTAATGTTGTAAAATGACTGAACATTTTTTAATAGTGTTGGGATTATAGTCTGTGGTATATTTACAGTTTTAAACTATCAAAAGATATAGTACATTTAAGGGGTGATAATTACTTGCACTTTCTCATTGTTTGCAGCGGGTTTACCGTATTTTGATAAAACCACAAATCTGGGCAGCCTCGGATTCCGGTATGAAAGCGCTGGATGGAAAAGTTAAGGGGAGAAACAGGAAGACCATCAGCACTAAATGAGGCTACTTTTTGCTAGGAGTTACACCCGCCCACGTCCACACCGGGTATGCATCAAGTCCTCCTTTCCTCTCTGGTCTCCGAAACACACTGAAAAACTGTCAGCTGCACCCGCCGCCCCCAGTCAAAACAAAATGTGCATTCATGCCTCCGCAAAGACTGAAACCTCACATATGCAGTCAGCAGTCACTCTTGCATCACAAACCCTTATCAGTTCATCAGTTCTCTCTGCAAGTGTGGCACTGATGCCTGTTCGAAAAAAAATTCAGGTCAGACATTGTTATGGTAACCCTGCAGACATAAAGGGAGGGGGTTAGGCCATATGTCAACAACATACACTTTCCACTAAAGGGCATGACGAGAAACGGGCATTAGAAAACAATTAGCAAACTGTCAATCAGATGAGATAAAAGTCAAGTCATTAACTTGTTTTAGGGTAAAAATTAAAATGAATAAATGACAAAACAGGAGCAAATGAAGTCCAAAAGCACACTTGATATTCAACTCTTAACTCTTCCTGATCATCTAACGCGGCTACGTCGTAGATGCCAAGCGCCAGGAAGTCATTAAATGTTGATTTACTTTATCTCGTTTCAAGTTGAGATCTACTCGTGACATGTTCATAAGAATGTTCAACAACAAAAAAAAGTCGTTCGAACAAAAGTCAACCCGGTCCGGCGAAAAATATACCGTTACAACTTCAGCTTAGCATTAGCCGCTAGTGCTATATGAAGCGAAGCCGTGAAGTTCCCATTTGGGATGTGACTCCGAAATGTAACCTTGTCACCTTATGTTTACGGCATATAAATGTAAAAGTGTACCATTTTGCGGTTCATTCAGACGGAGAGGGAAGCTAACATGACTAGCCACGAGTGGTGGAGCGGGGGGGGGGGGGTAGGCTGACCGCGTTGCAGCCCGTTCAAATCACCGCCAAAAAAAGCAACTCGCTCGAACAAAATTGCAGTTCAAGATTGTCTTACCCATTTGGCTGCGCAAGCCTTTAAGAGTCGCTGTGCCCTCCGCCATTTCTGTAAGTTTCCTCCCGAGTGTGTTTTTCTTTCTTTCTTTTCTAGTGCCGGGTCGCGTAACACATCGCGACCGACCGGCAGCGGGCTGGCAGTCAGGCAAGAAGGAAGACAGGCAGTCGTCAGGCTCCGACCGGACGCGAAGGAGACGTGGACGTCAAAGAGCAGCGATTAAATCGAGAGCAACACCGTCTCTTGTTTCCAGGGAAACGAATGTCGTAAAACCCAGATGGGTGATCCTCAAACTCAAAATTACCTACTTCTCCAAGTACAACGATAATAACGAATATTAAAATATTGTACAGTGATGTAGTACGCTTAAGTTTTCTCATCAAAAATGAGGAGGTGGTTTTATTCCTAAAAAAGTATATTTAATATTATTATAAACCAATGTCACGTTACGCAAAGTTTGTCATTAACGCTATGCTTAAATATTGGAAAAAAATGTAATTGACTTGAATAATGATGTTTCAATTAAATTGTCCATCCATCCAGCATCTATACCACTTTTTCTGTTTTAAATCATTAATTACACAAAAAATGTGCACATTTTATGGTTCATAAAATATTGCGCAAATGTATTGTACTGGGGCGGCCTGGTGGACCAGTGGTTAGCGCATCGACCTCACAGTGCAGAGGTACCGGATTCAATTCCGGCTCTGGCCTCCCTGTGTGGAGTTTCCATGTTCTCCCCGGGCCTGCGTGGGTTTTCTTCGGGTACTCAATTTTCCTCCCACATTCCAAAAACATGCATGGCAGGCTGATTGAACACTCTAAATTGCTGTTCGTCTGTGTGCCTGGCAACTGATTCAGGATGTCCCCCGCCTACGGCCCGAAGACGGCCCGGCTAGGCTCCAGCACCCCCCCCCCCCCCCCCCCTGATCTGTTCCACACTCACAAATGCAACAATATGTGGATCACTACTGCAAATAAAGCATGTATATCTTCACATTAGATCAAACAATTGCTAAATAAGTACAAGTATGCTCATGGCAGTTCCTGTAAAAACACCAATATAAAAAAAAATCCCCAAACAAAACTAAACACAACTATGTTGCTACAATATACAGTATACTTGCGGTTCGGCACCCACGGATTCACATATACACAATCTTTTTCATGTTTTTTCTAAATATATTTTGCGAGGAACGTAGTGTTTTGGTTTTAATTGGATTGTTTTGCCCCATTTCCCCCTCTATTTTTTGATGAAGACGTGTATTGAATCTTTATTATTTTTGAAGATTTTGAGGTCATCATCATCATCATCATTACAAAAGAATTTCCCCCTCGCCAGGTCTCAACTATACACGGATATTTACGGGCTACCCGGTCCCGATTACCCGTGAATAACGGGGGTCAACCATATTTATACTTGGATCACAAACGACTCATGTGAGTGGCGTGACAAAACAAATGATTTTCACAAGAGTCGAGTGTGTCCCCTAGTGTAAATGTAAGCTCACTACATCCCAAACGGCTTTTTTTTTTTTAACAACACCCAAAGACGTCATAAGCTTTGCGGCTGCCCGCTCATTTTGAACTTGGACAGATAGTGAACTTGGACAGATATTACCCCTTCCTTAATTGGTTGTTATAAAATAAATTTGTGCTTGTGAAAAAAAGTATTAGCTCTCTAAATACCACCATACAGTAATCAAGTAGAAGGCACAAGAAGGCTATACATCCAAATCAAGACAGACGTTTTTCCTAAAAATAATATTTAATAGTATTGGAAGCCACTGTGACACGAGGCGCGGTTTGAACATTAACACTGTGCTTGCCTGAAGGAAACCCATGTTTACATGATAATGCAATTAAAATGTATTGTACATAAAATGTAAATAGACTGTACCTAAACATAAGTTTGAAATTAAAAAGTCATAAAATATTAAATGCAAACGTAATACACCCAAAAAATCAAATACAACTGAACTGTACTTTGGCAGTTTTTTTTTTTTATCCTATAACTACACAGACAAACTCATTTCTCGACTTGGGGATCAGGACATAAAAGTGGGTTGTGGACACATTTTGGGTAGGTAGCAGGGAAGGCTCTAGGATGGGGTTTTTTTTCTCTCCTCGGGAAAAAGGGATTTTGGACCAATTCATAATGGGTTTGAGAAAATTATTTATCAATATATTTTAGAATATTGACTAAAAAGCTGGAGGGACTTAATTGGGTTAGGGTTAGATTTCTGACTGGTCAGACTGATCCCGATGGTTAGTGTTATGAATGTAAAAAGTCTCTGAAAAGTATCATAGCCAACTGCCCTTGCATTTGTTTGTTTGTTTTCATACATATTATGACAATAAATTGAATTTGATATCTAAAGTTATGAAATTATGTGATAAGCAAATATTTAAGTATTGTATACAACTTTTGTTTAGTTCAAGTTAAGAAGGGATTGGTGAAAAAAAAAAATAACATCTGATTATTTCAATTAAACAGATTTTGTACTAAAATGAAATCAACAAATCCAATTACTCCAAATCTTGCAGTAGGAACACTAACTGCTGGAATGGGCCATGATAAAAAGCTGTGACAGGCTGCGTCTGACACCCGGACCACAAGTTTAACACCTGTGCACTAGAGGGCGTCAACCTAATCCTAGTGGTACAGTACCACATTGAGAATTACTTTAGATGTATTACTTCAAAATGAGATGGTAAGTCATTTACAACAAGGTATCAAAACTATAGGTGGTCTGAATTTCATGGATCTATACGCATTGAACTAATTCTGCAATTCATAATTCATTTTTTTGGTCAACTTTTCTTTTGATGGCGGCGCGGACACCCACAGCGGCTCCTCTTGTTTTATGTTGAGGGGGAAGAAATGTCATCTGTGCTGTATGTTACACATACGTACAGCACATTTGACAATAAAGTTGTATTCAATTCAATTCAATTCATAGGTGCTGTATTCTCAGGCTTATTTAAAAAATACTAATTGAAGGGATAAAAGAAGTATACATATTACCTGGATTGAAGATTCTGCAGAAGTTCAGAATACGAGAAACGCTCTCAGTCTGATGACGAACTCATTCGAATGAGAGAACATCACATAATCTAATTGCACTTGAGTTGTCCTCACCCCACATTGAACACTAACACCTCTGTTCTGGCCCATCTCACATGCTTTTGCCACAGGCACTTTTCATCTGCTTGACACGGTAAACAGGAAGTTAAGTCGCATGTGGGGTTCCAGTTGAATCATTTTGGTTTTGTTGAACTTTAGGAATCCAAACCAATAGGTGTCCTTTTTTTTTTTTTAATGGTGTGACCCAGCGGTGACACATGTTCATAAAAGTGGGTCAGAAACAACGCTGCGCTTATATGAGCATCTTCTGGTATCCTGGTAACCATCATCCGGGCTGGGCCAGGGGTGCAGCAGTACCACCCGGATCAGGGTGTGGAAGTTGTGTCTTGTAAAATTGAACATGTGCAGACCACCAGGTATGCATGAACTTCAGTTGGAGTCTCCAATGGGTGCTCACATGGTTCAGTTGCATCCATGCCAGACTTGAGTCAGAGGACCCTCCCTTAGCCATGGGCTGAAGTCCTGATCTGAGATGAGTGAACAACACACACACACACACACACACACACACACGCGCACACACACACACATACACACGCACACACACACACGCACACACACACACACACACACACACACACACACACACACACACACACACACACACACACATTTTAAGATACGGTATTCTCTTGTTGTTGTTTTTAATTAACTTTTATAAGCTGCTTTTGTTCTCTTTGCTCTGCCAATGTCTTCGGTTGATCGGTTCGTTCGTGGTTTTAGACGTCGTGCTTATTTAGTTACGTGAAGCACATTGAGCTGCTCCGTGTAGGAAATGTGCTGTGTGAATAAAGTTGCCTTTCCTTTCCTGACAACAGCCTATTATGAAATTCATACCTCTCCAACATTGTGTCAATCACAATGATGGACAACAGTGAGGAGTCACGACAAGCCGGAAGTTGCAACAACCTCAATACAGTACAGTAATTTTGCGATGTTTCGTTCGACCAATAGGTGGCGTAATAGAATCATATTGATTTTCAAAAGGGTGTATTAATTCGGGAAAAAAAGTTCTTACTGTAGGTGTTCTACTTTTATTTCGTTCACATATCAGAGACCCGTCACAAAAAGACAAGCGTACCTGCCTGGGCCACTAAAGACAACATAGAAGGCCCATATTCGATTTGTTTGACAAGTCATTGTTTGACAATAACTGAGGCAGCAGAAGATTATGCTGACTGTTTGCAAATTGTTTTATGATGTCCAGAGTGAACAAGTCCACAGGGTTTACTGCTATCCGGCTTGCTGGTTTTGCTTATTGCCAGAGTTTAATGAGTAACTCCGGGAGCTAAATAATACAGGGAGCAGGGGGAGGTGGGGGGGTGATTTCTTACGAACTGATGATTCTTACCAACGCACTCATGGCTCCTTGACGTGAAAATCTACCCGTTTAATCTTTCCAAAAAACAAATTTGTTTTTAGGGCTTTTGTATTATATTTCATCACTCAGAAGAGGCCATCATGGTAAGTGTCAATAGTTCTCAGGCTTTCAAACAACAATGTTGGGTTTATTATTGAAGGCAAAATGTGCATTGGTCTCCTTATTTGTCTTGTAGCAGATGTCCACTTGAGCGGCTTGAGGTGCTCCAGATTTTGCCTTTTTTTTTTTTGCTGCAATGAACTCTGTGGCAAGTTTATCTTCCCTGGCTGCTTGCTTGTTCCTCTCAGTGTGTCTTCTGTCTACAAGTAAGATCAAAAATGTTTTCCAAGCTGTGTGAGACAGTTGAGAGATGAAACGCCACGCTTAAAAAAAAATGGACTGAATGCATTTGGGTCAAAAATGTCGGGCGATTAAAAAGTGACATTTTCTAGGTGCTCTGACAGTAAGTCTTGGATGGAGGCGACATCTATTATTACACAGAATTAAAATGTACAGTTCTGACAAGAACAGCATTTTTCAGGGGCAGCATTTACTTTTATGATTGGTCAATTTGCAAGGAAGTCATGTACAAATTCTCCTGTGTTTGTCAGCCTCAAGCAGCAGCAGCCTGTGGGGCCAGAAGGTCCACTTTGGGTTTCGTCCATGTGTGTGGCAGTTGCATCCGGACACCATGGTGCCTCCCCTCCAGAACCTGAGCGTATGCATGCTACTGCAACGCGCTTACGACACAGAATGGATTGCTTTTGTCTACAAAGCGCCAGGAAGTAGACATGTGGAGCTGGGCTTGGGGGGTACGGGAACCCAGATGGTGGTATGGGTCTTTGGACAAGAATGGCATCTAGATTTGGAATTGAAGTTGCTCCAGTGGTATTCAGTCTGCCTCACCTGGTCTGGGGGGTCCAATAGGCTCCGGGTTTTTCTGAATGGAACCATGCGCAGTCAGGCCTCTTTTGCAAACGTCACCGCACATCAGCATTTGGGCCAGAACGGGACCCTAACTCTGGGGATGTCGCACTATGTGGACCCCAGTGGTGCCATCAAAGTGGAGAAGGGGAATAATCTCATCGGAGCCATCGGTCAGTTCAAGATGTGGTCCAGCGAATGGAGCGAGGAGGAGCTGGGGAGGCGAACGTGCGCCGACGGAGATGTTGTGAGCTGGGACCTGCGCCAGTGGAAACACGACTGCCCCATTGAGAAAGACGCCAGGATGCACTGCGGTAAGAAAAATAATACCGTTTTCATGTGAATCACTTCATAGAAGTCAAGAATAATAGGCTAAAGCATTTTTTGGTTGAAAAAAAAAACATCTCTGAAAATACATGCACAGTATGTTACATGTCAAACGCTATTGCTAGCTGTGATGCCCACAAGCCAAAGGCGGAGCCGCACTGTGTTTGTTTACAGAGTTGCTAGTGACCAGAGCAGAAGTGAGTAGCATTTCTCGACCCAATATTATATGTACTGTGTGGGAACTTTTAAGTACAGATAGAAGATTGTTTTTACGAGCTGTCCGTAACCTACCCAAAATGTGTTCACGACCCACTTTTGGGTCCTGATCCCCCAGTTGAGAATCACTAATGGGCCACGGAGAACAACCACAAAAATATAGACAGTGGACCTCGCTATTCACGGGGGACGGAGACCGGGCTTGTTAGCGAATGGCAAAAATCCGCGTATAATGACACGGTTATAAATGTTTTGGAAAAAAAAATTGAACACCAAAAGTTTTAGAAAAATGGAAATAAATAACCAACAAGTACTCTACCTCAGTGTTTTTCAAACTTTTTCAAGCCAAGGCACACTTCTTTCATTGAAAAAATCTCGCGGCACACCACTAGCTGAAAATGTAAAAAAGAAAACGCTTATTTTAACAATTAACATGTTATATTGTTACTATAACCGTTTTTAACATTGAAGAATGACGCTATAACAGCTTGAATTGGAATCAAATGAGCACAAAGAAAAAAGTATTTTATAATCTTTCATATTTATTGTTTCACTGTCGTCCTGCATTCATGCGGCACAAACTCGCTTGTCTCTAGTGGTCGAAACACAAGGCATTTGGCTAGCTGTTGCTGCTCTCTAGCGGTATGGGAGGGTACTACATGATTACTTTCTGGGCCATAGACCGCACAGGCATACATACAAATTGGATATTTTACCGCGGCACACCTGACAATGTCTCGCGGCACAGCAGTGTGCCACGGCACAGGGGTTGAAAAACACTGCTCTACTTAATATGTATAGTTCTTTAAAATTTCATAATTCATCGTTTAAAAGCTGATATTTTAATTACATGTGTTTATTTGCTTTTTTTTTTTTTTAATAGCATGGTCCTTCTTCAAAGTCAAAATGCAGACGTCCCTGAGACAGAAAAGGCAGCCAGGAAATTGTTCTGAGTCACTGACGAATCTCACCAGAGAATGGGTATGAAGAAAAAAAGTGGCACATGGAAAAGATTTGCCTGGAATTAACCTCTGCTATCTCTTATCAGTTCAAGACTATTTTCCCACTCGGCATTTCCATTAGCAGCCTATCTGTCGACTCACCTGCCAGGTAACGTTTTTGTGAGTGGGACTTAATGAAGAAGAGTCACGTGATCTGGAGTTCAATTATGTGACCTCTGTTTCCAAACAGCCCGAAATGCAGTATGCAAGTACTTCAGGTACAGTATGTCGGCCATCACGTGACATAAGCAGTAATAGACTACTATCTTAAAGACAAAAGGGACAACCTCGGATAAGCGGTAGAAGATGGATGGATGGATGGATGAATGGATGGGACCACCCCCATAGTTTTTTTTAAAACTATGCACAATTTCATGTCGTGTTTGTACAGAGGTAAAAATAAGCAACAAAAAAAAAATCAAATGAAGGGCACATTATAATTTCCATTATCCATTATTACATAACATGAAATGAAATGAAAATGTAATGTATCAAAAGACGGAATTGAACCCTTGCCCTCCCCCGATAATAATGTAATTTTTTTTCCCCAGAAATCAAGAGCTGAGTCCGCTACTGCTTGTAACAAATGGTGAGCTCAATTCAAGTCTCCCCCCCCAAAAAAAACAAAACAAAACTGTAGTGCCTTGAGATACAACTTTAATTCATTCTGTGACCACACTTGTAACTCAAAACACGCAAATCTCAAATCATCATGTACTGTTCTTTGAGATGTCTCAGCTTCTCTCAGCTCATCAGTAGAGCACTAATCTCACGAGTTCTTCTCAGAGGATAAAGAATCAATGACTGTGAGGACTGCTATAATGTCTGTTACACGTGTTGCCACACCATTTGTGTTTAATCCGTTGCACTTTTATCTGAAGGCACCACTGTCATTTCAAGTGAAATAATATTATCAGGTAGCACAGTGACTTTTTGTAGTATTTCTCTGAGTGGCAAGTCTTCCGTTTACATGTACAGCTTATTTTACATCAAGTTTTAGCTCAGAAGTTACGATCATGGTGGACCCTGCTGATAGCGTCGAAGTGGTTCAGGCTTATGTTGCCACACGACTGATTTGGACCTTCTCCACTGACACGCTCATCCTGACGGCGGAACACAACAGCATCCGCGTGCTGCCTGTGGGTGAGTTGGAAGTCGTAAACGGCCGCGACCGTCACGTTAATTTTCAGATTGATCAAATATTGACTCAACTCATGACCTCAACTATATCATTGTGTGTGCATTGTCATGTTTTAGTCACTTTTTTTTTTTTTAAATAAACAGAATCCTCATCACCCGTCATGACATCGGCACCACCCACTGTGACTTTGTCCGGTAAGCAGGCAGAACAATGATGCATGTATTAAAATGGACTGTTTGCTTTCTGCAATAAAAATATTGCTTGTGTGCTATTTTTGTGACATCTTGGTGCCAAAGTACAATGTGAAAGTTGTCTGAGGAGCCTCATTCAGACAAAAGTAGCGCTTTACCACTACTTTGTGGCATCTTGGGGCCAAGGCACAATGTAGAAGTCAGTTGAGGAGTTTCATTTGGACAAAGTATAGCTTTACCATCCTGATATTGTGGCAAGGAACTATCTTGAAGTTTGAGAAAGACCTCAATTTAGACAAAAGTAGTGCTTTGCTGCCATAGCATCTTGGTGCTAAGGCACTTTAACATACTTCCTTGACATCACTGACTGCTTTTCAGGGCTTTGCTGAAATAATGACAGGCTCTCGATTTACTTACAGGAACTGAAAAAAAAGACATACACAGATTCTGAATAATAACCTTCAGACTAAGACGACCGGTAATTTTTAAAAATTGGATACACCGCCTAGCACAGAGGTTGGGAATCACTGCTCTTTGGCAACGGAACTCTACATTGCTGCCACTCTGAGACGACAAGTTAGTTTCTTCATCCGTTCAATTTGACAGGTACAAGCCAAAGGGTTCCCGAGCAAGTCGCTAACATGTCCACAACAGGAAATCCTTTGTACGTCAATGTGAGTGCAGGTCAGTGCAAATTAATGGATCTCTCTGTCTCTATATATCTATATATCTATATATCTATATATATATTTATTCTGTGCTGCCCTTTTTCTTTTTATTTATTTTGTTATGGCGCTGCAGATGTGTTTCTGAGGGCCAAACTCAAATTGGATTTCATCGGGAATGCCTCAAAACCAGAAGAAATGATTGAGCAGTGGGTAAGACCATCACAATCCAACCTACTGGCATGCATTTGTATGGAATTTGCACGTATTGAATTCTCTTGTTTCCAAAGTTAAAAGAAAAGCTGGAAGCAAAGGGCACTTCGCTCGTAATGAACGTCCTCATCGTGGAAGGTGCCTGGAGGTGCGGCAGAATGACTCATCCGTAAGATAACATTCATTAAAATGTCCTATCTAAATTGATTGTACATTCGCAGGAACGCAAAGAGACTTAATATCCAGACGGTGAGTGTTAAAGTGAAAGAATACACAGTCACCTTGAATTAATCAATATTCGTATTTGATGAACACAACCTTTCTGGTTTCCTTTCTTATAGCGTATCCATGAGCGACTCAAACAGTAGGTGACTTTTCGGTTCGTGCCGTCTGTTTTCCGCTGATATGAAACAGCATGGCGTGCGTTTCATGAACAGGTACACGTGTGACTTCCATGTTCAAGATTACAGCATGAAGCACATTGAGGAAATTAAATATTTCATCAACACCACCTTGACGCCCCAGTATGCAAACAACTCCAGTGTCATTCGAACTACGGATATGACGCTCAAACAAATATGTAGGTATACAAACCATCAAGTTCTCACACACACACACACACACACACACACACACACACACACACACACACACACACACACACACACACACACACAAAATTTACAATGCAACCTTAAGAAGTGCTAAACCTGATTGGGCGTTTCTGCCTCACCCCCCAGCGCATCTGCAAATTTACTTTGAAAAATTACACTCGATCATAGATTATTTTGCAGCGCAGGCGGTCTAACATGATTTTGATTATTTGATCAAGGCGCAGGCCCACACTCTGATTTTGATGCAAATGGGAGATCCCACAAGGATTGGCCGGGAAAAGTCTATTTGCCACCCACAAAGGCACAAACGCTCCGTTATGCCCAATTTCACTCGTGCAAAGTTTGGCAAAAAAAAAAAAAAGTCAGACAAGTATCATGTAAATATGGTAGTGATATGCTTTTTCTCTTTCAGTTCCTCAAAATTGTTTAGAAGAATTGTCAGTGACAATCTACGGAAAATACTTTTGGCCTGAAACCTTCCCTCAAGTTAATGAGACCATGAGATGCAGTAAGCCAAGCTCCAAGGAAGCCTTCAGACTTTGGTAAGATCTTCTTGTCGATACCACTTATCCTGATTATGGTGAGCTGGAGTGTATCACAGCTGATTTCAGTTGAGGCGTCGGGGGACACCCTAGACTGGTCGCTCAAGTCAAAAAAGCCGCACAGCTATCAGCGCTTTTTTTTAGCCGCGCGGATTCTCCCGGCCGCTCAAGTCTCTCATTTACGCACATTTTCTCTGGCAAATATTAAAAATCATAAATATATCATGATGTGGGACAGCGTCAACGTGGGGCTTAGGGAATCTGAGCCGACATTTACCTTGGATGATGCTGAAATAAGGCCGGAATTCTTTTCATATGGGTCTATTTACTTCATCCATATCCTGTTAACCTTGGTCAGAACAAACCGTTACCCTGGAGACGGCCTCGGCTCCTTGCCATTCTTTCGTTCGGCACGCACGCCTCGATTGAGATATTATTCAAGTTGCTCACGTAATGATGATGGGCCTTCGTGATATAAGCATGACATGATATTACTAAATCAGCATGACGATGACACGGATCCAACCTCCCAAAGAACTGGTTTGAGTTACCCGACAAGTTTCCGAGCGAAAATGAATGGAATTGAACACAAGAGGAGAAAATGTGGGTTTCCTCCCACATCCCAAAAACGCATTAGCTCCATTGAAAACGCTCAAATTTGAATGATTCTTTGTCTAGTTGTGCGTCAGTTGGGTAATCTCAGATCCAGATGCAAATCGCCACTTGGAACAACTTTCGTATGGCTCCTGTGAGATCTCTAAATTGTCTGTCGTTGTGAATGTGACTTTGAATGGTCTTTTGTCTACACTGCACGTGCCGTGCGATTAGCGAGCGACCAATCCGAGGTGTACACCAAATCTCCAAAAGTTAGCTTGGTTTGTCTCCAGCTCTCATACTTCTGGGTATCAGAGAAGTGATTGATGACCACCTAACCAGAACTGAAAGCATGACAAAAACCTTTGAGATTGTGCCAGCAGATATCACCAAATTCGTTATTTATTTTTTATTTTTGGTGCCATCTAAAACTGCTCAGGCTTTTGCCAACCGAACAGACTTGTGACGTCAGTGGGAAATGTAGAATACAATGCCTCAAGGTCATTTGTCTGTCATCTGATTGTATTCAGTGAATTACACCTTGAAAATGACACAACCAGCTGGGCCAAGCCGATCATGACAAATTGCAATCCAGTTGAGTCCATTTCAGAACTTGAAAATATCACTGTCACCAACGGTAAGAGGCGCAATCACATATCGGTCATTTTCGTCTTTCCAAATAGAACCCGACGAGGGGAAACTGGGAATTTCAAGTTTGCGCGTTGTTGTTCTTCAGATAATGCCGCTGAAGTGGTGGACCTAATCCAGAACTTGGTCAACTCCACGTTGGGCAACGCCACACAGCTTCCGCCTTCTGAGCTCAATACGGTGGTGGAGAAACTCAACCAGGTGGTAAACGTCACCACCATCACGCCGGTGCTCTGCGGCAACATCGTTCGCGTTTTCTCTGACATCTTGATTTCCGACACGGACGTGGCCCCGGTGGCTGCTAGGTAAGGAGATAGAAGCACGCTCAGGCTGCGAGAATTC
Organism: Hippocampus abdominalis; assembly: GCA_018466805.1. Lineage (NCBI taxonomy): Eukaryota > Metazoa > Chordata > Actinopteri > Syngnathiformes > Syngnathidae > Hippocampus > Hippocampus abdominalis. The sequence continues at coordinate 18,872,694 of CM031695.1, read as the reverse complement.
ATAACGTCAAACTTTGACGCACGTTAAATGCCCTTTTTTTTGGCAGGGGTACGCTATAGTATGTTCCATTAATTGCCTGAAAATCTTTCCATGTTTCACAGTTTTTGTGGTCAGGCCAAAGCCATGTCTAATTTAGAAATACAGTCAAACCTCGGTTTTCGTCCATAATTCCGTTCCAGAAGGCTGTTCGAAAACCGAAATTGTTCGAAAACCGAAACCACGCTCCTTTTAAAATAAAAATGTTTACTGAACACGTCTGCTCATAATGGAAAGCAACACGAGGAAGGTCACTTCCTCGTGGAAGGAAGGCGAGAGGAGTCAAATGGTGCATTCAAGAGCGCTCAGTTTGTTCGAGAACCGAAATTTGTTCGTCACCCGAGGCATAAAAAACGTGAAATTTTTGGTCGAAAACCGAATTGGACGAGAACCAAGACGTTCGAAAACCGAGGTTTGACTGTATTCTCGACTGGCTCTCAACAAAGGCGGACACTCCTCATCCAAATACTAACATTGGGATTTGTCTAAAATGGCTGCTTCAAACCAAAATTGATCAACTTTAGTCTCGAGACTCCTCCAAGTTGACTTTCATGATAAAAGATGTCTACCCGATTTTGTGTCCATTACTGAAATTGATATTAGGGTGCAATTTTATTTCACTTTTATTTCAAGCGGTCACTACTGAGTGAGTAAGAGGTGTTCATTTTCTAGAAGAAAAATGAAGTTTTGTGTACTTTTATGTGCTCTGTTTCTTGAGCGTAATTTTTTTTCTCACACATTCTATAGATTTGAGTGTGTACTGTCAAAGACATCTTCAAATTTATAGGTGGCAAGTTTAGGACAGAACTGTTTGGACAAAGTGAACCATGCACTCAACTGGGTGTTTTTTTTTCATCCCTCCCTTTGCCAAAATAGTATCTTGAACCTGACGGATAAAATGGGCAACACGATGGAGTTTCAGAATGATTCGCTAAGTCTGACCGCCCCTTCGCTGGCTCTGTCCATGATTGACGTGGCTCCCGAGGGATTCAACGGCCTCACATTCAGAGCAGTGTCCATTTCTTCGCTCCAGGAGCCTAATGTAATACCCACAATGTGGTACAGTCTTCTAAAAACTTCATTTTCTGGCATTGATGTTAGATTCTAATGAGGAATCGTTTTGTGTTTGTGTTTTTCAGGTACTTGTCAACCAGAGTTTTGAGGGGAAACCAATCCCGGATGCCAATGCGACGATATCCCTGCCGTCTACTCTCCACAACTTCCTTCCACCTGGACAGAGGAATAAAACCCGGGTCCAGTTTCAGTTCTACGGAACACAAGACCTCTTCCAGGTATGCTCGTGTGAATTTTATTGTATTTTTTTTGTCCAAGCTGATTCTGTCTTGCCTCTCTTGACAGCATTATAAAAATTGACAACGTTGACCCAATATCGCTGCATCACGGTGAAAACGTTGTTCCTTTTGTATGCTTTGCCAGGAGAGGCAGGGTGCATCCTTAGCGAGGCTAACTAAGCAAGCTAGCAGTTAGCTTTGGCCCAATTTGCAGTGGTATCTACATACAACGGTATCCTCCTATCTTTCTCAGGCAATGATCTACATAAAAAGAGAACTTTGTCCTCTTATCACTCTTGTGTGATGTGATGTACAAATAACCTTAATAAGAGACTAATTACATTCCATTGTGCTATACTTTATGGCACGGTCTCTTCATACAAGCCCAAGTGTGTCAAACTTGTTTTCGTGATAGCCTACATTGTTGTTGTGGTTGCCCTCAGGGCGGAGGTTGTAATGCCATTAGAACCTCCGAATGGCACGTTAAAAGTCACTGTTTGGTACGCAGCTTGGTGTTTAAGTCATGCTTTGGTTCACATTAGATGCAGTAAGGGAATAAATTGCGACAATAACGCCTTTTGTTTTGTACAAAGAGGAACAGGTGAATAACATTAACAATATAAAACTGCGGCTCATAACGTGGAGGCCTCACAACTTAGTGCCGGTGTCGCTTTCTGGTATGCGCGGTATGTGAGGCGGCAAGTTACTTTTTCCTTTTGCATTCTTGTTTGCCTGACGCCATTTCAAAGAAGACTTGACATTGCGCCTGTCACGTTGCGAGGTGATGATGGACCCCAAAAAGCAGGCAGGAGGGAGGAGCAGGGTGTACTTGAAGAAGTCTATTAATAAACAGAGAAAACTAAATCCAAAACAAAGTCCAAAGTATCAAACAAAAATCACGACGGAAGCTAAAACCTAACAGTGACCAAAACATGACTGAAACAAACCTGTCGGAAGCAAACAAACAGCAACAATGACCCGACACTGAGTGGTTGGGCATCAAGTTTTTTAAGTCGCACTAATTACACAATGACCAACAGGTGTAGTGCCACCTGTTGGTCACAAACCGATCCATGACAGTGCCATATCGTTACGTTAGCCATGACGTCTGCTAAATTTTAGATTTCCTGGATTGAGACAAATATTTTTCGGGTAAAGAGAAGCCCTTGTCAGAGCTATTTCCTGTGACCAAGAGTGAAGCATCAGTCGAACCTTTCAGCCAGGTAAAGAGAACTTTTTACCAGAGAGCTCTTTACCAGAATTTTTGTTTTCTTTTCACACAAGAAATCCAAAAATCATCGTAGAAGAATATAATTATGATCTGTGACATGCGCTACAGCAAGATAGCTGTTTGTGTCCCTTACCAAATTAGTTGTCTTGAGAACTTTAATAATCACCTGACCAGATTACAAAATAGCCCATTGCATTTGGTCAGTAATTTCATGATTTGTTTCGGGAAAAAATCATGGCAGGCTTCCGTCTGCCACGTGAAATGAAGTGGTGACATAATTTGGACTGCAGGCCATGTGTTTGAAACCTGTGGTTTTCAGGAATCACATTTGTTTGGTCTCACCGACAGGGCCCCCAAACTGCCAACGCAACGTCGCACGGCGACTTGACGTTGAACTCTTACATTGTGTCCGCAAGCATCAACGGCAGCCACGTTAGTAACCTGGGTGACGGCGAGAGGGTGGTGATCACGCTACGTCATCGCAAAGCCAAACAAGTGAGACCTTAGACATACTGCATCGACTACTCACAAAAAATTGGGGAAATTGGGATTTGGGGAAATTTCAGGATGAGACGAAAATGCACTAGAACTCTTACAGGATAACTTTGTGACTTTGTTTTTTTGTTTTTTTTTAAGAATGGCGACAGGGTGCGCTGTGTGTTTTGGGATTTCGAGGACAATGGTGAGGGTCTCGACTCTCGAAGGTCTACATTGAGATTAATGGAGCTGCCTGGTGGAACGATGCAATAAAAGTGCAGGGACTTGTCGGCCAGCAGATAAACCACCTTAATAATGTGTGTGTGTGTGTGTTCGTGTGTGTGTATGTGTGTGTTTCCCAGGTGGGTTGGGTGGATGGAGCAGCCTCGGTTGTGAAACGTGGACTCTTTCGCCTTATCAGACCAGATGTCTGTGTGAGCACCTCACACATTTTGCTGTGCTGCTGGTGAGTCATATTGGATGTGTACTTTTTCTGACGGAAATCATTCCTTGGCAGCGGGGGATTAAATAAACTCCTCTAGCCACACATAGGGAGTTCAAACCGGTCAGACCATTATATAGCACGATTTTATTTTTTTCCCCTCGTGGGTTGCATGGTACGAACACATCATTAGGACCTTCTTCCAATAGCTGTATCGGAGGAAATATTTTCAAATCGTCTTCAACGATGACAAAACTACGTCTAAATTGTCTGCCATTTACAAACACATTAGCATTGTTGAAGACCAGGTTTTCTTTGATTTTTACAAAAAGGTTTAGTTTTAGGTTATTGAAGACCCTGAATTGTCTTTGATATTTACAAAAACACGTATTCAAAAAGACGCCATTTTCTTTGCCGTTTACAAAAAGCTGTATGTGAAATGAGCAGAAACCGTACTGTCTTTGGAGTTTACGAAAACACGTTGGGATATTTTAGAATCTATATGTATTTGTTGTCATGTAAGCACATTTTGATCAGATGGCCTTATGCCTCTACTGGTTAGGGCGTCGGCCTCACAGTGCAGAGGTGCAGGGTTCGATTCCGGCTCAGGCCTTCCCGTGTGCAGGTTGCATGTTCTCCCCGTGCCTGCGTGGGTTTTCTCCGGGTATTCCTGTTTCCTCCCACATTCCAAAAACAAGCATGTCAGGTTGATGGAACACTCTAAATTGTCCCTAGGTGTGATTGCGAGCGTGAATGGTTGGTGAACAGGGTCGAGGGGAGTTGCTGCAGCCTATCGCAGCTGACTTCGGGCGGAAGGCAGACTACACCCTGAACTGGTCGCCAGTCAGTCGCAGGGCACTTATGGAGCCAAACGAACTTTCACACGCACATTCACACCGCCACCTAGTGGGAATGATCCCACGCTGCCCGCACACAAGTCCGTGTGTACCACTACACCATCAGCGACTAACGTATCCCTTAATTCCTCAATATTACTAAAGAAATTACTATCTTACATATTATGTTATTATTGTAGTAATTGTGAAAGCATGAAATGCTAGAGAAAAATACAAGGGCAGATTTGGAATCAGCATTTAAAAATAATCAACAGGGTGCCCATCAAATCTGGGTGTATGGTAAAAAAAACAAAAAACACTATTTTCAACATGATTTCCATCATTTCCAATGCATATTTTGAGCTCGATCGAATAGGTCTGCATTGCCATCAATTTCAGAACGTTGACTGGTAATGCGTTGTGGTTTAAATCTGGAGTCTTGATTTGAGTAGACTTTCACAGAGAAAGGTCTGGTCAACAATTTGCTCTGCACCCAGACCTTGCCAACACCCTGGAGAAAAGTTTACTTGCACCTCTGATTTAAAAATGTGGTAAAAATGTGTTATTGTGGATCCTCATTGGTCTCCAAGAAATATTTCGGATGTTCACCTATTTATGTCTTAACCTTGTTAATAAATAGTTCCCCTTTTTTGATTTCAGGATGTTTCCAGAACTCCCATAAGTGAGAGTGACAGTCATATCTTAAACGTGCTCTCATACATTGGTTGCGGTATATCCGCCCTCTTCTTGGGGATCACTCTCCTCACTTACCTCACTTTTGAGTGAGTCATCATCAGGAAAAAAAAAAAAAAAAGAAATTAGGTCAATTGTGCATATAATGGAACACTCTGTGCCATTCACCTGATTCCAGAAAGCTTCGCCGTGACTACCCGTCAAAAATTCTCATCAACTTGTCGGCCGCCTTGCTGGGACTGAGCTTGCTTTTCCTGCTGGACTCGTGGCTCTCGTCTTTTTCCGACTACAGCTTGTGCATCGTCACTGCTGCAACCCTTCACTACTTCCTGCTGGCCTCCTTCACCTGGATGGCCCTGGAGGCCGTCCACATGCACTTTGCCCTGGTCAAGGTCTTCAACACATACGTGCCTGCGTACATCCTCAAGTTCTGCGCTGTCGGGTGGGGTAAGGAAAAAGACGGCACAGTCTTGGTCATGACATTATGAAGAGGAATATCACAGACTGCAACCATGCAGACTATGGCCTTTCACTTGTAGAGCACTTTTCTACCGTTCATTGAATTCAAGCTTTAACATTTTCCCGATTCACCTGATGATGATGCAGCATCAGGAGTTCCGTATTTTCCGCACTATAAGGCACACCCATCCATCCATCCATCCATCCATCCATTTTCTGAACCGCTTAATCCTCACTAGGGTCGCGGGGGGTGCCGGAGCCTATCCCAGCTGGCTTCGGGCAGTAGGCGGGGGACACCCTGAATTGGTTGCCAGCCAATCGCAGGGCACACAAAGACGAACAACCATCCACGCTCACACTCACACCGAGGGACAATTTTGAGTGATCAATCAGCCTGCCATGCATGTTTTTGGAACGTGGGAGGAAACCGGAGCACCCGGAGAAAACCCACGCAGGCCCGGGGAGAACATGCAAACTCCACACAGGGAGGCCGGAGCTGGATTCGAACCCGGTACCTCTGCACTGTGAAGCCGACGTGCTAACCACTGGACTACCGGGCCGCCTAAGGCACACCCAAAATATTCAATTTTCTCAAGTGCCTTATATTTCGATGCGCCTAATATATGGATCAATATTCTGATTTCATGGACGTAGTATTTTGAATGTTCTATAAATCGCTTTGTTACAGCTGCAGTGGTTGTGAAAGCTCTTTAAAAAAAGCTGTATTGTATTCCCTTTAGCGTAGCTCCATCTAGTGGATGCACAACACAACCGCAGCCACTATTGTAGCTTCTATTCTATGGGCCGTATAATGCGGTGCACCCTATATATGAACACTACAACAGGCCATTCGTTGAAGGTGCGCCTAATACTCCGAAGCGCCTTATAGTGTGGAAAATACGGCAATTAGGTGTGCATGAGCTTGCCTCTGGATTCTAAAATTATGTGGATAGTGTGACCCTAACAATCACATTTTAGTGGACTCAATCATCATTTCTTGTAGATACATTCAACATATTTCTAATATTTGTCCTCTTAAAGTACAGGATATCTAGCTTTTGGGGTCCTTGAGGGAAAAAAAAAATTCATGCTGCTATAGAGGATGTCATTGTTTTTGTTTAGTTGGTGTAATACCCAAGAAAGAGAGCCAAGGGGGCTGTAGTCAAAGATTGACCATTTAAAGTGTCTCCCTGTATAGTGTTTTTAAAAAATGTTGTTAATCCTGCTCTGGCAAAGTGCCGATGTCTTGTTTTATCCTTGCAGGCGTTCCTCTGGCCATCGTCTGCTTGGTGCTGGCCATAGATAAAGACGCCTATGGGAACACTCGGGAGACAGCAGTTGCAGCAAAGAGTAAAATTACCAACGAATTGTAAGTACTCCCTATGATAGTATATAGAGCAAGTGTGTGTCAAATATAAAGTTACAGTTTTTGCGGAACGTAGTGTAAATAACAAGAGTTAAAATAACGTCCTGCTCGGGGCATTGTATCTAGCTGCTGGCTACAGAACGACATCTTCTTCTACGTGACGGTGGTGGCCTACGTCCTGCTGGTCCTGTTGTGCAACGCAACCATCTTCGTGGTGGTTCTACTTCAGATCCGCAAGACGGCCGCCAACAAAAAGGCGTCGAACAGCAGTCGCAGCACCATTCAGGACTTGAGGGCGGTGGCCAGCCTCACCGTTCTGCTGGGTCTCACCTGGCTCGTGGGCTTCTTCACTTTTGGACAAGGCAGAGTGGCCATGATGTACCTGTTCACCATCTTCAACACGCTGCAGGGTAAAGATAAAAAACCTACAGATTGATTTTAATGCCAGATTGATTACGTGCGAAAAGAGAGTTTCCCCCAAGCACTGTTTGGTTAAATGTTGCGAATGTTACCGCAATGACACATGAAGCTACAAAAGGTTTGAACTGATTCTCGTTTACCGTTTTCTGCTAGAAAATGGAATGGTGTCCATTGATTGGCCAACAAGTAAGCTCAAATCGAAATTGATTTTGAAACGATGACGACCGAGTGGTTTGCGCCAAACGCTACGGAATTGATGAGCAGAAAAGAAAATGGCTTAACACAAGACAGATAAGCGTTTTGATTCCAATTCGTAGTGCGGGGTTTTTCAAAATTTGGGGATGTCAATGTTATGTTGCGCCGGGTTGAATGTAAAGCAAGTTGTCATCTGGCTTACTTACTTTTCAAATCAAGTAATCAGTAAAAAACTAAGTTCCTTTTAAAGTCAAGTAATGAGTTGAGTAACTAAGTTCCTTTTTCACGGTAACTGTGGTACCCCCCAAGTTATGAGCTCAGTGACAGCCATTAGAGAGCCACCCCCCTTGGAATAAAAAAAACATTGTTGGACATTTACCACATTAAATTGAAATGAAAATCACACCTTATTTTGTGGAGAAAAAAAAGCATCTGTGTGATGACAGCAGTGTATTTTATGAGTGTGGTTTAAGGTGACAAATGAAAATTGAACAGTTGTCTGAATGGCGCCGCTTCATTGCAAAAATGGGAATATTTTTTCCTGCCTTCCGCAGGGTTCTTCGTTTTTCTCTTCCACTGCCTGATGAAAGAAAATGTGCGGAAACAATGGCGAATCCATTTGTGTTGTGGTGCTTTAAGACTCGCTGACCGTTCAGGTACTCTACTTTTTCAAAAAGGGAATGAGTTGCGGGCTGGGTGTGGAATTGAGCTCCGCTTTGCGTGTTTTGTGTTTGCAGACTGGAGCGCGACAACGGGCGCTCACCGCAGGAAAGAGAATCTTATTAACTCCAGCTCCTCTGTCAAAACCTCGCTCAGGAACACTTCTGAGTCCGACACTGGCATGGAAAACCAGAAGGAGGCGTAACAAGGCCTCGTCAGTGGTTTGACTCGATGCCTTAAACTTGCTTTGCCGTGGGGAATTGTCCAATTTCACGTAATTGTTTCAAAATTAACAGCTCCAGTCGTGCCTTGAGATACAAGCTGAATTCATTCTGCGAACACACTCCTAACCTAAAACACTCATATACTTGAAGGGCTGTAATAATATCAAAACAAATATTTAGCCCGTCAATTGCCTTTTCCATTCGTTGTTAGCATTAGCATTAAGGTAGCAGACTTAAAGGGCATTTTCTTTACAAAATGATGTTCTATGGAGAAGTCTAATCCAGTGTGTGTGTGTGTGTGTGTGTGTGTGTGTGTGTGTGTGTGTGTGTGTGTGTGTATTTACATCTGAGATCAAACTTGCTACAGTGAAAAAACCCCTGTTGTGAAAAATCTCTTGCTGCAAACATGATTTCGTTGTGGAGGAGTTTCACTATACGTCGGGTCAAGGGTATCTCAAGGCACCACTGTCTCTATGCCAACGATGTATTATAACTGTCAGAATGCTTAAAAATTCTTCTACAAGAAGATATATGTGTTTTTTGTGATATTAATAAGCCAAAACACAAATAGCACCGAAATTCAAAACAAGATATTACCAAATTACAGCACGTAACATCATATTCATATTATTTCAGTCACAGAATGAATTGCAGTTCTTTTTCAGCATGAGGACTTTGTGCTCAACAAGTAGCAATTCACTGATTCTAAATGTGAATTTAAATGTGACGGAAGAATGTGTGAAAAGTTGCACTTTGCTACTTTGTATCCATTTTGCTTATTGTGTGGACCCATGTTTACCCTACTTTGGTCAAACAAAAATGCAAACATAATAAATAGTATCATGCCTGATTTATTGAATACAGTATTTAATTTTATGCAATGAAAAGTTCAAGTAATTGACCAAAGTCCTATTTTAGCCTTATTCGTGTCTAAAATAATTTCCCCTGAGTCAGGTTATTATTTTTACCGTGATTCTTGACTAGCAGACTTGCTGTTGCCAATTTCTTGTCAAACATGCTATTTTCACAGATTCTTGTCTAGCAGTACCATGTCCCTTGCTCGTCCCTGATTCTTGTATGGCGTACTCTTTTTCCTCATTTTTGTACTAACACAGACAAGGATGAAATATGACAAAGAACACATTTTAAACCTAATTTTTACTGGCATACTTTCCAGTCCCTGAGTCTTGCCTAATATACTTAGACCCTGATTCTCAGCCGGCACATTTACTCTTTCAGATTCTCGTCTGTCATACGTTTCCCTTCCTTTTGACACTTTACCATTTGACACGTTCCCATTTTTCCCTGATTCTTGACGAACAAAACCACTCTTGTCTCACAATCTCTCACCCTGATTCTTGGCGAACGTACTTTGAAAAAAACTGCTCCATGGTTCTGTTCTAACACACTTTTTCCGGGATTCTAGCACAACTATTCCGATATTCTTGACTAACATGCTTTCTCGACTTTGATTATTGCGCTGCATATTGTTTTGTGCCCCAATTGGGCATCCTAAATTTCGAATGATACCACTTGGTTGTTGATCAAAAATGCTTGACATTCTATCTTTTCATGAATGTTATAATGACTTTGTTCTTGATTAGGATTCAGATTTTTTGACTCTTTGACACTCTTTGACAAAAAAAAAAAAATGAAATGTCCATTGTTTGAAACTTTCTGGCTGTTTATGTAGACTGGCAAATGTACAATGCTATTTACGAGCCAGTGTCAACAGTGCAACAATTACACAAGTCATTCGCAGGCCACTCAAGGGTGCTGGTCCATGTTGAGTGGCTGGGTTTGTAAGAGTTTTCCCTTTCTTTTCCTAAAATCACAGAGGCATTCTAATTTTAATCTCTAATCTGTATGGATGTCTGCAAAGTCACTTCTTCATAGCATTAAGAGTTCGGGATTTTTCTTTCTTTCTTGAGTCTAGGATTCTGGTTGAACTTGCTGGATGACATTCTGCTCATAGTTGTGCACAAGAAGACTCCCACACCCTTTCACAAGCTCACACATCCCATCAGTCAGTGATATTTTGGGGCTTTCCTTGATACAAAAAAGAAACATTGTGTTGGCATTTTTCACCCAACCAATGACAAGTTACCGCGAAGCCCGGTGGCGGAATTTTTGCTGAAATTTTGGCAGCTGCTCATGTAGGTAAACACATCAGCTTTGCGGTCAAAGGAAAAACGTACCCGTTGTTCACTTTTGGTCAGGTAAGACAACTTCAAATGTGTCTTTTCTATCATTTATGTGATAAAAAAAAAAAAGATGTACAGGGATAACAATTTCTTCATTTCAACTTGCTTGCTCAATTGTGCCGCACTGAGAGTTTCAACCTAATTCATGCTGTTTTCAAACTGTTGACTTTGCCGAGGTTGAGCTGACTCGAAAAGATATTTACACAACTAATAAAAACACATGGACAAGAAAATCTATCCATCTGCATGCTTTGATGAAAAGTTTGTTTTTTACCCTCCGAATTGGAAACTGAGAAAATTAAGGCAAAATACATATGTAGCAGCATTTTATATATATTTGGGGGGTTTTCCATTATAGTATTGCTTCTTTAGTGCCTTATGAATAGTAGTTACTGTATGTCCAATCTTAACTCAAGTGTAAATGAACCATTTTTGGCCCATGCCCATTAAAGATTTATATTCAGGAGGAAGACACAATTACACAAGATTTAACTTGTGGTATGATAGTAGTAGAAAAAGTTGTACAGGTACTAGTACTAGCAGTAGTAGTATCCGACCCAATTATATGAAGAGCGTAAAGTTGACCAAAGTGCTTACCGCTGTGTAACCTAAACAAATAAAACACAGCAAGTAAAATGCATGTAGGGATCGGTACCAAGACAAAACAGAGGTACAGTAAAAACACACACCAAAAAAAAGTACACACAATGTAAGAACAAAACTATGTCCAAAAAAAAAAAATCAACAGCTTGAAGCTGAGGGGGAAAAAAATGCGTTTGAAGTGACTGCCTCGAGCCAAAGGAGGACGACTGAAAGATAACTGCATGATTACTTCTCACACATTCCACAACATTAAAAGTCAGCGAGACATACTCATGATTTTTAGGACTAATGCTACTATCAAATAATCATCTTTACTCAAATGTAAATAAGATGAGTTTTCACTCATGATTGAAAGCTCTTGAACAGTCTTCTCCTTTACTTCATGATAACACAGTGTCAGGAGAAACCTGCGGCATCAGAATCTTGCTTAACTAAGGACATGCAGTCACGAGAGTTGGGGATCGAACCCAGAACCTTCAGGTTGGGAGTTGAGCACCCTCGCACCTGAGCTGTGCGGTGCTGATTGGTTAATGCGTTCCGTGATGATGTTGCGGTAAATATTTGAACGTAACCGGGAGGTAAACTCGCCTTAATTTCTGGAAGTATTTCAGAGCTTTTGAATTCATACATCAATTTCCTGATCCACTTTTCCTCAGGAGGGTTGCGGACATGCTGGAGCCTATCCCAGCCGTCTTTGGGCAGTAGGCGGGGGACACCCTGAACCGGTTGCTAGCCAATCGTCGGGCACACATAGACGAACAACGAGCTGCGCTCACACTCATATCTCGGGAGAATTTAGAGTGCTCCGTTAGCCTGCCGTGCATGTTTTTGGAATGTGGGAGGAAACCGGAGTGTCCGGAGAAAACCCACGCAGGCACGGGGAGAGCTTACAAACTCCACACAGGGAGGCCGGAGTCGGAATCGAACCTTGCACCTCTGCACTATGAGGCCGGCGTGCTTACCAGTCAACCACTGTGCCGCCTTTTGAATTCACTTGATCCCAAATTTATGATTTTCATTGACCCAACTAAAGAGGCTGCTGATAATTAGCCTCCATTTAATGGCTACATGGTTTTTTTCCCCTTCAAATGATCTCTCTAACTCATGCCACTGATGTGTATTGCGTACAGTGAAACTCCTCTACAACGAAATCATGTTTGCAGCAAGACATTTTTCACAACAGGGGGTTTTTCACTGTAGCAAATTTGAAACAGGAACGTGGGAATGGTGTTGATGCATGAAGATTTTTTCCCACTAGGGGGTATTTTCACCCATGTAGATTTCGTTGTAGAGGAGTTTCACTGTAATAACGAAATGCTTTTCCATTACATGGCAGAAAGCACGTCATTTACGGTGCGTATCCACTTTTTGAATTGTTGTTTGGAGGTTTGCCGCAGGACATTTGGAATGTAAAATATGTGCCACGGCTCAATATTGGGAAGGAGGACCATAATATATTAAAAAAAAAAAAAAAAAAAAGACCTGCACATGCGTATTTCCTTGTCCTCTGCGGTTTTCAGTGCCGGCTGACCCATGGAGGATGGCATGGACAGTCCGGTGGCCATCAAGGTGGAGGGCCACTCCCGTAGCGTGATCCTCAGGTATTTTCGGGGCGACATCGGCAGCATGGTGGACGCTCACTTCAGCCGCGCTCTCAGCAAAGACGTCAAGGACAACGTGCCGGTTGGCAAGGCCAAGAAAATGCGTAAAAACATCAAGTCAGGTAAGCCAGGCAAGGTTGTCCAAATTCACTCACAAATTGACTTCTGGGTTTTGTTGTTACAGTATTCTTTGATGTTGTTGTACACTGGTTAAGTGGAACTTTTGCCATCCAGCGGGAGAACAGACAATTGTTCTGCCTGTCACTACACATTGGTGGACTAGAAAGGTGAAAATAGGGATCAACTATTTGTAGGATATAAATGCAGTGAATAATGGCCGTCAATATATTCAGCTATTTGCTTATTGTTGCGCTACTTCTACAACACACAAATACACCACAAGGGGCGCCAAAGCCCTGGTAATAGGAAAGTAGTAATTGGTGTTGGGTGCCCAACCAAAAAGGTTGATAATTGCCTAGAGATGTCACCAAATGGCGGCAAATCACTACTTTTCTCAAAATGAAGTACCTCCCATTGTAGTGTAATTCCTTGGCACCAATAAGCCAAGAGATAGCACCAAAGCACTTCCTATGGCTAAATGAAGCTCTGAAATTACTTTAACATATCATTGGAACCAAGATGCCACAAAATTGCGCCATAGTACTACTTTTGTCTAAATTAAGGCACTAAAACTCAGTTCGACATAGTTTGTTGGCACCAATTTGCCACCAGATGGCGGTAAAAGATTACCTTTGCATCAATGAAGCACCTCAAATCACCTCAACAGAATTTCTTGGCACCAACATGGTAAGAGATATCTGAAAACACTACTTTTGTCGATATGAAGCTCTCAACTAAAGTCAACATAGTTGCTTGGCACCAAATCTCACCAGATGGTGGCAAACCACTATTTTCTTGCTTTTTTGTTGTTGTTTTTTTAAATTTTGCGTGTCACATTCCACTGTAGGGAGGCCCGGTAGTCCAGTGGTTAGCACATCGGCTTCACGGTGCAGAGGTACCGGGTTCGATTCCAGCTCTGGCCTCCCTGTGTGGAGTTTGCATGTTCTCCCCGGGCCTGCGTCGGTTTTCTCCGGGTGCTCCGGTTTCCTCCCACATTCCAAAAAACATGCATGGCAGGCTGATTGGACACTCTAAATTGTCCCTAGGTGTGAGTGTGGGCGTGGATGGTTGTTTGTCTCTGTGTGCCCTGCGATTGGCTGGCAACTGAGTCAGGGTGTCCCCCCGCCTACTGCCCGAAGACAGCTGGGATAGGCTCCAGCACCCCCCGCGACCCTAGTGAGGATCCAGCGGTTCGGAAAATGGATGGATGGACATTCCACTGTAGTTGTCAATCAGAGACATCAGGGACAGACAGGTAGCATCCTGATGTTCATTTTAACTGTTTGTTCTCCATCAGAGGACAGCAGCAACGGCCACACCAACTTGGTCGAGCCTGCGGCCGTGACGGGCCGACACTTGGCTTTCGGCCCCGCCGACGACCACGCCGGGTCCTGGCACTCATTCATCGGCAGGACCGGGGAGACGTCGGGCTTACCGTCCGCCGCGTATTCCGTGGAAGACCTGAGCTTGACCGGGCAACAGTACGCCTCGTCGCTGCTCAACCTCCTGCATGGCGACCGCGCCGAGATGGCGCCCGGCGTGGCCTCTGGCTCCAAGCCCGAACATCTGGCCAATTGGATGGTGCCCCAAGGATTTAGAGACTCTGTGGAGCCCGCTGGAGGCTTTGAGCCTGGTAAGCCTTCGTATGCAATACAGCATCTGCAGTCAGGCTTCCTGGGAGGCTATCAAACCTTCCAAAATGGACATAATTAGAAGCATCATCCAAATAAACGTGTCATTGTTGTCCCAGCTCATAAATGATTGTTGTGTTGTTTTTGAACTTGGGTCCCCGGTGATCCGTAAACTGTAGCTTGAGGGTGAGCATATAATTTGCAATTAATTATTGTGTTGTGTCATTATAAATAAGTACATAACTAGAGCCAATAAAAGAAACATAATAAATAAATTAGTCTTCCCTATTTTAATTTGGTCTAATTAAAAATCTATGAAAAGATTGACGTTATCACATGAATGTGACATCCAAGGTAATATTTTTTGGGGTAAAGAAAAGGCCTGTTTTTTTGTTTTTTTCTCCAAAAATATAGTACTATTTGTGAGAAAATACATGCATTTTGTCCAGAATAAAAGACACAATATTATCATTTTTTTAATTCACTGGCTAAAATGCGCCTTTCTTACCTTGCTAAACGTTGACTTTTATATATGAATATTACAAATTTATCTGGAAAAATTTTCTCCTGGCAAATACATTTTTTTTGTAAAAGGCTACAATTTTTTTTTCTTGTAAAAAAAAGAAAACAACTTGATGTTCTTAAGATTACAAAGTGTTTTTCTCCCCCAAAAATGAAAAGATTTTGTTATCATGACTGTAGGGCTTTTTTTTTTTCTCTCGAAAAATAGGCAGAATTTTCATTCCGGTGGCATGGTAGTTATGTTTAATTGGTGTTGGGTATATGAGGGGGTCCATTGGAAAACAAAACTCTCACCTGGACACAAAAAGTTCAAGAATCCTTGTGTTAATGTAAATTCCCACGACAGTATGGAGTCTATTGTGGTATGAGCAGAATTGGCTCCACACTGATTTTCTAATTGCTGATGTCGCAATTAACATTCGGCAGAGTTCGGACGACACAATGTCACTTTTTTCTCCATCTTGAAACCCTTGAAAAAAAACAACCTGGCTTATTTGCGGATTTTCCCAATCCCAGAAGAGTCCCATTCTCGTCTATTTGTAGCTTTTCTTGAATCATGTTTATTGTTCATGAGTTTTTTTCCCTTGAGCTCCATGTTAAAGTGTTAACTATTCGTGTTTGTAATTCAAATGGGATCACCTCGCCAGGAACGTAACAATACATTTTTTGCTACGGTCTTACTTTGTACTGTTTCTATGTGTTTGTTCCCCCACCTACAGACAAGTATGCAGTTTTTGTATTGTTTCAGTGTTGTGTGTTCGAACCCCCTCCTTGTAGATGCGGTGTCGTTGGGCAGATCCAGAACAGCCCATTCAAATGAGAAGCAAAGTGTTTTTGCTTCGAGCTGTTTATTTGTCATTCACCTTCAAAGTACTTTGATTGCTTTGTATAAACATACAATGGGAAACTTCGCTCATTCAGCAAGTGTCTGGTGAGCAAGTTATTATTATTATTCATGGTACATTCAACGGACAAACGTCCGTATTTATATCAGAGAGCAGGTTCGTGTCTAAATGAGTGTTTTTAGAAGTAGCAGTAAGAAACTCCCATGTACAAAAAAACTACAGTTACTTTGTGTGTGTGTGTGTGGGGGGGGGGGGGTTGTGTCTGTATTCTGCGTCAAGTTTTGTGAATAAAAGACTCCATGTGAATGAATGCTAAATGCAAACCAAAGCCACTGGTGTTAGAAAATTATTTCTTGAAGTCAGCTTGGTTGTGTAGTCTGTGCACAATACAATGAAGGACTTACGTGGCATGAGTGCCCTGTCCTGGCTGGTCCATCAACATTGTAGACCAGTAAATTCGGACGATGGGTCTCAAAGTGGGGTGCCCTGACCATTTGGAAGTCTGCAAAATAAAATAAACCAATCACTCATTCCTTCCTCAGCTCAATCAAGTTTATATGTTCATGACATTATCACCGAAACATGACATTGCTATATACTGGAAGTCAATTTTCAGAACAAGAGGCTGATCGTTACCGGAAGTAAGTCCCATTTTATTTCAGGAATTGTAGAGTCCTCTTTTTAAAGTAAATATCGGCAGGATATTAAAATGTTAAAGTTCTATTTCACTTCGGAATCGGACTGTATTCCCTCACTCAACATTTCCTTTCATATCATATTTACACCTCATCTTAAAACTATGACTTTATTTTAAAACTTAAAATAACAAAAATATGTATTTTATATTTATTATTTCTTTGGAGGGTGTGTGTGTGGGTGTGGGGGGCTGGAGCTTGACAGCCTTTTTTTTTTTTACAGCCACTTACACACATTTAGAGTGTGATTCAATAATTTGTGGAGTTGAATGCAAACCAGCTGCTGCTGAAAGGAGATCGAAAGGTCCTTCCTTCATCATGCTTCACTGAATGACCACGATTTTTGTCATCTTCAGCAAAGTGTCTGTTGGAGATGAGCTTCAAATCGGGCCATTATTTTGACACTTTTTAGGATCGGCTTCCAATCTATTCTATGCTTGACAGAAGGCAAAGAGGAAGCTCATCATAACAGTGGATTCTTTTCTATCTATCTGTCTGGCTAGCTAGCTATCTAGCTAGCGATGGAGCAAGGCAATACTGTAAAAGCAGTTGTGTTATTTATTCACATTTCCACTGCCGCTGACTATTCTGTGAGTCTCGAAATTGGATGATTGTTACCATTGACATTCCCCAATGCCGCACCAATGTCAGGAGGGAGGCTGACGAGCTGAGTGGGTCAATTCAGCAAATATGCAGAGGAAAATACCCATCTCTTCTCTCAACTTTAATCTCCTCAGTACATCCTCAGCATCATCATCTGCTTATTTAAGATATTCTGCTGGGATTTGACTTTGACTTTAATAACGCGTCTCTTTGCTTGCTATATTGGCCATGCCTTCCAACAGGTCATTTGTGTTTGTCTTGCACAGTACAGTACGCTAGTGACACTTTCACACACACAAAAATCAAATACATTACTTTTGTTAGTCATGAATGTGAAATGTACAATATATACACAGTATATATACAGTATGAGTTATCACATACAGGGTATTGTAAGCACAAACACAATGCAAATAACATCCAAAGCATAAAAAGAAACCAACAGAATAGCTAAAAGTGGATATAATCCGGTCAGCCTTTAACCTTAAATCATCTATCTCAAATTGAATTACTTGTCTTAACCTTATGTAAAAGAAGATTTGGGGGGGGGGGGGGGGGGCATGTCAGAGATGTTCGCTCGGACAGTGATGAGGACTTTGGTCACAAGAAAATGCTTACAATGTAACAAATGTTATTTATTACATATGATAATTTGAAATTTTGCAAGATTTTAGCAAGCATCAATCATGAAAGTTGACATGTTTGATTTAAAATGATGTGTTGGGCCACATCTGGCCCCCGGACCTTGAATTTGACACCTGTGGACTATACATGATGCTCACTCACGAAACAATGCCAGAGGCAGCGTGTGTCCGTGTGTGTCATATACATTACAAGGAGGGACATGACTGAAAGTGACACTCGACTCATTCACTCAAGTGTGTGAGCATTGAGTTGCACAGGGCCGACCTGCAGGACCCTTACCCACGCACCATGGTGGTCCACATCCGCGTCTCCGGCAACTTCAGCACCGTGGACAGTAGCCTCCCTACTCCCCCACCGGACGGCACCGCGCGCGGACCCGGCGAACCGGACGCTTCGGGCGGCTTGAGCCGCAACGGCCACACGGCGGTGGCGTTGTGCCTTGGCGTCATTCTGGTGGCGGGCATTGTCAACAACTCGCTGACGCTGCTGGTGTTCGCTCGGTACCGGTGCTTGTGGACGCCCATTAACGCGATTCTGCTCAACATCAGCCTGAGCGACGTGCTGGTGTGCGTGTTTGGAACCCCGCTGAGCTTCGCCGCCAGCCTGCACGGACGCTGGCTCATCGGGGAGTTCGGGTGCAGGTGGTACGGCTTCGCAAACTCTTTCTTTGGTGAGTCAACTTTTCCGGGGCCACTTTTTAGGGAATTTCGGATAAAGTTCAAAAGCGAGCAAAGAATGAAATGCGAGCATCCAGCTAGCGGGGTATTATTTTCTTTATATTTAGCATTGGTGAGAGGTGACAGCGAGAATCGTTCTGATTCTCCCGTGTGGCGTTGCCATGGCTTTTCTCTTCTCCTTGGTGTCAAACAATAGAAACGTTACCATGTTAAAAGCAGCGTTAACCGACAGGGGTGTCAAACTGAAGTTCGGAATAAGTTGATAAAGTGGACTGAATGAGTTAGAACGACAGGATGTCCCACCAAAAATGTACTCACTCTTCTTTGACTGGCCATAACTCAGAAGTGGCAAAAGTTGTAGCAACATGGCTCGGTGCTAACTGCTAACAGGCTGTTTACCATTGCTATTTTAATTCAATTACAGAATGTATTTAATGGCGTTTAATACCATATAAAGCTTTAATTTTCGCAAAATCAATGTCATGACTTTTAATGGTGTTTCATGACCCACACAAACGATTAAAATAAACGGGTCATTTTTACAACGCATTTCACCACCAATCAGTTCTCTTAACAAACGTCCATGGGCCTGTTACGGGTTCCCGCTCTTTTCCAGGCATCGTTTCTCTGGTGTCGTTGTCCGTCCTGTCATACGAGCGCTACATCACAGTGCTTCGTTCCTCCCAAGTGGACATGTCGGACTTCCGGAAAGCCTGGTTGTGTATCGGGGGTTGCTGGCTCTATGCCCTCTTCTGGACGCTGCCTCCACTTCTGGGCTGGAGCAGCTATGGGCCCGAAGGTCCCGGGACCACCTGTTCGGTCCAGTGGCACCTGCAGTCACCCAGCAGCATCTCTTACGTGGTGTGCCTCTTCATCTTTTGTCTGCTGCTTCCGCTTCTTCTCATGGTCTACTCTTACGGCCGCATCCTGATCACCATCAGACAGGTGAGGTCAGACACGCTCATTCAAATGTACCTGGTTACTGTACTTAAGTCAAATTATCAGGTAGGTTTATGTTGCTTGAGTATTTTTCTGAGGACTTTTTTTTTTTGTTCCAAGATAGCAAAATGGGCATCGTAATGTAATTGTCAGTTAAAAAAAATATATATATATATATATTTTGTACTTACAAATCTGTACTTTTTTTTACTTTTACCGAAGCGAGTTTTTTTGATTTGTAGTATTTCTACTTATATACTTCCATCCATCCATCCATTTTCCGAACCGCTTCATCCTCACTAGGGTCGCGGGGGGTGCTGGAGCCTATCCCAGCAGTCTTCGGGCAGTAGGCGGGGGACACCCTGAATTGGTTGCCAACCAATCGCAGGGCACACAGAGACGAACAATCATCCACGCTCACACTCATACCTAGGGACAATTTAGAGTGCCCAACGAGCCTGCCATGCATGTTTTTGGAATGTGGGAGGAAACCGGAGCACCCGGAGAAAACCCACGCAAGCCCGGGGAGAACATGCAAACTCCACACAGGGAGGCCGGAGCTGGGATCGAACCCGGTACCTCTGCACTGTGAAGCCGGCATGCTAACCACTGGACTACCGGGCCGCCCACTTATATACTTAATACTTTAATTATATATATATCAGATAATATCGTTGTTTAATATTAAAATATGTTTTAACTTAATGAAACATTTAGCATCTCATGACTTCATTTTATTATTTATCACATTTGTGATGATTATTACCACTACTACTATACAAGATATTCAATTTTACATAAATATTCCATAAATGATTTCACTTTTTAAAAAGAATTGTTAAAATTATATATAATTATTTCCATTTAATTAAAAGCATTGCCCTGCGATTGGCTGGCAACAGGTTCAGGGTATCCCCTGCATACTGCCCAAAGACTGTTGGGATAGGTTCCAGCACCCCCTGCGACCTTAGTGAGGATAAAGCGGTGCGGAGATGAATAAATGAAAAGCATTTTCAATTTTATTATTTCGCTGAATTGAAAAAAAAAAATCAACAGAAGGGCCACTGGTTGTTTACATTTTAATAACCGCTCATTACTGTTTGATAAAACTTTTGTTGTCATCATAAATAGTCATTTCAGTATAATTTGAAAGCACTTAAACAACTTAATCTATTCATCTTATTATGAAATGAAAAAGTTCATTTATTTTCCATTTGTACCAATTAGTGAAGTTGTCAAGGAAGGGCATCGATGTAAAACCAGTGCCCAAAAAAAATAAAATAATGTGAGTGACTCACTGCGGTGCCCCCTTCCAGGACAATTCAAAACTTACAGCAACAGCAAGAAAAATGCTTTGACTTGAAGCGGAGTACTTTTTCAACCTTATTCTCTCACATTTATCTCCCAGTGCTCTGTTGACGATATTAAAAATAAACCCAACCACGTAACCACCAGGAAGGAGGGCAATTTCTTCCCTGGGTTGTACGGCTGCATGTTCAAGGTTGACAACCCCCTTTGGTTTGGTGGTGACTCATGCATGACTCCATTCGTCTTACATAAATCCGCCTATCAAACAAATAATTCCGAATGAAAACTTGTCAATGGGCGCGCCATCAGTTAATCGCCGCCGAGATATTTTTAGGACGGTTACTACTGGATACCTACCCTTATATAAGCACCTCTATTTTCAAACAGCGTGCTCACCCGAGGGAGTCATGAATGAAGAGGGTGGGGGTCTTTGCAGACTTGATCACTGTACAGCCAGGGGCTGAGTTTCTTTTGCAGCGAGAGCCTTCAGACATCAGCCTCTGGCTTTTCTTTGAAACACGTCAATCAGACTGTAGATTTTCCGCTTAGATTTTCCTTCCGCTTAGATTTTCCTTACTCAACGGCATCAGAGCTTGTTTCCTTTTCTTTCTGGCCACAGAACTGGACACCTTATTCGGTACACTTGAGATCAAAAAGAGGTTTCCTGAGTATGATGCCTTTCGGAAATGAACGTATTTCCTCAAATACATAAAAATAGAGAGAGAGAGAGACAGAGAGAGAAATGTTATTGAGTAGTTCACTCCTCAACCAATTAAAATGCTGTTGCTAAGCAAAACAGCACCATCTAAAGAGGCACATGAACAGAAAATTAACCACCCCCCGTAAGGCAGTTCTTCCCATAGCAAGAATGTGGAGACACAAAGATTAGAGTCATGGAAATCTCTGGCATGCAGTCACTCCAGAACGTTACTGATTGTGTTCATCTCTCTCTCATATTTTTATACATATACACACATATATACACACACATATATATATAAATATACACACACACACACACATATATATACACATATAAATATACACATATATATATATATATATATATATATATACACATACACACACACACACACACACACACACGCACACACACAAAATGCAATGAGACAATTGGAAATGAATCTGGAGCACATTAAGTTGAATTTTATGGGCTACTTGACTCATCTACCACTAGATGGCACAAAAACCCACTTGTTGACGTTCCATTGTTCATGTTGAAGATGGAGGAAAAATGCTATGGTAATTTAAAAAAAAGACATTGACAATGCTGTCTCGAAAATGATATTTGAATCCACTCAAATAATAAATGAATAACGGACATTAATAGGGTTTTATTGGGAAACGGGGAAAAATGTAACCCAAAATGTGCATTCATTTTCTGATCCGCTTGTCCAAGGGTCACGGGGCGTGCTGGAGCACGGCTGTATTATAACTTGAAAAGATCATGACTGTTTTTTTTTGTCACGATACAGCTTTGTGTTATGGAGTTAGTGGCAAAAGTGAAGGACTGAGGCGTGGAGGCAAGGCAAGAATGGACTCTTAACGATTGATTGATTAGAAAAAGGAAAAACAAGCTATGACAGCATGATCATGAAAACAATGATTTAAGTACAAAAACCACGATACAAAGTAACAGAAAAAAAAACCCTAAACACTGAAGACACGATAACGACTCTGTGACATGACAGCATCAATAATCTAACCACAACCAAGTGAAAGCAAGGAACTCCCAACAAATTGATGAGATAACGAAGCACTCTTGAACAAGACGCAAGTGGCCGGAGGGAGCTAACTGGTTGACACGAAAGAAACAGAGGTAACAAGTACACGTGGGGATGAAAATCAAACGAGCTGATGAGAAGTGCACTTGGGATCCAGTAAAACAAGAAATCACATAAAAGAAAGCAAAATTGGATGAAAACAACGCAGAACAACATCCAAACTGCGATCAGGATAATTTTATCCTTAATTGCTATGGCATTTAAGGGTACACATGCCGATGTTTGATTGACGTTAGGAAAATTGAGGGGGTCCTTAGAAAAATATTGGCCCTGCATCCATAAAGTTTGAGAATATTACTGTATGTATGACTATTGTAAGACAAGTTCTTATTGTGGCGGCCCGGTAGTCCAGTGGTTAGCACGTCGACTTCACAGTGCAGAGGTGCCAGGTTCGATTCCAGCTCCGGCCTCCCTGTGAGGAGTTTGCATGTTCTCCCCGGGCCTGCGTGGGTTTTCTCCGGGTACTCCGGTTTCCTCCCACGTTCCAAAAACATGCATGGCAGGCTGATTGTGCACTCTAAATTGTCCCAAGGTGTGAGTGTGAGCATGCATGGTTGTTCGTCTCTGTGTGCCCTGCGATTGGCTGGCAACTGGTTCAGGGTGTCCCCCGCCTACTGCCCGAAGACAGCTGGGATAGGCTCCAGCACCCCCCGCGACCCTAGTGAGGATAAAGCGGTTCGGAAGATGAATGAATGAATGAAAGTTCTTATTGTTCAGATGGGGAAGGTCAACCCCCTGACAACGGCGCGTCGAGACCATCGCATCCTGAGGATGGTGTTGACGTTGGTGTCGTGCTACCTGCTGTGTTGGATGCCCTACGGCGTGGTAGCGCTCATGACCACGTTCGGCGGCTCGTGGCTGGTCACGCCTTCCTCTAGTGTGGTTCCCTCCGTCCTGGCCAAGTTCAGCACCGTCATCAATCCCGTCATCTACATTTTCTTCAACAAACAAGTGAGAGCCGTCACTATGATGTGGCTGATGACGACATCCACGACGATGATGTTACCGATGACAATGGCAATTTTTTTTAAAGTCTATTTCGGAGCTGAAATGTGTTTTGATTTATGTCATATTTGTCCTAGTTTTCCCGATGTCTCCTGGCCTTCGTGAAGTGCAACGCAAAGCCGCTGTCTATTCAGGTGGCGCGGCCCAGCCCGAGGTCACAGAGGTTATGTGACTTGTTCCCCGGCGGGCGGCAACGTCGCTCGCTCAGCGGCGCCACAGACCACGGCATGGGCGGCAGCCGCCGCGCACTCGTCGTCCACTACACGCCACACCGTCTTGTCAATCACAAGACTGAGAGATGACCTGTCAGTGTATTATTTGATGAGTGAATGTACAACACCAGACCTCTACACAAACTATGAAGACAATGACATGAGATGTTGCAAGTACTCACACTCTGGACTTTAGTAGAAGTACTTGTGTTTAAAAAAAAAAAAAATATGGTGGAAGTAGAAGTACTGGTTCAACTCATACTTAAATGTAAATTAGGACAAACTGAATGTCTTTTACCATGTATATCTAACGAAAACAATAAAACATGTCTGTACACAAAATAAGTTTCTTTCTTTTATTAACTTACATAGTCTTAGACTACGTTTGGTATATACAGTGGACCCCCACCATTCAGGGCGGGTTGGGACTGGGCTGGCCCGCAAATAGCCAAAAAGACGCTTAGAACTGACAATCAAAAACCATACATTGTAGAAAAACACGTTTGTTCTCTAATAAATGTTTCCCCAATAAGTAAATGAATAAATCCTCGCCACCCCACCTGCTGCTCGACGCCTTCCTCACTCATAACCGACAACGGAATGGTGCCGCGAGACATTGTCAGGTGTGCCCAGAAAGTAATCATGTAGTACCCTCCCATACCGCTAGGGAGCAGCAGCAGCTAGCCAATTGCCTTGTGTTTCGACGAGAGACGAGCGAATTTGTGACGCATGAATGCAGGACGACGGTGAAACATTTTCAGCTAGTGGTGTGCCGCGAGATTTTTTTCAATGAAAGAAGTGTGCCTTGGCTCAAAAAAGTTTGAAAAACACAGCTCTAAAGCAGCTCGGCTAAGGGAAGATACATTTTGGTGCTGTTGGCATCGCTAGCTAGCTAACTGCACGGCGCAACTGTGCCAGACCACGGCTGATTCAAATGAAGACGCTCAAGTTCTTATGTCGTGGGGAAGTGGCGACTCAAAAAATTGGGAAAACTGAATTGGTGAAAGTAAGTTTCACGCTATATCTCTACAAATTCAGAATGAGTTGGTCGTCAGTCTCTTTTCAGCAATTATCTTTAACGCTACACAGGAAGTCTGCAGCAAAGATTCAAACCCAGAACCTTGACTGTTTGATAATTGAACACACAACACTAAGTCTTCACACAAGCTATGATTCGAATAGCGTGAGAAGAAACACGAGTGGTTTGAAAGCTTCGGATTTCCTGGAGCAGTTAGCTTGGTGGTAAAGCATCAGGGGGTCGTGTGGGCCCTTTGCTCCAATTTCAACGTTTCACAAATGCCACAGAACCCCGTTGTGGGCGCCCCGAAAGCTCTGGTTAATACGCCACAATGGGCTAAAGCTGTCGGCTTCAGCTGGCGTACCCTCTACAGCTGAGTCACAGTGACAAGCACCTGTGACCCGGTTCTCATGAGAATGGCGTACGCATAGCAAAGCGGAACATTCCAAGTACCCATAAGTTGAACCATTTGAAATTGATTTCACATTTTATGGAAGAATGACATCAAAAGAAAGAAAGAGAGAATAGTGAAAATCCACCTCTACTTGATGGTGGTAAAGCACTACTTTTGTCTAAATGAGGCTCCTCAATTCAGTACAACATAGTTTCTTGACACCATGACGCCACAAGATGGCGGACCACCATTACTTTTTCTTGAAATGATGCGACTACATTCACTTCATTGTAGTTTCTTGGAACACTGATGCCACAAGATGACTAAATAAAGCTCCTCAATTCGCTGCAATGTAATTCCTTGGCACCAGGATGCCAGAAGATGGCGGTAAAGGGAAAGCACTACTTTTTTCTAAATGATATTCCTCAACTCCTATGAACACAATTCAAAGGCACTAAGATTCCACAAAATGGTGACAAAGCACTCTTTCAGTTTTAATGAAGCTCCTCAACTTACCTCAGCATAGTTCCTTGGCACCAAAATGACACATACCACAGCAAAGAATTATGTAAATGAAGATCCACAACTCACTTCAACATAATTCATTGGCACCTGGACACCACAAGATATCAGTAAATCACAATGTACCTCTATTGAAGTGCCTCAATTCACTCCAAGATGCCACAAATGCTGTCATAGAAATCATAGGGGCCAAAATGCTTGAGAATCACTGGTCAAAATAAGGTAAGATCAACTTTATTGGTACCCAGAGCGCGATATTCAAGTGCACCAGCAGCAAATAAAATAGAACAAAAAATGTGCCTCTTTAAAAATGATGACATCAATGGCTGAAATGGAAATACTCCTGCGGCGCCTCCTCTTTTTCTTGAGGCCACAATTAGGTTAGCCTTATTGTGAGAGGAAGATGTCTGCTGATTTGATTTCTCACCTTGGCTGAGAGGAAATGCAAATGACAGCAAACATTTCTGTCGCGACGAAGAAGAAGAGGAGGAGAAGGGAAAATGACGCTGTAGTTGCGCTTTACATATCACAGCCTCAAGCGCGCGGGATGCCACTTTGCGCTCCGCTCCTTTATAATGATCAACACATACCACAGCAGTGTGGCATCGCTCCCGCCTCCGCTGCCGCCGCGCCAGGCTCAGGTGCTCGTTCAGCCTCAGTCCTCCTCTGCGGGCCGCAGCAAGACCTTGCTGCGCTTGCTTCTGGGAGTCCTGGTGCTACATTTTCTGCTCACGGCCGGGGGGTTCACCTTCCTGTACTACACAGGCAGAACGGTAAAAGCCTCATTTAGTTGTTGTCACTTTGTTAGCATGTTTTATTGTATATGGCAAGGATGGACATTTGGTTACTGAACACACTAAAGAGGGACTTTTTAAGTCAATTATAGTGAGGATGTAGCTGTAAACATGTTTTCTTTCATCGCATTCTATTCTAATTTGTTTATTTTTTGGTGAGCTCAGAAATAACGTGGATCTTACATTTAAGTACCAATAGAATTATAGAAATAGAATGACATAAATGTAAACAAATAACACTTCATATGGCTAAAAGACTTTCTATATTTAAGTAGTTAAGTACTAAATGGTAATTTAGTTACAGTTGTTTGCATCCATGGGCGGCCCGGTAGCCCAGTGGTTAGCACGTCGGCTTCACAGTGCAGAGGTACCGGGTTCGATCCCAGCTCCGGCCTCCCTGTGTGGAGTTTGCATGTTCTCCCCGGGCTTGCGTGGGTTTTCTCCGGGTGCTCCGGTTTCCTCCCACATTCCAAAAACATGCATGACAGGCTGATTGATCACTCTAAATTGTCCCTTTGTGTGAGTGTGAGCGTGGATGGTTGTTCGTCTCTGTGTGCCCTGCGATTGGCTGGCAACCAATTCAGGGTGTCCCCCGCCTACTGCCCGAAGACTGCTGGGATAGGCTCCAGCACCCCCCGCGACCCTAGTGAGGATGAAGCGGTTCGGAAAATGAATGAATGAAAGAATGTTTGCATCCAATACATATTTATTTTTATAGCGCTTTCACAACTGCTGTAGTACGAAAGCAACTTTCACTACAGGGGACAAATTCCCTCGGTGTTTTTGCATATTTGACCGAAAAAGATGATCCGGATTCTGGCACAACTGTTTAAATATTTAAATGAAGGTAAAATTAATCAAGAAACAGTCTACAAATTGTTATGTGATTAAAAAAAATGTTTAATGAGGTTTCTGAATGACTCTTAAATATCTGGACTTGGATAAATAAATTACTTAAAACGATGTGGTGGATCAGATGTAGCCCCCTGGCTTTGAATTTGACAACTGTGCTCTATGGGAAATGCATTTATTATGCTTTGCCGCAAAAATTAATTACATTTCCATCAAAATGGTGTCTTTAAGAGGCAAATGAAATTCACAAATATGTTATACATATTCTTAATAGAACAAAATCCTGCCACCGTACATACTGCTGATATAAACATTTTTTGGAGTTGTTTTTCATAACTATTGTTACAGTTCTTGTTTCATAAAAAATACACAGGAGGTGCGCCTAATATTGCGACCATAAAATGACCTTCACTTGTCCTACTTTTCAATTCAACAGGAAAAGCCGCCATCATTATCTGAAGGTATGTTTATCTTTATTTTTTTTTCTTGTCTAACACGAGCTATGGGCCAGTCTTTCCCAACCTTTCTTTAGCCATGCACATATTTTACATGAAAAAAAAATAAATTCACAAGAGACCACCAAAAATATACAGTCTCGACTGGCTCACAAAATCACGTGTGAAATCTACAAGTGTTTAGTTGAACTAAAAGCATTTACTGTATTGCGCGAATGACAAATGGATACACAATGTGCTTTGTAGTGGGGAAAAATTATTATTCTGCTTGTCACTATAGTTCACTGTCATAGATCGATAAACATGTTCTGTAGTAACTTGATAGTATTTTCAGGACCAATTAAGTGAAATCGGATAATTGGGATTGTTGTGGAGGAGAATCACGCTGGATCAGTGTGGGCGTATATAGGGTACAGGACGGTGTATCGGTCAGAATACAGGAGGCAGGGATCTTGAAGTAAGGCTCTTTAATGGTGGCAAAGGCAGGTTTGGGAGATGGGAAACAGATGGTAATGCGATGGTCAGGGGTGGAAGGCAGGGTAAAGGGCAAGGGCAGAAGGTACAGATGCAGAAGGGGCATAAATGTAGAAATGTAGAAATGCAGGAATGCAGAAGGGAGAATCTATGCAGAAATGCAGATGTAGAAACGCAGATGGCGGAATGTCAAATGACATCAATTAAGGCATGTACAGCATTTAACTGGGCATCATACAACTTAAACAGGCACACAGAATAATTCTTAAGGAATAGAAATGCTGTACAAACTCTATAAAGGAAATACAATAAAGGGGAGGAAACGCTGCCAACGGTTTGGTTGGCTAAATACACTGAAACAAGCACACTCAATTATACTGGCTCATTCAGATGGTCTATGGTACCATCTAGTGGTCAATAAAAACAGCGCAGAATGGCGGCCGAAGCAGACGTCTCGTCCTAGAGTCACTTCGAAATACTATAGAAACGCACAAACTAGCGCAAAGGTTACCAGTAGACATAAATGTAACACAAGGCAAATTACAACTTGTAATACTTGAACAATGTCAATGTCTCCGAGCCTTTAATACAGGGATGGTTTCTCGCGGAACCGTGGTCGGGAGTCGCTGAGTTAGCGACATAAAACTGGAGATATTATAACTATGTACGATAAATTATATGTTTACGATATATTTTTGGTTGGTTCCAGCTGCTTTTCAGAAAACTTCCTCCAGAACGTTGGCTCGTATGATCGTGGTGAAGCCAACACACTTGTCAGCACAGGAATCAACATGTAAGCATCTTACTATTTTGTTTGAACCCTTTTAATGTCTTTGAAATGACTTTTTTTTTTTTTTTAACAAGGCCAATTTTTCCACAGCTTTCTACCTATCGAAGTGCTTGCTCAACATTCTAGCTTAGCAAGTGCTAGCTAAAGATGGGCAAATGTGCTATTCATTCTTAGCAATAAAGCTTTGTAACAAGTATGTTCTTCTCAGTGCACATACTTATATTTGAGTAACTTAATATCACTTACCGCGTGAAAAAGGCGATAACGTGTCTCTCTCTCAAACTGGAGGAGTAAAGGTGCGAAGTTGGAGCTCAATTCATGAGATCTCTGCATTTAGCTGTTGGTCAACTCCGAGACGGAACACCTACGGTGAACAATTCAATTTGAAAAAAGCTGCTCCACTGAGAGCAAATTAAAGTTCAGTGTCTTGCCCAAGGGCAATTCAACAGGAAATAGTCGCAGCAACCCTTCGGGCACTGTGCATCCCGCTCTACCTTTATAATGTGATGAAATGCGTGTTTTAATGTGATCTTCTATCACGGTAAAACGTGTTTTGAAACAGTTTTTAAAAAATTGATATACCTTTACTAATGAGTATTTTACGCAGACCCCACTTGGAGAATGACAATTGTAAAGAACCGTCTGATGTCTTCCCCCAGCAGGTTACCTCCGGTGGGACATGAAGCACTCAGTGCTAAGCAACATCAATTACTACCGCAACAGCTGGCTCACGGTCCTGGAGTCCGGAGACTACATGGTCTTCTCCAGGGTCACCTTCTCCAAAGCCGATCCAGAGAAGCCGCTGGCCAGTGTGCTCAAGCTGAAGCGCGACGCGTCGGCCGAGGAGAAGGTGGCCATGCAGGCCTACTGCAGCCTTGACCCCTCGGAGTTCGGGTCCAAGTCCCAGCTGTGCTCTGTCTCCCTGGGGGAGGTGATATCGTTGGAGAGGGGGAACCAGCTCAGTCTATGGGTACAGGACCTGTCACGAGTGGACTACAGCGAGAAGGCCACAATCTTTGGGATGTACAAGCTTTGACAGTGTGGAGGAGAGGACATTTTATTTATTCGATTGGACAAACATTTCGGGACAGCATTGACAAGGATTCTTTATTCATCCTTACCACAGGGCTGATGGACAAATTTTTGTGCCAAAGGTCATGTTTGATTTTTTCTTTGTTAAACAAACATACGTCTGTGGGGAAAAAAAGTGAGATTATGCAAAATGATCAGTTTCTCTGGATAGGAAGTCTGCATAGCCCTGTTCAACAGACAGGTTTTTGTGATTACATTTTAATCACAAAAACTTTTGTTTTTAATAAAAACAAAAAGAGACTAATCACTCCTACACTGTTTCCACCATTAATGTGGCCTGTAACCTGTTCAACATAGCTGAAAAAAACAAGTTGAAATCTTTTTAAGAAATCCATTTGAAAATTAAAATGTGGTTGCAAAAGTGTGCCCACCCTCTTAGAACTGGTATGTGGGCGAGATTATTAACAAATCACAAACTCAAATGGGAGTCAGCATGGACCTGCCATCATTTAAAAAGAGTAAATAAAGTTCAGCCGTTCTTGTCGGATTTACTGACTTTTTTAAAAAGCTTTACTCCAGAATGATGGTTATGCGCTAACACTTATTGCTATTTGGAACGGTTCATAATTCGCTCTTACTTTTTTTTTTTTTATTCTATAATCAACAGAAAATATGACCAAACCCCAAATGAAGTTCAGATGTTCTGTCCTTTGTGGTTCATCTAATTATACAATCAAATATTTAATAATATAAATACAAAATGTTTGGTTTGCAATTCAGGGTGTCCCCCGCCTACTGCCCGAAGACGGCTGGGATAGGCTCCAGCACCCCCCGCGACCCTAGTGAGGATGAAGCGGTTCGGAAAATGGATGGATGGATGGATGTTTTGCAATAAATCAATTAACTAATAATTTTTTTAATGTTTATTTAACTGATTTTATAGACATTTTTTGTTGTAACATGTCATAATCATGCCTGAGAAGACCACAGTTTGGAATATTTGAATCCTGTTGTAGCAATGCACTTGGTCACATTAATTTGCAGCACTATGAAGCATTCAGAGTCCACATTAAAATGAATGTCCTTTTTTTTAACGACTTCATTATAATACAACAACTACGACACTGTGTAAATAGGGGGTTTATCCTTCAACTGCTATTTTTTTTAACCATATGTATTTCAGATTTTTGTTGGAGAAGCTCATTTTCATTCCATTAAAAAAAAAAAAAGGCAGTCTTCAGGGCAGCATGGTGGTCGCGGTTGTCTCCCTCCCAGTTTTGAGGTTGTAGATTTGAATCACGGCTCCTTGTGTCGGGGTTTGTTCTGTATGTTTGTTGGCAGAAAAACCAGGCTCCAATATAACTTTTTGGGTTTTACGGTGTAAAAGTTTTACCTTGGGTTTAATGAAACTAAAACGAAATATCTCAAACAGCATTTTTTTTAGGCTAAAATAAATAAATAAATAATACCCTGCAAAGGTACACCACTGAAAGCATAATATATGGTGGCTAAAAAAAAAAAAAAGTCAACCCCGTTTCATTTTGTGAATTGTGAAATGGTGCATTTGTTGCAACAATGTGGTCATATGTGAACCGTGTGTGTGTGGGGGGAGAGGGGTGAATGTCACATACTGACAGGATGCATACACGTATACGTGCAATTTGTTCGCAACATTTTCCACCATGTTCTTGACGGACTTCCTGTATAGAATTAGAAGCTGAAAACATAAAAAGAGACACTTTTCAAAAACGGTTAGAATATGAAGTTTTTAATAAAAGAAGGACAACATAAAGTACAGAGTGCAAAAAAAAAATGCAACAATTCAATAATGATGATTGCATAGAACCTTTAAAAGCAGACTTGACGTGAGATGAAAATTCCCGCTGCAGTGAAGTGCTCAGTGAGGCTGCAGACATTTTTAGCTATTAAAAAAAAAAAAAGATAAAGAAAATAGACAGGAAGTAGCGTGCCTGTCTGTTGCATTTAAATTGTCGCAGTGCTCTTGAGGAAGACAGATGCTGCCTTGTACCGATTGTATGATTGTTATTATATGATGAAAATTGGGACCCGCGCAGTGAAACTGTACATTTTTTTTTTGTTAAGATAAACCTGCAATTCTCTCTCAATTATTGCTTTCTTCAACTATTTTTATCATATTATGACATTTCATTAAAAAAAAATTAACATGATTTTTATTTTGTATTTTTTTAAATGTTCATCTGGAGGCACTTTTTGGCCCGGCTAATAAACCACAAGAAAGACTTACAATCTGGATGTATAAATAAATAAAGCATTTTTTTTTAAAAATCCGAACAATTAATGTGTAAATTAAAAAAAAACAATATATATTTTTGAAATAAGCATTATACTCTTACTCATCTGTTTGTTAAGCATCAGTCTACAAATATCGTACTTATTATTTCTGTGTATTTACAATGTTTCACATGGCTCTTAATAAAAAGCTCCATGAATGTTCGAAATCAAATATTTGTGTAACTTTTTAAGAACCGCATGCAACATCGAGAGGGGGAAACTTTGATATGAATTAAAACTTTAAATATATCATACGTAGCTTAATATAATGATGTCCTGACAGCACGACAAACAAAATGTCAAAGGGCAGTAATAGTTGACATGGTAACAGAAGCTTCCGGTTCAGACTTGGGCATAAAAAAAAATAATAATAATAAGCAGAGACTCCAGTGAGCTTGTTTTTTTCCTTTCTCGTTTTGTTCCATTTCCTGGTTGAAAACAGTTCACAGTGGCGTTCGGCAAAAGAGGCGACGGGAGTAAAAATGTGTTTGTACGCGTGTGTGGT
The DNA here is from genome assembly GCA_018466805.1 of Hippocampus abdominalis. Taxonomy (NCBI): domain Eukaryota; kingdom Metazoa; phylum Chordata; class Actinopteri; order Syngnathiformes; family Syngnathidae; genus Hippocampus; species Hippocampus abdominalis. Next base: position 18,839,799 of record CM031695.1, on the reverse strand, counting down.
TGTTGACATTCAGTGACCAGCAATGCATCCCAAACAAAAATCAAGACAGTATTTTTGGGGGACATGCAGTACTTTGCCACCATCTTGGTGTCAAGTAACTGTATGGTGAAAGGAGTTCAATTAGACAAAAATGGTGCTTTGCTGCCATCGTAATGTCGAGAAACTATGACATTAGTGGAGTAGTTTGATTTGGACAAAAATGGTGCTTTCCGCACTCTTATTGTCAAAGAACTATGTTGAAGTCGGTGGAGGAGTTTCATTGAGAAGGGTTTTCTTTTTGATGTTATTGACATTTTTGTTTGGCAGCGTGCCGTGAGATTTCCCGAAAATGTACCTTGGCTCAAGAAACTTTGGAAAACACTGACAGCGCACAACCATATGTATTCGGACTGTGACGTAACTTCTGTAGCTTTGGATGTAACTTTTCGAAGACATTCTGCACTTTTGCACGCACTCAAACAAAGACAATACACACACACACACACACAGCTCGTTCTGTGCTTAGTGGCCGCTACCACCGCCTCCATCGTCCCACGTGCAGTCGTTCTTCTGCTTGGCCAGCTTCCTCACCACTCTCTCCAGGTCTTTGCGAGACTTCTGCTCATCCTCAAGAAACTGCTTCATCCATTTGTTCTCCTGTCGTAACATACACCGGAGAGAACATGTCATCAAGAGGGGTTTGAGTGTGGGCTAGAAGTGAGTGTGAGCGCGGACAGGGTTCCCACTCTTCCACTTGCTTTTTATTTATGGACCTTTTAAGGAGTTTTGAGGGCGAATTTAGTCATTTTTTAAAGACTTTTTCTCAATTTAGCAGGGGATTCACGGTGGATTTAATGCCCGCTCCAGCAATATGCGGGCTGGACAGAAAGCCACATATCACTGAGCTGGTGTTCAAATCATTGCTGCCAAAGGAAGGGCACATCTTTATTTTTAGGGGCAATCAGCTAACCCTTTATTTGACATACTGTATGTCAAATTTAATACATATAAAATACTTGAATTCATTTTCAAATAAAGTACACTAAGAGAAATTTTAATTTAGAAAATATAAAACTTTTTAAAGGATTTTTATTGATTTTAGAAGCTTTCCCTGAAAATTAAGGACAATTAAGAACATAATTTTACAACTTCCTTTTTTATGGATTTTTATGAACTTTAAGGACCCGTGGGAACGGCACACGTGAGCTACGATCGTGATGTTGATACATTTAACACGCTGCAAAAGTGTGAGCAATACCTCCACGTCAGGTCTCCCACTAAAGGTAGGCAGTGATTTCCGTTTCACAAACTCAGTCTTGTCTTGTATCGAGTTTATTTTTCCGTTTCGTTCGTTTTACGGGCTTGTTGCTCATCATGGCATGGGCGTGTGCATGCACGCGGATGCACACGTAGCTATGGGTGCGCGCGCATTTGTGCGCATACGTGCACATGTGGTTACGGGTTGATCGTTGGGGTTTGGTTGGCTTGAGAAGTAGATTTTCAGGGAAAGAAAGTTTTGGCATCCCTGAGCTACACTATACACCCGCACTAAACACAATAACAAACACTTTGTTAAATCAAGACAATAAAATACCTTTTTCAGTTCATGGACCTCATCCTTTAAAGCATACACTGCATCAACCAGACTCCTGTAAGAAAAAGGGGCGGGGAAACTGACACACTATCCAGCTTTGAGTGGTGATGATTTCTAAGACGAGGTATATCTGCTCTATTAACTCATTCAGTACCAGCCAATTCTGGACCAAGTCTGAAAAGACGTTTAAAAACGTCTTTGGGAGTGAATGAGTTAATGGAAACTTATTAAACGTATTTATTATTGTGGTTTGAGTTTGCAGTGGTGCAGAACAGCAGTGTGTCATACTGAGAGCTGTTTCTACGCAATTACTGGTTACCTTATTTAGGTGCACAAAGGGGGTCAAACGACTCTCTATTAGGCAGTGTAATTCCACAACAATGCAAAGTACGACACAGCATAATAAAAACTGTTAAGGTAAGACTTCAAAACCCAGACAGAGTGACAGAAAGTGAGCGGCATGCGCTTACTTCTCCTCAATGACCGTCTGCCCGTTGCTCTTCATCTCCTCCACGATGATTTTCTCTTCCTCGGGAAGGAGCACCTGAGGCACGCATTCCTTGCGCACGGCTACACCGACACAGACACACCGTTTGAATGCATGCTCACGTGAGCCCAGCGGAAGGTCAGAACGAGGCGATAAAAGATACAAACGTGTGTTGGTGGAGTGCAGGCTGGCTCCTGTGCAGTAGGCCTCGATCACCCGCAAGATCTGAGCGTCCTCTTCCAGAGCCACCGTGCCTGGAACACAATTCATCCGTTAGCTTCGCCAAGAACATGGCTTTAGCGTGTTTGTTTGTTAGCACAACAAATAACATACGGTCTTCATTTACAGGCAAATTATGTTTGGATGCCACTCCAGAAAGTAAACAAATCCTGTTCTCAGTACCTGTTAACATTCCTTAATTTCTCAGTGAATACAGTCAATTCACACCAATTTGAGGTTCTGCTTTTACTAATCCCAAAGCAAAAACAGTGGTACAGTACTTTGATGGCGCTGAGCTATGCAGAAGTGAATTGAGGAGGTTAGTTTCGCCAAAGGTAGTGCTTTGCCACCATCTGATGGTATACATGGGCAACTACAAACCTTTTTAGGGGGCGCTGGGGTGTCAATTCCTCACATAATTTCACTATTCGCAGCATGGTTTTTCATGCATGAATCTTAATGACAAAATTCACACATATGATTTAAGTTGGCTATTTTTTATTTTTTTTGTACAATTTGGTACTGATCCAAATTATGATTTTGATTCAACTTCATATCCATTCACCGTTCATATCCATGACTAATTTTGAGTCGAGAATGTAGCCAACAATGTTTTTGGAACATAGGAGGGACCTGGAGTTCGGGTAGGAAAATGATTTTCTCCAGTTACGCCGGCAAACATGCAAAATCCGCACAGGAAAGGGCTTGAGATTCAAACCCTGCATCTTCCAACTGCGAGCCAGCTGTCCTAACCAACCACCACAGTGCTGCCCATATATATTTAATTATCCTTATTTATTCTGGGGTTAAATGATTAAAATGTGAAGTTTACTGGAAGAGATTATGTTGCACTTCAACACACACTATCAAATATGAAACGTGAATACAGTAAATATAAATTTTCTTTTCAGTCAGTCGTACTTCTCCTCGTGTGGACCTCGTCATCGGAATGCTTCCTTTCCTTCTTCCTGTTTCCAGGCAGAAACTTCTTCATGGGTCGTGGGCTCTTGCTGGAGTCCTGCAGGAGCACATTGTCAGTGAGTCTCTTGTCATGCTCCCTGAAAAGAAGCAAAGACTGCAAACCAAATCACTGCGCAAGCTCTCAGAGACTTAGGACAAAAAAGGCAGCGAAGCGCGTGGCGACAGCTGTGACCAAAGCGGGCGTGTAGTCAGTCGCACCCTGATAAAACCATGTCCCTAAGCGAAAATGCATTTGAGGAAATGTGGAATTGAATTCACTACAATGTGTCAACACATTAAAGGCATTGTACGGGGAGTCGGTGCAGAAAAAAAAAAATTCAAACGAAAGCTTTACAACGGGGGACATGTTTGCAAAGCAATGGGAAGAAAGAAGGAGTGAACATTTTGACAGCACTTGTTTTGCTTGCAGAAGGTTTGATGACAGAAGACTCTTATTACATGTCTTTCTACACTGAATGAATGAAAGTGCCAATAATCGAATGCATAAAAAAAAAAAAATCTGTATTTTATGAAAGCATACAACGGTAACATAAATAGAATGTAAATAACAATAAGAATATTACAGTAATCCCTCATTTATCACGGTTAATGGGGACCAAAACCACCCGCGATAAACGAAAATCTGCGAAGTAGCGACCAATAAACATACTGTATCAGATGCACTAACACACACACACAGGCCAGCGATCCCGCTTGTGCAGCAGACGTGTTTATGATTAGTCAATTAAGACAATTAAGGATGAATGAGACATGCTTTTGTTCATATAAGCCTTCTCTCTCTCTCTCTCTCTCTCTCTCCCTCCCTCCCTCCACACATACACTCACCTGCGCCATGTGGACCTTCGCGCTTGAGCAGAGGGCGCACACACTAGCACGGATAGTAGACAACACTTAGACACTGATTTTTGCTGACTTCAAAATGTTTGAAAAAATGCACCGAAGCCGCGATAAACGAACCGTGAAATCGCGAGGGATCACTGTAATTGATTATCATGACTTCCTGCTTCGGTGACAGAGACTCTCTTTCTACTCTGGCCCATGTTTAGTGTGGCACACACCACGTCCCCATACAGCACATTGACGACGAGAACTTCCCTCTTCCCTCTCAATAGGCCAAGTGACTGATTTAAAAGTTTGAAGGCAACAGTAATACTAATCGCACACACAAACTTTTTCTGGCTTTATCGTCATTTTGTCCAGGCCTGTTTCAAGCTTCTGCTCTTGAATGCCTGAAGGCCATTTAGCGCAGGAGAGAAGGAAGAGAGCACACATGCAGTCTTTCACAGGAAACCACATTGAGGAAGGAGGAGTTATGTTACTTCACCACTGGGGCGCACGCGCTTGCTCAGACACACCACCAACTCCCAGAGTCACACATACTCACACAGGAATCTAACCTTACCTTCATGATATAAGACATCCTCTACAGAAGACAGAGTGGAGAAAGAGAAAAGAAGTGCGTGAAAATATGACGGGAGAAAGGTGTGATGCAGAGTTAATAGTGTCAACATTTGCACACCACAGAAACACCCTCCACTTTTTTTTTTTTTGCCTTATTGTATATGGTGGTGAAAAGATGGAGAGAAGGGCAATGCATTGTGGGACTAAAACAGGCCAAGTGTGGATTCGACTCGATTCAGTTTGCTTGGCAGCGTTTTGTTTCACGGACAGCGGTCATGCGAATAGAAGTAGGCCATGCGAGAGAAACTCGTTTGATGTGATTGCTGCAAAACATAATGCAAAAAAAGACAAATCGACTCTCAAAGGCCACTACATTAGGTACTTGTGCAACTTCATAAAAAATAGTCAAACTTTTTTTATGACATGGGTGAATAAATTATCATCATGATAAATAAATTTTAAAAATTATTTCATTCATAAAATGCAGTGTTGCAATACGAACCAAATTTGTTGCAAGAATTTACAATCTTTTCCACCTAAATGTATTTAATCATTCATTATATGCGTAAAATATTTGAGCAATTCATTGTAAATAAACAATTTGACACGATTTTTTTCCTAACTATAACATACAGTTAAATAATTTATTGTTAGTTATCAAATAAATACTTTTACACTGATTTTTTTATTTATTTACTAAAATGGAGGAGATTCTACACTTCCTACTTTATTTATTTGATAAAATGCATTTCTTATTGTCCAAAAATAAGTAACAACTATTTTATTTATTAAAATATGCTGTTTTATTGCTGCAGTAATATTTTCCCCCCAACATGGGTTAGTTAAAATATTAAAAGTTATACCGACAAAAAAACAACAAAAAAAGTTTTCAGATTTTCAAAATGGGGATTTTGTTTTAAATTTTAGACAAATTAAAAATTCTAACAAAAACTTCATAGAGCGTGACTTTGTCTTAAAAGTTAATTTTTTATTTATTTATTTTTTTTTACCCAGCCCATCCATCCGATTTAAAAATCGAACGTGGCCCCCCGGGGCACCAACGTTTGCACACCACTGCTTTACAATCTCCTACCTCTTTGTAACCCAACGCAGCCGAGGGTTTGAGGGGCGGCGCCGGACGCAGGCAGCTGAGTGACCAAGGCTTGCTCATCTTTGGTGGTTCCAGGGGTCCGCGGCTGACGGCGCTGAAGCTTCCAAGGTGGGACAAGTGGGTAGGAGTGCCCACCATGCTCAGGGGCTTGCCCTCTACCGTCTGCACGGGGGAAACAAATGCAAAAGAGCAACGCATATGATGAGAGCTTTCCACACTGTGAACTTTGGTTCCGTGCGGGGGATCCATTACGCGCTATGTAGCGGCGTGTTGGAACGCATGGGCCGCCGTTTAAGTTAGTCAATTTTATTTCCATAGCATTCATCACAGTCAGGACTCAGAAAATGATTTGTGTGGCGTCTACTTCCGAATGTGACGCCCTGAAGTTTTGAAATACTTTGAGGTGGGGGAAAAAAAGAAAAGTACTTAGCAGTCGTAATTCTAAAGTGTTTCTCAAGCTCAAACCTTCAAGATGGTGCCCGAAGGGCTGCCTCCTTTGCTAAACGGCTGCAGGTGCTCCAGCCACTCTTGCAGCTCCTGGGCACTGCTGCAAAACACCGTCACCCGTTCCATCATGCTTCCTGCAGATCACGCAAAAAACACACACACACACTTCCTTGAGCACTAAGAGACCGCATCCGCTTGTGGGAATGTGTGTTATTTGTACAAGTGCAAGCTAAAGAAGTAGTTTCTAGTGCTTGTCAACATACAAACCTGTGATGTCAAATGCAAAGTGTGCATTGTCCATATCATCCATGTGTCTCGTTACAGTGGTGCCCGTCAGTGGCAGTCGTCCCTAGAGAAAGATATTAGACGAAATCATGATTTGTACTGTCGGAAAGTGAAAAAAGGACGACACCGAAAATGGGTATGATCTGCCATGATCAAAGAAGCTTCGCAGTTCGGGATTCTGTTGATGGTGAAGGAACTATTGGCTATAAATAAGGTCACAAGCATTTGCAGATAATCGCAAGAAACACTTTTCAGTATAAGCCAAGCCGGCATCGGGTGTTGTAGTACTGAAGCGCTATGTAAACCAGTGGCTGATTTTAAGGGAGCTCACAAAAGATATTTGTGGTAAATGATTCAAGAGGGTCAATGTGTGAGGTGTGAGGTAATCGGCCTACCAGATTTTATAAGCAATCTAACTTTCAGAGATGATTGCTCACGGTAGGCGAGCCCTATTGATTTTGGCAAATCCACTTTAAGATGTCTGCAGAGGTCAAATCAACATTAGTGCCCTACATCTTGCGAGTGCTGCAAAGGTTTTGAGTATGTAAAGTCAAAACCCGAGTGATTTCAAAGGGTTCAAACACTGTTTTACAGCATTTTATCATGCACAGGTTAAAAAGAAAAAACCCTCAGTCATGCAGATCGGGATTTCCCATCAAAATGTTGTGCACCCGAATCCACGTCACTCAATTTTGAGAGTCTTCCATTCCAGAGTCTTGATCAAAGTCTTATGCTTTAAGAAGAAGAAAAAAAAGAGACTAGCCGAGTAATGAAATGAGCAGGCCTCACTGGAATAGTTCAATATGAGCATGTCCGCCAAAAAACAAAACCACACACATGGCTTTGGTTCCACCTGTTCATGAGTGGCAACGACTTGCCTGATAAATGAAGCCACTCATCCGTGGACTGGTGGAGAGCATCACTAGCACGTTGGGGAAAAGCATCAGGTAGCGCTCATCTTTGTCCTGAAAAGAGATGCGCCATCTTTATGACATGAACATTCACATAGGCAGAAAGCAGACTAATTACTGTAACAATGATGCTAACTTCAGTTCGGCCATATGGAGCATATTGCATTGTATGTACCGGGTACTTATTTTGGTGTTTTAATAATTGATTCATTTGTAGTGTGTGTGAGTTTGACAGGAAACTACAACCGTGAGTCTTCGCTTGCTCAAAGTGATGTTATACAACAGGCTCCTCTTTTCATGAAAGCGAGAGGAAAAGAAACAAAGGAATACTTAAAAATGTGTTGTAAAATGTGTTTAAAATGTAAATAAATAAATAATTATGACAATAATAATTTCGACATTTTTGACAAATAATTCTACGTGTTTAGGACAAGTGGATACAATTTCAGCGATTTCAATGACATTTTCAAATGCGCTGTCTATTTTAGTGTGGATTTTTCACTATTTTTCACGAGTGGGTCAGGTATGTATCCACACGATAAATTGTGCCTTCATAATAGTACAATAGCTAGTGCTGGCTAGCTTTGCGAGTGAAAGGAAAGTGAAATAACGGAGGAAGATGATGGCAACATTATGACTGGTGCAGTGGTTGACACTAAAACGTGCGTTTTTCTGCAGTCTTCTTCCAAGCCCCTCGTCAAACCAGACCCCCCACAAAGAAAACCCACAAGAAAGACGACATCGCTCCTTCATAGGCTTCGGTGTAGTCAACATTACCCACAAAGCTCCCTTTGGAGGCTTTCACACTTGATGTTGAAGCACATTGGGATTCAACCACTCTCTCACCTCACTGGAGACGGTTCTCATGTGGACCTGGGAAATGTAGAGCACATGACCCAGACTCTTCATGCTGTCTCCTTCCCAGCCGCGCACCTGTTCCGACAGGATTTGCAGTTCCAGATTCTTGCGCTTTCGCAGGTCCTGGCACTGCGTCTAGAGAAAGAAAACAAAAAAATAGCAAACTAAATAAAAAACAATAACCTGACAAATACAATTGGTTAAAATGTTGGTGTCGCTTAGAAATGAGTCACTTACAAAAACATTGTTTGTCCAATTAATTTCATGTCAGTTATTAAAACAAAAAAAACAAAAAAAACACATTCCCAAATTACTCCAAACTTCTGAATACATGTACTGTATTTACAATTTGATTGAAAAGTAACCCCCTTTTTTAAAGTACAGTACTTATAAATTATTTCATTGTTGGAACTTGAAATCGGTTGACTATAGGGTGGCTCGAGATGTTGGTGCCCATAGCAAATATTTCATGCTAAATTCTTTCTTGTCATATCCATTTTATTTAAAAATCATAGAATAAATAAATCACAAAAAATGAAGAAAAACAATTAGAAAAGATATTCATACAATGAAAAACAAAAAAAAGTGTTTGAAAATAGGGAGTTATTTTTTCAGCCCCCTGCATATAAATTAATGCTTTTCTTTAAAAAAAAAAAAATCCTGATCTTAAAATAAGTTTCTCCGTCTGTGATATTTCCACGTGCTAATTACGGCCTCTCCTACTCAATAAGAAAAAGAAAAAAAAAACGTGCCAAGGAAAATGTTGTCATTTTCCATGGCAGATCACACATGAGGACGCTCTGTGGGCAGAGACCTGTAGCAGTGTTTCAAATCGGCCCGCGTCACACCCTCATCACAACCCACAAAGTCAAACAAGATGTGTATGTACATTTCACATTACCAACTTACTAGGAACTTAGCGCTTTGCTGAGGAAACTGACAACTGCTCTCGGGCTCAGTGTGGTTTTGAAACCATGTCGTCAACAAATAGCATCACAGCACATCCCCTCACTTGGATTTTTTTTTTTTTTTTGCTCCCCTCAGTTTGGGAAAAAAAATTAACACTTTCTAACAACTTTTACAGAGAACCCCCACTATGTGAAGGTTCACCTTTCGCACTCCTATTATACGTTTTTAAGCAATGTTACAGGATACAGACAAGTGTGACTTTATAGTCTCTGCCTTCTGTGTAGGACTGTGTTGTGCCGCAACTTGTCACACAAAACTGAGCTCGACTGGAAAACATGCAACCTAATTAACAGCTAGAAAAAGCAGGAGAAAACTCAACGCCACTTTTCCCGCAGAGTAGAGGATAATATTTGCCTGTGAATTATATTTGATACTGTGCTTATATGGTTTGCTGCTCTGCGTGCGTTAAAGTAGCAGTTTTTCAGGAACTATAAATTACCATAACATATGCTAATTCTCATTTGCCAGTCTGTGCCGTTTTGCTTTGCATGTTAGCATTAAGCTAGCTTTTGTTATTACAAGGTCTGGTTGAACATTTCGATGTTTTAATATAAAATGTTTCATTGTCTTTGGTTTTATGTGTCAGTTTTTTGTCAAATTTCAACGGGAAGTGACAAACATGATTTGCCTCTTGGAGAACTGTTCGAGCGACAGTCTAATTGTCCATTCCTTAAAATGCTATATGCTAGAATCCCAATGTAACCGCGATAGGGAGACGAGGCGTAAAGTAATACCTTCAAAAATGTTTTGCTAAGTTTCATTGTGCTTTAAGCATATAGGAGGTGTAAAACAATGCGAGAGAGAGAGAGAGAGAGAGAGAGAGAGAGTTAGAGAGAGACTATTTTTGGAAAATATACTTATGAGATTTCTCTGCACACTGGATTCGTCATTTCAAAACCAAGAAGTGACTATTGAGGCTCACAGGGTGCCCTGTGATGCATGAATCAATACTACAAGTTTCCGTTGCCATTTCACACACTCACCACTAAACTCCTGAATGCTGCTGTGGCCTTCACAATGTCGGAGAAGTCCGGGTGGGCTTCCTAGAGTGAAGACATGGAACACTTATACAAGAGGTTGAATATGTATGCAGGAAGACATTATATATATATATATATATTTATTTTTTAAAGACTTAATAATTTGGATGCATCTCTACCTCCACATGTCTCTCCAGCTCCTGCAGCAGGGTGGGGTACTTGTCCAGTCTCATGAAGGGCTTGCTAAGGCTGGTGGTCAGTGTCAGAATGCCCGGAGCGCTGGCTCCTTGGCTCTCCATGAACTTGTCAAGGTCCTCACTAAGGGAGAGGAAACACCCCCAAAACTTAATGTCATTTCATTATTTCATAGCCTGAATATTTGCCACAATGACATATTAATTGCTGAATGTTAGCCAGCTAGCTTAGTTAGCCAGTAATGGCAAACAACCATTTTGTTGTTTGTCTATGTACTGTCACAATGATACCTTGGGACAATTTGGAGTACCCAATCAACCTGTCATGCATGTTATTGGAATGTGGGAAGAAACCAGAGTACCCGGAAAAACCCCACGCAGCACGGTAAAACATGCAAACTTCAGACGTGAATGCCGGAGCCAGAATTGAACCCTGGACCTCTGCACTGTGAGGGCAATGTGCTAACCAGTTGTCCACCGTGCCGCCCTCCAGGAACATCACAGATTTTTTTTAAAAACTGTATTAACTGATGGAAAATGTGTCACCAAAGGGGTCCGAAAAGAAACTAAATAGAGGAACATTGTAGCCAAGTTGGTAACACTGAGTAGGAACTCACTTCTCCACATGCCTTACCTGTGCCCGGGTTTTCATTGTAACAATACTTGCCATTAGCATGACACCCCAAAACAATATAATTGTGATAATTGGATTTTAAATGTGCTGTCATTTTTTTTTTAATTCATTTGTTCATTTTGCACGAAGAATGTCAGAGACTGCTTAAGAAGTCATCTGTGAACAGTTTAAAATTGTGAAACCAAGTGCTTGTGCACTTCACATGTCATCAATTAAAGCATTTCCAGTCACACATATTTTTCAAAACTTTGTGTTCCGCTTTCTAACTAAAATATGTGTAACGTGTGGGACTTGAAACGTTAGACAAACCTCTGAGTAACATAAAACCTGTCATTGGAAAGGTTTACACAGAAAAAACATGACTCGTGTCTCTGATCAAATATCAATTTGAGCTCATGGAACAATTTCAGTTTTACCTGCTGTTTCTCATTTTACCTTCTCATGTGGCTACATAGGATTACGAATATTACAAGCACCTCCCAATACCACGCTTATGACCACAAAAAAAAAAACTGCAAAAAAAGGCCGTGAGGTCTGTTGAATAACTCCGAAACTATTAAGGGTATAAAAACGCATCTGGTAAATTCAGAAAGCTTGTCATCTCTATTTTTACATGGAATGTTCAAAGATGTTCAATGTGAGCACCATTGGTCACACAACACACATCAAGCCAATAGTCAAATTCTTGCCAAATGCATCCCAGCATTGCATTGTCAATGGTTGCAACAGCTTCTGTTATTCGTCCCGTTCTTTTAGCTGGGCATAAGCACCCATCCGTTATGAATTTACCATGCCATCTCACTATGGACTTCCTCTCTGGTGGCTCCTTTCCGAATTTTCTGCGAAATGCACGTTGAACAACAGTCCATGATTCAGTTTTTGCAAATTCAAGCACACAAAACGCCTTTTCTGGTTGAGTGTACGCCATTAATTGGTCTGAAAAGAAATTTAAAAAATTAATAGCCTTACAAAAAACGTAATGTAATTAGCTTTAAAATGGCACAACTTTTATCTTACTACCTTTCATAGTTAAGGAGATATGGGGACTTCAAATGTGCCCAAGACTTTTGGAACATCCTGTATATAAAAAGTAATTAGTGAAAGTTCAATGCTTGAATTGGAATTCTAGCCCCTCCTCAACCCAGCTCTGTAGTTTTGTTTGCAATTTGTTGTTTGTTTCTATATCATTACTACAAGCGTTTACGTATAAATATTGATGCACCGGCAATTGAACTTCCCTCACAGAATGAATAACGTCTCTTTACCACTTTATTTAGCACAGCAGCAAAACCGCAAGTGGGTGCAGCTTGTCGAAATGTAGCTTCCTGTGTGCAGGTCAACTAATGTTGCAACTCAGAGAGATGTCAGTCCTCATGAAGTGATGACACCATTCCTCAACACCTCAATACCTTCTAATTGTGACGTCAAAGGCTATAAGGATGAAAGGCTGACACCTAGTGGCTTCAAATCGTACTGCAACAATCCATATTATGAGATCCAACAGCACCATCTAACTAAAGAGATGCAATACACTTCAGATCAACAATTGATCCTTCAGTTAGGCGGTGGTTTAGAAGTGAACTGTGTTTCTAATATTGTGTCCCTACCACATAGCTCATTGAGGTATACTCTGATATGAAATCATCTTTTCCCCATTGCAATGAATGGAAATTCCATTAATCCGCTTCAGCTCCCTATAAAACACCAACAAAAAAGTATTTTTGTTGTTTTTGAGAAAACACTATTTAGTTTCATTCCTTAAGAAACCATGGTCATAATATACTTAAATAGAATGCAAACAATTAAACAACTATAAATACAAATAAGGGGAAAATAAGGGTTTGAGGTGTATTAGTAAAATTAGATTGTATTGATTGGTAAGTGATACATCAAACGTTAATGAATTATTATGGATAACCATTTAATGGTTGTTAAATGTGATATTGTTCCACAAGATGTATTGTAATTTGGAATATTGTGTATAGTCTATTTTATGTATGGGTAGCTATGAATATTCCAAAAATACGAGGATGTACTAATAATGACATAAATGTGCTGCTGTGTTCAAATATAACGCTAAATGCTTAAAGGCTTATGACACTCCAATTTCAATGCTAGTATCGCTAGCCTATCTATGCTGTTTTGGATTGAGTGTTAGCATTAAGCTAGCGGACTTTGATAAGACAAGGTTATGTGATTAGTTTAAATACACAACAACAACAACACCATTTTCAGATTCCTAAAATGAACTACAGTACTCACAACATGTACTTGATCATAACTTCTACAGATTTTGAATGTAGCAAAAGGTTGTTTTATTTCATGATAGAATTAACGCTAAACAACAAAAATGCATCATTAGGGTGTATGAGAAAATACGTCGGTGACTGACCTGTGATCCGTGAGGATGCAGACGGCTAACGGGTGGCTGGAGCAGTAGGCCAGGTAAAGGGATTTGATCTGACATATCATATTTAAGAAGCATCCGGCCAGCCGCTGTTGGCCTTCTGGAACTCTGCAATGACAAAGTCAAGGTCAGAAGAGTGGCATGACAAGAGAGAGCAATAAGAAGAGCAAACAGAGGACATCCTTGTTTTATTCTTCAGATGTCTATAAAGATGATCTCCAGTGCTAATAAGCAAGTGGGGAAAAAACATCTTGTGTTTGATGACATTAGAGCAGTTGTGGCGACTCTTGTGATCAGTGAATGTTAAGACTCATAATGAGGTGATCATTTCCTCCCTCGAGAATGAAATGCTTCAATAAATGATGACTTACTTTATACATTCCTCCAAAGAGGCAACCAAGGCGTGCTGGAAGGTGAGAATCTCCTCAAGGTTTCCACAAAGAGTGGTGCTGTCTGCACTGCTCAGCCTGCGCACACGGTCATTGAACACTAAGTAACTAAATCTTCAAATATTTCACTTGGAGAAAAGGTGGCAAAAGTACTCAAACTCTGTACTTTATACAGGGTTAGAAATATGACCTTAGTGCTTGTACTGTATTGGCAAGGGAATAAAAAATAATTGGACATAGCTTCAGTGCCAACTCAATTCTGACATGATAATCAGGACTGAATGAGAGGTAATTGGCTGAACTAATGTGATATGAACGATTGTACCTAGAGGAAGTGATTGGTGGGTCATTCCATGCTAAATCACCCCCCCCCCCCCTGAAAAACTGAAAAGAATTAACCAAGCGCATTTTGATTTTAATTAAACTTGTACTTGTGATACTGATGGCACAACACAAAATCTCAAATTTTACGTCAATAAGAGCAGGAGTTCGGGAGCTATGGCCCACTGAATTTGAATTAATCCTGCCAAAAGGAGAGTGGCCGCCTTCCTTTGAACCCCTATAGCTCAGGAACTACTAGAGAAATCTTCACAAAACGGGTATTGTCGGAAAGAGAATACAGTCAAACCTCGGTTTTCGTCCATAATCCGTTCCAGAAGGCTGTTCGAAAACCGAAATTGTTCGAAAACCAAAACCACGCTCTTTTTAAAATAAAAATGTTTACTGAACACGTCTGCTCACAATGGAAAGCAACACGAGGAAGCGTCACTTCCTCGTCTACCCAAGGAAGCGTCACTTCCCCGTGTGAGGAAGGCAAGAGGAGTCAAATGGTGCATTAAAGCGCGCTCATTTGTTCGAGAACCGAAATTTGTTCATCATTCGAGGCATAAAAAACTCGCAATTTTGGGTCGAAAACCGAATTGGACGAGAACCGAGACGTTCGAAAACCGAGGTTTGACTGTACATGAAGGAATCCTTTACAAGATTGTTGCAGATTTTTTAGACCTTGAAATTGACCTTGTGGATCACATGACCCTCAATGTTTTCATGAAAGGTAACCTCTCAAATCTCTTCAAACACAGAAAAGTTTCAGAGATGTAAAAAAAAAAACATTTCGGGCCCCCACTCCAATTGACCCAAAAATTTGAAATTTTGTGTTGTGCCATCACTATCAACGAGCGCAGCAAGTTTTAAATCAAATCAAAATCCGCTTGGTTAAACCCACTGGGTCATTTGGCATGGAACGACCCTGGTGAGGAAAAAGCAGTCATCTTACTTGTCGCTGGATTGTAACGGTCGCAGGTAACAACTTAACACCGTTTGCAGCTCTTTGACAAATTCGCGCTCGTGTTCCAAGATGTCCTGCACCACCTGAAAAAAAGGCAACAGACACGGTGGGGTGCCATTCGTGATTCACTTGCTAGTCATATAAGGAAACATACTTATTTTCTTGTTATTTTATTGTTTGTTATTTGATTACAGTCAAACCTCGGTTTTCATCCATAATCCGTTCCAGAAGGCTGTTCAAAAACCGAAATTGTTCAAAAACCGAAACCATATTCTTTTTAAAATAAAAATGTTTAAATGAACACGTCTGCTCACAATGGAAAGCAACACGAGGAAGCGTCACTTCCTCGTCTACCCGAGGAAGCGTCACTTCCTCGTGTAAGGAAGGCCATAGGAGCCAAATGGTGCATTCAAGTGCGCTCAGTTTGTTCGAGAACCGAAATCTGTTCGTCATCCGAGGCATAAAAAACTCGAACTTTTTGGTCAAAAACCAAATTGGATGAGAACCGAGACGTTCGAAAACCGAGGTTTGACTGTATTTGTTGTCTTAATATACAGAATATGTTACTTAATGTCATTTTCCATTTTGGGAAAAACAATTATAGCAGACTACTGAACAGTTTAATGATTGATAAGTTTGATAAGTTTGAACATATAATATCTTGTCTTTGTAGAGTATTCAATTAAATATACAGTAGGTTGAGCATGATGCTTTAAACTCACCACACTGTAGTAGCTTTTGGTCAGCTGAGCTCCTTTAGGTGACAGTGTTTTTTCTACAGGGGAGAGATTCACAATGATGAGTCTTTTAATGCAGCGATTCCCAACCACTATGTTCAGATGGATCATCGGGTGGGCCACCAGAAATGACCAGAAGTTGTTTCAAATCTTGTACATTTTTGTCACACAAAATCAATACTGTATTAAAAAAATGGTTCACTTTTTTTTTTTTTAACCAGAAATAAATAACGTAGCCGTCATTGCTACATCCGACTCACCGCAGGCCTTGACCTCGCGCACATAGTTGCTGGGGAACCATCCCGTCTTTCCGTTGAGGTTGCCTTCCCACCAGCCGCCTTCTTCCTGCCGCGTCACGACGAGGACGTCGCCTTTGGTGAACGACAGCTCGTCCTCGTTGTTCTGCTTGAAATTGAAGCGGGCCTTCACCATCAGCTGCCCGCTGCTACTGCTGCCATTCTCCGACATCTCCTGTCACGTGGGTGTTTACATATAAAAGGACAGTCAAATTCAGTTCACTTGTAAACATAATATATTGCCTTTTAGGTTCATCCTGAAATTACAACGCAAAGCTGAATATCCCAAACTTTTTGTGATGAGCCTATGTGAGCTTGTAACAGAACAAGAGAGAAGATGGAGAGCATACCACAGATTTGGATTGTCGCCGCAGAGAGCCTTTGGACTTGGCGGAGGAGATTGTGTGCAAGGATGATGTCGGACTAAGTGATTGTGTGCTGGACTGCGGACATGATCTCTCTGCAGCACTGTCTGGGGACACACATTATGCAGCCTTGATTATCGGGTTTTCTTATCTCATTCAAACTGGATAGTCAAGAACTCCTGGCATGGGTTGAATGTGCAAGATGCTAACATCATATCAGTGACTTCTGAATTTCTGGCCTTACAAGATGTCCAAGACGCGTTGCTATTATTCTCTCTTTTCGTCTATTAAAATTTTACAGTGAGACGTGAAGATTTGGGCAACACAGTGGTTAGGATGACAGCCTAACAGTTTTGGAGTTTGGGGTTGGAATATTTGTCCCAACCTTCCTGCATGGAATTTGCATGTTTTTTCGCATTGTGCTTGCATTGGGCCTTATCCAGGTACTCAGACTTCCTCCCATATTCCTAAAACATTCAAGCCATGTTCATATTCAAAAACAAAGATCACAAGGGAGAAAACACAGAGGCCTCTTGTTGGATCAACAAACTCATGACTGATGCACCTCAAGGCGTATTTGCAACACGTACTGTATAAAAAGTAAACCATCCTTGTAAAAACCACACTAAAGTAGCTCATTCTGTTATATTTCATAACGAGACTCACAACAAAGTCTCCTTCCAGCATTTAAGTAGCTGCTTTGTAAGTTGAAGTTCTGTCAAGGCTTCTGCCTCGCCACCATCCCGTTTTGTCCGCTGTGGCCTATCACGGACGGGGCAGCCATGGTTGCCGCAACATCAAGTAAACGTAACCTCAAAAGGTGACAAACATACATTGTGACTTGTTTCAACCAAGGTTATTAGAGTTAATAAAAACTACTAAGGGAACTAAAAGTAAGATTTTTTTGAAAACTGTCCTTTAGAAATTAAAATAGAAAACAAAAATTATTTTAAAAGGGTGCTGATGGTGTAGTGGTACACTCGCCTGACTTATTTGTGGGCAGCGGGGGATCGGTTCCTACTCAGTAACTGTGTGCATGTGGGTGTGAATGTTTGTTTGTCTCTATATGTGCCCCGCGATTGGCTGACGACCAGTTCAGGATGTAGTCTGCCTTCAGGCCAAAGTCAGCTGGAATAGGCTCCAGCAACTCCCCGCAACCCTGTTCAGGATAAGCGGTGTTGAAAATGGATGGATGGATATATGATTAGATGGTTGTTCGTCTGGCAATTGGCTGGCAAACGGTTTAGGGTGTCCCCAGCCTTCTGCCCGAAGACAGCTGGGATAAGCTTCAGCACCCCCCGCAACCCTTGTGAGGATAATGGATATACAGTCATACCTCGGTTTCCGACCATAATCTGTTCCAGAAGGCTGTTCGAAGACCGATTTGTTCAAAAACCAAAAAAACGCTCTTTAAAAAAAAAAAAAGAAATTTATTGAACACGTCTGCTCACAATGGAACGCTACACGAGGAAGCGTCACTTCCTGTAATTACAGCAAAAATATATTTTGCTTTTGTCTTTGTCAATTAATATGCCTGTTAAAAAATGTTATTTACAAAAAAGTATTTACATTTATTTTTGTCTTGCTGATAGTGCATCCAGAAGAAGGAAGGTCAAATAGCCATTTGAGAATTGTACATTATTTTATTACACAATGCTTACTGACCATTATACTCCATATACCAAAAACAAACGAACAAAAAAAAAAAAAAACTGAATAATAACTAAAAAATAAAACCCGATACATTTTAACAAACCCGCTAAGACCCTAATTAAAACTAACTCATTTCAAAAAACAAAAGTCAAAACAAAATAGAAAGTAATTATCACGAAAAAATTATTATTATCCTCGTTGCAACTCATCTCCACTGTCATGTCATGATCAAGACAAAAAAAAACAAAAGTGATGTCCAAAACGGATCTATTCATAGAACTTTAGGTCTGCAGCAGCATTCGGTGATGTGCATGGGAAGCAGATTTTCTCTGACAAGCCACCGCTGACAAAATAAAACTGAGACTCAGGGAAGAAAGTGAGCAGAGACTAGTTCTGCCTCCTGAAGCAATTAGCCCCAAAGCACTGCAGGCCCACAGCACTGTAAATATTTTAAGCTGCAACCTTAGAGTGTGTGTGTGTGTGTGTGTGTGTCTCTCTCTATGTCTGTCTCAAGGGCGATATTAAAGTTCACATTATTGATTCTGTGTAACAACACCAAGCCCTCATTTGAATGGAAAATGAACAAAGCAGGATATTAGTATTGCATCAAGCAGAGCAGGCAAATCTGGCACCCAGCAGGACACAAACACACACCAGCTGGCCTCTGCCAGTAAAGCCAATCAGCTTGATCAAATGTTGCATGACACCAATTGAGCAACACAGACTGTGTTGTTGCCTCTTTGCCCACCAAGTGGTCCAGTTTGTCGCAGTACAATTTGAAATTGCAAAACCTGGAGCTGACTTGTGTCTCCCGCGTGGACTGAGATGCTTGCTGCATGAGCTACACAACACAGTGCACTACCATCAAAGCAGTCAATTCATTCCACAAAGAGGATGAGTATTCAAGACAAAATATCTTACTTTCTTCTTGTACTTCATACAATTTTAACGGAATTGACAGATATCATTTTTATCAACATGTTCACATACAAAAAATATATACAGTCAAACCTCGGTTTTCAAACGTCTCGGTTCTCGACCAATTCAGTTTTCGACCAAAAAGTTCACATTTTTTATGCCTCGAATGACGAAAGAATTTCGGTTTTCGAACAAACTGAGCGCACTTGAATGCACCATTTGACTCCTCTCGCCTTCCTTACACGAGGAAGTGACGCTTACTCGGGTAGACGAGGAAGTGGCGCTTCCTCGTGTTGCTTTCCATTGTGAGCAGACGTGTTCAATAAACATTTTTATTTTAAAAAGAGCGTGGTTTCGGTTTTCGAACAATTTCGGTTTTCAAACAGCCTTCTGGAACGGATTATGGACGAAAACCGAGGTTTGACTGTATACTGTATATCATTTCGTAAAACCTATTTAGCCATACATTTTGTTCCATTCACACACTGTCTTCAACAATTTATTCACTTACTGAAAGAATATTGCTGTGAGTTAAGTAAAAATAAAATAAATGTCGTGCATTTCAAAAATACATGGTCAAACTCATACAAAAACGCAGCGGGCGATCTCCAATAAGGTCAGCTACCAATGAATCAATGCTTAATTTGGGACCAGTGTGTGGGGAAATGGGGGGATATAAGCGAAGACCATGCTGAACCCATGCGGATCAAGTACTCTTAGAGCAAGATTCGAACATTATCGAAATAAACCAATGACCTGGCGGTCAAAAGTAAACAACTTCGCTGTGGCTGACCAATGAATATGAATCCAATGTCAAGATTGGTTCCTGATTATAACAAGAATGGCAACCGCTTTCTATTCATTGCTTTCTCCCTGTTATCTGTCAACCAGGGGCATGCAAAATCATGGTAGGAGGCAAGTGAGGCAGTGTCGCTCTCTGCATGAGAAGAGTTTATAAAAATAAATAAATAAATAGATAAATAAACGAATATTGAATTACTGTATGTTCGATTGTAGTTCTATGCTTTACATTTTTTTTCATTGATTTTGATATTGATTGTTGGCCTTTGCATTGCCATTATACAGTGTGTATTTTATCACTCATGTACTGCACATGTTGACGTTCAAGAGTCTGTCCAATATATTTAATGAATGCTCAAGAAAATTCACACTGACACCACTCTGAGAGTTTGTGTTGTGAGAGGAAAAGCACGCTCCCCTTACCCATTAATTTTCCAAACGCCAGCCGATGTTATAAACGAATCAGCAGCCCATGCTTGAACTGTTTCCATCTGTACTGTCTGACACACGGTGCAACAGCACTCCTTTTTGGGGCAGTCTGAATAACATAACAATACATTTAAACGACATACTCGGAGTTTCCGAATTGACGGCGTGTAGCAGCGCACTCTCTGGGCGTATTTCTGAATGCAGCCACGATTCTGGAACGGGGATTTTCAGTGTGAGTCCGAGCTCTATTTTCTCTCTTCCTAGCTCTATGTTCTCTCTTTTTTTTTTTTTGTCAAATTAAAAGGATTTTAGCAATAATTTTAGGTCACAATCTTGTGGTTCAACCACCGGACTTAAATTCCCACTGGGATATGACTCAGAGTCACTGAAAAGTGAGTCTGCTTACTCACAAGGACAGTCCGTTAAAAAGCAGAAGAACCTTCCAAGAAGTCACTGTGTCCTCTCTGCCATTTTGTTTTTGTCACAATTATACAGCCCACATGCATAATTGATTAATTGTGGAAAAACTGGTGAAGCAATCGATGGTGTAAATTCACCGCAGCCTTGTTTGCGAAGCAGCGGGATGCAGGAAGGTCACGGAAGGACAGCGCAAGGCTGCCTCTTACCTTGTGTGGCAAAGTTGACAGCCAGCAACGTGGTCAGGACCTTGCCAAAATTCTCCCCGCTGTACAGGCACTCAGGCTCAAACCCCTGTAAAGGACCAAAAAAAAGATATACATCACTGTGTCACAAACAGGGTGCTGTACGCCAATAATTGGATGCACAATTGAACACTCACTGGAATTAAACAGGCCTCGGCTGTACACACACTAACTACGTGCACATGAAGCATGACCCATATTCTGTGAATTAGTAGTCTATAAAACAGCCAGACACCATTACGATTCACTGCACATGCAGGCACGCAGTGCCGCGTCTCGGGCAGCTATCTCGTTTCCATCAGAGCTTTGGATTTCACATTTTAAATAAAACATCTTAAATATAGAGTTTGAGTGGCACGGCTTCAATCCTGCGTTTGTCTGAGGACCGTCACGTCACCTTCGTCAGCATTACATCCTGCACTGAACTCATTTCTGGTCTCACATTAGGAAATTGTCAAAGACAATTTTTGCATCCGTGGTGATTTTAGAGAAGCAACATTTTGTATTCTGATACAAATATGGTCTTCGGATCATGATAATTATACTCATGAAAACAATACCGGAATTACTTCCAACAGAAATATGCCAAGTCATTTGGCATGACGAATGTAACTTTTATGAATGGAAGGCCCACCGCACACAGCGCGATGAGGGCGATTGAGGCAAAACGGGACAATCATGATTCATGAAAGCATTCAGTCGGCACCTCACAGCTGCCAACTGACCATCACACACATAATCAATGCAACAGAAAATCCGTGACTCTGGTGGTCCTATCGAAAACAACATTTTGAAATGCCACATGCTATGTAACTGAGGCCCCCCCCCAAAAAAAATGGTATGATTATGGCGACAGAGACTCTCTCCGCTTTGCTTTTCAGCCACACTTTCATATGAAATTTTCCACAGTGATTACAGGTAAATACTGTCAAACCAAATATGCATACACACAAAATGCTGTGTTGGTACGACTTGAAATTGGGACAACATTCGTCTGCAATTCATATTTCAAATTACGGTCTGCCTCTCACGGAAACTATCTCAATGTTCTGAACTCCTATTTCCAGGTAAATGTTGTATTGAGCAGAACAGTAATGCAGTAACAGTAATGTCCTGAGAAGTTGTGCGTTAGGTAGCATGGATGTGATGACAAGGTCCTGTGTTGACATCATTAACCCTTTCATGCACAAATAATAATAACCTACATCGGGATTTTTTTCCCCCCTCAAGTTTATTTATTACTCTGTAGGCATGAAAAAAAATAATGGCAACACACATAAGGGTCCATTGTAGTGGTTGAAGCACAACTGTGACATTAAGATTAATTAATACAAGAGAAAACAACATGTGAATAGTTATCCACTTGAGTAACCACTGTGCCTGAAAGGGATAAATAACTACCGGTAGTTTGCCATAATTGAACCGCACCTCCATCGCTGGCAGCAAATCGTGTGCTCCGTTTTGCCTCAACTACTTTTTAAACAAACTGAACAATAAATTGTACAAATTCCAACATGTGCTCAATTATTAACAAAAAACTTTTTATGATCATTGCCAATAAACTCACAAAGTAATTTGAAGAGGTATCCCAGGTAAAATTTAGTAAATTTCTGATAAATGTTGCACAGCTATATGTACTACATGAAGTGTTACCAAGTGTATATTAACGTGAATCAATCTCCTTGTATGTCTTTTGCAGTGGAAGGAATTAACGAAGTACAAATACTTTGTTAGGTGTTCCTCTACTAAAATCCTTTTTTTTTTCATTTATATGTACTTCAGTGTTTAATACTACAAAGATGTTTTACTTTTAATACCTGCATTTGAAAACAGATCGCTGTACAGGCTTGATGTATTTTTCAACCTCTACGAATAATGGCACAATAAAACAAAACAATGCAAATCGCATTTGTGTCTGAGATCTAAACTGATTGAATTCTTGCCACGATATAAACGAAAGTAAAAAACATCGCATTGACTCACCTTGGTGTGTGTCTGTGATATATTCATGCAAACTGAATCCATGCGGCACAACACGGCGGATCATCCCAAAATAAGCAAAACATGCCCACAAGACGTCATATGAAGCACAAATGTGCATCAACAAAAGCCCGAACTTATTGCACATAACAAAAATTAAAATCCAACCATGACCACATGATTACACACTCTAATAAATCATCCCATTCAGATGAAGAAAGGAACAAGAGGCCTTGAGCAGTTCATGCTGCTTCCTCTTTCGGTATGTCAGTGCAGAAGTGAAAACAGAATGACTGTCTTCTTTGTTGAGGCATAGGATAAACAGGCACTATTTGCTGCAGTGGCGGGAAAAAAAAAAGACATGATCACGTCAGCGACCAAAAGATGGGCAGGGCTGGTTGGTGGGCCTCAGGCTGGTTGGCCACGAGCTGCTGCTGGCTTCATAAGGTCTAATTATGGGCTGAGGGGGACCTCCCAGACATAACAAGCCAGTTAGGCATCGGGAGCTCCAACGCTGCATCGTGCAGTGAGTCAGACTGGCATAAAGCAGATGATGTGATTCAAAACCAGACCAAGATTATTTATAAAATTAGAGAGGACGTGTCCAGTGTGGCACACAGCGAGGGAGCGGACACTCCCAACATCTGCAACACATTCCCTCCATGATAATGGAAGCATTCTTCGAAACAGTCCGGGACACTTCATTGTATTACAACTCATACGATAGCCATTATTTTAATTGAATTCTTCCACCTCAATCCTTTTTTTGCTTTGAAACTTGTTTTATTTATATTCTCCAATACAGTTTTTTGGTTTCATTATCTTTATTGAGTCAAGTCACACATTTTACACGAGGAAAACATCACATGTTCCGAATCCAAATGGATCAAAAAGTAGATACAGATAAGCTTCATGTACTGTATTTGCAATTAGGGATTTGCGGAGTTACTTATTTGTTGATTTGTTTTGGGAACGTGTCCTTCGATTTTTGCTGAAAAAAAATTCACTGAGTGAGTTGAGGAGTTTCATTTAGACAAAAGATTTGGGACTACTGTCGAAAACATTTGGGAGGTGTCAATTAATAGTGAATTTTCGCTATTTGGGGCAGGGCTCGGTCCATATCCGCGGGGAAACACTTCGCACAGAAATAATTATCTTCTTTTGGTGGTTTCTCTTAAACAAGGCCATAGATGGGGAATATCTCACTTCTCTCAATGTGTTGCGCCATTGATGGCAATACTCCCCGCTTTATATTCCTCCATGTCACTGCTGTCCCCTTTTTTCTGCCTTGTAGAACCCCCTAAAACCTCAGTCGATTAAGATCTCAACCGCTGGTGACTTTACCTCTCTTTAAATACATCTTTGTTACATGAAGAAAAAGTAAGGAGTTAAAAAGTATAGATATACATTTTCAAATGTAGGGAGCGATAAAATACTTCAGTGACTATAGTGTACAAATTCTCAAAACCTGGAGGCTACCTGGTTAATCCTGCCAGTCGAATACTGATACAATTTTAATTAAGACACGCAAATATAAGGACACTTGGATCTCAACTGTGTAACTGTTAATGGCTCGTAGGGTGAATGGTTCCCCTGATTGTTCCACTGTTAAGAGTTTAGTACTAAAATGCCTTGTTTTAGAGGCTACATTAAAGTTAAATTTTGTGACAAGACAAGCTATTGAAAATTAAAAGTTCAGTATTGACAGGTTATTGCAGAAAGTGTTACATTTGAGTAAAACCTACGCCATGTTCAATAAAAGTTTGCATTTTAAAGCATATTTGACTGAAATAAAATTAATCTTCATCACAATCGCAAAAAAATATGCAATTTAAGAATATTACTCAAAGGAACAACCGGTTCCGCCTACTGTCCGAAGACAGCTGAGAAAAGCTCCGGCACGCCTGCTTCTCTGTGAGGACAAAGCGGTTCAGATAAAGTAAAGTAATACAACTGAAAACTCTACGAAAGTACGGTACGAAATGTCTATCTACACTTTGTTACTTCCTGACAGACAGAACGCCTGTTTATGTGGCTCACTCCACATGGACGTGCTGCGAAATCCGATACAGTCCAAGCAGGCTCGGCTGATCACAACACAAGCAAGCAGGTCTAAGTCCGCTCACCGGGAAACCTGCACCGGGGCTAAAATGGCTAATAAATCGACGCAGAAACGGTGGCAAGGTTTCTTCGCCAAATCCAACCGCAAACTTACCTCCACTTTCAAGGACGAGCATCCTCTCAGAAACTCTCGAATGTTGCCTAAGCAGTCGGCTTCGGTTCGCGGATCCGAGCAGTACTGAACACAAACACACGGGAGAGAAAATAGCACGTTCGAGCACGGAGGGCAAGCAATACTTTTTTTAAACACGCCGACTGGAAGCTAATGCCATTAAAGTGTAGTCTGAAGTGGTCGCAAGAATGGGAGTTTATGAAATATGGAGTCAATCCGCGTCCTCTTCGTTGAAACATAGCTATAAATGACATCAGCGTCAAGCTTGCGCCGACGCATAAATTTCCGCTTATTTATACAACTTTCGAAATAAAATACATATAAAGTTGCGTTGCTGATTGAAAACCGAGATGTGGCGCTCTAGATTCAATCGTACCGCAAACGATAGGCTAACGGCGAGAGGTGTGGGACAATCGGTGCACTAAAACTTCATTGTAAACCTAGATTTCACACGGTTAATTTGAGTACTTTTTAATAGTTGCATAAGAATGCGTGTGGTGCGGTTGTTCTTGTTACCTCCAGAATACTTCCCTGTGCTTATGGCTAGTATACTGTCCTTTTATTGTGCAAGAAAATATATCTATCCATCCACCCATCTTCAATCGCTTATCCGGAAATATATAGAAAACAAAAACATAAGAGCTATTTCCGGTATTATTGTTGTACACTTTCTGTTTGACAATATCTTCCTGCTTGCCGCCAACTTTACAAACAAAAAAGAGGTCGAAGTAAGCAACCGGGAAGAACCTTTGAGGAGGAAGTGACGAACCCTGCCTGCAAACTTATCAACTTTACCATCTATTGGCATTTTAGGTCTCAAATACCCCCATTAACCTTAATAAAACACAGTACCTATACATTTGATGGTGTTTACAACTATATTTGGCAAAGCGAAGGTTCTTCCTGTTTCTGCTTCAACCGCTGCATAAGCGTCGAGAATGCGGAACATTATCAAACTATTTCTTCGCAAAAGTACAGCAAATATTGTCCATTAGCCTCGTATCATAAACATTGGCGACGTCATTAAAAGCAAAAATTTCGTTGCAACTTTTAAAATGGGCGGCCTGTGCGTCTGTGATGATATCAAATCCCTTCCTTCGTGTCTACTGTCGGACCACATTACGTCAACTTTTTTTTTCAAACTTCTCTACCTTGGCACTGAAACCGGGCACAAGCTTTTCGACCAGCTTGCATAGTACGAGGCCATCCTTCAGCGAGGCTTTCAAGAATTCCTCCGGGTCAGCGATGTTCTTCTTGGGGGAGCCAAGCACTCCCAGCGATATCAACCACGTTACGGTCTGCTCCTCGGGGTTCATGGCGCCGTCAAACGGGCATTGCCTTGGCGACGGTTGTCCTCCTCCTCCTCCTCCCTCCGGTGGTCAGGTTCCCGATCGGCGTGCAATGCACCTCGAAACCCCGTACTTCTGGTTGAAGTTCGGCAAAAGGCGTCAGAGGGGTGGGGGTAGGGGCCGGCTGTGTTACTACATGCCAAAAATGATGATCACCCCTGCTGGTAAGCAGACACCTCAACAATAGACAGCAGCAGAAGTGCACTGCCAAGTACAGCAGCGCTTTCCTTACAAAATAATCCGCCCCCATTTTTGTATATTTCGGCAGGATATTGCGACTAACCGAAAAGTCACAACAGATCAAAGTTTGTGCCTTTAAATTGGCAGTTTGTTTACACGTTTTTTTCTTTCATCTCCATTTTTCCGCCTTTTTAGTCATTCGCCGTTCGTTATGCGTCATGTAAACCCATTATGGACAGTTTTCATCATTTTTTGGATAGACATTAATGAGAGGAGAGTATCAGCACTTGTTTTGGGCCACAGCCCCGTTTTTCATGAACGGAGAATGTCGGCGCTGTTTGACGGTTCGCAACAGTACAGCTGCCGATGCCTGGACGAAACGTGCAGCCGAATGCATCCCGGCGGATATAGAGGGATGGGAGTCAGTGCTCAAACAAAGCAGGAGACCCCTAAAACGGGACAGAAGGGAACCAATCTGTGCGTTACGAACCCACAGACGAGCTATTAGGTGTCGGAAACTATAGAGTTGCTTGTTTGCTTTCATATACTATACAGTCAAACCTCGGTTTTCGAACATGGACGAAAATCGAGGTTTGACTGTACAGTACTGTATAACCATTCATTTATATTAACATTGAATATATCAACCCCAAGAGGCGAAATTCACGTCTTACGAAAAGTAATAAATCAAAAGAAGCTCAACGAACTGACCTTCAAGGAAGCACCGGTAAATAAAAGGGTCTGTCTTAACCGGTGTTGTCTATTACATAAAAGTGACTTCGCCTGACAGCAGGGATTATTTTCTAAATAAAAGTTTTGTCTTGCCGACATCGCTATTTTATAACGCTGTTGCCTCTGTGGAAACACTCGGCAACCATCGTCAGTGACATCCAGTGTCTGCTCGTCTTCACGTTGATGTGTGATCACGCGAGATCAGAAACTTTTTTTGTGTTGAGATGATTGGAGCAGGCCACACACACAAAGACCAAACTGTTAAAATGTCTGATTTTCTGTCGTTATGTGCTGTGTCTGTCACGATTTTTAAAAAAAAATCTTTGAAGATTAAAAAAAAATAAGCCCAGGCCTCAAGCACTTTCCCAGTCTTCTTTGCCACACCTTCACACATTCCTCAAGGCATTCTTCCAGGATCCTTCACGGCTTCATTGTCATGGCCACCTTGATGTTGTCCAGATCTTCAAAGCAGGACCCCTTTGTGACTCCCTTGAGCTTGGGAAAGAGGAACAATATCTCTCACTGACCCAGTGAGAGAGGTTGCTGCATCACGGCCATGTTGTTCTCGGCCAGGAACTATCAGATGCTCAAGGGATTGTTAGCATGCGCGAGTAAAGGCCACAATTCTCGCGTACTAAGCAAAGCAAACGCAGCAGAATCTCTTTGTGGAAGTGCTGGCTGAGCATCTGGCCCACATCGAAAGGGAAAACTCAAAAGTTGGACTTGTGTGACCCCAGTCTTTGAACTTTTCTGTCACACCTCGTACATCTGTTCAACAACTTGACTCATTCAACGCTACATGCACAGAGGAGAGCCCCAGTCATGTCTGCACGTGTATTCGTGCCGGATGGCGAGCTGCCACCACTACCACAAATAGCACTCGGTCTCTAAATTCCAACACTGTCGGTTCGGATAGTAAATGACACACTGCCAGTCCTATGCTTAACAGGACTTGGAACAGAACTGGAGCAAACTAATGATTACATTCATTCGTGAGGCGAACCATCTCAAGCTTGTGTAAGTTGAGGGGTTCGTTGTTCTTCAGTGGATAGCTCTACAGTACTTTACGAATGACAAAAGGAGAGATGGAATCCTTTAATGCAGTTTATTAAAAGGGGGGGAAACAACGTCTGCACCTCCGAACGAGAACACACCCCCTTTCAGTAACGAAAATACTTCCTGCTTCTCTTTAGCCAATCAGACGCAAGCAACATAAGAATGTTTTAACAATTATTAAACAGAATATCATTTAGGTAACTATAACATAAAAGAATATAATGCTCAAATATAAAATGAAAATAATTAATAATTTAACAAAAGCTTACACTCCCCCCCAAAAAATAAATGCAACAGCTTGTCCCTCGAAAAACCAATTGGGGGTCACTCTTAAATCAAGGCACCACTATGCGGTCTGTTGTAGTGTTTGCTGCCGTCTTCCTTTCCGAAATTGTCGCAGTGACTAGGAAGTGAATCTGAACGTATCAGCATATTTTGCAAAAACAAAAGATTCCAACCAAGCCTCCTCAACGGTGTCTGTCAAGTATGAGATCATATTTCTCCCTTCTCTTTGACTAGCTTTGCATTCGATTCAGAAGACTCGATCCAACTAGCCACCCAATTTCAGTCAGATCTGAATTATAACCTTGAGCTCCCTATCCCAGCGAAATCATAAATCTGTACCACCATACGACCCAAAAAAAAAAAAAAAACGTTGGCCAGAGACCTCACTTAAAGTATAAGTGTCAAATTCAAGGCCTGCGCACCAGATCTAGTCCTTTATGTAATTTTAAGGTAATCTGTAACAAGAGACCACTATTGAATGCAAAGGTTTATACGTGTAAACACTTGCATGTATTGTCTGAACCAAAATTTCAAATCGTCATACGTCATCCACAAAAACAGTCATTATTCTTGACTTCTGATTTTACAGTAGTTATCCATCAATTTGTTGTGCACTGTAAATGTAATATGAGAAGGTGATTAAACATTTATATGGTTTCCCAAAATTCATAACAGCCCTCCAAGGGAAACCGCGACTACAATGTGGCCCGCGACAAAAATGAGTTTGACAGCCCTGTTTTAAAATGTCAAAGGATAGGCTAGCTGTAGTTTGACAAAAATTTTGAGGTTGTGCCTTGTAAACTGAACGAGCTCAGAGGGTCCGTAAATTTACTTTGTAGCGCAGAACTAGATTTGTGATATCCAGTTTCGCGAATCAGATAAGTTAATAGGAAAAAGCACTCACTGTAAGCTGTTCAGGTGATAGCTGAAGAAACAATATAACTTCAATCTAGGTTTTAATTTTTATCAAACCAATACTATTAAGTATGGTAGCATTCAAAGTCCATTTACTTAAATGTGATCGGGAGACACAAACTGCGGGAGGCGGAAGGGGCATATCACAGTTTTGCCATTTCAAAGGTGGCACGGTCTCCTCTTATACGCGGTTAACCACTGAATTCTTAATGTGCCCTTTTGCATTTCCCTGTTATCATCTTCACTTGGGACATGCTGAATTATTGGAGAGGGGGTCATTTATTGAGGAAGGTACAGGTAATGTGTTTGGACTGGAATAGAACTTCAGTTCAGTTTTGAAGTTCATTTCTTTTAGTCTTTGATGACGACACACTCAACAGAGTAGCTTTTTTTTTTGCCATTTATTAAAAAGTACAACATTTTGAGCCCAACACTCAGCCTCTTCTCATTATCCAGCAGTCTTTCACGGAGTTGTCTCTGGGCTGTGGCAGACACTAAAAGGACAACAAGCATTCAAAGCATCAATGCACAGACAGATTTGGACTATCCTAACAAATTGAATAGTCTCACTACCTCCACGGATCGGGACGTGTTCATCATCGGCCTACTGGTCCGACGGAGTACCAATGGATAGAGTTGCAGTGTGTATCGAGGTTTGTTTGCCGTCCAGTGTTCATCCTGCAACGAGAGAACAAAATTAACCTCCGCCTTTCTCTTTGCGTATTCATTAAACATGCACACACAGAAAAAAAAAAAATCTTATAAGTCCTTGGTCCGACTGCCTTTCACTTGAACGATTGTTTCCAGTTGGGTGGTGGCAATGGTGGTGGTCTTCCAGAGGTCTCCTTTTTGTTTGAGGAAAAGGTTTTGAGACGGACAATGGACGCTCATTTTATTGCAATTTTACAGTGACAAAGACAGCCTTGGAAACTGTTTTGCCTTGAGTATTGAAAGCATTTATGCCAACCTTGCTTACTTTAGACAAGTATATGGATTAGACAAGTACTTGGTGTAAAAAGGATCTCCGTTTTCGGGGTTCAGCTGGCAAAAAGCAAACAAACAAAAAAAAAGGTTCGTTGCAGGCAAGGGACAAAAGGCCTTAGCTTGCCTGGGAGCTCATTCCAGTTTTGCCAAATGTAGCTACAATTATCAAGGCGCATTCAAGTTGAAATCCATTCTTTTTTTTGGTAGTCCTTTGAAGCACTAGTGTCTTGAATTCAGTGCAATACAGGAACAATGAAAGGCATTTACAGATGTGAAACAGAAGAGGGTTGCTTTGCTTACCAGCAGCTGCATATGGTTCTTGTAGGATAGAAGCTTGCATTTGGTTGCTCTTGCCTTTGGTTTTGTCGTAGCGTGCCAGCGAATGGCTCTAGGATGACGGATCCATTTCCGAGGGAACTACATTGGAACATTTCGACAGTGACATTTGCCTAACCCTTTGAACACAACAGTGACGAGTTTCTCTTTTGAGTGAAGTTCCAGAGCAGAGACTCACCAGCTAAACTTTACAGAGAACTTCTACACAATGCTGTTGTTTTTTTTCCCTTTTTAAATGATATCCAGGCGTTTGGTCTTGTTGGAGTATTGATGCTCAGTGGTCAGGGTACAACTAATAACTTTTATTAGAGTCGGAAACTTATAGGGCATTGCAGATTCCAGCAGCACTAAACGTGTATAAAAAAAAAAAAACCCTCGGTAACTGTACCGTCACATGAGAAAGATATATATAAAAAAAAAAAAAGGTGAACACATGAAAATTTGGAAAACTAGGTACAATTTAAAGCTAAAACGCAATCCACAGATTTAGACATGGTGGGATTTTGTTTTGCTTTTGTCAGGCTTCTCCCACAAAGCTTTGAACGCTGCAAGAATACTTCCATCTGCTTCAGCGAGACTTCCATGTCCATTCTAATATCTGTTGCGAGCCATGCCTCTGTCGGGTCGACTGCCTCCACGGCCGCCCCGTGGCCCTCCGCGGCTTGAGCCGTACGAATCGCGAGGAGGGTATCCTCTCTCGCCAGGGGGAGGAGCCCTCTCCTGCCTACCCATGCGCTCGCCACGGGGAGATGGGTACGGCTCACTCCGACTGCTGTAACTGTCGCGCCCGCCATAGCCATCCCGGGAACTGCCGCCATAGTCGTCGTAACGACCACTTCCACTGCCCCCACCGAAGGACGGTGGGGGGCCCCGTGAAGGTGGGGCGCTGCGAGAGTTACCTGCAGGGTCAACGGGTCAGGTAATTGGCAAGATACAATTGACATTTTCTGTTGTTCTTGCAGGTTTGCTTCTCTTTCTTTGCCAGTACATTGAATTCTGTGATGCGCTAATTGAACAGATGGTTGCATTTACATCTACCATCTGGTGGTGGTGCTGATGGTAGTTCTAAATTGAACACGGTCGCTGCAGACATTTGGGGGCAGTTAAGATCCAGCCACATGGAGTACTCAAGTTATTGGTTTCAACATGCCATTGATTTCTGAGGACACTTCTCCTTTTTAGAGCTCCAAGTTTTCAGAGTAGTCTTGATGGGTTATTTGAAGGAAACTCCTTGAGGGAGAGCTTTTTGTTGGGCAACACGTTCTGTTCTGCGGTTTCCAAGGACTGTTTCTGGCTCCTTATGGTGGTCAACTCTGGCCTTAACAACATTTCTGAGGCACATTTATCATTTGAAGAATGCAGCGGTAATAGGAATTGGACAAACAGATGCCAATGCTTGATCAAATTAATAGCTGGGGGAAAAAAAATGTTTGTTGGCAGCAGCAAAGGGTCTGAGAACATTTCAAAAGTTGTTTCCTTTGGATGGTTCTTTCATGGAAACAAGGGTTGGGTAAGTATTCAGCTCCTCTTCGTGCCTGTTGTTCCGTCTTAGACCTGTATAGAAATATCTTACCGTAACCATCAAACGAGTCTCGGTATGAACCGCCGCCTCCACCACCACCACCACTGGAACGGTCCATGTAACTTCTGGAATCCCGTCCTCCACCATAGCCATCACGGTCACTGCAATTAGGACAAAAAGTGACTGGTGATTGCGTGAGGTGCAAGGATGAACCTTTGCGAGGCACCCTAACTGGTGGGCTGAACTGGTTAGTCGACTTTATATTGTGCGTCAACATTTAAAGCTTGGTGTTGACTGATCTTGGCCTTGACATGTTCTGTTCCAGTGAGACAATTCACAGAGGAATTTCAACGTGCCCTTCTGCTGCACAATTTTATTGACAGAACATGCACCAACATTTCAACACTTGTGTCGCAGTACAGCTGTCTTATGCTATTTTCAACAAAAAATAGTTTTGGGGGAAAAAAAAGAAAAAAAGCATGGCCACTTTCAAAATATATCCTAAAATACAATAACCGCACAAGTGAAACAGAAAGTGAAGAGAAATCTTTATTTTGAGACCCTCCCTATGATGGCCCGCCTTACATGTTTTGCGACGGAACTGGCTCGTGGAGAAAATCATCCACAGGACCCCCGTTAGTTAAGGCAACTATATTGAGCATAGTGGTCATTTGTTTTTATGTCGTCCATTGTGCAAACAAAAGGTTGGGGACTCATGTACTCTGCTGGAAAATCAATGACATTATTAATTAATCAATCTGACTTTCCAAACATAATAGCCCACGAACATAAACAAACACACAAATAAATAAATAAAACACCGTAAAATAAAAAGTCGTTCAAATGGCAAGCACACTTACTTGTAACCCCTTGACATTGAGCCATAGTCATCCCGGGAACTGGAGTAATCGCGGTATGAATAATCCCTGGGAGGCGGACCATAGTCCCTTGAATCTCTTGAGTTATAATCTCGGCTGGAGTAGCTGTCAAAAGATGAATCCGATTCATACTGGTAATTTAAACTGTAGAGCACTTTAAACTATTGATTCTTTCAAGCTACATGTGGTGCACTGCATGAGGCTACAAATACAATTAGGACTAATATTAGTATGAAGCGATTATGGATAAACGGTACAAAAAATAAAAACAAGTGGATATTCGATTTTAAGTGCCCTACCCATCCTTTGAGTAGTGGTCATCTCTAGGTGATGGATAGTCATCCCTTCTGGACATCATGGAGTCTCTGCGAGGGGCTGGACCATAGGGGTCCCTGTCCCTTGACATTGGGGCTGAAAAGCAAAGTGATGACATGAACATTTTGCCATTGAAATACAATATTTGGGTTGCAACGACGAAGAAGCAAGTAATCATTTAACAATTTAATAAATACACAACAATTAATTTTTTTTTTTAAACCTAAAATTATCCAAATCCCTGGAAATCAAATTTAAAAGTACATACTTTTTTTCCCTCCAAGAACACAGCTTTAAATTGGATAAACATCTGCTTGTCATCAGAAAATGATCAACATGATCAAATGTTCTGACGATTGATTATTAAAATAATCGTTACTAATAGAGGACATAGGACAAAACTTACGTCTGTTCATTGGACCAGATGGGGCAGATCTCTTGGCTGGCGGGCCTCCATTGCGCATTGGGGGTCCTCTCTTCATTGGCGGGGGGCCTCTTGATGACACCCCCTTAAAGAAGGGTTCGTCGTCGTCGTCATCATCATAGTAATCTGCAAGCGCAACAGAAAACACAAAAGAGACATACATTGACCGATTTTGATATTCCATTCCAAAGTCCACAAATGAAGATTTACCTCTGGATGGGCCTCTCATCCCACCTCCCCTTGATCCACGGAGGCCCCTGGGTGGGCCACGGCTGCGAGAGTGCATGGGCGGGGGTCCTCGTCTGCCGCCATTGTCATAATTAGGCTTGGTAGCCTGCTCCACTTTGATGGCCTTGCCATCAAGAGACTATGTATTACATAAAAAAGATCACCAATTTTAAACCTTCATTTTTTTTTCTATATCAAGAGAATTCATTAGTTATTATTACCTTTTGTAAAAATCCCTACCTTTCCATTCATCTCACGTGCAGCATCTTTTGCATCGGCTGGACTATCATATGTCACAAATGCAAAACCCCTCGACTTGTTTGTTTCACGGTCTTTCATCAAAAGAACTGGAAACAGAGGAAAATTGAGTAAGTACATCACTGGTGTACCCCTTCAGTTAGCATCAAATCAAAATTTGTGTGTCCATCTATCTATACATGTATCTATATAAATATCCTGTTGGTTGCCCATGTTAGAAAATATTTAACAGCATCCAGTTGTGTGGTTTGGTGTTACCCAACCATGATTGAGCCATGGCACATACATTACGTATTACACACACACACACACACACACACACACACACACACACACACACACACACACTTTCCAAGATAACAATAATTGTCGTGAGCCAGTGTGGGCACACTGGCTGGGAATCAGTGGTCCAGATAGAGACTGCTCAACTTAAAATCATGCAGAGCCTCCAAACTTCAGCCTGCCAGATTCCTGTAGTCCCTTCTCATTTACATGTATAATACCTTTAATCAAATGTTTTAACAAACAACAGCCAGAGTTCCTACCCTTTTTTTCCAAAAATGGTTAAGAAAACAGAGGTCTTCCAAACGCTTGTTACAAGAATGTTCGCTGACACCAAAATAAAATTCATTCGCTTGGGAGAACGAAACGGTGGCGTTCCAATTTTCTGGTCTACAGTATTCACGCGCCCTATACTTTTCTTTTGGCCACTCAAACAACCGTTTGCAGCGAATGTGAACAGGGCATCGCTACACAGCACGAGACCTTTCGTCAAACAACTCAATAACAATGGCAAAGAGCAGTTAACGGAACAATCAACAACAATACAGTTCAATGACTTACTGTCAATTCTGTAAACGACGTCACTCGCCGGAGATTGCCGAGTAAAAGTATTTTCGTTGTTAAGTTACGATGCGTCTACCTATGAATCTGGGTGGGTTACGTAAAAAACAAACAAAAGAAAAACTGCTTGAAACTGTCTTAGCTGTAAGTTTTACTCAAAAGATGGTTGGCCAAGTTTACGTCACTCTTGACTTATTAAGGACCCTGTCATGTCTAGCCCTTGCATTCAGTTACCATGTTTTTAACCCCTTAATAAAAGTTAAAACTCAGCCAGCTAAATGCAATCGTGGTGTTCATGCTGTGCTCGCACGCGGGACGCTACTTCAATAATTCACGCTGTAGCAATAAGATGTACCCTCAAATGACAAGGTGGCTGTTGTGAGCGGATGATAAAGCGAAGAAACATCCATCCTCACCTTGAACAATCCTGCCATATTTGCTGAAGTACTGCTCCAAGGCCTTCTCGGTGGTCTCGGTATTCAGCCCGCCGATAAACAGCTTGCCTGGTCGGTCTGCCTCTGCCATGCTGCACAAAAATCAACTTCTATAAACAAAATTGTCTAAAGAATTTTAAACATTTTTGCTTGTGCGCTTAATAGGTAAATAATGAGACATGAGGCGTAACCTACCTTGCTTGGGTTGTCGAGGAAGCAAAATGGCGATAACAGTGCCCCCCACCCCAGCTGCAGCGCGTTCGTTACTCGAGGCGCGAAACGAAGCGGGCGTTTGATTGTAAACAACAAGAAGATAGCTTTCCGTCGGCCACTTGGGATGTTTTAAAGCAAGAGACAATACCTCGGTATGAGTCCTCTTAATGTTGATGTGGTCCAAAAAGGCGAAAGGCGCCACAAAACACAAAAGAACACTTTTCAACAAGCGTAATCAGGCTCCACCCCTTCTTCTTCGCTGTCTTCTTCCTGTTTGGATATGATTGGCGTGTGGCAACCAGCATAAAGGCGCATGACTGCCACCTACTTTACTGGAATGTGGAAAAGAGGAAGGGTCAAGAGGCATCTGTCAATTTAATTCTTCTTTCCGATTTGAGCCACTAAGAGCTCGAATGGGTTAAATCGTTTTAAAAATGTGAGATTAAGGGCAGAAAATAATTATTTAATATTAAAATAACAGTTAATTACTGTTATTTTATAGTGAAATTCTCTTCAGCAGTAGTTTTCAACTTTTTTTCAATGGTAATGATCTACTTTTAATAAAGGGAAAGTAAGAAAAGAAAAAAGACAATTATATAAAAATATATGATATTGGTGAGGTCACCTCACTGATGTGCCTTTTAAGTGTCAAATGAAGATCGAAGAAATCGCGAGTGACTTATGACTTTTATTGTGAATTCCGCGACGCCAGCTTTTGTGTTGAGCGGATCGTTTCCGCGTCACGTGCAATAGTGAAACGTCACCGTTGGTTGAGCTTGAGGCAGACAGGACAGAGTGAGGCAAGGCGGAAACTGAGCGCAGCTTTTGCTGACGTCGCTGCGTTTGGGCCAGGCAGTACAAGAACCAGCTATCCTTGTCACACCAGCGCACCATTTTTTCGGACAAGATATATTCCCTTTTGACGCAGGCTCGAAACTTGACGACTCGCACATAAAATGAGACGGCGAATAGAGTTTGGTTATTGGCTGCTTTTCTTTTTCGTCTCACGTTTCTGCTC
Source organism: Hippocampus abdominalis (assembly GCA_018466805.1). Lineage (NCBI taxonomy): Eukaryota > Metazoa > Chordata > Actinopteri > Syngnathiformes > Syngnathidae > Hippocampus > Hippocampus abdominalis. Next base: position 18,802,621 of record CM031695.1, on the reverse strand, counting down.
GTGCTCGGCGTTCTATCTTCCGGGTTTAGCCCCAGTTAGTTTTTGCGAGGTCGGCAAAGGTGATGGAGATTGCCAGGTAGGAAAGAAGTGATCAATCTCTCGTTTCGGTCACGATGCAGTGGATTTTCGGCCGACTTCGGCGCCTTTGCCTATGTTTGGTTTCAATGTTTACGTTGCTAGCTAACGTTAGCCTTTCCTCAAGGCCCCGATTATCGGTTGCAAACAGCATGAGCATTGTTGTGTCCCTTGGTGCTAGCTGGGTTTGTTGCACTTTTTCCACCTTAACGCGTATTTCAAAGAAATTCTGAATCCTTTTTGTCGTTAGCAAATACGTCGAATTGATAACAATACATTTCCATACCCATGAGGTCCACCTTGCTTCGATTTTCAGTACGAGAAACAAAACAGAGCTGAATCAGTCCCAATTTGTATTTAACCATTCCGTTTAATTTCATTTCAAACCTTTATTTAAACCTCGAAGGCTCATTTAGGGACGCGCTCGTTTTCAATTATATCGAGAGGACTCAAATAAAGACCAGCAACATTAAAAACAGTTACTGTACACAGAACGCAAAATTGTTCTTGTCTTGACTATCGAAATTGTTCATGGTAATAATTGTGCCGAGTTTGAGTGATTCTAACTTTCTAAGTACAATACAGTTGTATTTAGGTACAGTTTATGGACCCCCCTTCTCCCAGTTTTCTTTCAATATTTAACTTCACTATTGATGTTTGATTGTATTATTGCTTAAAATCATGAAAGTCATTAAAGTTTAAAAAAATGTCACTACTAAAATATACAGTAATTGAAAGCTCCCTTTGAACACAGACTGCTCATGAATTTGATTGAATAATTTGTTTCAAAACAACTACTCTGTCAGAACCAAAAGGTTCAGTGAGATCAAGTTTCTTTCTCTTCCCTTAAAGGGATAAAGAGCTGATCTACATGGCTTGTTGCCTACTATTTTGTAAATACAGTTTAGTTATACAAGTAATTTACAAACAAAACCTTAGCCAAAAAGTTGGTAACCTGATCTTGTCCTATATTTATATATTTAATTCCTGCCAAATTACTCTGATGCACACGTTTTGCTTGCCTGCAAATTACTCTGATGCACACGTTTTGCTTGCCTGCAGACACAGATAGAGCTGTTTGTCAATCGCTTGGATTCGGTCGAGTCCGTCCTGCCTTATGAATATGACGTGTAAGTGACTCTTTCTCCAACTTTTTGAGCACCCACTGTCCAAAGGAGTGTGCCTGTGCTAATTCTATGTTATACATTCATTCAAGATTCGACTTTTGCAAGGATGAAAAGGAAATGAGGCCTTCGGAGAATCTGGGACAGGTGTTGTTTGGCGAACGTATTGAGTCCTCGCCGTACAAAGTAGGTGTCATGCAAAAACAAAGCAGGTGTTGCTTATTTTAGATGCACATTCATCTCTCGTGTCCAGTCAGAAATGTATTGCTGATTCAAAATGGGTGCCTTCCCCTCTTTTTGCAGTTTAACTTCAAACAAGATGTGAAGTGCAAGGCGGTGTGCACCAAAACGTACAAGAAGGACAGCCAAGAAGACGCTACCCGACTGGATTTCATCAAAAATGGAATGCAGCTCAACTATCAGCATCACTGGTTGGCTTGATCCCAGTTTAGCTGAGCTTATCTCGAGACTTTGTTTGCTTACTTAGGGTGATAACAAAAAAAAAAGTTTTGTGTTTGAGTGGCACTTGCTGTTGTTTCAGGATCATCGACAATATGCCTGTCACATGGTGCTATGAGGTTGAAGACAGCCAGAAATACTGCAACCCGGGTTTCCCCATTGGTTGCCTTGTTACTACTGACGGCCGACCTAAGGATGCTTGTGTTATTAATGTAAGCTGTGACGACCATTTCTGAAATTCTGTTTAAATCTGTACACAAAATGACACCAAGAAGTATTTTTTTGACGCTGTGTGTTGAAGTTCTTTCAAATATGTAGCCTTGTAATCTTTTTACATCCCCCCCCCCCCCAGGCTGAGTTCAACAAGAAGAAGACATTTTATGTTTTCAACCACGTTGACATCAAGATCTTTTACCACAACGGAGCCGCTGACGGGTGGACGGGAGCTCGGCTGGTTGCTGCCACACTGGAGCCCAGGAGGTAAGCATTGACGATGGTTGCATATACACTACAACCATCAGGGGCGAGCGGAATCCATTTGGGGACAATCCTGCCGATTTTAAATGTTAAAAGCGTTCTCCATTTTAGGAAACAATACAAATACAAATAATCTCCTTTGGAAGAGAACATTTGCCATCATAAAACATGCATTTACTGTAGAATATATGTTTGGAAACTCAATTGCAATCTTGCTTTTGCCGTTAAAAGTGTCAGATCTTTCTGTTGTAACTATTGATGCTCACATCACTGGGAAAAGGCACCAGTGTACTTCCTACTTTGATTCGCTCCTCTTTCATCTATTACGGCTTCAAACAACAAAGTGTATGCAGGAAAGTGGTTAAGATTGCACAATTGTCTGTGTTTCATGTGTTGTCTTGTATTATTTTGTCATTTTTTTGGTCAACTTTTCTTTTGATGGCGGCGCGGACACCCGCAGCGGCTCCTCTTGTTTTATGTTGAGGGGGAAGAAATTTCATCTGTGCTGTATGTTACACACACGTACAGCACATATGACAATAAAGTGTATTCAATTCAATTCAATTTGTTTTCTTTGCAAGCAGTGCTTAATATGGGCCCAATGAAGGTAGTAACCTTCACTTGCTCACAAGATTTAAATTTGAATTTATGTGGTTTTGAAGGGTAGATCTTTTAAAGGTGGTTTTCTGTGTTTTTCAATGCATTTTTTTCCTAACAATACTCGTCGGATTTCCCTTGTTGTTTTTCAGTGTATGAAGTATCTTTCGATTGTTTTAAACCATAGAGCTGCGTAAGTAGGAATATATATTCAGACACTTTTTGTGCCCCTCCTCCCCCACAATAGTATCAACCATGCAGATGAGAAGACCCCAAACTGCGAAAGCACGGCCCCGATGGAAGTGCCTACCCAGTTCAATAATGACGTGTCCATCGTTTACACCTACTCAGTCACGTTTGAAGTAAGTCTTTGTATTCATCGAAGACACGTGTATTACAATACACGATTACTATCATGGAACTTTTTGCCTCGTTCTACAGGAAAACAACTTGATTAAATGGGCGTCCAGGTGGGACTACATCCTGGTGTCTATGCCACACACAAATATCCAGTGGTTTAGGTAGGAGCGCTTGTTTCACATTCATATTTAACCTTTTTATTTTTTTTTTTTTTTATTTTTAATCAGCAGGCACTCACGCATATTTATGTATGTCTTGGTCTTTAGTATCATGAATTCCTTAGTCATCGTGCTCTTCCTGTCCGGCATGGTAGCCATGATCATGCTCAGAACGCTGCACAAGGACATTGCCAGATACAACCAGGTCGACCAGGTACAAGCAACATCCACACTCCACATGTGCATGATCGTCACAAACAGGTTAGCAGAGGCATACGCAAATTGGCTGACTCCTGAAAGCTTACATGAGCCGCTTGAAACCGAATTGACTTGCCGCAACAGAAAATTGAGCATTAGCCGCCATTGCCTTTTACACGGAACTCAGCGAAGCGAGATATTGACGCTCTGTGTGTAGTAAATTATTGAAGATTCAAGGCCACGCCAAAGAAATTGCCGATTTCAATACTCACTCGGTATGTTTTTTGTAGCAATTACGGCACATAACTTGGGGAAGTCAAGTTGAAAAATTTTCTTTAAAATACGTTCTATGCGGCCCCACTAGTTTAAACACGACATTCTGATTAAAATGATAAACATTGTTTAAAATGTTTTAACGGTTTTAGAAACGTGTTGATAAAAAAAAAAGCATTCTTTACAGGATTGTAGTTTATTCAAAAGAAGGAGTAATACCATCAATATGTGTTGCCGCACTGATTACATTCCAATATCCGCTGCTTAGGGTTGTAACATCGCAATGTTGATGCTAATTTTGTTAGCCCGTCTAAGTCAGGTTAGGTCATATTCATTTATATAGCCTTGAATCACAGTCTCAAAGGGCTTCACGTGCCCACATTTGACAAATATTAACGACATGCCTTGATTTTAACTTCCAAGGGGGAAAAAAATCTTGTGAGGGGTGAGACACCTTAAGAAGGGGCCGCAAATGGTTGAATCCCCTTTCCAGGAATACCAGGCTATACAATGGAAGCCGTTTTGCATTGTACGTTAGTAGTAAGCCGACAAGGATTTTCAAAGTTAGTCAATTTGGTTAAATACACATGTACTGTAGTTCTTTGTTTTATGTTTCAGCTTCAACTCGAATTGGCAATAGACAGCAAACACTTGGGGTCTTTTTTTAAATTTTTTTTAATTCTTTCTTATCTGCTGTTTGTTGTAAACTTCAGTGTCACCGTTTAGCGTTTGTAACTCAAAAACTTTCCCCCAACTCTAGACAACAGGCGGTTGAGCGATAGTCCGCATTTGGGAAAAAGTTGGAATGGTGGCGCTGTGTAAGATCACGCACTAATTATCCGATTGCAGAGTGCTCTGTCGCAATGTCAAAGCACTCGCACTTGCCGCAAATAGCAACATTTGCTGGGTTCTGTGTAAATGGCGAAGACAGTTAAAGGATCTTCGGGTGACTAAAGTTGGAATCAAAATTATTCCTTATTCGGTATAAATAATGTAGTTGAACGAGTAAATATCAAAGCAAAGACTTGTTACATTTTAAATGGCATTTAATTGGTGGGAGCCTATAATTGATTACTTTACTGAAATCCCTTCCATCTGTTGAGGGTGAAGGAATCCCCCAGTGAATTCTACAGTGTGAAATACCTTTCAGCCCTGAATGTGTGTCAGGGAATTCACCCGAACATTTTGAACTTTGAATGAAAAGACTCCACCCAACTCAGGAACAGATTGTCTTTGGCTCATCAGTAAAGGGGGCGAAGTTCCTCAAAGGCAACACAAGTCGTGCTTCCTCTCAGATCGAAACCCCACTTTCGCACCCCCGCTGACCACTTTTTATTCACAGGATGTGCAAAATACATGTAACATATCAGAAAAACATTCCCTCCTTGTTTGCATGTCGCGATTCCCATGTTGCGCTTCCCCGCCCAGCCCACCGATATGCCACTCAGTGGACACCTGAAGGCCAAAACGTCTTCCGGTGCAAACAATGGATACCATGTTAATACAATGGGTAGATTTCGCATGAATTGAGACACTGTCACAAACTGAAGGACATTTGGTCATGCTGCCCTCCCGAAGTTGAACCTTCCTGTCTATATTATCAGTTAATGAGGCCATGACGATTCAGCTCAAGTTGGCCCTTTTTTCTGTGTGCTCCATTGTGTACAAGTTGTGAGAACATAGCGTTCTAGGTCAATCAAGCATATACTGAAATGAAACTTTGACACATGATAATATTAAGTTTGTTTTTCTCCATCAACGTGTTGTCACATTTCGCAGGAAAACTTGATAAAGCTCCCATCGACCAAGGCGAAATCTACTCCCTTTTATGTAAGCCTGCTGAAAAGCAAACATTGTTGTGGTCCTTCGATCAGGTGTTGGGGTGAGATTGAAGCACAAGCCTACGCACGAGAGAGGAATGTAAAATGTGGTGTGACTGCCGGAGTATAAATGTATTAATTTCAAAGGTCAGACTGATCGTAGTGGAAGCACACCAAATTTTACAGCTCTGCGTTCACCTCTTGTCGCTTTGCTAGCAAATTTTGAGCGAGCAGGTACAACTCACTGCGTGGTGGCTGGTTAAACGTTAGCTTTTCATCGCACACTGTGGACTGCTTTTTTGATTTTCCGTCTCGCTTTCCTCTTTTACAGGAAGATGCACAGGAGGAGTCGGGCTGGAAGCAGGTGCACGGCGATGTGTTCCGCCCACCCAGGAAAGGCATGCTGCTCTCCATTTTCCTCGGACAGGGAACGCAGATCTTCATCATGACGTTCATCACGCTGTGTAAGATCTCTCAATAGATAGAACATGATTTATGGGGCAAACAGGTACAACAAGAAAGACAAGTCAGAATTTGAAGGTGACTGGACGTTGTTTTTTTTTCGTCTAAATTTGAGCTTGATTTTTTTATGTTATAAACGATTGACTTGGCCGTTCATGTCCCGGTAGCGTTATGCGTGAATCCGAAACATTTCGTCAGTTATGTAAAAAGTTTTCAACTAGGGCTGTCACTGTTGAATATTTTTTTAGAATGGCTTTTGAGCAGGGTTGTGGAGACTTCTTTATTTATTTTTTTGGTCGACAGAAAGCAACTTGGCAGTGCCGGCCGGGTACAATTAAGCTAAGCGAATGTAACGATGGACTGTGCTTCCTCTTTAGTCCTGGCCTGCCTGGGCTTCCTCTCCCCGGCCAACAGGGGCGCGCTCATGACGTGCGCCGTGGTTCTCTGGGTCCTGCTCGGCACCCCCGCCGGCTACGTTTCCGCACGCTTGTACAAAAGTAAGATGGCTGACAAGAAGCTTTACGCAAGTCAAGCTGTGACCCATCTCATTGAGATGTTCTGATGTTTTATTTCAGCTTTTGGAGGAGAGAAGTGGAAGACAAACGTCCTGTTGACTGCGCTCCTGTGCCCCGGGTTTGTTCCCCGACTAAAAATGTCTCTTGTGTGCTGGACGCATTCCCTCACCACCTCTTCTTCTGCAGTATTGTGTTTGCTGACTTCTTCCTGATGAACCTGATCCTCTGGGTGGAGGGGTCATCTGCAGCCATCCCCTTTGGGACCCTTGTGGCCATCCTGGCCCTGTGGTTTGGAATTTCTGTGCCACTTACCTTCATCGGTGCCTACTTTGGATTCAAGAAGCCTGTACGTATCATGGGAAATACGGTTTCACCTCTTAACACAAACTCTGGAAGACCGGTTGAGATCACTTTTTATTGTCGAAGGTGATGACTTAAAAATAATCATTTCCGAGGTCAAATTGGAAGTTAACCACAATCGATTTTATTTGTCAAGATAATTGGTTTCAAACTCGCTGCCTCGGGGCAATCTGCTGCCCGCAAGATGATATTTTGCAGCCCACGAGTGGACACCAAAGTTTAATTTGAGTGGTTCCTCCACCTTTTTTTACCATATCATTGCCCTGGGTGGTCTTTTTATTTCTTAAATGGTTTATGGGCTACCAAAGCTGTGGCTTATGACACATTTCAGCGAAACCTAATTGTGAAGTGACACCAATTGGAAGGAAAAGGTATCCCGTCCCAGAGTTTGGGACATGCAGTTGCAGTACAAAAGTAACACGATACAATAATACATGTAGGCAGTAACGGCGTAATATAATGGTCCTCATCATATTTTTGTCATTTTCTTAGTTATTGAGTCCCACAGCACAGATTTGATCACTTACACAGGAAAGCACTCTCTTACATCAAATACATTGTAAGTTATTACCTACATCAATCATCACAATCAGAATTCCATTGGCTGTCTAGGAGGGTAACGCAGCAAAGTTGTTTGGATTGCCCATTCTGTCCCTCGTCAAGCGTTTCATTTGTTTTCACATGATCGTCAGCAGTTTTCATGGCTGAGAAGTCACTGTGAGACAAATCACATGGTTTCAAGGAATAAAATTCAAACCATACACCCAAAGTAGAAGTTGGGACAAACCGAAGTAAAAAGCAAGTGAATAATACGTTATGAGGAAAAAATAGTCATTGTGCTTTTTTTGTATGTTTTTCGTGAATTTCATGCCATCAATTTCATTCTGCAAAATGCTGGTCATTCTGATTGAATATGAGTGATCAAAATGCAAAACCATCTGTCAATAGGCCCAGTCTGTCTCTCTCTACACACAACCTTCATGCCATTCAAATGTTTCTACTGTAAATTCTTGAGAGAATTATGTGCTTGTTTGCGATCATTTATTTGCCATCCACATAGGCAATTGAGCAACCGGTGAGAACGAATCAAATCCCACGTCAAATTCCCGAGCAGTCGTTCTTCACGAAGCCCATCCCGGGCATCGTCATGGGTGGCATCCTGCCCTTTGGCTGCATCTTCATCCAGCTCTTCTTCATCCTCAACAGCATTTGGTAAGCAGGCACAGCACGAGTCCTCACCACGTTTGAAAAAAGGGAACGCTGCGTCAAATATGTTGCATT